>JAAGEH010000031.1:9008083-9093421 GCA_011751065.1 Lasiurus cinereus
GTTTCTGTTGAGAAATCAGCTGACAGTCGTATGGGTGCTCCCTTGTAGGTAATTAACTGTTTTTCTCTTGCTGCTTTTAATATTCTCTCTTTGTCTTTTGCTCTTGGTATTTTAATTATGATGTGTCTTGGTGTGGTCCTCTTTGGATTCCTTTTATTTGGGGTTCTGTGTGCTTCTTGGACTTGTAAGTCTATTTCTTTTACCAGATGTGGGAAGTTTTCAGTCATGATTTCTTTAAATAGGTTTTCAGTATCTTGCTCTCTCTCTTCTTCTGGTACCCCTACAATTCTGATGTTGGTACGCTTGAAGCTGTCCCAGAGGCTCCTTACATTATCTTCACATTTTTGGATTCTTTTCTCTTCTTGCTTTTCCAGTTGAATGTTTTCTGCTTCTTTATATTTCAAATTTTTTACTTGATCCTTGCCTTTCTCTAGTCTGCTGTCAGGACTCTGTATAATAGTTTTTATTTCAGTCAGTGTATGTTTAATTTCTAGTTGGTCTTTTTTCATCTTTAGTTGGACCTTTTCCATCTCTAGTTGAATCTTTTGCATCTCTAGTTGGTCCTTTTTAATCTCCTCTTGGGTCTCACTAAATTTATCCATCTTTTCTAGCATACTCTTGAAAAACCTTATAAGCGTGGTTTTGAACTCTATATCCAGTCGTTTTTTTCCCTCCATTTCTTTTGTTTGTGATCCCTTCCCTTGTCTCGGCATTTTCACTATGCCGGGGAAACTTGTGTTGAATTCAGCTTTATGATACCAGACGTGCAAAGCTGCAGAAGCCTCTGTTGATCTTGGGAGGGGTGGAGTCTCAGGGCTTAAGGGACCGCCTTGCCTTCCAGTCAGCCCGCCCTCCATGGCCCCTGAGTCTCACGTGACTGGGTAATCACTGGAGCAGTCCTTGTGCCCGAGCGCCCGCAGTGCCTCTAGACTGCTGCCCCTCCGGCTCCCCTGCGCACCAGGACCACACGAGTCTGGGTCCCCAGGGTTTCGCCCGAAACAGGGGCTTAGTAGAGTCAGAAGTGGCACAGTTCAGAAGGTCTGTCTCCCGCCCACTCACGAAAGCCAGTGGCACAATCAGCAGTCTGCCCTGTGCGCCGTGCCGTGCGCGCCACCAGGCTTTTGATCTTTTGTGACTCCCCTAAATTTCTGAGCACTTCTCCCTTTTCACAGTCCAAACTCCCCCCGTATGAGTTTCAGCTGGATCTGGGGTTTAGTGTCCTAGGATAAGGGGTTCAATGCCTTTGAGAGTCTCCGTTTCCCTCCCGCCAGAGAAAGCCAGCCAGGTACTCTGGCACCCGCTCTCTCCACGCGCGTGTCTCCGTACCTCAGCTTTTTGCAGCTCCTCTGGGTCTCCGTGAGCCCCTCTCTTTCCCTCTAGTTGTAGAACTTCCACTCAGCCAGCTTTCCTGTGGTTCTGGATGATGTCCGTTCTGTCTTTTAGTTGTAGTTTTGAAATTGTTGTGCGAGGCAGCAGTCTAGGTGTTTACCTATACCGCCATCTTGGATTCCTCGATAGTTCTCGAAGTGTTTTCATTGTGTTTTTCTAGAGAATAAGCTCTAGTTCACCTGGTCTAACATCTGAATAGATAAGTTACTCAGTCTCTTTATTAACAAGTTATTCTTTACCCTTTCTGGGACTGATTCATCTCTAGATAACTGATTAGAAAGTCTCTTCCAACTTCAAACACCCAACATCAAATATTCTCATCCAATGATACAGCATTTGGCTTTCACATGCAATAAAATAAAACTTTCTCCTTGAATGAATGGTGGGAATGAGAATTTTTTTGACCCAGGGCCAACTGCTTTTCTGAATGAACCGTATTTAAGTGTTTAAATGAGGAAATATCTACTTGGAACAAATTTTTGTAATCAAATCTCAATTTGGTTCCTTTCAAACTATCATACACACAGGTGACAGATTGATTTTTCAAATATTAATTTTTCTAACTTTTTATTTGTAAATAATTATAGTTTCACAAGATGTTGCAAAAATAGTACTGGGAGATCCCTTATGCCTGTCACAGAGATTTCTCTACCCCAAATGGTGACATCTTACATAATTATAATGATTATCAAAATCAGGCTCAATATAATTAAATCAATTACAGATATTGCTTAGATTTCAGCAGTAAAAAATGAGATTGTATAGTACTACAATGAATCTTAATGCCCAAAGCTTCCAATTCGAATGTTTGCCTACTCTCTGTGCATAGGCCCCACCCAACTCATCCAGCCATAGATAACTACTGCTGTCTTTACACACATCTAATTTTTGTGGGGCTACTGCGCTCATTGCTTGGGCCACACTCATCACTATCTCTGGGCCTCTGCTTCAGCAATTCTTCTCTCATTGCCTCTTTTTCAAATTGTACCCTTTTTAATCTAAGCCCAGCTTATATTTTGGCTTTTCTGTGAAACTTTCCTGAGCTACTTCAGCCCTTTTTGAGCTTTCCTTATTCTGAATTCATTATGGTCAAACATGACTTTCAGCATGGTTTACATAATTTAGCATGTGAGGGTTTGTTTGTTTTTAAATAGTCTCACATTATTTTTTTCTAAATTGTGGCAAAATATGCATATTTCAAATTTTACTATATTAATATTTTATTTTTTAAAATTCTCACCAGATGATATTTTTATTCATTTTGCATGGTGTGGGGAGAGAAACATTGATATGAGGGGAGAAAAAGTGATCAGTTGCCTCCCATACTTACCATGAGTGGGAAAGAAACCTGCAACCTGGGTATGTGCCCTGATCGGGAGTCAAACCCACAACCTTTTGGTGCACAGGTTAATGCTCCATCTAACTAGCCACGTAACCAGGGCCCATATGAATCATTTTAAATGTATATTTATGTGGCATTAAGTACATTTGCATTATTATCAACCATCAGTGCTATCTAGTTCCAGAACTTTCACATCGTCCCAAATTAAACTACTACACCCATTAAATAACAACTGCCTTGCCGGAACCGGTTTGGCTCAGTGGATAGAGCGTCGGTCTGCGGACTGAAAGGTCCCAGATTCGATTCCGGTCAAGGGCATGTGCCTTGGTTGCGGGCACATCTCCAGTAGGGGGCGTTGCAAGAGGCAGCTGATCGATGTCTCTCTCTCATCAATGTTTCTAACTCTATCTCTCTTCCTCTCTGTAAAAAATCAATAAAATATATATATATAAAAAGATAACAACTGCCTATTCCCCCAGCCCCTGGTTTCCATTATTTTACTTTTTATCTCTATAAATTTGGCTATTTTAGGTGCTTCATATTAGGGGAATCATACAATATTTGTCCTTTTGTCACATTATTTTAAAAATTGTTTCAAACCTTTTTCTAAATTGGAAACTCTTTAAGTGCTCAGTACCTAGCTGAAATAAAAAAAAATGTAAGTAAGTAGGTAGATAGGAAAAAAGAGAAAGGGAGGGATTCTTACAGTATCTTCACTAATAAAAGAGAAAAATGCTAATTGGTCATACCTTCAGTACGCTCACAGCCAATCAGGAGTGATATACAAATTAAGCCAACAAAGATGGAGGGTAAATTTGCATATGCAGGTGGGGTGGGCTGTGCCTGACGCCACCCCCCGGTCTAGGCTGCCATTGGAGACTGGCAGGATAGGCTGGCAGCACCTGATGCTGCCTGCAGTGTTCAGGTCTGGCGGGCAGCACCTGACACCACCTGCGAAGTTCAGGCAGCCATCAGGGTCTGGCAGGCTTGGCAGGCTGCACTTGATGCTGCCGCAGGGTCCAGGTTGCGATTGGTAACCTGGCAGGCAGGGAGGGCAGCGCCTGAAGGTGCCCATGGGGTCCAAGCCACCACTGGGGACTTGGGTAGGCAGGGGTGGCCAAGATCTCTGGGATCACTGTCTGCCCCTGGGCTGCCTGTGGACACAGGTGGAGCAGGCCCGGGTTGAACATTTTAATAAAAATGGGATGCCTGTGCCCAGGCCCATTGAGCCCCGTCTCTGGTGAGGAAGGGGCAGTGGGCAGTTAGCAGGCTCTGGGAGCAACCTGCGGGCATGCTACCAGGAAGAGGTGCTGAACCATGATGATGCAGAAGGGTGGCTGATGGAGGCTTGCAAAGGTGCAGATGATGCAGCTCTCGCTGGCACTGGGCTTAAAAAGTGCATTGACAGCCTGATGGACTAAATCACCTTTTTGAAGAAGGTGCTCGATGAAGAGATCGCCAAGCTTCAGGTACAGATCCAGTATGCTCAGATCCCCATGGAGATAGACATGTTCTCCAAGTCCGACCTCTCTGCCATGCTCAAGGACATCTGCGCCCAATATGAGAAGCTGACTGCCAAGAACGTGCAGAATGCAGAAAAACGGTACAAGAGCTGCTTCACCATGCTGACTTGAGAGCACTGCCAAAAACTCCTACGCGGTGCGTGCCACCAAGGACGAGATGTCTGAAAGCCACCGCCTGTTCAAGGCCAAGACTCTGAAGATCAAAGCATGCGGGGACATGAACGGAACTCTGGGAAAGCAGCTGCAAGAGCTGGAGGATAAGCAGAACTCTGGTGTTAGTGCTATGCAGGACAGAATCAACAAATTAGAAAATGAGTTTAGAACTACAGAGTGAAATGGCATGATATTTAAAAGAATACTTGTACCTCCTCAATGTGACTTTGGACATTGACATTGTAGCTTACAGGAAACTCTTGGAAGGTGAGGAGACCCAGCTCAGTTTCACCAGCGTGGGAAGCATAGCCAGCGGCTACTCCCAGAGTTCCCAGATCTTTGGTTGATCTGCCTAAGGTGGTTTACAGACCAGCTCCTACTTGATGTCCGCTTGCTCTTTCCCTTGTTAATACACCAGCCATGTCCAGGATGAGCAGATCGAGGTGGAGGAGATTATTGAGGCTGCAAAAGCCGAGGAAGCTAATGATGAACCCTGCTTTGAAGGAGAAGCTGAATAGAAGGAGAAGGAGAAGGGAGTGGCTGATGAAGAGGAAGGAGAGGAAGAGGAATAAGGTGCCAAGGAAGAATTTGAGGATGCAAAGGAGAAAGAAGAAGGAGGTGAAGGTGTAGGAGAAGATGCACAAGAAGTTGAGGATGAGAAGAAAGATGAAGGTGCTGGGGAGAAAGCAAGCAACCAAGAAATGATTGAGCCCCCTTTTCCTTAATTATTTCAGAAACAATCCTTCTGAAACCAGGTCAACCCCATCTCCAACCAAGCAGTTGAATTCTTGATACTATATGAATTGAGAAGTCAATATATATAACATTTTAAAATATATATTTATTGATTTTTTTTTACAGAGGAGAAAGGGAGAGAGATAGAGAGTCAGAAACATCAATGAGAGAGAAACATCGATCAGCCTCCTCCTGCACACCACCTACTGGGGATGTGCCTGCAACCAAGGTATGTGCCCTTGATGGGAATCCAACCCGAGACCTTTCAGTCCGCAGGCTGATGTTCTATCCACTGAGCCAAACCGGTTTTGGCTATATAACATTTTTTAAATATATTTTATTGATTTTTTACAGAGAGGAAGGGAGAGGGATAGAAAGTCAGAAACATCGATGAGAGAGAGACATCGATCAGCCGCCTCCTGCACACCCCACACTGGAGATATGCCCGCAAGCAAGGTACATGCCCCCGATTAGAATCGAACCTGGGACCTTTCAGTCTGCAGGCCGATGCTCTATCCACTGAGCCAAACCAGTCTCGGCAACTATATAACATTTTGAGGTGACTCAGGTTGGACATTAAATGTTGTGCTATGGGAGAAACCAAGATGGCGGCATAGGTAATCACTTAAACTGCTGCCTCATACAACAATTTCAAAACTACAACTAAAAGACAGAACGGACATCATCCAGAACCCCAGGAAAGTCAGCTGAGTGAAAATTCTATAGAAGGAAAGAGAGGGGCTCATAGAGACTCAGAGAAGCTGCAAAAAACTGAGGTACAGAGATGCGTGCATGGAGAGAGTGGGCGGCAGTGTGCCAGGCTGGCTTCCTCTGGCAGGAGGGCGATGGAAACTCCCAACTGCATGAAACCCCTTATCCTACGGCATTGAATCCCAGCTCCAGGCAAGACTCATACGGGGGGAGTTTGGACAGTAAAAAGGGAAGAGTACACGGAAATTTAGGGGAGCCATGAAAGTGCAGAAGTCTGGGGCACGCAAATCAATAAGCACAGAGAGGATGGACTACTGATTGTGCCACTGGCTCTCTCTGGTGGGCGGGAGACAGAGCCTCCCAACTGTGTCACTTCTAACTGCAGTGAACCCCAGTTTCGGGTGAGACCCTGGGGACCCAGACTCTTTCGGATCCCGGAGTACAAAGGAACCAGAAAAGCAGAGATCTAGAGGCACCCGCACATGCACACAGAAAGGGTTTTAACAATTACCTATTACTGAGAGACACTTGAGACCCAGGGGCCGTGTAGGGCGGGGCTGACTGAAAGCCGAGGCTGTCTCTGCTCAGCCCTGAGACTCCACCCCACCCAACCTGAACAGAGAGGCTTTTGCAGTTTTGCAAGTCTTGCATCATAAGGCTGATTCCAGCACAGAAGTTCTCCTGGCATAGTGAAAATGCAGAGGCAAAGAAATAGATCACAAACAAAAGAAATGGAGGAAAACAAATGACTGGATATAGAGCTCAAAACCATGCTTATAAGGTTTTTCAAGAATTTCCTAGAAAAGATGGATAAATTCAGCGAGACCCAAGAGAAGATGAAAAAGGACCAACTAGAAATTAAACATACACTGACTGAAATAAAAAAAAATATTATACAGAGACCTAACAGCATACTAGGCAAGAATCAAGGCAAAGATTTGAAATACAGAGAAACAGAAAACACTCAGCTGGAAAAGGAAAAAAAAATCCAAAAATATGAAGATAGTGTATGGAGCCTCTGGGACAACTTCAAGCATACCACCATCAGAATTGTGGGGGTGCCGGAAGAAGAGAGAGAGAGCAAGATACTGAAAACTTATTTGAAGAAATAATGACTGAAAACTTCCCACATCTGGTGAAAGAAATAGACTTACAAGTCCAGGAAGCACACAGAACCCCATATAAAAGGAATCCAAAGAGGATCACACCAAGACACATCACAATTAAAATACCAAGAGCAAAAGACAAAGAGAGAATATTAAAAGCAGCAAGAGAAAAACAGTTCATTCCCTACAAGGGAGCACCCATGCGATTGTCAGCTGATTTCTCAACAGAAACAATGCAGGCCAGACGGGAGTGGCAAGAAATATTCAACGTGATGAATAGCAAGAACCTACAACCAAGAATACTCTACCCAGCAAAGCTATAATTCAGAATTGAGGGGCAAATAAAGAGCTTCACAGAGAAGAAAAACCTAAAGGAGTTCATCAACACCAAACCAATATTATATGAAATGCTGAAAGATACTCTTTAGGAAGAGGAAAAAGTAAAAGGTAAAGATAAAAAATCATGAACAACAAATACATATCTATCAACAAGTGAATCTAAAAAGTGAGTTAAAAAATCTGATGAACAGAATAAACTGGTGAATATAATAGAATCGGAAAATGAGTGAGGGGGGTACAGAGATAGACTGGACAATAATCATACACCTATGGATGAGGACAATGTGGTGGGAGGTAAGGTAGAGGGAGGGGTGGGAGCAGGTGGAGGGGAGCTATGGGGGGAAAAAGAGAAACAAATGTAATAATCTGAACAATAAAGATGTATTAAATATTAAAAATAATAATAAAATGTTCATAAAAGTCAAAATAAAAAATGTTGTGCTATGACTTCTCTCCTTATGCAGAATCTCTGTTTGGTTGCAGAGTGACTTCCTGGCTTGCTTCCAGCCTGTGCATGGTCCATGCTTATGAGTTCAGGATCTATAACATTGTGAATAATTCAGATGTCTACAATAACAACACATGAATACATGAATTCACTGATGTTAATGTTAAACTTCATGGAAAAAATAGTCCTTTGAATCTTTGGTGGTTAGAAATTGAAGACCTCAAATCATGTGCAATAAACAGTAAATAAAGTTACACTGAATGACCAAAAATATATATACATATTAGGGGCCAGGAAACATTCAAAGAACTGGGGAACCATTCCCAAATCAGGAAGGGAAGTCATAGGGTGTATGTTATTGCTATGAATACAGTATTTCCTACTACTTACATCATATACAATGTAATGTATTAGATGCCTTCCTATCGCACCAAGTATTCTCATAGAGTAATACTGCTACATATGTTATAGTTATGGCAGTATGTCATATCCTATCTATATTAATAAAAGGGTAATATGCTAATTAGACCATGAGACCTTCCAGAAGTCCTTCTGGACAAAGCCATGGTGACAGGGCCGAGGCGGAATTGGTTAGGGGTAATCAGGCCAGGAAGGGAAGGCAGTTGGGGATGATCAGGCCAGGAAGGGAGGGCAGTTGGGGATGATCACGCTGGCAGAGGGACAGGCAGTTGTGGTCACACAGGCCTGCAGAGGGGACCAGTTAGGAGTGAGCAGGCTGGCAGGGGGGTGCAGTCTGGGTCAATCAGGCCAGGAAGCAGAGTGGTTATGGATGATTAAGCAGGCAGGCAGGTGAGTGGTTAGCAGCCAGCAGTCTTGGATTGCAAGGGGGTTATCCAACTGCCCATTTAGGCCTGATCCCACAGGGGTCTCAGATTGGAGAGGATGCAGGCTGGACTGAGAGACATCCCCCCTTCCATGCATGAATTTTGTGCACTGGGCCACTAGTCTTACATAATAAAGAGGTAATATGCAAATTGACCATCACTCCAACACACAAGATGGCTGCCCCCATGTGGACACAAGATGGCCACCACAAGATGGCCGGCAGGGGAGGGAAGTTGTAGATGATCAGGCCAGTAGGGGAGGGCAGTTGGAGCAGGGAACCCAGGCCTGCAAGGGAGGGCAGTTGTGGGCAATCTGGCCAGCAGGGAGGGGGAAGTTGGGAGGGAACAGGCCTACAAGGGAGGGTAGTTGGGAGGGACCAGGCCTGCAGGGGAGGGCAGTTAGGGGTGACCAGGCCTGCAGAGGAGAGTAGTTGGGGAAAAAACAGGCCCATAGCAGAGGGAATTGGGGGGGGGCGGGGACCACACTGCAGGAGAGGGCAGTTGAGGGTGACCAGGCCGACAAGAGAGGGCAATTAGGGGTGACCAGGCTGGCAAGGAAGGGAAGTTAGGGTGACGGGGCCAGCAGGGGAGGACAGTTGGGGAGGACCAGGCCTGCAGGGGAGGACAGTGGGGGCAACCAGGCTGGCAAGGAGGGCAGTTAGGAGTGACAAAGCTGTCAAGGGAGGGCAGTTAGGGGTGTCTGGGCCTACAGGGGAGAGCAATTAGGTGTAATCGGGCTGGCAGGGGAACTGTTAGGCATCCATCAGGCTGGCAAGGGAGTGGTTTAGGTGTGATCAGGCTGGCAGGCAGAAGCATTTAGGGGCAATCAAGCAGGCAGGTAGGCAAGTGGTTGGGAGCCAACAGTCCTGAATTAGGAGAGGGATGTCACAGACTGGAGAAGGTGCACACTGGACTAAGGGACACCCCCTCATGCATGAATTTCATGCACCAGGCCTCTAGTCCATCATAATCCTCGCTAATTAATAGATGGACGCTGAGGCTGGTTTTGCTCAGCTGATAGAGAGTTGGCCTACGGACTGAAGGGTCCAGAGTTCAATTCTGGTCAAGGGCATGTACCTTGGTTGCAGGCGCATCACCGGTGGGGGGTGTACAGGAGGCAACTGATCGATGTTTCTGACTCTCTATCCTTCTCCTTTCCTCTCTGTAAAAAAATCAATAAAATATATTTAAAAAATAGATGGAGATTTTTCTTACCTTGTCAGGAAATCAAACCCATCATTTGAAAACACACACACAGAGAGAAGTTTTTATAAGACATCTTCCTGAAATTTTACTGTGGTTTTCCAAAGTTCAGGTTAGAAAGACATTTCGAGGCAGGGCTTGCATATGCCTAGGTCCAATGGGTATGGACTGTATTCACTATTACAGGGTATGTATGATGTCAAAGTTTCATTTCTTTTGGCTCATTTTCAGAGGTCAATATGAAGCTCATTGAGGGCAGTGACAATATTTCTCTGATGCTCCTTTGAAGCATCCATGGTAGTGTCTACTCTTCCCAAAAGCGCCTAATAATGTCAGAATGGGCAACGGATGAGAGCTGAGGGCTGGTGGTGGTTGTTACATGGTTGTCAAGAAATGTAGTTTGATAACCAAATGAAGATTGGAAAGTGCTTGGCATCAGGTTATAGGTAGACCAGAGCCTGCAGTGCACAATATTTCAGGTATTGCTTTTCTCACTGGAGAATAGTGAATAACAGTAATAGCCTCCATAAATCAAGTATATGCTACACATCACTCTAGGTACTTGGTGTATATTATCTCTAATCCTGATAACACTTTTAAGGGATAGGTATTATTAATTTCATTTACAGATGAATCTGAAGCATAGGAGGGTTAAGTAATTTATCAAATTTAGTAAGAAGAGTCTATTTAAATTCAGATGGTCAGACTCCAGAGCCTGCTCTCCTGGAGTCATATG
Source organism: Lasiurus cinereus (assembly GCA_011751065.1). Lineage (NCBI taxonomy): Eukaryota > Metazoa > Chordata > Mammalia > Chiroptera > Vespertilionidae > Lasiurus > Lasiurus cinereus. The sequence goes on from JAAGEH010000031.1 coordinate 9,018,614, forward strand.
AGGAATTGAAAACAGTAAGAACCTTGAGAGAATGAAGTAGTTCTGGCTAGTGTGCTAAGGTGGTTAGAGCTATGGGCTAAAAAGGGGCACTTTGTGCACCAATTAGCTTTGCTCCCTTCCAAGGCTCAACTCTAGCTGGGAAATCTGAAAGGCAGAGTACAGCCTCATTTCTGCTGCTGACAAAAACAACTTTAAGCCCATATCCTACTTTTAATGGGTCATTGATATTGTGTTCATATATTAAGGACTGCATATTTTGATATTACTGAGCACTGTGACCTCCTTGAATGCTAGTGACTACTAGTATATAAACTCGGGGTACTATATGACCGTTATTTAAAGGAGGTCCCATGAAAGAGCCATTGTGGTTCCTAGGGTTTTCCCAACCCCACCCTCAGCATAGAGCCTATCTTACTGTAGAAAATGAATGCTATCCATAAATTTCTTTATCTAGCTGTGAGGTTAAAGTATAGTTTCTCGGTCATTCAGCCCACTTCATGTATACAGGAAGTGACCCCCAGTGATTGTCTAAGTTTTAGAACAATATATATATCTTGCAGAAATACTTCCTGTCACAAAATTTCACTGAGCCCCTGAGGCAATTTAGCTTGGCTGAAGTGAATGGTTTTTATTGGGAAGCAGTGGTAGATTGGGCTCAAAATATAAACTATTCTTAGGGAAGAAAGGCAGACAGGAGGATTTAAATGTACAGTAGGCATAAATAATGTGTTATGACTATAAAGCTCAGCTTAAAATGCTTATTTCATGATAATGACTCCATCACATTGCCTTTGTAAAAAAACAATTCACTAGGGTCTTCTCAGGCTACCCTTCTTTCTCCTGGATCTGACCTCTTTTATGTGCAAGCTATGGCAGTAGTATGACAAAGAAAAGATAGTTGCAAGGCTATTTATGCTTCTCCAATGCTTGAGTTCCCGTCACAATACTACACCAAGATACTTTTCAGCTGCCTGCTGTTATATTTGGTTCCCAAGACTAATGTGACACAGAGAATATGTTAAGCAAATACAGTCTTTATTCACAGTTATAGGCTTCTGCCTCAAATACATTTTTACTTTTTTACCCTGGTGAGCAGAGCTGGACAATGAAGATATACCAGATTACATTAACCCTGTTTTTGTTTGTTTGTTTGTTTTTTGCTTTAAACTTGTAGCAGACGAAGAACCTTGCAACTAGTCTCTCCTTATATTCTTTTCTCTGCTTCGTCACTGGCTTTGCTTATCTTTCCTGCATTGAATTTACTACTAATGTGGGTGGAAGGTGGAGGAGAGAACTCACTCAGAAGAACCTCCTTTTTTACTATCCTCCCAGAGCTCCACTCTACTGTAAGTCTTTAATTTTCCATATTATAACCTTGATACATATCAGATAGCCCTCCCTGAAGTCACAGTGAGGGGTAGTGAGGCTCTGTAGCCACTCCTCAAACTCACACTTATGCCCAGTCCCTCTTCTGGTTAAGACCCTTGATTTTAGAGCAAGGCATGGGGCCAACTAAGAGTACTACTGTCCCCTTCAAGGGAGATCAGAGTGTTGGTGGACCCCTCAGGGTAGGACGATGCATGGGTCTCAGAAAAATCCCACCTGCATCTGTGAAAGTACTTCTCCAAAAGTTCCCAAGGCCTCTGCTAGAGCAACTGGAACAAATAAAAGGGGCACTTGACCCCACCTTGCTCCCAGAGCTGTCCATAAATATCTATCCCTTCAGTGATGCCTGGGAATGCATAAGGTCCTCATTCTAACTAAATAGACACCAAAGCCAGGCTATATAAATGGCCAAAACAAAAAGTTACTTTTTAATCTCAATCTATTCCCACCTACATTGTCCAACCAAGCTTCCCAGTTAAGTTTTCAACAAAAGTGGCAGACAGCAGCAACAATATAGCTAGAACAGCATAATCTCTTGCAAAATCTGGCAATAATAGTTGGTTACAACAGAAGTGAGCCCCTTCCTTTGTACCACAGGTTGTTTGAGAAAAATGTTAGTCCTTCCTGGCAGCATCATAATTGTCAGTATTCTGTCCAGTCAAAGGTACCTGGATCTCCTTTTCAGTAGCTGCATGTTGAGGAGTCTTCACTGGGATGGGTCCAGTCCCCTTAGCACTGCACACGTTGGGTGACTCTTCTGCAACATGTCCACCATGGAGACGTCTCCTTGTTCTCCTCATGGATTTATTTTCTTTATTTGATGATTATGTGGTGATGTAGAAATTCGGGAGTTAAAGAAAAGAATTAAGAAGCAGGAAAACATCATCCATACATGTTTCCACCATCTAGCAGTAACCAATAACATTGTAGCATATTTCTCTCCCAGCCTTTATTGATGCACATTTTCTTGCCATGGTTAAAATCTTATTACCTCAAAAATGATAGTTTTATTGCTACTTTTCTCCCTTAAGTAGCATTTCTTACGGCTTTAAAATTCTTTGTTACCATAATTTTAAATGGGGACATTATATGCTGTCTTATGTGTCACTGCCATTTATATAACTTTTAAGACACAACAACTTTTCCAGAAATTTAGTGTTGCAAGATAAAGTAATAATAGACATTATTTGAGTGCTTATTATTTGCCAACTACTTTTCTAAATGCATCACATGTATTAACTCAATTCTCACTCAACTCTATAAGTAGTTGCTAATATTATCACCAGGTGATATAGCACAATCTGGGGCCCTAAATAGTGTTCAGAGGAACACAGATAGTGAGTGGCAAAGCGGGGCTTTGAACCCAGGCATTATAGCTCTAGAATCTGTGCTTTTAACAACTGTAAACTAGCTAGTCCCAGAGCTAAGTGTAAACATTAAAACAGTTTATAATCTAATATACAATATATAATATATAATAACATTTTCTAGTCGACAGAGGTGTTCTCGGGGTCTAATATATGCTCTGTCATTGGTTTACACTCTATACTCATAACACTGTTTATCAGCCATAAATAACAGACCGATCCCAAAGATGTGAAGAATCTCATGAGAAAGCGTATAGACTGAAAAAGGCATCTTTGTTTCTCTGGTGTTACCCTGTATGTACCAATTATATTGGATCTACTTTTTGTAGACTTAAAACTTTAGGAGAAAAATAACCCATCAAGAGAATAATTATGATATTAAATATAACAGGGGAAGTTTCCCATTTCTGTACTGAACCTCTCTTTCTTCAGAGTAGCATTTTAAACATCTTTATCTCAACCAAATATAAATGGTTGCACTACTAGAACTTAGCATATACCTTAGTTCTCCTTTTCTCTTTTGCAAATTAAAAATCTCCCCAATTCCTCACCCAGATGGTCTGAGATTCAGTCCTTTTCTTCCCTGGTTCCTTAATTCTCATTACTAAAGTACTGATGTGGGTTTTGGTCAGGGTCAAGACTCCATCCCCTCTTGTAAGCAGATCTTCCTCCAATAACAACAGTTAACCTGCCCAGCAAAATTCATTATCGTGCATTCTCAGAGGTCCTGATTCCATGGATATTTCCCTGGTGTCTTCAATCATGATAGGGTTCTAGGATTTTCTCTGTACTGCTCTGCACTCATTCCTCACCGCCCCCCCTCAGACCTCCTCCTGGTTTGACTCACCTTGTAATGTATGTCTTTGAAAAGAAGGAGCCTCATCACAGGAAGCTTGTTGAGGAGCTGTTGTTGAGAAGGGGGCACCAGCCTGGACCCTCACACACCAAGGAAGAAAGGAGTTTGTTTCTTTATCTTTGTTCTCCAGTTGAGGCCACCTATTTTGCCCCACTTTCACTGCCATACTTGCAGCAGAAGACTCACCCTGAAAAAGAGCCTGAACCACACCTGTGGTTGTGAATGATGCCCACGCTTGTACTGTCAGAGGCCAAGGACCAGCCAAATTACTCTTCTTTCTGTATCTGTTATTCCATCTACTTTTCTTCCAAATGTTTCTCTCGCTGTTAGCAGTAAGGGGAGCACCTTCCAATGAAGTTTGCCCCAGAGCCACAGCTGATCTTGGGACACCAGCCTGAGTGTTCTGATATGAAGTAACAACAAACCTTTTATCCATCTCATGCTTTTGATTCCTGCTTCTATGCTCCCCTTTGACTTTATTTATAGCAAATGGGGAAGCCCCTGCAAAAGGTGTCTGTATTTTAGCTGGGCCTGTGAAAGACGCCCAAGCTTGTACTGTTAGAGGCCAAGGACTACCTATAATAGTTTTGTCCATTTTATTTCTCTCTTTGTGACTGCTTTTCTGCTCTTCTTTTATCTCCCTATTGGGTGCCAGAGAGGCCTTCTTAGAAGAGGGCTGAACTGAGCATAGTGCTGGCCACAGAACATCAGCCAGTTCCATGCAAGTATTAGTGAGAAGTGATATATTTTCCTTCTCACCACTCCTCATTAGTTCCCTCTTCTCATGCTCCATGCTGACTCCAGTATTGGCTTTCACAGCACAAGACCAACCTAGAACTGGGGTTGCAGAAGATGCCCGAATCTGGAACGTCAGAGGCCAATAAGTATTTTTTTCCTTTCTATTCCTCCTTTTGCGACTGTTTTTCTTCCCTACATTTCTCCGGCTGTTAGTCCCCTGCAATGCAGTATGAATGGGAATCACACATGGGCATAGGGTATCAGCCTCTGCACTCGGACAGAAACTAAAAACAGACCTTTTTTCCATCTCATTACTCTCTCCTTGATTTGTGCCTTTTTGCCCCACATTTCCCCCACTACTTGCAGGGAGAGTAACATCTTCAAGTGCAGTCTGAATTGCAGGTAGGGATTCTGTGTGTGCTGCAGCTGAATCTGCATCACTTGCCTTTGTCTTCAGAGCCTCTGCGTGAGCTAAAATGTTTTTTTCCATGTTGCTTCCCCCCTCCAACTTTTTTTGGCTTTCGTTTCGGGATCAGGTAGTGTTTACCTGGAGCAGAGAGAGCAGAAGTAATCCAAGAGGCAAATGTGAGTCAAGGCTAGCAAAAAATTCCTTCTGGGAGAAAAATATCGAGCCTCAGGTCTGGGGCTAAAATTGAGATTAGGCCCCAAAGATACCTGAAACAATTTAGGAACAGAGCACACAGAGGATGTGATTAAAAGGTGAAGGTATTCTCAGACACCTGCTCTCATTGGCAGCTGGCTCATTCATACAGTGCAAGATCCATCACAACCACCCACTAAATGCTCCACTCTTACCAGTGATGGCGACCCTGGATGCCCTCAAAATGCCGATGGGCTGAACTATTTTCAGTCTTCATCAGCCTTTGATAACAGCTTTGTCTTCTTCGAAAGTAGAGCACAATGCTGGAAAAACAAAGATATTTGGATATCTCTGTGTACTTACAGGATATAGAGACATCCGTTAATGGTCATATATAGACATTATTGTTTGCGTTACCTTTTGATACTTCAGATAGTCTCCAGGAGTCCAAACCATAGGGGAGAACTCTGAGGTTGAACCTATAAAGTCAGAAAAAGAAAGAATCACCAAAGTCAGCCTTACCAGGTGCCCCTGTCTGCTAGTCTGAGCAGACTCTTACCTGGTTATTCTTGAAATGTTCTCTGAGTTTCTTCTCAAGCTCTCTCTTTTTGGTCTAAGGTGGGGAAATTGGTATATACATCAATAACTCAGAGAGTCTACCTAGTTTGGTAATACAACATCTTTTCAATTGATGAAGCGATTCTTTTCAGTTGAGTAAAGCATTGGCATTTCGTTCTCCTTCACTGGTTTCTGATTCTTTGCAAGTTGAAAATCCAGAACTCGGCTGTGGCTCTCATTCCATTAACCAGTACAACTCATTCTTCATGCATTCTAGATAAAGAAACAATTCCCTTTTCTCAAAGTCAAACTTTCCAGTCCTGCGGCAAATTCCAGTTCTTTTCAAGCTTTCTACTTACTATATATATGTGCGACATAGTCTTGGAATGGACTAATTATTTACATAATATCCTTTCTCTCTAAGCAAACATTTTTTGTTGACATTTTGACCAAAAAAGAAAAAAATGAGAATAAATCAAGGAGGGATCAAACTCCCTTTCTCTGATTATGACTGACACAGAGAGCTCAATGTGGCTCTTGTGTTTTCCTTTGATAAGAAAGTATAATCACACAACAGAGCAAAATGAAGTCTGACATTGACCTAGTAGGGTTATAAATGGAAAACTTGTCTTTTTTTTTATCTGGAATATGTTTTTATCCAGAACAAAAGATGCGCCAGTGCCTATGTGAATTTGGTGTCCCCAATGGAGATGGGGGAGGGCACTTTGGACTTTCTTTTGGGTGCCACAAAGGATGTAGGACTATTTTTGCACAGGCAATATTCTCACTCACTTCCCAGTGTTTCCAAAGTAAGATTGTATAAAAAGAAATCACACAACAAATATTTCATACACAGGTTATCTACTATGGTTTGTACTCTAAACATCTTCCCTGATGCAAAAAAAATTGTCTTTTTCACATCTTGGTAGATATATTAATTTAGTTGCAGTGCTAAGGCTAGTTTAGTACATGACAAATGTAGAGATTATCACTAGATGAAAGCTAGCTGTGGCGGCAAAGATGCTACAGAAGGTTAAATTTAACATGTTCATCACAGTAGAGTCCAAGATCACACTGGGAGTTGGTCTGTAATCTAGTGCTGGATGTATATTAAGTAAGCGCACAGAGCCAAGTCTTTGTCTCTACCTCTATTGTCTCCACTGGCACATCTATTTTCCTACCTATATTTTGACCTTGTCCCCTGAACCTCATATGGAGGATGAGTGGCTATGTCAGCTTCTTTAGATTTCCCTTTGGCATATTGACCCTTTTGTTCACAAAGATTGATTGATTCATTCAACATTATTTACTGGTACTGCTATGTGCCAACCATAAGGCTAGGTGCAGGATAGTACTGAAAATACTTAGGTTTCAGGTTAACTTAATTACAGTCACATTCCATTTTGTTTTCTCTGAGTTAACTACCTTGATTGGAGTTTTATGTTTCCAAACCTCAAGTCACACATTTATAGGCATTCTCTTGGTTGGCTTTCATAGATAGCTAATGGTATCCCCTGTGTGGGGATTGGATTAGTATAATTATCAGAGGTCAACCTAATTATTTACCCCTTCTACAGCTTATTTTGGTCTCCACACTCTTTGTCCCCTTACTAGTAATAAATATATCTGGCTTTTGGATAAGAAGACAATAACTCCTGATACCACTATCATCATCCTTCTGCATTGTACTATCACCACTTCCTTTACAACTTTTCAGTTAAGGAGTAACAACTGTTTGATGTCTATTTATCTGTGTGTTACATAAAAGTCTAGTTTACATGTACTATGGTATAAGAATTGTCAGATGTCACTCCTTTGATGGGCAGGAACTCCTTTGATGATTACAATAGGCCTAATGGGCAGGATCACATGGCAGGGATTTGAAATTATGTCCTATGGCAGTGATTGGCAAACTTATTAGTCAACAGAGTGACAAACCACGGCACCGCGGTTTACCGACCACTGTCCTAGGGGATTGAGAGCCAGGAAAAACACCCATATAATATAGGATTCTTTCATTCCAAGTGTCCAACAAATAAAAAGGATCCAAATGGGTAATTTATAGCTCACTAAAAGCTTAAATGTTCAGTGGTATAGCCACCTTCATGCATAATTTAATCCAAAGCCCAAATTATTTCACCAAAGACCACTGCATGTGTTCTGCCAGGGGGCACCTATTATAGGTGCAGATGGCTGCTACTTTTGCTGGGATTGGAGGTGACCAGGTGTGGCCAACCTTCTAACTGAGGCAGGCTGGAGCCACTTAGTAAGAGGTATGGGGTACACCGAGGCCAGATGTTATTTGAGAGATTTTTAGAAAACTCAGGCCAACATAGGCCATTCATATGGAAAAGCCACTGGAAACAGCTTGTGTAGGCATAAAAGTTGTGTGGGGCAGGGTTTCTTGGGATTGCCAGGTCGGTGAAGAGTGTAAGGCAGTTGATGGAGACTCAGATATGGTGCCTGTCTGCTGGCTATGTGCTGGTGTCTCACAAAAGCATAATGACCTCTGCAAGCACTTCTGTCTGGCAGAAAGCTTTCCCCGCCCAAGCTCTCTCTTTGATTCAATTTCTCCCTGTTTGTCCCTGGTGCCTTTAGAGCTGCTGCCCCAACGTTGGAACTCAGAGCAAGTGAGTTTGAGTAAATCTGCTCATGAGCCCTTTAAGGGGAATACCTGGGACCTCTGCAACACTTTTTCTGACTCAGCCATAATCCCTGCTGGTTTTTACAGCCAGAAGTTATGGGATTTCTCTTCCTGGTCCTGGAACTGAAGGCTGAGGAGCCTGGTGTGGGGATGGGACCTCTTGTTCTTCAGGGGGTACCTCCACAGCCAAGATAACCCATATAAATTTTTATCTCCAACACATCAGTGTGTGACCAGCATGTCTTGCATCCCGCACCCCTCCTACCAGTCTCTGTGTTGCTACCTTAAATTTGCAGTTACATGACTTCCTTTTAGCTACCTTTCAGGTGGTTCTAAAGTTGTTCTATAGTTTACATGTAATTTTGATGTTTATTTCATTCTTCTTTTTATGATGAAGTAATATTCCATTGTATGCATGCATCACAGAATTTTATCCACTTGCATATTGATGGGTACTTAGGATGTTATATCTTAACTATTGTAAATAATGCTGCAATAAACATAGCAGTGTATATATTCTTTTTTATTTTTTATTAATGTATTACATGGAAACATATCTTCCCATTGCCCCCCCTCCTCCCAGGAATACCCTAACCCCCAGTGTCTTGTGTTCATTGATTATGCTTATATACATGCATAAAAAACCTTTGGTTGATCTCTTATCTACCCGACCTCTCCTTAATCTTTCTGCTGTAATTTGACAGTCTGTTTGATGCTTTACTGTCTCTGTATCTATCCTTTTGTTCATCAGTTTATAATGTTCTTTATTATCTACAAAGGAGTGATATCATGTGGTGTTTCTCCTTCATTGACTGGCTTATTTTACTTAGCATAAGGCTCTCCAGTTCCATCCAGGTTGCTGCAAATGATAAGAATTCCTTTTTTGATGGTAGCATAGAATTCCATTGTGTAGATATACCATGGTTTTCTGATCCACTTATCTCCAGATGGGCACTTAATCTGTTTCCAAATTGTAGCTATTGTAAATTGTGCTGCTATGAACATAGGGGTGCATAAATCCTTTCTGATTGGTGTTTCTAGTTTCTTAAGATATATTCCTAAGAGTGGGATTGTTGGGTCAAATGGGAGTTCCACTTTTAGTTTGTTGAGGAAACTCCATACTGTTCACAGTGGCTGCACCAGTCTGCATTCCCACCAGTAGTGCACGAGGATTCCTTTTTTCTCCACATCCTCAACAACACTTGACATTTGTTGCCTTGTTGATGATTGCCATTCTGACAGGTGTGAGATGGTACCTCATTGTCGTTTTGATTTGCATCTCTCGGATAATTAGTGACATTGAGCATGTTTTCATGTGTCCCTTGGCATTCCTTCAGCCATCTTTCAAAAAGGATCTATTTAGCTCCGTTGCCCATTTTTTTTATTGGATCATTTATCTCCTTTTTCTTATGTTGTATAAGTTAGCTGTAGATTTTGGAGATTAAACCTTTATCAGTGATAGCATTTGCAAATATGTTCTCCCATGCATTGATCTTTCTTGTTGTTTTGTTGATGGTTTCTTTTGCTGTGCAAAAGCTTTTTATTTTGATGTAGTCCCATTTGTTTATTTTCTCTTTAGCTTCCAATGCCCTGGGAGCAGTATCAGTGAACCAGTTCTTTCGGCATATGTCTGAGACTGTGCTGCCTGTGGATTTCTCTAGTATTTTTATAGGTTCCCATCTTATGTTTAAATCCTGTATCAATTTGGATTTTATTTTTATGCATGATGTAAGTTGGTAGTCTAGTTTCATTTTTTTGCATGTATCTGTCTAATTTTCCCAACACCATTTATTGAAGAGACTGTCTTGACTCCATTGTATGTTCATGCCTCCTTTGGCAAATATTAATGGAGCATAGTGGTTTGGGTTGATATCTGGATTCTCTACTCTATTTCATTGGTCTATGTGTCTGTTCTTGTGCCAGTACCAGCTGATTTGAGAACAGTGGCTTTGTAAAATAGCTTGAAATCTGGTATTGAGATCCCACCTACTTTATTCTTCTTTCTCAGGATTGCTGTGGCTATTCAGGGACTTTCTTTTTGTTCCAGATGAATGTTTGGAGAGTTCTTTCTAGGGCTGTGAAATATGTCATTGATATTTCAATGGCCAGTACATTGAATCTATAGATTGCTTTGGGTAGTATGGACATTTTAATGATGTTGATTCTCCCAATACATGAGCATGGTATCTCTTCCGTCTGTTTACGTCTTCCTCTATCTCTTTTTTAAGTGTCCTGTAGTTTTCTGTATATATATTTTATAATTCATTAGTTAAGTTTATTCTTAGGTATATTAATTTTTTGGTGCAATCATAAATGGGATTGCTTTTTAAATCTCTCTTTTTGTAATTTCACTATTATAATATAGAAATGCCATAGATTTCTTGGCATTAATTTTGTATCCTGTTACATTGTCGAATTCATTTATTAAGTCTATTAGTTTTTGGATGGAGTCTTTCTCGTTTTTTATGTACAGTATCATGTCATCTGCAACTAAGGACAGCTTTACTTTTTCTTTTCTAATTTGGAAGCCTTTTATTTCTTCTTCTTGTCTAATTGCAATGGCTAATACTTCCAGTACTATGTCAAACAGGAGAGGTGAGAGTGGGCATCCCTGTCTTGTTCCTGTTCTTAGGGGAAATGGTTTTAGTTTTTGCCCATTGAGTATGATGTTAGCTGTGGGTTTATCATATATGGCTTTTATTATGTTGAGGTATGATCCTTCTATTCCCACTTTGCTGAGAGATTTTATCAAGAAAGGGTGTTGGATTTTGTCAAATGTTTTTTTCTGCATCAATTAATATGACTATGTGATTTTTATCTCTCAGTTTGTTTATGTGATGTATCACGTTTATTTATTTTTTCCCTAGAGACTTTTTTATTTTTAATGTTATTGTACAAATTTAATTTTTATTGTAATCATTTGAGACATTTTGTTGCCTACATAGTTAACAATAAACTTATTTTTAATATGTTTCTTATGAAAGAATTCCATCATTATGCTAATCATTTCCTTCATGAAGACTTATTTGGTAACTGGCATCTGAAGCATTGAGCAATAATGAAATACTTCCCTTCTTCTTTGACCTTGTGTTTCAGGGTGGATTGTTGTGATTTCTAGCTCCCAGGAAGAAATCAAAAGCAATGTCCCTGTAATCACGCATAACCGAGACAAATGGTTCAAAAGACTGGCCACAATCAGGCATTTTCTAACATTTACTGACTGCAACTGTGATGCCTAACCATGATCAGAAAACTCCTACTTCTGATAGGAGTGTAATCATGAAGTTCTCACAAATACTTTTACATTTGGAAATGTCTCCAAGGCCAATTGCACATATGTGAATATGCCTGATAAAATTTCAGTCTCATAAGAAAAGACTTTTGCCTTCTAGCTTTAAGAATGTATCTATTGTAAGTATATGATGTGGAAAATATCATTTTTTTTATTAATTTTTATACATATCTCCCCATTGCCCCCTCTACCTCCCAGGCATACCCCAACCCACCAGTGTCTATGTTCATTGGTTATGCTTATATGCCTGCCCACAAATCCTTTGATTTATCTCTTATCTACCTCACCTAACTTTAATCTTCCTGCTGTAATTTCACAGTGTGTTTGAAGCTTTACTGCCTCTGTATCTATCCTTTTTTCATCAGTTTATAATGTTCTTTATTATATCCCAATGAGTGAGATCATGTGTTGCTTCTCCTTCATTGACTGGCTTATTTCACTAAGCATAAGGCTCTCCAGTTCCAACCAGGTTGCTGCAAATGGTAAGAATTCCTTCTTTTTAATGGCAGCATAGAATTCCATTGTGTAGATGTACCACAGTTTTCTGATTCACTCATCTGCTGATGGGCACCTAGGCTGTTTCCAAACGGTAGCTATAGTAAAATGTGCTGCTATGAACATAGGGGTGCACAAATCCTGTCTGATTGGTGTTTGTAATTTCTTAGGATAAATTCCTAAGAGTGGGATTACAGGGTCAAATGGGAGATCCATTTTTAGTTTTTTGAGGAAACTCCATACTGTTCTCCACAGTGGCTGCACCAGTCTGCATTCCCACAAACAGTGCACAAGGGTTCCTTTTTTTCCGCATCCTCGCCAACACTTGTCGTTTGTTGATTTGTTGATGATTGCCATTCTGACAGGTATAAGATGGTATCGCATTGTTGTTTTGATTTGCATCTCTCAGACGATTAGTGACTTTGAACATGTTTTCATGTGTCACTTGGCCTTCCTTCTGTCATCTTTTGAAAAGGTTCTATTTAGGTCCATTGCCCATTTTTTTATTGGATCGTTTATCTTCCTTTTATTAAGTTGTATAAGTTGGCTGTAGATTTTGGAGATTAAACCTTTATCAGTGATGTCATTTGCAAATATGTTCTCCCATACAGTGATCTTTCTTGTTGTTTTGTTGATGGTCTCTTTTGCTATGCGAAAGCTTTTTATTTTGATGTAGTCCCATTTGTTTATTTTTTCTTTAGCTTCCATTGCCTTTGGAGCAGTATCAGTGAAGAAGTTCTTTCAGCATATATCTGAGATTGTGCTGCCTGTTTATTCCTCTAGTATTTTTATGGTTTGCCATCTAATGTTTAAGTCCTGTATCCATTTTGAGTTTATATTTGTATTTGATGTAAGTTGGTGGTCCAGTTTCATTTTTTTTTTTGCATGTATATGTCCAATTTTCCCACCACCATTTATTGAAGAGGCTATATTGGATCCATTGAAAGTTCAGGCCTCCTTTGTCAAATATTAGTTGAGCATAGTGGTTTGGGTGGATATCTGGGTTCTCTATACTATTTCATTGGTCTATATGTCTGTTCATGTGCCAATACCAGGCTGTTTTGAGAACAGTTGCTTTGTAGTATAGCTTGAAATCTGGTATTGAGATCCCCCCTACTTTATTCTTCTTTCTCAGAATAGCTGTAGCTATTCCTGGTCTTTTTTTGTTGTTGTTGTTGTTGTTCCAGATGAATCTATGAAGAAATCTTTCTAGGTCTGTGAAATATATCGTTGGTATTTTAATGGGTAGTGCATTGAATCTATAGATTGCTTTGGGTAGTATGGACATTTTAATGATGTTGATTCTCCCAATCCATGAGCATGGTATGCTCTTTCATCTGTTAACATCTTCCTCTATCTCTTTTTCCAGTGTCCTGTAGTTTTCTACATATAGGTTTTTTATTTCTTTAGTTAGGTTTATTCCTAGGTATCTTAATTTTTATGGTGCGATTGTAAATGGGATTGCTTTTTTAGTCTCTCTGTAATTTCACTATTTTTTTTGGTTGTACAACAATATTTATTTTATTTTACTATTTTATTAATTTTTATACATATCTCTCCAAAACGCCCCCTCCCTCCCAGGCATACCCCAACACCCCAGTATCTATGTTCATTGGTTATGCTTATATGCATAGATACAAGTCCTTTGATTGATCTCTTATCTACCTCACCTAACTTTAATCTTCCTGCTGTAATTTCACAGTCTGTTTGAAGCTTTACTATCTCTGTATCTATGCTTTTGTTCATAAGTTTATAATGTTCTTTATTATCTCCAAATGAGTTTGATCATGTGATGCTTCTCCTTCATTGACTGGCTTATTTCACTAAGCATAAGGCTCTCCAGTTCCAACCAGGTTGCTGAAAATGGTAAGAATTCCTTCTTCTTTTTGCAGCATAGAATTCCATTGTGTAGATGTACCACAGTATTCTGATCCACTCATCTGCTGACGGGCACGGAGGCTGTTTCCAAATTGTGGCTATTGTAAATTGTGCTGCTATGAACATAGGGGTGCATAAATCCTTTCTGATTGGTGTTTGTAATTTCTTAGGATAAATTCCTAAGAGTGGGATTACAGGGTCAAATGGGAGATCCATTTTTAGTTTTTTGAGGAAACTCCGTACTGTTCTCCACAGTGGCTGCACCAGTCTGCATTCCCACCAATAGTGCACAAGGGTTCTTTTTTCTCCGCATCCTCACCAACACTTGTCGTTTGTTGATTTGTTGATGATTGCCATTCTGACAGGTGTAAGATGGTATCTCATTGTCGTTTTGATTTGCATCTCTCCGATGATTAATGACTTTGAACATGTTTTCATGTGTCTCTTGGCATTCCTTCGGTCGTTGTTTGAAAAGGTTCTAATTAGGTCCGTTGCCCATTTTTTTATGGGATCGTTTATCTTCCTTTTATAAAGTTGTATAAGTCGGGTGTAGATTTTGGAGATTAAACTTTTATCAGTGATAACATTTGCAAATATGTTCTCCTATACAGTGATCTTTCTTGTTGTTTTGTTGATGGTTTCTTTTGCTGTGCAAAAGCTTTTTATTTTGATGTAGTCCCATTTGTTTATTTTTTCTTTAGCTTCCATTGCTTTTGGAGCAGTATCAGTGAAGAAGTTTTTTCGGCATATATCTGAGATTGTGCTGCCTGTGGATTCCTCTAGTATTTTTATGGTTTCCCTTCTAATGTTTAAGTCCTGTATCCATTTTGAGTTTATTTTTGTGTTTGGTGTAAGTTGGTGGTTCAGTTTCAATTTTTTGCAGGTATCTGTCCAATTTTCCCAACACCATTTATTGAAGAGGCTATCTTGGCTCCATTGAATGTTCATGCCTCCTTTGTCAAATATTAATTGAGCATAATGGTTTGGGTGGATATCTGGGTTTTCTATTCTATTCCATTGGTCTATATGTCTGTTCTTGTGCCAGTACCAGGCTGTTTTGAAAACAGTTGCTTTGTAGTATAGCTTGAAGTCTGGTATTGAGATCCCACCTACTTTATTCTTCCTTTTCAGAATTGCTGTAGCTATCCGTGGTCTTTTTTTGTTCCAGATGAATCTATGAAGAATTCTTTCTAGGTCTGTGAAATATGTCGTTTGTATTTTAATAGGTAGTGCGTTGAATCTGTAGATTGCTTTGAGTAGTATGGACATTTTAATGATGTGATTCTCCTAATCCGTGAGCATGGTATGCTCTTCCATCTGTTAACATCTTCCTCTATCTCCTTTTTCAGTGTCCTGTAGTTTTCGGCATAAAGGTCTTTTACCTCTTTAGTTAGGTTTATTCATAGGTATCTTAATTTTTTTTGGTGCGATGGTAAATGGGATTGCTTTTTTAGTTTCTCTTTCTATAATTTCACTATTAGTGTATAGAAATGCCACAGACTTCTTAGCATTAATTTTGTATCCTGCTACATTGCCGAATTCATTAATTAAGTCAATTGGTTTTGGAATGGAGTCCTTTGGGTTTTTTATGTACAATATCATGTCATCTGCAAATAAGGACAGCTTTACTTCTTATTTTCCAATGTGGATGCCTTTTATTTCTTCTTCTTGTCTAATTGCAATGGCTAATACTTCCAGTATTATGTCAAACAGGAGAGGTGAGAGTGGGCATCCCTGTCTTGTTCCTGTTCTTAGGGGAAATGGTTTTAGTTTTTGCCCATTGAGTATGATGTTAGCTGTGGGTTTATCATCTCTGGCTTTCATGATGTTGAGCTATGATCCTTTATTCCCACTTTGCTGAGAGTTTTTATCAAGAAAGGGTGTTGGATTTTGTCAAATGCTTTTTATGCATCAATTGATATGACTGTGATTTTTATCTCTCAATTTGTTTATGTGATGTATCACATTTATTGATTTGTGGATATGGTACCATCCCTGTATTCCTGGGATGAATCCTGCTTGGTCACAGTGTATGATCTCTTTGATGTACTGCTGCATCCGGTTTGCTAGAATTTTGTTGAGCATTTTGGCAGCTATGTTCATGAGAGATATTGGCCTATAATTCTCTTTCATTGTGTTGTCTTTATCTAGTTTTGTTATTAGCGTGATGCTGGCTTCATAGAAGGTGTTTGGAAGTGTTCCTTCTTCTTGAATGTTTTTGAATAGTCTGAGGAGGATTGGTTTTAATTCTTCCTTGAATGTTTGGTAAAACTCTCCTGTGTAGCCATCTGGACCTGGTCTTTTATTTGCTGTTACCTTTTTAATTACTGGTTCAATTTCTTCATTAGTTATTGGACTATTAAGATGTTTGGTTTCCTCCTCATTGAGTTTTGGGAGGTTATATTTTTCTAGGAAAATGTCCATTTCTTGCAGGTTGTCCAATTTGTTGGAATAGAGTTGTTCATAGTATTTTTTTTTAACAATCCTTTGTATTTCCACAGGGTCTGTTATTGTTTCTCCCCTTTCATTTCTGATTTTGTTTATTTGGGTCTTCTCTCTTTGCTTCTTGGTGAGCCTGGCTACAGGTCCATCAATCTTGTTTAACCTTTCAAAGAACCAGCTCTTTGTTTTGTTGATCTTTTGAATTGTTGCTTTGGTCTCCAAGTTGTTTATCTCCGCTCTGATCTTCACTATTTCCTTCCTTCTGAGTACACTGGGATTTTCTTGTTGCTCTCGTTCTAGCTCTTTGAGTTGTAGGTTTAGGTAATTTATTTCCATTGTTTCCTGTTTTTTGTAGTAGGCTTGTAGGGCTATGAACTTCCCTCTCAAGACTGCTTTCACTGTGTCCCATAAATTTTATAATGTTGTGTTGTCATTATCATTTGTTGCCATGATGTTTTTTTTATTTCTTCCTTGATCTCTCTGGTTACCTAGTCTGTGTTTAATAGCATGCTCTTTAGTCTCTATGTGTTTGATTTTTTCTATTGTTTTTAATTTAGTTGATTTCCAGTTTTATGCCACTGTGGTCTGACAAAATGCTTGATATGATTTCTATCTTCTTGTATTTGAAGAGACTTTTCTTAAGACCCAACATATGTTCTATCTTTGAAAATGACCCATGTGCACTGGAGAAGAATGAATATTCTGTGGCTTTGGGGAGAAATGTTCTGAAGATGTCAATTAATTCCATCTGGTCTAGTGTGTCATTTAGGATTGATGTTTCCTTGCTGATTTTTTGCTTAGAGGATTTGTCCAATGGTGACAGTGGGGTATTAAAGTCTCCTACTATGATAGTATTGCTGTCAATCTCTCCCTTAATATCCTCCAAGAGTTTTTTTTATGTATGGAGGTGCTCCTATATTTGGTGCATATATGTTTATCAGAGTTCTTTCTTCTTGTTGGATTGTTCCCTTTAGTATTATGAAATGGCCTTCTTTATCTCTTGTGATATCCTTCACTTTGAGATCTAATTTGTCAGTTATAAGTATAGGAACCCCAGCTTTTTTTCATTTCCATTTGTCTGAAATACCATGTTCCATCCCTTCACCCTCAATCTGTGTGCATCTCTTTTCCTGAGGTGGGGTTCTTGTAGACAGCGGATATATGGATCATGTTTTCTTATCCAATTGGTTACCTTATGTTTTTTAATTGGAGCATTTAATCCATTACATTTAAAGTTATTATTGATAAGTAATAATCTGTTGCCATTTTTAGTCCTTACCCCAAAGTTCCTTCTTCGCTTCCTCTTTCTTTTTATTACAGCAGACCCTTCAACATTTCTTGCATTGCTGGTTTGGTGGTAATATATTCCCTTAGTCCTTTTTTTCTGTGAAGCTTCTGATTTCACCTTCAATTTTGATTGAGAGTTTTGCAGGGCATAGTATTCTTGGATTCAAACCCTTTTTTTGCATGACTTTGTATATTTCATTCCATTCCCATCTGGCCTGATGAGTTTCTGTTGAGAAATCAGTACCTAGTCTATGGGGGTTCCTTTGTAGGTAACTTTCAATTTCTCTCTGGCTGCTTTTAAGATTATTACTTTGTTGTCGGTGTTTGCCAATTTAATTATAATGTGCCTTCGTGTATGTTTGTGGGGTTCATTTTGCTTGGGACTCTGTGAGCTTTTTGGATTTGTGTGGGGTTTTTCTTTTCTATATTGGGAAAATTTTCTGTCATTATTTCTTCAAACAGGTTCTCTATTCCTTGTTCAGTTTCCACTCTTTCTGGAACCCCAATTATGCGGATGCTATTTTATTTCATGTTATCCCAAAGTTGTCTTAGGCTCTCCTCTTGCTTTTTAACTTTTTTTTTCTAGAAGCTGCTGTACTTGGGTAATTTTTCCTACCGTGTCTTCTAGCTCACTGATGGGGTCCCCTGCTTCTTCTAGTCTACTTTTGATGCTTTCTATTCAGTTCTTTATAGCCGTGATGTCATTTTTCATTTCTTATTGATTCTTCTGAATTTCTTTTTGATTCTTCCTGATTTCTTCCTGCTTCTTATGCATTTCTTCTTGCAGCTTCTGCATTTCTTCTTGCTTCTTCTTCATTTCCTCTTGGCTCTTACTCAGGTTGTCGATTTTGTCTTCCATTCTTTTCCTTCACCTTATGATTATTTCTCTAAACTCTTTCTCTGGCAGGCTTATTTCTGCTTCTATGTCATTTAGTTCCTTTTCTGGTGATAACTGCCTATCTGTCATATGCGGCTGTTTCTTCTTCTGCCCATGGTTTTTCTTCTCCTGGTGTCTGGTTATGTAGTTCTCTCTCCTACATTGATTCAAAGGCACAAACTACAACACGACTCGGTTCAGCACACAAGGCACTTCAGTATTCTCTATGTTAATAATCACCAATAAGGTGACCACCAATGAAAGACTAATTAGGGGTAAGTAGAGAAAGAGGAAGAGGAAATTGAGGGAAAAAGAAAGGAAAGAAGTGTCAAAATCAAACTGGGAGAGGGCGAAATAAATAAATAAATAAATAAATAAATAAATAAATAAACTAAAATTAAAATAAAATAACATTTTAAAAAGGAGAAGAAGAAAAAGAAAAGAGAAAGAAAAACAAAGTCAGAGAGAACAGGAAGTAGATAAAAGAGTAAAGGGGAACAAAATATAGATATCAGAAGAAAACTCCAAATGAACAGTCACTACTCCCAATAAAGGCCAGCAACCATTACCTAGAGATTAATACAAACTGCAAATAACAACTGGTATCGAGGGAGGCGAGGGAGAAGAGAGGTAAAAAACAAAGTAAGCATAAAGAAAAATATAGCAAGTAGAATACCCTAAAACAATCTCACAAAAAAGTTCAAAAAATCGATATAATCACTGTTCAGGCCAATAATAACAAAAGGAAATAGAGAAAAAAAACTTTTTGGCTGGTGAAGACAAGAGGAGAGAGGTTTGTATGGACTTGCAATAGGTGATTTGAAATTAGATATATAAGTGGGGTGAAATTTTAACCAGGTAAAAAGAAAGAATAGGTGGAAACTAAAGTTGGAAAAGGGATAGAGAAACAAGACAACAAAATGGGGAAAGTTAGGAGGAATGTGTTGGCATAAAGGTAGAGTTGAGTTGGAGTAAAATTCTGCTAAAGGAAAGATGAAAATAGAATGTCCAAAAAGGTAAAATACTAGTAGCAGTTAATAGTACTAGTTGAAAACAAAAATATAATAATCAAAAAAGTAAAATCAATTGAGGCAGAAAGAAAAAAACAGTCTTTTAATTAAAATATGTAAAAATGAAAAATAAAAGAAATTAAAAAAAAATAGAGTGGTCATTCATTTCCACTATTGTTCTGTTTGGCACTCCTGTTTCCCAGTAGGGGAGGTATTGCGGTTCCCTGTGTTGCACTGTTGACGTTTTAATCTCTTTATTCTTTTGTGGTTATGCGAGAGTCAATTTGTGTGTCATCCACTGGATGGCAGTGTTTCAGAATTCATCTCTGAGACAAAGCACATGACCTCTCAAGGCTGTGCTCAGATCCTGCTACTCTGTGGTTCTCAAAGCCAGTTTGTGGGGATTTTGCAGCCAGGACACTGTAATAACTCCCAGGCTGTCCCTCTGCCTCAGATAAAAAATGAGTCGTTTTCCAGAGCTCCCCTCTGTCAACACCTCGGAGACTTTGCCTCCATACTTAGGCATCACGCCCTTCCCACCTCTATGGACCTCTAGAGAGCCAGCTTTCCCACAGCCTGGCTCCCACAGTGTGTGCGTCTCTGTTCTGAGGGGCAGGAGACCTCACCTTATCCCAGGCGAAATCTGACCTTTCCATGTGACATGTGGATCTCTGAATCCACCGCGTGTCTGTGTCTATTGGAGAGCGCTGTTCTGGGTATCCCGCTGTTCGGTGGGTGTTTCAGCCAGCCGCAGCTTTCAGATTGCCACAGACATCCACCTCCCTCTGCAAGATGGCACTGTCTCCGCGTTCAAGCCGGCAGCTCCGGCTGACAAAATCCCCGCAGCAGTGGGGCTGCCTGGCCAGGAGAGCCCCATCCAGCAGTTCTCCGCCTTCTCCTGGAGGACAACTGACTCCTAACTTGCCAACAAACACTCCCTGCGCGACTCTCAGCTGCTCTCCCTCCCTCTGCCCAGGGACAAAGTTCCAGACGCATCCGTCTATTCCGACCCCATTTTCCAACCAAGTATCATGTTTATTGATTTGCATATATTGTACCATCCTTGCATTCCTGGGATAAATCCTACTTGGTCGTGGTGTATGAGCTTTCTGATGTACCGCTGGATCTGATTTGCTAGAATTTTGTTGAGAATTTTGGCATCCATGTTCATGAGAGATTTGGCCTATAATTCTCTTTCAATGTGTTGTCTTTATCTGGTTTTGGTATTAGAGTGATGCTGTCTTCATAGAAGGTGTTTGGAAGTGTTCCTTCTTCTTGAATATTTTGGAATAGTCTGAGGAGGATAGGTTTTAATTCTTCCTTGAATGTTTGTAAAACTCTCCTGTTGTATCCATCTGGTCTCTGCCTTTTGTTTGCCAGAAGCTTTTTGATTACTGTTTCAATTTCTTCCATAGTTATTGGACTATTAAGATGTTTGGTTTCCTCCTCATTGAGTTTTCGGAGGTTATATTTTTCTAGGAAAATGTCCATTTCTTGCAGGTTGTCCAATTTGTTGGAATAGAGTTGTTCATAGTATTTTTTAACAATCCTTTGTATTTCCACATGGTCTGTTGTTATTTCCCCTCTTTCATTTCTGATTTTGTTTATTTGGGTCTTCTCTCTTTGCTTCTTGGTGAGCCTGGCTAGGGGTCCATCAATCTTGTTTATCCTTTCAAAGAACCAGCTCTTTGTTTTGTTGATCTTTTGAATTGTTTCTTTGGTCTCCAAGTTGTTTATCTCCGCTCTGATCTTCACTATTTCCTTCCTTCTGAGTACACTGGGCTTTTCTTGTTGCTCACGTTCTAGCTCTTTGAGTTGTAGGTTTAGGTGATTTATTACCATTATTTCCTGTTTTTTGCAGTAGGGCTATGAACTTCCCTCTCAAGACCGCTTTCACTGTGTCCCATAAATTTTGTATTGTTGTGTTGTCATTGTCATTTGTTGCCATGATGTTTTTTATTTCTTCCTTGATCTCTCTGGTTACCCAGTCGTTGTTTAAAAGCATGCTGTTTAGTCTCCATGTGTTTGATTTCTTTCTATTGTTTTTATTATAGTTGATTTCCAGTTTTATGCCACTGTGGTCTGAGAAAATGCTTGATATGATTTCTATCTTCTTGAATTTGAAGAGACTTTTCTTACGACCCAACATATGATCTATCTTTCAAAATGGCCCATGTGCACTGGAGAAGAATGTATATTCTGTGGCTTTGGGGTGAAATGTTCTGAAGATGTCAATTAATTCCATCTGGTCTCGTGAGTCATTTAGGATTGATGTTTCTTTGCTGATTTTTTGTTTAGAGGATTTGTCCAATGGTGACAGTGGGGTATTAAAGTCTCCTACTATGATTGTATTGCTGTCAATCTCTCCCTTAATATCCTCCAAGAGTTTTTTTTATGTATTTAGGTGCTCCTATATTGGGTGCATATATGTTTACCAGAGTTATTTCTTCTTGTTGGATTGTTCCCTTTAGTATTATGAAGTGGCCTTCGTTATCTCTTGTTATGTCCTTCACTTTGAGATCTAATTTGTCAGATATAAGTATTGCAACCCCAGCTTTTTTTTCATTTCCATTTGCCTGAAATACCATCTTCCATCCCTTCACCCTCAATCTGTGTGCATCTCTTTTCCTAAGGTGGGTTTCTTGCAGACAGCAGATATATGGATCATGTTTTCTTATCCAATCGGTTACCCTATGTCTTTTGATTGGAGCATTTAATCCGTTTACATTTAAAGTTATTATTGATAAGTACTTATCTGTTGCCATTTTTAGTCCTTACCCCCAAGTTCCTTCTTCGCTTCCTCTTTCTTTTTATTACAGCAGACCTTTTAACATTTCTTGCATTGCTGGTTTGGTGGTAATATATTCCCTTAGTCCTTTTTTGTCTGTGAAGCTTTTGATTTCACCTTCAATTTTGATTGAGAGTCTTGCAGGGTACAGTATTCTTGGATTCAGACCCTTCCTTTGCATGACTTTGTATATTTCATTCCATTCTCTTCTGGACTGACGAGTTTCTGTTGAGAAGTCAGTCGCTAGTCTTATGGGGGTTCCTTTCTAGGTAACTTTCTGTTTCTCTCTGGCTGCTTTTAAGATTCTTACTTTGTCGTCGGTGTTTGCCAATTTAATTATAATGTGCCTCGGTTTCGGTTTGTTGGGGTTCATTTTGCTTGGGACTCTGTGAGCTTCTTGGATTGGTGTGGGTTTTTTCTTTTCTATATTGGGGAAATTTTCTGTCATCATTTCTTCAAACACGTTCTCTAATCCTTGTTCAGTTTCCACTCTTTCTGGAACCCCAATTATGCGGATGTTATTTTGTTTCATGTTACCCAAAGTTCCCTTAGACTCTCCTCTTGCTTTTTAACTTTTTTTTCTAGAAGCTGCTGTACTTGGGTATTTTTTCCTACCGTGTCTTCTAGCTCACTGATGCTGTCCTCTGCTTCTTCTAGTCTACTTTTGATGCTTTCTATTGAGTTCTTTATAGCAGTGATGTCATTATTCATTTCTTCTTGTTTATTCTGCACCTCCTCTAGTTTCTTCTGCATTTCTTCTTGTTTATTCTGCACCTCCTCTAGTTTCTTCTGCATTTCTTCTTCATGCTTCTTCACCTCCTCTAGGTTCTTATTCGTTACCTCTTGGCTCTTACTCATATTGTCAAATTTGTCTTCCATTCTTTTCAACCACATTATGATAATTTCTCTGAACTCTTTCTCTGGTAGGCTTATTTGTGGTTCTAATTCGTTTACTTCCTTTTCTGGTGAAACCTGCCTTTCTGTCTTTTGTGGGCTGTTTCTTTTTCTGCCCATGGTCTTTCTTCTCTGGGTGTCTGGTAATGTAGTGCTCTCTCCTACGTTGACTGAAAGGCACAAACTACAACACGACCAGGTACAGCACACAAGGCACTGAGTAGAAATGTATTCAAGATGTTAATAATCACAAATAAGGTGACCACCAATGAAGGACAAATTAGGGGTAAATAGAGAAAGAAGAAGAGGAAAATGAGGAAGAAAGAAAAGAAAGAAGTGCCAAAATCAAATTGGGAGAGTGAGGGAAAAAAAAAGATAAATAAATGAACAATAAAATAAAATAAAATAAGAAAATAAAAAGGAGAAAAAGGAGAAGGAAAGAGGAAGAGAAAAAAGTCAGAGAGAAAAGAGAGTGTATAAGAGAGAAAAGAGGAACAAAATATAGATGTCAGGAGAGAAGTTCAATAGAACAGTCACTAATCCCAATAAAGGCCAGCAACCAGTACCTAGAGATTGATGCAAATTGCAAATAGCAACTGGTATCGAGGGAGATGAGGGAAAAGAGAGGTAGAAAACAAAGCAAGCAAAAAGCAAAATAAAACAAGTAGAATAAACTAAAACAATCTCTCAAAACAATTTTCAAAAAATCGATATAATCACTTTTCAGGGAAATAGCAACAAAAGGACATAGAGAAAAAACAACTTTTTGGCTAGTGAAGACAAGAGGGGAGAGGTTTTTGTGGACTTGTAGTAGGGGATTTGAAATTAGATATATAAATGGGGTGAAATTTTAACCAGGTAAAGAGAAAAATAGGGAGAATCTAAAGTTGGAAAAGGGAAAGAGAAACAAGACAGCAAAATGGGGGAAGTTAGGAGGAAAGTGTTGGCATAAAGGTGGAGTTGAGTTGGAGTAAAATTATGCTAAAGGGAAGATGAAAATAGAATGTAGAACTCTAATCCCGAAATAAAATAAAGAGAAAACAAAATGACACTTTTTTTCCAAAAACGGTAAAGTACTAGTAGTAATTAATAATACTAGTTTAAAACAAAAATGTAGTAATTATAAAGGTAAAATCAATTGAGGCAGAAAGAAAAAAATATTCTTTTAATTAAAATATGTGAAAATGAAAAATAAAGAATTAAAAATTAAGAAAAAGAAAAAAGAAAAGAGGAAAAAAAAAGAAGAAGAAAAATAGAATGGTCCTTCACTTCCACTATTATTCTGCTTGGCACTCCTGTTTCCCAGTAGGGGAGGTATAGCAGTTCCCTGTGTTCCCCTCTTGATGTTTTAATCTCTTTATTCTCTTGTGGTTATGCGAGAGTCAATTTGTGTGTCATCCATTGGGTGGCAGTGTTTCGGAATTGATCTCTGAGACAAAGCACAGGACCTCTCTAGGCTGTGCTCAGATCCTGCTACTCTGTGGTTCCCAAAACCAGTTTGTGGGGGTTTTGCAGCCTGGACACTGCAATAACTCCCAGGTTGTCCCTCTGCCCCAGAGGAAAAAAAAAAAAGAGTCGTTTTCTGGAGCTCTCCTCTGTCAACAGCTCAGAGGGTTTGCCTTCACATTCAGGGATCACGCCCTGACCACCTCCTCGGACCTCTCCAGAGGCAGCTTTCCCGAAGCCTGGCTCCCACAGTGTCCGCGTCTCTGCCCTGTGGGGGTAGGAGACTGCACCCTGGCCCAGGCGAAATCTGACCCTTCCACGCGCGAGCACGCGCAGTGTGGATCTCTGAATCCTCAGTCTGCGTGTCTGTGCTGCCTGGGAAGCCGCGCTCTGGGTCCTGGCTGCTCTGTGGGTGCCTCTGTCAGCCGCAGCTTTCAGACCTCGGCAGACATCCACCTCCCCCTTAAGTCCGGTGCAATCTGACCTTTCCGTGTGCTCTGTGGATCTCTGATTCCGCCAAGTGTCTGTGCCGATTGGAGAGCGGAGTTCTGGGTCCCCAGGGTCCCTGGCTGCTCGATGGGTGCCCAGCCGAAGGCTTCAGACCACCGCAGACATCCACCTCCCACTGCAAGATGGCTCAGGCTCCGCGTTCGCGCTGGTGGCTCCGGCCGACAAAAACCCCGTGGCAGTGGGGCTGCCTGGCCAGGAGAGCCCCCTCCAGCAGTTCCCCGCCTTCCCCTGGAGGACAACTGACTCCTAGCTTGCCAACAAACACTCCCAATGCAACTCTCAGTCGCTCTCTCTCCCTCTGCCCAGCGACAAAGCTCCAGACGCGTCCGTCTACTCCGCCGCCATTTTCTCCTCTCCAAGCACCATTTTTTAAAGAGACTGTCTTGACTCCATTGTATGCTCTTGCCTCTTTTATCAAATATTAATTAAACATAATGATTTGGGATGATTTCTGGGTTCTATATTCTGTTCCATTGGTCTATACCAGTGGTTGGCAAACTCATTATTCAACAGAGCCAAATACCAACAGTGCAATGATTGAAATTTCTTTTGAGAGCCAATTTTTTAAAACTTAAACCTCTTCTAATGCCACTTCTTTAAAATAGACTTGCCCAGGCCATGGTATTTTGTGGAAGAGCCACACTCAAGGGGCCAAAGAGCCACATGTGGCTCACGAGTCGTAGTTTGCCAACCACTAGTCTATACAGTATGTCTGTTCTTGTGCCAGTACTATGCTTTTTTTAAAAAATATATACATTTTATTGATTTTTTTTTACAGAGAGGAAGGGAGGGGGAAAGAGACCTAGAAACATTGATGAGAGTGAAACATCCATCAACTGCCTCCCACACACTCCCTATGGGGTATATGCCCACAACCATGGTACATGACCTCGACCAAAATTGAACCTGAGATCCTTGAGACTGCAGGCCAACACTCTATACACTGAGCCAAACTGGTTAGGGCAATACTATGCTGTTCTGAGAACAATGGCTTTGTAATATAACTTGATGCCTGGTATTGTGATCCCTCCACATTTTTTTTCCTCAGGGTTGCTGTGACTATTCAGGGTCTTTTTGTATCACATATAAATCTTTGGAGAGTTTGTTCTAGGTCTGTGAAATATGCCATTTGTATTTTAATCGAGGTTGTATTGAATTTATAGATTGTTTTGGGTAGTATGGACATTTTAATGATGTTGGTTTACTAATCTATGAACACAGTATATTCTGCCACTTGTTTATATCTTCCTCTTTTTTTTTCCAATGTAATCTAATTTTCTGAATACAGTTCTTTTACCTCCTTGGTTAGGTTTATTCCTATGTATCTTAATTTTTTTTGTTTCAATGGTAAATTAAATGTTTTTTAAGTTTCTCTTTCTGTGAGTTCATTATTGGTATATAAAATGCCATAGATTTCTGAGTGATAATTTTGTATCCTGCTATGTTGCCAAATTCATTTATTAAATCTAGTAATTCTTATGGAGTTTTTAGGGATTTTTATGTACAATACCATGTCATCAGCAAATGGCAGTCATACTTTTTCTTTTCCAAATCGGTTGTCTTTTATTTCTTCTTCTTGTCTGATCACTTTGGCTAGCACTTCCAGTACTATGTCAAACATGAGTGGTATAAGTGCGCATCTCTGTCTTGTTCCTTTTGTAGGGGAAATTGTTTTACTTTTTTCCCCATTGAGTATGATATTGTCTGTAGATTTGTCATATAAGGATAATATTATGTTGAGGTATGATCCCTCTATTCCCACTTTGCTGAGAGTTATTATTAAGTAAGGGTGTTGGATTTTGTCTAATGCTTTTTTGCATTACTTGATATGATCGTGTGGTTTTGTCTTTCAATTTGTTTATGTGATGTATCACATTTATTGATTTGTGCATATTATACCACCTTTGCATCCCCAGAATAAATCCCACTTGGTCATGGTGTATGATCTTTTGGATGTATTGCTGGATATGATTTGCTAATATTTTGTTGGTGATTTTAGCATCTATGTTTATCAGAGATATTAGCCTGTAATTCTCTTTCTTTGTATTGTCTTTATCTGCTTTTGCTATTAGGGTAATGCTGGCTTTATAGAAAGAGTTTAGAAGTGTTCTTTCCACTTGAATTTTTGGAATAGTCTGAGGAGGGTAGGTTATAGCTCCTTTTTTAATGTTTGGTAAAACTCTCCTGTGAAGCCATCTGGACTAGGGTTTTTGCTTGCTGAGAGTTTTCTTCTTTTAATTACCACTTCAATTTTCTCAGTAGTTATTGGCTTATTCAGATTTTCTGTTCCTTCTTGATTGAGTTTTGAAAGATTGTATGTTTCTAGGAATATGTTCATTTCATCTAGGTTGTCTAGTGAAATAGAGTTGTTTATAGTATTTTTTTTTTTTACAATCCTTTGTATTTCTGTGCCGTTGGTTGTTATTTCATGGTTTTTATATCTGATTTTGTTTATTTGGGTACTCACTCTTTGCTTCTTGGTGAACCTGGCCAGAGGTTCATCCATCTTGTTTATCCTTTCAAAGAACCAGCTCTTAGTTCTATTGACCTTTTGTATTTTTTTGTTTGTTTTGGCAGGGAGGGGATCTCTATGTCATTTATTTCTGCTCTGATCTTCATTATTTCCTTCCTTGAGCTTCTTGTTGCTCTCTTTCTAATTCTTTCTGTTGTAGGGTTAGATCATTTAATACTAGTTTTTCTTTTCAATTTTGTTTTGTTTTGTTTTGTTTTTGAAGTAGGCCTGTAGTTCTATGAACTTCCCTCTCAATACTGCTTTCACTGTGTCCCATAGTGTTTTTATTATTGTGTTTTCATTTCATTTGTTTCTAAAATGCTTTTTATTGCTTCTTTGACCTCTTTGGTAATCCAACCATTGTTTAATAGCATTCTACTTTGCCTCGAATTGCTTTATTTTTTTAAAAATTGTTTTTATAGTAGCTGATTTCTAATTTTATGTCACTGTGATATGAGAAAATGTTTGCTATGATTTCAATATTCTTTTTAAAAATATATTTTATTGATTTTTTACAGAGAGGAAGGGAGAGAGAGAGAGAGCCAGAAACATTGATAAGAGAGAAACATCAATCAGCTGCCTCCTGCACACCCCCTCCGGGGGATGTGCCTGTAACCAAGGTACATGCCCTTGACTGGAATTGAACCTGGGACCCTTGAGTCCACTGAGCCAAACCAGTTAGGGCTGATTTCAATATTCTTGAATTGGTAGAGACTTAACGCCATAATATGTGGTCTATCTCTGAAAATGACCTGTGCACATGAGAAGAATGTATATTCTGTAGCTTAGAGGTGAAATGTTCTGACGATGTCAATTCCATCTGATCTAGTGAGTCATTTAGAATGGCTGTGTCTTTGTTGATTTTTTTTTATCTAGAAGATTTATCCAGTGATATCAATGGGCTATTAATGTCCCCTATTATGATTTCATTGCTGTTAATCTCTCCCTTGATATCTTTCAAAAGTTTTTAAATATATTTCAGTGCTCTTGTATTGGGTGCATATATGTTTACCAGAGTTATATCCTCTTGTTGAATCGATCCCTTTAGTATTATGAAGTGGCCTTCCTTATATCTTGTTATAGCCTTCACTTTGAGATCAATTTTATCAGATATAAGAATTGCAGCCCCATCTTTTTTTTTTCATTTCCATTTGCTTGAAAAAAATGTTTTCCATCCCTTCACTTTCAGTCTGTGTGGATCCTTTGTTCTGAGATGCATCTCTTGTAGACAGCATAGATTTGGGTCATGTTTTCTTATTCTATCAGCTACCCTGTGTCTTTTGATTGGAATATTTAATCCATTTACATCTAAGGATATTATTTATAGGTACTTGTTTGTTGCCATTTTTATTCTTTATGTCTATATTCCTTCTTTGCTTTCTATTTCTTCTTTTTACAACAGTCCCTTTAGCATTTCTTGCGTTGCTGGCTTGGTGTTAATAAATACTCTTAGCCATTGTGTCTGGGAAGCTCCTGATTTCACCTTCAATTTTGATTGGTAGCCTTACTGAATAAAGCAGTGGTTGGCAAACTCATTAGTCAACACAGCCGCAGTTTGCCGACCACTGGTATAGAGTATTCTTGGATTCAGTCCTTTGATTTGCATCTTATATCTGATAAAATTGATCTCAAAGTGAAGGCTATAACAAGAGATAAGGAAGGCCACTTTGTATACTTCAATCTATTTCCTTCGGGCCTGATGTTTTTCTTTGAGAAATCATTTGCTAGTCTAATGGGAGAGTTCTTGTTAGGTAACTTTCTGTCTCTCTCTAACAGCCTCAAGATTCTCTCTTTGTCATTAACATTTGCCATTGTACTTATGACATGTCTTGGTGTGGGTCTTTGTGGGTTCACCTTATTTGGGACTCTCTGTGCTAGTGTGACTTTTTATTCCCCATGTCAAGGAACTTTTCTGTCATTATTGCTTCAGGTAAGTTTTCTATGCCTTGATCCTCCTCTTGACCTTCTGTCATCCTATTATGCAGATCTTGCTTTATTTCATGTTGTCCCAAAAACTCCCTTAAACTCTCCTGATTTTTAATTTTTTCCCAATTTCTGTTCAGATTGGGTGTTTTTTCTATCCTGTCTTCTTAACTCTGATTCCATCTTTAGTTTATTCTTATCTAGTATTGAAACATTCCATTGTTTTCTTTATTACAGGTAATATAATTCTTCATTTTCTCTTGATTCTTACACATGTTAGTGAATTTCTAATTTAGATAGTTGAGCATCTTTATAACCATTACTCTAAATTCTTTCTCTGACATATTATTTGCCTCCCTTTCATTTATTTCCTTTTCTTATGGTGCCTCCTTTTCTTGCTTTGGGGGATATTTTCTTTGTCTGCCCATTTTTGCTTTCTCTTTCTGGCCCTGAGCACCCTCCTTTGGGTCTGGGAGGTTGAAGTCCCTATCAGTTCAATGGTCTGGAAATAATTAGCCCAGAAGTTTGGCTTGTGTTGAGTCTCACTCCTTTATTGCCTCTGCTTTGAGTTGTATCCCCTTCTCCCATGGATCTGATTCCTCAGTTCCAGATGCTTATAGTGGCAGGGGTATGTGTACAGTTGCTCTATTGGTGCAACTCTATGGAGGACCCAGAGTCCTCTGGCATGCAATTTGCTGTACAGCTCCGGCACCTATGGCAGGATGGTGCCCTAGATCCTTCTAGCAGTACATTTGCTGTGTAGTTCTGTTGACCATGGTGGGAGGCACCAGATTGCCCCAGCAGTACTCTCCTGTGTCTCTGAGTGGGGTAAGAACTGGAATGCCTTGGTTCACCCCGGCAGGACTGTCTCAGGGGCAGGGTAAAGCAGACACTGTGTTGCTCTCGGTTGCAAAGGCATAGTTCTCCTGTGGCCTAGAGTGAGGCACATTCTGGGTTGTTCCAGGCTGCCCAAACAGGCTTTCCTGTGACCCAGAGTGGGGTGCACGTCGGGTGGCTCTGGGTCACCACAGAAGTTCTCTCTTGGGGCTTGGAGTGGAGTAGACACTGTGTTGCTCAGGGTTGAAAACTCAGCACTATCCTATGGCTCTGAGTAGGGTACTTGCTGGGTTGCTCTGGGTCACCCTAGCAGTAAATCCCAGGGTTGGAGTGGAGTGGGTGCCAGTTGCTCTGGGTTGCAAAGTCAGTGCTCTCCTGTGGTCCGGAATGGGGGCACACTGGGTTTCTCTTTTTTCCTCAGCAGCACATCCCAGATTTTGGGATGGTGCAGGCTCCACGTAAGACCAGTAGCAAATTCTGAGGTCCAGAGAATAAACAGGGCATGGGGATCTACCTGGCTTGCACTCCTAGCAGGGTCCTTGAATCTGGGATCCTAGGACACTTGGTCCCAGAAGGCTGGCTAGGAGGTGCATTGTGGGAGGTCTCTCTGGCAAGTACTCACTGCAGACATCTTGGAGCCTGCAGTGAGGTACTGTGTGACTCACTCCTGGGGCACAGTAATGGTCCCATGCAGGTTATGGCTGGCCAGTGGCTCCCTGCACAGGTCTGGGGTGGTGTTCAAGGCCAGTCTGGTTATTGATGTGGCTGCACTCCTGGCCTGTGATGCTCCCCTCTACAAAATAGTGTGGGCTCCTCACCAAAGCCGCTCCCAGTCTGTGAGTGCCTGCAGAAGTCACAGGGGCTTCCTGTCCAGACAAGCCCAATCTGCCAGTCCCTGAGACTCCTGCAAGCTCTAACTGTCTCTCATTCACTCACACACATACCTCACATGTCCACACACTCCTCTCTCACTCCTTTACTCATTCACACTCTCTCCCTCTCTGTTTTCCTGCCAGCCACCATGTTCTTCTCTCCTCTCTCTTTTTTGCTTGATACATCTGGTTAAAGATTTGTGAATCTTGCTTATCTATTCAAAGAGCCAGTTCTTGGTTTTATTGGTCTTTTGTATTATTTTTCTAGACTCTATTTAATTTACTTATGCTCTGATTTGTATTATTTGATTTGATTTACTTTGGATTTTGAGTTCTTTAGTTCTTTAGATGTAAATTTAGATTATTTGAGATTTTTCTTATTTCTTGAGATAGACTCATAATGCTATGAATTTCACTCTTAGATGTGAATTTACTGAGTCACAAAGATTTTGGGTTGTTGCATTTTCTGTTTTTTTATTTCAAGTTTTCTGTTGATATCTTCCTTGATCTCATTGTTAACCCATTCATTGTTTGGTAACATGTTATTTAGCCTCCATGATTTTTTTCTTTGTTCAGTGTGTGTGTGTGTGTGTGTGTGTGTGTGTGTGTGTGTGTAATTGATTGTATTTTTATACCATTGCTGTCACTGAAGATGCTTGATTTGTTTTCAGTCTTCTTAAATTTATTGAGGCTTGTTTATGTCCTTACGTGTGTTCTAGTCTAGAAAATGTTCCATGTGCATTTGAATGTCTATTCTGCTGCTTTGGGGTGAAATGTTCTAAAAATACCA
This sequence comes from Lasiurus cinereus, assembly GCA_011751065.1. Classification (NCBI taxonomy): domain Eukaryota; kingdom Metazoa; phylum Chordata; class Mammalia; order Chiroptera; family Vespertilionidae; genus Lasiurus; species Lasiurus cinereus. Next base: position 9,050,617 of record JAAGEH010000031.1, read on the forward strand.
ATCGATCCATCTGGTCCACTGTGTCATTTAAGGCCAGTGTCCTTGTTGATTTTCTGTCTAGAATATCTATCCATTGATGTCAATGAGGTATTAACATCCTCTATGATTACTGTATTACTGTCAGTCTCTTCCCATGTTGACCAAAAGATTGACTTGATATATTTTGCTGCTCCTACATTGGGTACATAAATGTTTACAATGGTTATTTCTTCTTGTTCAATTCATTCATTTATCATTATATGGCGTCCTCCTTTGTCACTTACAATAGCCTTTGTTTTAACATCTGTTTTATCTGATATAACTATTATTACCAAAACTTTTATTTCTATTAGCATAAAATATATTTTTCTATCCTTCACTTTAGGTTTGTTTGTGTGTCTTTCATTCTGGGGTAGGTCTCTGGTGGACAGGCTATATATGGGTATTGTTTTCTTATCCATTTATGTAACCTATATGCTTTGATTGGAGCATACGAGCCACTTACATTTAAAGTGATTATCGAGTGGTAAAAGTGGGCATCCCTGTCTTGTTCCTGTTCTTAAGTGAAATGGTTTTAGTTTTTTCCCATTGTGTATGATGTTGGTTATAGGTTTGATGTATAAGGCTTTTATTATGTTGAGGTATGATCGCTCTATGCCCACTGTGCTGAGGGTTTTTTATCAAACAAGGGTATTGGATTTTGTCAAATGATTTTTCTTCATCAATTGATATGTCTATGTAATTTTTGTCTCTCAATTTGTTTATGTGATGTATCACATTTATTGATTTGCAGATACTGTAACATCCTTGCATCCCTGAGATAAACCCTACTTGGTCATGGTGTATGATCTTTCTGATGTAATGCTGGATCTTATCTGCTAGAAATTTGGTGAGGATTTTGGCATCTATGTTCATGAGAGATACTGTCCTGTAATTATCTCTCACAGGATCATTGGTTAACAGGATCATATAGGTTTTAAGTGTATGGAATTTCCTCAAAAAAAACAAACAAACTAAAAATAGAACTCCCATTTGGCCCAATGATCTCACTTCTGGGAATATATCCCAAGAAACTAGAAAAACTAATCAGAAAGGATATATGTACCCCTTTGTTCATAACAGCACAATTTACTATAGCTAAGATTTGGAAACAGCCTAAGTGCCCATCAAGAGATGAGTGGATTAAAAACTGTGGTACATCTACACAATGGAATACTAGGCTGCTATAAAACGGAAGGAACTCCTACCATTTTCCACAGCATGGATGACACTTAAGAGCATTATGCTAAGTGAAATAAGTCAGTTGGAGAAAAATAAATATCACATGATCTCACTCATTTTTGGAATATAATGAACAACATAAACTGATGAACAAAAACAGATCCAAGGACAGGGAAACATTGATCAGATGCTCAAACCTCAGAGGGAAGGTAGGGAAGGGTGGAGGAAAGAGTGAGAGATCACCTAAACACTTGTATGCATGCATATAAGCATAACCAATGGACACAGTGAACAGGAGGGTGAGGGCAAGGATGGGGGGTGTGGCAGAGCAGGGTGGGGGGTAGGGACACATATGTAATACCTTATTCAGTAAAGAAAATAAAAATAAATAATGAATAAAGTGATTATTGGCATATGTGTACTTACTGCTATTTTATTCTTCATAACTCTGTTCCTCTTGTTTTTTTTTTTTTTTGTTTATTTTGTTTTCTTCTTCTTAAAGCATACCCTGTAACATTTCTTTTAATACTGTTTTGGTATTTATAAAGTCCTTTAGCTTTTCTTTGTCTGGGAAACTGTTTACTTTTCCTTCAATTTTTAAGAGCCTTGATGATGAGTAGGCTAGTTTTTACTGTAGGTGTTTGCTTTATCTCAGTTTGAATATTTAATGCCATTCCCTTCTGGCATTAAATATTTCTGGAGAGAAATCAGTTGATAGTCTTATGAGAGCTCCCTTGAAACTAACTTACTGTGTTTCTATTGTTGCTTTCAGATTCTCTCTGTGTCTTTAATCTTTGTCATTTTAATAATAATGTGTTGGTGTGGGCCTCTTTTGGGTACATCTTGTTTGGGACTATTAGTGCTTCCTGTACTTGTGAGTCATTTTTCTTCACCAGGTTAGGGAAGTTTTCGGTCATTATTTCTTCAGAGGAGTGCTCAATCTCTTGCTTTTTCTCTTTTCATTCTGGTATCCTTATGTTGCAGATGTTGTCAAGCTTAATGTTGTTCCAGAGGTCCCTTAGACTATCCTAATTTTTCAATTCTCTTTTCTTTTTGTTTCTCTGATTGTGTGATTTCTGCTTCCTTGTCTTCCAAATCACTGATACAATTCTCTGCTTCATCTAACATACTGTTGATTCCTTCTAGTGTATTCTTCATTTCTGACTGGTTCTTTTTTACAGTCTTTATGTCTTCCTTTAAGATTACAATTTATTTTCTTTAATATATGTTTATTGACTTCAGAGAGGAAGGGAGAGGGATATAGAGTGATAGAAACATCAATGATGAAAGAGAATTATTGATTGGCTGCCTCTTGCACACCCTACACTGGGAATTGGACCTGCAACCCAACATGTGCCCTGATCCAGAATTGAACCATGACCTCCTGGTCAATGTTCTACCACTGAGCCATGCTGGCCAGGCTCTTTTTTAAGTTCTCACTGAGTCCATCAATTCTTTAAGTTCCCTAAGTCCTTATAGCATTCTTGGCCCCTTTTCATTTAGTCATTTTTTTTTCTTGGGATTTCTCTTACTCTTTCATTTAGGGCATTTTACTTCATCTCCCCCTTTTGGCTGCCTCTCTGTATCTGTTTATGCATATTAGGTAGATCTGCTATGTCTCCAAGTCTTGGTATGGTAGTATTATATATTAGTAAGTGTCCTCTGGGATTAGTAGCACAGTTTCCATTATCACTTCAAGAAGATACTCCAGGAATGTGTGGATTATTTGAGCCTTGCTGTATTTGATTCTTGATTGGTGTTGGCCCCTCAGTGAGTGAGGTCAACTCTCAGGTTGTCTTACTGTGAGGATTGATCACAACCATAGAATATGAGCTCAGTTGTGGATGCTAACTGCATGAAGTGGAATTTATTCCACCAGGGTCTGGTCCCTTCCAAGATCTACCTTTAATGTGCCTCTTGTGGAGCTAATTGGGTTTTTCTATGATATGGTAAGAGCAGGTGTGTTTTCTCTGGGGCCTGTTGGGACACACTGTGTTACAGGTCAATGTCATATGCTATCTGTGACTGGCCCTAAGCTACATTTTTAAAATTATTATTAAATTTATTGGGGTGACATTGGTTAACAGGATCATATAGGTTTTAAGTGTATGTTTCTATAATACACTATCTGTATGTTGCATAATGCATTGTGTGCCCACCATCCAACATCAAATCATATTCCACCACCATATATTTGGCCCTTTTTACCCTTTACTAACCCCCACATGCCCTTCTTTCTGGTAACCATCATACCATTTTCTATCTGTGTCTATAAGTTTCAGTTTTAGGTTCCACATATGAAGGAAATCATATGGTTCTTTGCTTTTACTGACTGACTTATTTTGCTTAGAATAATATCTCAAGGTCCATCCATGTTGCCACAAATGGCAGTATTTCATCTTATAGCCGAGAAGTATTCCATTGTATATATGTACCACATCTTTATTCAATCATCTATTGAAGGATACTTCAGTTATTACATGTATTGGCCACCATGAATAATGCTGCAATGAACATAGGGGTGCATATCTTTACAAATATATATTTTCTAGGTGTCTTTTTGTTATATACACAGAAGAGGGATTGCTGGGTCATATGGTATCTCTGTTCTCATTTTTTCAAGCACTGACATACTGTTTTCCTTGGTGGTTGTATCAGATTACATTCTGACCAGTAGTGGATAAGGGTTCCTTTTTCTCCACAATCTCTCCAACAGTTAGTACCTGTCTTGTTAATAGTAGCCATTTTAAAAAGTGTGAGGTGGTACCTCATTGTAGTTGTGATTTGCATTTTCCTAATAGCTAGTGATGTTGAACATATTTTCACGTATCTAGTGGACATTTGTCTTCGTGGGAGAGGTGTCTGTGCAGGTTCTCTGCCAGTTTTTCAGTTGGATTGTTTGTTTGCTTGATGTTGAGTTGTATGAGGTTTTTTTTTTAATATTTTGGCTATTAACCTCTTTTCAGAGCTCTTGTTTGCAAATATCTTCTCTCAGTTGGTTGGTTGACTTTTTGTTTTGTTGTTGGTTTCTTTTCCTGTGCAGAAGCTTTTTAATTTGTTATAATCCCATTCATTTATGTTGGCATTTATTTCCCTTGTCTTTGGGGTCAAATTCATAAAATGTTCTTTATGATAAAGGTCTCAAAGATTTTATCCTACATTTTTTCTAAAAGTTTTGTAGGTTTATATTTTAAATTTAAGTCTGTGATCCATTTTGAGTTAAATTTTTTATTGTAAAAAATTTATAAAGTGTGAAACTTAGGTTGAGGTTTATATTTTGGATATTTAGTTGTTCCAACACCATTTACTGGAAAAGCTATCTTTTCTCCATTGAATTGCTTTGCACATTTGTCAAAAATCAATTTGGAATATTTTGGGGATCTCTATTGTGTTCCATTGATATGCTTCTATCCTTCCACAAATAGCATGCAGTGTTGATTACTATAGTCTATAGGCTGACCCCTTACAGATGTCCATGTCCTACCCTATGACTATGTTACCTTACATTATAAAAGGGGCTTTGAAGATTGATTAAATTAATGATCTTGGTATGGGGATATTATCCTGGATTATCCAGGTAACAGGATAATCAAAGTTGGAGGGAAGAAATTTGGTGATGGAAGCATTAATGCAATTAACTGCCATTGTGATTACTCAGTGACCATGAGCCAAGAAATGTAGGTGGCCTGTATAAACCGGAAAAGGCAGAGAAATGGATTCTCCCCCTAGAACATTTAAAATGAACTAACCTGGCTAAAACCTTGTCTATAACCCAATGAGATTGATTTGTGTCTTCTAACTCAGAAAATGGAAAAGATAATTTTGTGTTGTTTAAAACCACTATATTATGGCCACTTGTTCCTGCAGAATCAGGAAACTTATATAAATTTTGAGTATGGGTAGACCAATTTTTCCAATTTTATCTTTGTTTTACAAAATTGTTTGACCTATTCTAGTTCTTTTTCCTTGACACATAAAATTTAGATTAATCTTATCTATAGCTGTTACATTCTTGCTGGGATTTTGATAGCTATTTTATTAAACCTGTATATAAATTTAAGAAGAACTGGCATTTTTATAATTGTCAGTCTTTCAATTTAGAAATATAGTATATCTCTCCATTTATTTAGAGTTTATTTTATTTCTCCCATTGGTGTTATATAGGTTTTAGCATATGTATCTTATACTACTGGAAATAAAATCCTTTATCCTTTAACCAAAAGTCTCATATATTCTTCCAGCATCCACATACTTATAGGGAGCTAATTTGTTAGCTTTCAAGTAGAAGTCAAATGACTTGCCCAAATTACATACATTCAAGGTGTACTGATCATTGTCATTACTATTCTTTCTTCCTTTCTAATATACTTCTTTATTCCTTATTTTTATCTTCTTAGTGTAATTCCTGTTCTCACAGTTATGAAAATAATGCAGGGGGTGAGGGTCCATGACCCACCTCTGTTGACCTCCAAGTTCTCTCCTGATGGCCTTTCTGTGACTGTGCCTGTCTTAGGTTGTTCCTTCCCTGAGGAATCTTACCCATATCTGGATAACCAGTCATCCTCTGGGGCCAAGCAGGATGCTGTGCGGTTCACTTCTGTCTCCTTATTAGCTTATGCCCCCATGGCCTCCAAGCCTAGCATCTGCCTTGGGATACCTTCGCCTGATGGCAGGTACCCAACACTGATCATATATCTTGAGCCCACTCCATCTTGAAGGGGAGAGTGGCCTCCTGTAGGAACTAACTATCACCACCACCCAGACTGGCCTTGGATACTGCCCACCACCCTGTAGACACACTAGCCAAAGTCCTGCTGCCTCATCCACAGAACTACAGACCCTAGGACATCCACCTCCAAGGGTGCATGGATGCTGAAGCAGGAAGTGGGACTTCCACCTCTCTTGCTGCAAACCTCTGTACACAGTGGTCACACTGATCCAGTGCACAGGCCCCCTGAACATCTTGGTGAGTTACTGAAGACTCGCCTCCCCAGACAAGATCACATTGTTTCAGCCTCAGACTCAGAGATTCCCACATCCCCAGCTGCTGGCTCCTAAACTCCCTCATGATTCAGAGAAGGAAATAATTTTGGCCAGGGTCCCCCTGCCTCAGCTGCAGACTACCAGACAGACAACCCCTACCATCATGGGCTCCAGGAAACTCATAGTGAGTTGCAGAGTGATGCTACCCCAGAAAGACTCACAGAATACTGACCAAAGTCACAGTACCTGAGTCTCAGGCCTCAAGACCCCTTCCTCCCAGGAAATGGACACTGGGAATTCACAATGAATACATAATAGTGAGAACTCAGGCAACCCTTTCCAGAAAAACCAGAACCATGATCACATCTAAAACAGCCTGCACAACAAAGCCGGGGGGAGACACATTGCCAATCTGTGATGAGACTTCATCCACAAATAAGAAACTAACATTCAAGACCCAACTTCATCAAGAGAACCCAAATAGCTCAAGTAGGGGGCCCCACTAGATCACCAAGTCCAAAAGATCTGAGAGATGGCACCACTGTGTTGCAAAAATCACCTACTACATAGCAACACCCCCAAAATAACCTGGGTAGCAAAGCAGTTAGATCTAAGACATAGAAACGATTAAAACATTACAGCAAAAAAATGGGGAGACATAAAACATTCCCCAAAGGAAAGAAAAAGAGGAATTACCAAAAAAAGGAATTAAATGAAATAGAGGCCAGTAACTTGTCAGAAAAAAAATCAGAGTAATGGTTATAAAGATGCTCAAACGTCTGGATGACAAGTACACACAACTCAACGAGAATTATAAGAAGCTGAATGAGAATGTCACTAACATGAAAAGGAACCAAGAGGAAATGAATAATGACATACTGCAATAAGAAACACAATGGAAGCCTTCAACAGTAGACTAGAAGAGGCTGAGGACTACATCAGCAAATTATAAGACAAGGTAGAGAAAAACACAAAGGCAACTGGAAAGAAAATTTAAAGAGCTGGAGGAGAACCTAAGAGAACTTTGGGACAACACAAAATGAAACAACATCCACATAATAAGGGTGCCAGAAGAGAGGAAGTGAAACAAGGAATAGAAAACTTGTTTGAAGAAATAATGACAGAAAACTTCCCTGATGTTGGCAAGAAAAAAACACACAAGTCCAAGAAGCATATACAGTCCCAAACAAGATGAACCCATAAAGACCAACACGAAGACACATCATAATTAAATTGGCAAAAATCAATGACAAAGTAAGAATCTTAAAGGCTGAGAGAGAGAGAGAGAGAGAAAGTTAACTACAAGGGATCTCCTATTAGAATATCAACTCATTTCTCAACAGAAACACATCAAGCCAGAAGAAAATGGAATGAAATACACAAAGTGATTCAAAGCAAGGGACTGAATCCAAGAATACTATACCAGCAAGGCTATCATTCAAAATTGAAGGGGAAATCAGGTACTTCACAGAAAAAAAAGGGCTAAGAGAGTTTATTAACACCAGGCCAGTAATGCAAGAAATGCTAAAGGGACTACTGTATAGAGAAGAAATAGAAAAGGAAGAAAGAACAAAGTCATAAAGAATAAAAATGGTGACAAACAAGTACTTATTGATAATAACATTAAATGTAAATGTATTAGATGCTCTAATCAGAAGACATAGGGTAGCTGAATGGATAAGAAAACATGACCAATATATGTGCTGACTATAAGAGACCCACCTCAAAACAAAGAATTCATACAGACTGATAGTGCAGGGATGGAAAAGGGTTTCTCAGGCAAATGGAAATGAGAAAAAAGCTGGAGCAGCAATACTTATATCTGACAAAATAGACCTAAAAGTAAAGGCCATAACAAGAGATAAGGGGGGCTACTTCATAATATTAAAGGGAGCAATTCAACAAGAGGATATACCTCTGGTAAACACATACGTACCAAATACAGGAGCATGCAAATACATGAAAAATGTTCCGGAAGATATCAAGGGAGAGATAGACAGCAATACAATCATAGTAGAGGACTTTAATATCTCATTGACACCACTGGATAAATTCTCTAAACAAAAAATCAGCAAAGAAACAGAAATCCTAAATGACTCACTAGATCAGATGGACTTAATTGACATCTTCAGAATATTTCACCCCAAAGTCACAGAATATACATTCTTTTCAAGTGCACATGGGACATTTTCAAATAAAGACCACATATTAGGACACAGGCAAAGTCTCTTCAAATTAAAGAAGATAGAAATCATACCAAGCATCTTCTCAGGGAATGGCATAAAATTAGAAATCAATTACAGTAAAAACAATGAAAAAATATCAAACACTTGGAGGCTGTATAGAATGCTATTAAACAATGATTTACTTACCAAAGAGATCAAAGAAGAAATAGAAAGCATCCTAGAAACAAATGACAATGAAAACACAAAAATCCAAAATTCATAGGCCACAATGAAGGCAGTCCTAAGAGAAAAATTCAAAGCTCTACAGCCCTACCTCAGAAAAAAAGAAAGAAAAGAAAAAGAAAAATGGTAATAAATTATCTAACCTTGCAACTTAAAGAATTAGAAAGAAAGCAACAAGAAAAGCCCATAGTAAACAGAAGGTAGGAAATAATAAAGATCAGAGCAGCAATAAATGACACAGAGACAAAAAAAAATACAAAAGATAAATGAAATCAAGAGCTGGTTCTTTGAAACGATAAACAAGATTGGTGAACTTCTAGCTAGACTCATAAAGAAACAAAGAAACAGGACCCAAATAAAATCAGAAATGAAAGAGGTGAAGTAATAACCGACCCCACAGACATACAAAGGATTGTAAAAAATTGCTATAAACAACTCCACTCCAACAACTGGACAACCTCTACAAAATGGACAAATTCCTAGCAAAATACAAGCTTCTAAAACTCAATCAGTAAATATAAAAAAAAAAAACCTGAATAGGCTGATAACTACTGATGAAATTGAAACAGTAATCAAAAAGCTTCCTGCAAACAGAAGCCCTGGACCAGATGGCTACACAAGGGAGTTTTGAATGCAAAACATTCAAAGAAGAACTAAAACCTATCCTTCTGAGACTATTCTAAAATATTCAAAAGGAAGACACACTTCCAAGCTTCTTCTATGAAGCAATCATTACCCTAATCCCAAAACCAGATAAAATCACCACAAAGAAAGAGAATTACAGGCCAATATCCCTGATGAATATAGATGCTAAAATCCTCAACAAAATTCTAGCAAACTGGATCCAGTATTGCATCAGAAAGATCACACACCATGACCAGTGGGATTTATCCCAGGAATGCAAGGCTGGTACAATATCCTCAAATCAATAAATGTGATACATCACATAAACAAATTGAGAGATAAAAATCACATACTCATATAAATTGATGCAGAAAAATCATTTGACAAAATCCAACACCCTTTCTTGATAAAAACTCTCAGCAAGGTGGGAATAGAAGGATAATACCTCAACAGAGTAAGACCCATATATGACAAACCCACAACCACCATCATAGTCAATGGCCAAAAACTAAAATCAGTTCCCCTAAGAACAGGAACAAGACAGGTCTGGCCTCTTTCACCACTCCCATTCAACATAGTACTGGAAGTGCTAGCCATAGCAATCCAATAAGAAGACTAAATAAAATGCATCCAACTTGGAAAAAGAAGAAGTAAAACTGCCATTATTCGCAGATGACATGATGTTTTACATCAAAAACCCTAAAGGCTCCATCAAAAAACTGGTAGAGTTAATAAATTAATTTGGCCATGTAACAGGATACAAAATTAACACCCAGATGTCTGTGGTGGTTTTTTTATACACCAATAATGAACTCACAGAAACAGAAACTAAAAAAAAAAAAAACCCATTTAGCATTTAAAAAAAAAAAAATTAGAAAACCTAGAAAAAAATTTAACCATGGGGGTAAAAAAAAAAAAAAAACCTCTACTCTAAAAGTTATATGATGCTGAAAAAAAAAGAGAGGCAGAGGAAGACATAAACAAATAGAAGAATATACCATATTCATGGACTGATAGAATCAACATCATTAAAATGTCCATACTACACAAAGAAATCTATAGATTCAACACAATCCCCATTAAAATACCAATGGCATATTTCAAAGAGCTAGAACAAACTCTTCAAAGATTCATCTGGAACAAAAAAAAGACCCTGAATAGCTACAACAGTCTAGAGAAAGAAGGACAAACTTGGAGGGATCACAATACCAGATACCAAGCTATATTACAAAGCCATTGTTCTCAAATTGCCTGGTATTTGGCACAAGAACAGACATATAGATCAATGGAAGAAAACAGAGAATCCTCAATTCGTCCCAATCAATTATGCTCAATTAATATTTGACAAAGTAGGCAAGAGCGTACAATGGAGTCAAGACAGTCTCTTCAATAAATGGTGCTGGGAAATTTGGTCAGATACATGGAAAAAAATGAAACTAGATCACCAACTTACACCATAACACACACACACACACACACACACACACACACACACACACACCAAAAAATAAAAATAAAAAAACTCAAAATGTCTAAAGGACCTACATGTAAGATGAGAAACCATAAAAACCATACTAGACTTCATTAGGCAGCCAAATAACAGACATATGTCATAGCAATACCTTTTTATAATGTTTTTTATTGATTTTTTACAGAGAGGAAAGGAGAGAGATAGAAAGTCAGAAACATCAATGAGAGAGAGACATCGATCAGCCGCCTCCTGCACGCCCCACACTGGAGATGTACCCGCAAGCAAGGTACATGCCCCCAACCAGAATCAAACCTGGGACCTTTCAGTCCGCAAGCTGACGTTCTATCCACTGAGCCAAACCGGTCTCGGCTCATAGCAATATCTTTACAGACACAGCTCCTAGGGCAATGAAGACTAAGTAGAAAATAAACAAATGGGATTACATCAAAATAAAAAGCTTCTGCACAGCAAAAGAAAGCATGAACAAACAACAAGAAAGCCCAATGCATGGGAGAATATATTTGCCAATATTATGTTTGATAAGGGTTTAATCTGCAAAATGTATAGATAACTCATACAACTTATGAGTTATCTAAAGGAAGATAAACAATGCCATAGAAAAAAATGGGCAAAGGACCTAAATAGACGCTTTTTGAAAGAGGACATATAGAAGGCCAGGAGACATAAGAAAACATGCTCAAAGTCACTAATTATCTGAGAGATACAAATCAAAACAACAATGAGGTACAATCTCACACCTGTCAGAATGGCTATCAACAACAAATCAACAAATGACACATGTTGGAGAGAATGCAGAGAAAAAGGAACCCTCTTGCACTGCTAGTGGATTTGCAGACTGATGCAGCCAGTGTAGAAAACAGTATGGTGTTTCTTCAAAAGATTAAAAATGGAACTCCCATTTGACTCAGTAATCCCACTTCTAGAAAAGTATCTCAAGAAACTAGAAACACCAATCAAAAAAGATATATGCACCCCTATGTTCATAGCAGCACAATTTACTATAGCTAATATTTGGAAACAGCCTAAATGCCCATCAGCAGATGAGTGGATTAGAAAACTGTGGTACATCTACACAATGGAATATTAGGCTGCTGTAAAAAAAAAAAGGAACTTTTACCATTTGCATTGGCATGGATGGAACTGAAGAGTATTTTGCTAAACAAAATAAGCCAGTCAGAGAAAGATAAATATCACATGATCTTACTTATTTGTGGAATATAATAAACAACATAAACTGATGAACAAAAATAGAACCAGAGACTTAGAAATATTGAACAGAATGTACAACCTATGAGGGAAGGCGGGGGTGAAGGAGTTAAGAGATACACCAAAGAATTTGTATGCATGCTTACAAGCATAACCAATGGACACAGGTGGGGAGAGGGGTAAGGGCTTGTGGTGAGAGGTAGGGATGGCTGGGAGGGAGGTCAATAAGGGAAAAGGAGACTCATGTAATACTTTAAACAATAAAGAATTTAAATTGAAAAAATCAAAATTCAATTTCTCTGAGCACATTTTTTGCATATCACTTTTCTTTTTCCTAGGATAGTTGTTAATAGCCCAGACCTCAGAGCTAGTCTTCACTCTCTGGCTGGGTGACTTAGAGAATTATTTAATCTCTCTGTGTCTCAATTTCCTCATTTGTAAAATGAAGGATAGTAACAGTACCTACCTCAAAGGGTTATTGTGAGTTTTAAGTGGGTTAATATATGTAAAGGTTTTATAATCATGTTAAACAATACTAGCAACAGCTCAATTAAATGTATATATTCTTTTTCTTATTTTCCTTTCTTTTCTGAAGGCAGAATATTCTTGTATCCTCTTTTCTACCATATAAATTCCCGGTTGATAGTGATTGTTATAATCATCTTCAATTGAGTGCAATGTGGGTACTATGATTAATCATAATGAAATCCTATCTAAATAAAAAAATCTATTCTATCAGGGATCTAACACTGCTAGAGGCAACAGAGAATACAAAGCAAATCTGAGTCAATGTCTGAAATGAAATAATCTCACAATCTGTCTTACCATTTAAAATGAACACACATAAAATCATAAGACAGGAATATATAAATGACTAGTAAAATATTGCTCATCCTATCTAATAAAGAGGGAATATGGTAATTGATGGTGGTTCTCACAGCCAATAAGGAGAGAATATGCTAATTGACTGCCCCACCCTAAAAAAATGATGGCCCCCAGCCAATGAGGGAATATGCTAACTACCATGCTCTCAAAGATGGTGGTGCTCACAGCCACAAGAAAGTGGCGCTCAGTCCCCTCAGCCACACTGGGGTACCTGCCTCTGGAGTCCTCCAGTCCCCCCAGCCTTGGATGGTGGCTGCTCAGCCGCCCAGGGCCGCCCAAGGCTCAGGTAACCAGGGCTGGTTGAGGCTTGTGCTGCTGGCAGTGGCAGCAGTAGAGGTGTGATGGGGCGTTTCCTTCCCCTGATTGCTGAAGGCTCCTGGACTGTGAGAGGGGGCAGGCCGGGCTTAGGGACCACCCCCTTCATTCAATGCACTGGGTCTCTAGTAAATTCATACAAGTACAACCTGAATTTAGAGGAGGGAGACAACAGTGTGTCTAAAGCAGGCAGAGAAGCTTTAAAATGGTACATATGGGAATCATGCTGAGTCTTAAAGTGTAGACAACAGTTACTCTCAGAAGGGGAAATAAATGAAGACTCCATATTAAATACTTAGTAGTTTATACAGTTCTTTTTCATATACGAACTCATTTTATTATTGTGGAAAGCCCTTAGTGTAGACAGAGAAGGCATTCTTATTGTAGTCCATAGGTGGATCTTGATTCACAGAGTGGTAAGTAAATTGCCCAAGTTCTAGAGCCATAAGTAGAAGCCACTTACCACTCCAGCTCCTGCAGAACCTCTGCCTACAATGAGCTTACACTCCTGTTAATCATGACTATCATACAGATATAAAAAAGAACCTGTGTTAAAGATTTTATTTAACTCATTATTAATGAGAGTACTGGGAGGATGCTACAGCTAGTTCAAAGGAGTAGTCAAAGATGCACACATTTATATGGAGTAAAGAAATGAATTAAAAAATAAATGGGAAACTGTTTTTTTTTTACATGGTGGGAGTAGGAGGGAAGTTAATTGACTCTCCACCAGACAGAATATATTGTTTGTGTATGGACAAGAGTTATTTTTCATTGTTACCAGTTATCTACAACTTGCATAGTTTTAAAACATCTCAAAGAAAATGAAAGACAAATGAAATAACCCATAATAATCTGTTCTGAACATTGCATAGTTTCCATTGAGAGGCCCAGTAATCCTTTTGCTTAGTACACATTTCCCCATTCTCCTGAGTTACAGACATAAACAGAATATAACTATAGTAACAGTAAATGGTATAAGGCCAGAGGACTGGAGGTGGGGGTTAGGGATGCCTTGACCTCACAAGATGATCTAGAGATTTCTGGAACCTAATCAGGGGTGAAGAAAGCAGTTTGTTTTAAGAAGAAGGAACTGAATGACTAGTCCTTTGAACTAGCTGTAGCATCCTCCCAGTCCTCTCATTAATAATGAGTTAAAAAAATCTTTAACACATATTCTTTTTATATCTGTATGACAGTCATGATTAACAGGAGTGTAAGCTCATTGTAGGCAGAGGCTCTTCAGGAGCTGGAAGAACTGTTTGACATTGAAACTGGGACTCAGAACTATTGGACATTGAAATTGGGACTCAAACATTTTAAAAAGAAGAGTCATTCAGAGAGTTCTACTCTAAGTCAAGTCAGTTTTGAGTTCAAGGGAAGCTTGAAGATAGGTTTTCTAAGTTGCTAAGTGATAGATAGTGATGGGTGCATTCCACGCTGGCCAATTTTATAGTGCCCAGACTCTGAGATGCAATTAAATTTATGTGTAGCATAGCTTTTTTATTTAAAAAAAGTAGTAATTTTATGAGATAAACATGGATACACTTTCTTTACTATCAGAAAATATAAATATGAGGTAAACAAAGAAGATGTTTTATTGATATTGTAATGAAAGGTTAGTACATACATGCACTTATGAAAGTTGCATTCAGGAGGAGGAAAAATGGCGGTGGAGTAGACAGACGCGTCTGGAGCTTTGTCGCTGGGCAGAGGGAGAGAGAGCAGCTGAGAGTCACACTGGGAGTGTTTGTTGGCAAGTTAAGAGTCAGTTATCCTCCAGGAGAAGGTGGGGGACTGCTGGATGGGCCTCTCCTGACTAGGCAGCCTCACTGCCATGGGGTTTTTGTCTACCAGAGCCACCAGTGCGAAACCGGAGACCATGCCATCTTGCAGAGGGAGGTGGATGTCTGCAGTGGTTGAAAGCTACGGCTGAAGCACTCACCAAACAGCCAGGGACCCAGAACAACGGTCTCCAATCGGTGCAGACACACAGACTCAGAGGAGATCCACACAGCACACGGAAAGGTCAGATTTTGCCTGAGATAAGGTGAGGTCTCCTGTCCCGCAGAACAGAGACGTGAACACTGTGGGAGCCGAGCTGCAGGAAAGCTGCCTCTAGAGAGGTCGGCAGATGTGGGGGAGAACGTGATCCCTAAGTGTGGAAAGGGACTCTCGGAGTTGTTGACAGAGGGGAGCTCTAGAAAACAACTCATTTTTATCTGAGGCAGAAGGACAGCCTGGGGGTTATTACTGTGTCCCAGCTACAAAATCCCCACAAGCCGGTTTTGAGAACCATAGAGTAGCAGGATCTGAGCATAGCCTAGAGAGGTCCTGTGCTTTGTCTCAGAGGTCAATTCCAAAACACTGCCACCCAGTGGATGATGCACAAATTGACTCTCACATAACCACAAAAGAATAAAGAGATTAAAATACGAGCAGTGGAACATAGGGAAATGCAATACCCTCCCTACTGGGAAACAGGAGCATCAAGCAGAACAATAGTGGAAGTGAATAACCATTCTATTTTTTTTCTTTTTCTCTTTTCTAAAATTTTATTTTTTTCATTTTTGCAAATTTTAATTAAAAAATTATTTTTTTCTTTCCTCCTCAATTGATTTTACCTTTTTAATCATTACATTTTTGTTTTCAAATAGTATTATTACTACTACTATTTTACCTTTTTGGAAAAAAAAGTGTCATTTTGTTTTTCCTTTATTTTACTTCAGGATTACAGTTCTACATTCTATTTTCATCTTTCCTTAGCATAATTTTACTCTATCTCAACTCTACCTTTATGCCAACACTTTCCTTCTAACTTTCCCCATTTTGTTGTCTTGTTTCTCTTTCCCTTCTCCAACTTTAGATTCTCCCTATTCTTTCTCTTTACCTGGTTAAAATTTAACCCCACTTATATATCTAATTTCAAGTCCCTTACTATAAGTTCATAAAAACCTCTCTCTTCTTGTCTTCACTATCCAAAAAGTTGTTTTTCTCTATGTTCTTTTGTTAGTGTTTGCCTGAACGGTGATTATATCGATTTTTGTACTTTTTTGTGAGACTGTTTTAGCTTATTCTACTTGTTTTATTTTGCTTTTTGTTTGCTTTGTTTTGGTTTGTTATTTACCTCTCTTTTCCCTCGCCTCCCTTGATACCAGTTGTTATTGGTAGTTTGTATAAATCTCCAGGTACTGGTTGCTGGCCTTTTTGGGATCAGTGACTGTTCCATTGGAGTTTTCTCCTGACCTCTATATTTTGTTCACCTTTTCTATCTTATCCTCTTTCCTTTATCTCTTTCTTTTTTCTTTCTCTTTTCTTTTTCTTCTTCTCCTGTTTATTTTATTTTATTTTTTGTTCATTTATTTCTTTTTCTCCCTCTCCCAATTTGATTTTGGCATTTTTTTATTTTCTTTTTTCCTCATTTTCCTCTCCTTTCTCTACTTACCCCTAATTTGTCTTTCATTGGTGGTCACCTTATTTGTGATTATTAACATTGGGAATACATTTCTATTCAGTGCATTGTGTGTTATACCAGGTCGTGTTGTAGTTTGTGCCTTTGAATCAACATAGGAGAGAGAACTACATAACCAGACACCTGGAGAAGAAAGACCATGGACAGAAGAAGAAACAACCCGCATACTACACAAAGGCAGGTATTACCAGAAAAGGAAGTAAACGAAAGAGAAGCAGAAATAAGCCTGCCAGAAAAAGAGTTCAGAGAAATGATCATAAGGTGGATGAAATGAATGGAAGACAAAATTGACAATATGAGTAACAGTCAAGAGGAAATGAAGAAGACCAAAGGGGAAATGGAGAAGAAGCAAGACGAAATTCAAGAAGAAATGAAAAATGACATCACTGCTTTAAAGAACTCAGTAGAAAGCATAAAAAGTAAACTAGAAGAAGCAGAGGACCACATCAATGAGCTAGAAAACACTGTAGGAAAAAATACCCAAGTACAGCAGCTTCTAGAAAAAAAAATTAAAAAGCAAGAGGAGAGCCTAAGGGAACTTTGGGATAACACAAAACAAAACAACATCTACATAATTGGGGTTCCAGAAAGAGTGGAAACTGAGCAAGGATTAGAGAACCTGTTTTAAGAAATACTGACAGAAAATTTCCCCAATATAGAAAAGAAAAAAACAACACAAATCCAAGAAGTTCACAGAGTCCCAAGCAAAATGAACCCCACAAAACCGACACCAAGGCACATTATAATTAAATTGACAAACACCAATGACACAGTAAGAATCTTAAAAGTGGCCAGAGAGAAATAGAAAGTTATCTACAAAGGAACCCCCATAACACTAGCTACTGACTTCTCAACAGAAACTCATCAGACCAGAAGGGAATGGAATGAAATATACAAAGTCATGCAAAGGAAGGATCTGAATCCAAGAATACTGTACCCTGCAAGGCTTTCAATCAAAACTGAAGGGGAAATCAGAAGCTTCACTGAAAAAAAGGACTAAGGGAATATATTACCACCAAACCAGTAATGCAAGAAATGTTAAAGGGTCTGCTGTAATAAAGAGAAATAGGAAGAGAAGAAGGAACTCTGGGGTAAAGACTAAAAATGGCGAGAGATAAGTACCTATCAATAATAACTTTAAATGTAAATGGATTAAATGCTCCAATCAAGAGACATAAGGTAACCGATTGGAAAAGAAAACATGATCCATATGTCTGCTGTCTACAAGAAACCAACCTCAGAAAAAGAGATGCACACAGATTGAGGGTGAAGGGATGAAAGATGGTATTTCAGGCAAATGGAAATGAAAAAAAAAGCTGGGATTGCAATACTTCTATCTGACAAACTAGATCTCAAAGTGAAGGACATAAGAAGAGATAAAGAAAGCCACTTCATAATACTAAAGGGAACAATCCAACAAGAAGAAATAACTCTGGTAAATATATATGCACCCAATATAGGAGCACCTAAATACATAAAAAAACATTTGGAGGATATTAAGGGAGAGATTGACAGCAATACAATCATAGTAGGAGACTTTAATAACCCACTGTCACCACTGGACAAATCCTCTAAACAAAAAATCAGCAAAGAAACATCAATCCTAAATGACTCAATAGACCAGATGGAATTAATTGACATCTTCAGAACATTTCACCCCAATACCACAGAATATACATTCTTCTCCAATGCAATGGGTCATTTTCAAAGATAGATCATATGTTGGGTCATAAGAAAAGTCTCTTCAAATTCAAGAAGATAGAAATCATATCAAGCATTTTCTCAGACCACAGTGGCATAAAACTGGAAATCAACTATAATAAAAACAATAGAAAGAAATCAAACACAGGGAGAGTAAAGAGCATGCTATTAAACAACAACTGGGTAACCAAAGAGATCAAGGAAGAAATAAAAAAAATCATAACAACAAATGACAGTGACAACACAACAATGCAAAATTGATGGACCTCTAACCAGGCTCACCAGAAGCAAAGAGAGAAGACCCAAATAAACAAAATCAGAAATGAAAGAGGAGAAATAACAACAGACCCCGCCGAAATACAAAGGATTGTTAAAAAGTACTATGAACAACTCTATTCCAATAAATGGACAACCTGCAAGAAATGGACATATTTAGAAAAATATAACCTTCCAATACTCAATCAGTAAGAATCTAAACATCTCAATAGCCCAATAACTATGGAAGACATTGAAGCAGTAATCAAAAAGCTTCCAAAAAATACAAGCCCAAGACCAGATGGCTACACAGGAGAGTTTTACCAAACATTCAAGGAAGAATTAAAACCTATCCTCCTCAGACTATTCAAAAACATTCAAGAAGAAGGAACACTTCCAAACACCTTCTATGAAGCCAGCATCACCCTAATACCAAAACCAGATAAAGACAACACAATGAAAGAGAATTATAGGCCAATATCTCTCATGAACATGGATGCCAAAATCCTGAACAAAATTCTAGCAAATCGGATCCAGCAGCACATCAGAAAGATCATACACCATGAACACGTAGAATTCATCCCAGGAATGCAGGGATGGTAGAATATCCGCATATCAATAAACGTGATACATCATATAAACAAATTGAGAGAAAAAAATCACATAGTCATATCAATTGATGCAAAAAATGCATTTGACAAAATCCAACTCTCTTTCTTGATAAAAACGCTCAGCAAAGTGGGAATAAAGGAGCATACCTCAACATCATAAAAGCCATATATGATAAACCCACAGCTAACATCATACTCAATGGGCAAAAACTAAAACCATTTCCCCTAAGAACAGGAATAAGACAGGGATGCCCACTCTCACCTCTCCTGTTTGACGTAGTACTGGAAGTATTAGCCATTGCAATTAGACAAGAAGAAGAAATAAAAGGCATCCAAATTGGAAAAGAAGTAAAGCTGTCCTTATTTGCAGATGATATGATACTGTACATAAAAAACCCGAAGGACTCCATCCCAAAATTGACTTAATAAATGAATTCGACAATGTAGCAGGATACAAAGTTAATGCCAAGAAATCTGTGGCATTTCTGTGCACTAATAGTGAAATTATAGAAAGAGAGACTCAAAAGGCAATCCCATTTACCATCGCACCAAAAAAATTAAGATACCTAGGAATAAACCTAATTAGAGAGGTAAAAGAACTATATGTAGAAAACTACAGGACACTGAAAAAAGAGATAGAGGAAGATGGTAACAGATGGAGGAGTATACCAAGCTCATGGATTGGGAGAATCAACATCATTAAAATGTCCATACTACCCAAAGCAATCTTTACATTCAATGCACTACCCATTAAAATAACAACGACATACTTCACAGACCTAGAAAGGATTCTTCATAGATTCATGTGAAACAAAAAAAGACCACGAATAGCCACAGCAATTCTGAGAAAGAAGAATAAAGTAGGTGAGAGCTCAATATCAGATTTCAAGCTATATTACAAAGCAACTGCTCTCAAAACAGCCTGGCACTGGCACCAGAACACACATATAGACCAATGGAATAGAACAGAGAATCCAGATATCCACCCAAACCACTAGGCTCAACTAATATTTGACAAAGGAGGCATCAACATACCATGGAGCCAAGATAGCCTCTTCAATAAATGGTGTTGGAAAAATTGGAGAGATACATGCAAAAAAAATGAAACTGGACCACCAACGTACACCAAATACAAAAATAAACTCAAAATGGATACAGGACTTAAACATTCGAAGGGAAATCATAAAAATATTAGTGGAATCCTCAGGCAGCACAATCTCAGACATATGCCAAAAGAACTTCTTCACTGATACTGCTCCAAAGGCAATGGAAACTAAAGAAAAAATAAACAAATGGGACTACATCAAAATAAAAAGCTTTTGTTCAGCAAAAGAAACCATCAACAAAATAATAAAAAAGACCACTGTATGGGAGAACATATTTGCAAATGTTATCACTGATAAAGGTTTAATCTCCAACATCTACAGCCAACTTATACAACTTAATAAAAGGAAGATAAACGACCCAATAAAAAAATGGGCACTGGACCTAAATAAAAACTTTTCGAAAGATGAGAGAAGGAGGGCCAAGAGACACATGAAAACATGTTCAAAATCACTAATTATCTGCGAGATGCAAATCAAAAGGACAATGCGATACCATCTTACACCTGTCAGAATGGCAATCATGAACAAATCAACAAAGGACAAGTGTTGGCAAGGATGCGGAGAAAAGTGAACCCCTGTTCACTGTTGGTGGGAATGCAGACTGATGCAGCCACTGTGGAGAATAGTATGGAGTTGTCTTAAAAAACTAAAAATGTATCTCCCATTTAACCCAGCAATCCCACTCTTAGGAATTTATCCTAAAAAATTACAAACACCAATCAAAAAGGATTTATGCACCCCTATGTTCATAGCAGCACAATTTACAATAGCTACAATTTGGAAACAGCCTAGGTGCCCTTCAGCAGATGAGTGGATCAGAAAACTGTGGTACATCTACACAATGAAATTCTATGCTGCCATTAAAAGGAAGGAACTCTTACCATTTGCAGCAACCTGGATGGAACTGGAGAGCCTTATGCTTAGTGAAATAAGCCAGTCAATGAAGGAGAAGCACCACATGCTCTCCCTCATTTGTGGATAATAAAGAACATTGTAAACTGATGAACAAAAGGATAGATACAGAGGCAGTAAAGCATCAAATAGACTGTGATATTATAGCAGGAAGATTAAGGAGAGGTGGGGTAGATAAAAGATCAATCAAAGGACTTGTATCTATGCATATAAGCATAAGCAATGAACATAGACACTGGGGGTTGGGGTATGCCTGGGATGGAGGGGGGTCAATGGGGGGATATGTATACATGTAACACAATAAAAAAAGAAGTTAGACCTTTCTCTTAAAAAAATACTATGAACAACTCTATTCCAATAAACTGGATAACCTGCAAGAAATGGACATATTCCTAGAAAAATATAACCTTCCAAAACTCAATGAGGAGGATTCTAAACATCTCAATAGGACAATAACTATGGACGAAATTGAAGCAGTCATCAAAAAGCTTCCAGCATATAAAAGCCCAGGACCGGATGGCTACACAGGACAGTTTTACCAAATATTCGTGGAAGAATTAAAACCTATGCTCCGCAGACTATTCAAAAACATTCAAGAAGAAACAACACTTCCAAACACCTTCTATGAAGCCAGCATCACCCTAATACCAAAACCAGATAAAGACAACACAATGAAAGAGAATTATAGGCCAATATCTCTCATGAACATAGATGCCAAAATCCTCAACAAAATTCTAGCAAATCGGATCCAGCAGTACATCAGAAAGATCATACACCATGACCAAATAGGATTCATCCCAGGAATGCAGGGATGGTACAATATCTGCAAATCAATAAACATGATACATAACATAAACAAATTGAGAGATAAAAATCACATAGTCATATCAATTGATGCAGAAAAAACATTTGACAAAATCCAACACCCTTTCTTGATAAAAACTCTCAGAAAGTGGGAATAGAAGGATCATACCTCAACATCATAAAAGCCATATATGATAAACCCCAGCTAACATCATACTCAATGGGCAAAAACTAAAACCATTTCCCCTAAGAACAGCAACAAGACAGGGATGCCCACTCTCACCTCTCCTGTTTGACATAATACTGGAAGTATTAGCCATTGCAATTAAAGTAGAAGACACTGGGGGGGGGGGGTTGGGGTATGCCTGGGAGGGCGGGGGGCAATTGGAAGATATGTATAAAAAATTAATAAAAAAAGCAAGTTGCTTTCATATCCATGTATGTGAACATATAGCTCATCCCTAAAAATGTACTTATGTATTTATACAAGGTGATACCAATATTAACACATAGCCTTGCCCTTATATGGAGGCCATCGCCAGATGGTTTGAAGTGAAGGATGATTAAAAGCCTCCTTGCTCCCAGATGTCCCCTAGTGATCTGCCTTAATTTATTACATTCCCCCCATTGATGGTAAATCTTTGGAGAAAGGGTTACCTCCAGAAGTTACATGTTAAAGTGCTAACAAAGGAGTAGAAAGAAAAAGGCACTCATGAGAAGGAAGCCATGAGAGCAGCTCTGGAAAGGTGCTTTGAGAGCTCTAGGCACTTAGAAGGAGAAGTGACAAAGAGAGCAGGAAAGGAAAAGTAAAGGAATAGAAGACAAAATTGACCATACTACAGAGTTGTGATGGCCCAGTAACAATATCCAACAATATGAGTACATTAAAAATGACTATGTAGAATTTTATTTGAAAAAGTCAATTCACATATTATATGAAAGACATTTAATTTTTTCTAATGTTAATATGTAGTTGAAATTGGCTGAGAACTGATATGCTGGGGAATTTGCAAATCAGGTAGTACCAGAAAAGAAGAATAGAAGTGGGAAAACTAGTTTATCACCCAAGTAGTTAAATGCAAATAGCCCAGAGACATCTTTACTGTCATATAAATCCTCATCATGCTTGGGATCAAAGCAATTATTAAGTATACATTGCTATACTGAGCTGTAGCAAATGAGTAAGCACATGCATGATCCTCTGGCCTTGGAATTATAACATTGTAAACCATTCTGTGATAGAATTATAGTAAAAAAATTAGAACTTGACAAACTAATGACTTACATTAATTTAACAAATTACATATTTCCACGGAGTACATTTTAGAAGGTAAGTACATTTATCAGAGCATTGAGCAAAGGAGATTGAATTAGGAATTCTGCCATTTTCTCATGACTTTTCTGGTGGAGACAGATTTTCAAGAGTTGGTTAAATGATGTAGAAAATGAAGTTTATAGAAGAGGTTTGGGTGCATTTTAATTCAATATTCAGAGGTGTGAATTAAATGAATGAATAAATGATACATGTTAGGAGAACCTCCATTCCCTTAACTTTACATTTCCTTGTGGGAATATACACTAGAGGGATACTCATGGTCTCTCTTTTTGGCCCTCCATTTTCCCCTAAGTGAAGGAAGTTTTATCTGAATAATGAGATTTTTTTTTTAAATATATTTTTATTGATTTTTTACAGAGAGGAAGGGAGAGGGATAGAAAGTCAGAAACATCGATGAGGGAGAGATATCGATCAGCCGCCTCCTGCACGTCCCACACTGAAGATGTGCCCGCAAGAAGGTACATGCCCCCGACCAGAATCGAACCCGGGACCTTTCAGTCCGCAGGCCGACGCTCCATCCATTGAGCCAAACCGGTCTCGGCTGAATAATGTTCTGCTCTGCCATTTCCAGGTCTTCTGTCTAAGGGCTTTACATATCGTGATTTGCTCTTTCTTATGGGAGAAGGCCTGAACTTATCCCACTGAGCCTGTGACTAGGTGTATAAGGCTCCTTAATTCAGGAATCAGGGGAGGTAATTGAAAACATTTGAGGTCTCACAGTTTTGTAGCTGATACATTGATCTATTTGACTTTGTTTCAGTTTCTTTCAAATTAGCAAGAAGAAAAGGGGTTTTATTGATTGTTCTCACAAAACCAAACAGAAGAATGAGTAAATTTTTCAGAGGGTTGATAATAAAGAAAATTGACACTAACAACATGAAGAGGCTCAAATTTTACTATCTTCCTTTTTTTTCTTTTTTTCTATAGTGGTCATCACAATGATATGCTACTTAGTCCACTGCTTCTCAAAGTACCTATAATTAAAGACCAGTATGTCTTTATTTTATTTTTCTTTTGATATAATAATCTTTATTGTTCAGATAATTATCATTGTTCCTCTTTTTCACCCCATAGTTCCCCTCTATCTGGCTCCCACCCCACCCTCTGCCTATATCTCCTCCCCATTGTCCTCATTCATAGGTGTATGATTTTTATCCAGTCTCTCCCCACAGGCCCCTCACCCCATTTCCCTGAGAATTGTCAGTCCACTCCCTTTCTATGCTCCTGATTTTATTATATTCACCAGTTTATTCTGTTCATCAGATTTTTTATTCACTAGATTTTTAGATTCACTTGTTAATAGATATGTATTTGCTGTTCATAATTTTTATTTTTAACTTTTTCTTCTTCTTCCTCTTCTTAAAGAGTACCTTTCAGGATTTCAAATAATACTGGGTTGGGAGTGATGAACTCCTTTAGTTTTTCCTTATCTGTGAAGCTCTTTATCTGCCCTTCAATTCTGAATGACAGCTTTGCTGGGTAGAGTAATCTTGGTTGTAGGTTCCTGCTATTCATCACTTTGAATATTTCTTGCCACTCCTGTCTGGCCTGCATAATTTCTGTTGAGAAATCAGCTGACAATCCTATGGGTGTTCCCTTGTAGGCAATTAATTGTTTTTCTCTTCCTGCTTTTAATATTATCTCTTTTTCTTTTGCTCTTGGCATTATAATTGTGATGTGTCTTGGTGTGGTCCTCTTTGGATTCCTTTTATATGGGGTTCTGTGTGCTTCCTGGTCTTGTAAGTCTATTTCTTTCACCAGGTCTGGGAAGTTTTTAGTCATTAATTCTTCAAATAGGTTTTTAGTATCTTGCTCTCTCCCTTCTTCTGGCACCCCCATAATTCTGATGTTGGTACGCTTGAAGTTGTCCCAGAGGCTCCTTACACTACCTTCACATTTTTTAATTTTTTTTTTCCTTTTGCTTTGCCAGTGGAGTTTTTTTTGCTTCTTTGTATTTCAAATTTTTGACTTGATTCTTGCGTTCCTCTACTCTGCTGTTAGGTTTCTGTATAATATTTTTTATTTCAGTCAGTGTACATTTAATTTCTACTTGGTTCTTTTTTATTTTTATTATTTTTTATACATATCTACCAATTGCCCCCTCTCTCTCCCAGGCATACCCAAACCCCCCAGTGTCTATGTTCATTGGTTATGCTTATATGCATGCATACAAGTCCTTTGATTGAACTCTTATCTACCTCAACTAACTTTAATCTTCCTCCTGTAATTTCACAGTCTGTCTGAAGCTTTACTGTCTGTATCTATCCTTTTTTTCATCAGTTTATAACGTTCTTTATTATCCACCAATGAGTGAGATCATATGATGATTCTCCTTCATTGACTGGCTTATTTCACTAAGCATAAGGCTCTCCAGTTCCAACCAGGTTGCTGCAAATGGTATGAATTCCTTCTTTTTAATGGCAGCATAGGATTCCGTTGTGTAAATGTACAACAGTTTTCTGATCCACTCATCTGCTGAAGGGCACCTAGGCTGTTTCCAAATTGTAGCTATTGTAAATTGTGCTGATATGAACATAGGGGTGCATAAATCCTTTCTGATTGGTGTTTGTAATTTCTTAGGATAAATTTCTAAGAGTGGGATTACAGGGTCAAATGGGAGATCCATTTTTAGTTTTTTGAGGAAACTCCATACTGTTCTCCACAGTGGTTGCACCAGTCTGCATTCCCACCAAGAGTGCACAAGGGTTCCTTTTTCTCCACATCCTTTCCAACACTTGTCGTTTGTTGTTTTGTTGATTGTTGTTGTCTAATTGCAATGGCTAATACTTCCAGTACTATGTCGAACAGGAGAGGTGAGAGTGGACATCCCTGTCTTGTTCCTGTTCTTAGGGGAAATGGTTTTATTTTTTGCCCATTGAGTATGATGTTAACTGTGGGTTTATCATATATGGCTTTTTATGATATTGAGGTATGATCCTTCTATTCCCACTTTGCTGAGAGTTTTTATCAAGAAAGGGTGTTGGATTTTGTCAAATGCTTTTTCTGCATCAATTTTTATGACTATGTGACTTTTATCTCTCAATTTGTTTATGTGATGTATCACATTTATTGATTTGCGGATATTGTACCATCCCTGCATTCCTGTGATGAATCCTGCTTGGTCATGGTGTATGATCTTTCTGATGTACTGGTGGATCCGATTTGCTAGAATTTTGTTGAGGATTTTGGCATCTATGTTCATGAGAGATATTGGCCTATAATTCTCTTTCATTGTGTTGTCTTTATCTTGTTTTGGTATTAGGGTGATGCTGGCTTCATAGAAGGTGTTTGGAAGTGTTCCTTCTTCTTTATTGTTTTTGAATAGTCTGAGGAGGATAGTTTTAATTCTCCCTTGAATGTTTGGTAAAACTCTCCTGTGTAGCCATGTGGTCCCGGGATTTATTTGCTGGAAGCTTTTTGATAACTGCTTCAATGTCTTCCTTAGTTATTGGGCTATTGAGATATTTGGCTTCCTTCTTATTGAGTTTTGGGAGGTTATATTTTTCTAGGAAAATTTCCATTTCTTGCATGTTGTCCAATTTGTTGGATTAGAGTTGTTCATAGTATTTTTTAACAATCCTTTGTATTTCCACAGGGTCTGTTGTTATTTCTCCTCTTTCATTTCTGATTTTGTTTATTTGGGTCTTCTCTCTTTGCTTCTTGGTGAGGCTGGCTAGAAGTCCATCAATCTTGTTTATCCTTTCAAAGAACCAACTCTTGGTTTTGTTGATCTTTTGAGTTGTTTCTATGGTCTCCAAGTTGTTTATCTTCGCTCTGATCTTCACTATTTCCTTCCTTCTGAGTACACTGGGCTTTTTTTGTTGCTCTCATTCTAGCTCTTTGAGTTGTAGATTTAGGTAATTTATTACCATTGTTTCCTGTTTTTTGCAGTAGGCTTGTAGGGCTATGAACTTCCCTCTCAAGACTGCTTTCACTGTGTCACATAAATTTTGTATTGTTGTGTTGTCATTGTCATTTGTTGCCATGATGTTTTTTTATTTCTTCCTTGGTCTCTCTGGTTACCCAGTCGTTGTTTAATAGCATGCTGTTTAATCTCCATGTGTTTGATTTCTTTCTATTGTTTTTATTATAGTTGATTTCCAGTTTTATTCCACTGTGGTCTGAGAAAATGCTTGATATGATTTCTATCTTCTTGAATTTGAAGAGACTTTTCTTATGACCCAACATATGATCTATCTTTGAAAATGACCCATGTGCACTGGAGAAGAATGCATATTACGTGCTTTGGGGTGAAATGTTCTGAAGATGTCAATTAATTCCACCTGCTCTAGTGAGTCATTTAGGATTGATTTTCTTTCCTGATTTTTTGTTTAGAGGATTTGTCCAATGGTGACAGTGGGGTATTACTGTCTCCTACTATGATTGTATTACTCTCAAGCTCTCCCTTATTATCCTCCAGGAGATTTTTTATGTATTTAGGTGCTCCTATATTGGGTGCATATATGTTTACCAGAGTTATTTCTTCTTCTCGGATTGTTCCCTTTAGTATTATGAAGTGGCCTTCTTTGTCTCTTGTTATGTCCTTCACTTTGAGATCTAATTTGTCAGATATAAGTATTGCAACCCCAGCTTTTTTTTTCATTTCCATTTGCCTGAAATACCATGTTCCATCCCTTCACCCTCAATCTCTGTGCATCTCTTTTCCTGAGGTGGGTTTCTTGCAGACATCAGATGTA
The DNA here is from genome assembly GCA_011751065.1 of Lasiurus cinereus. Taxonomy (NCBI): domain Eukaryota; kingdom Metazoa; phylum Chordata; class Mammalia; order Chiroptera; family Vespertilionidae; genus Lasiurus; species Lasiurus cinereus. The sequence goes on from JAAGEH010000031.1 coordinate 9,078,624, forward strand.
TGGATCATGTTTTTTTATCCAATCGGTTACCCTATGTCTTTTGATTGGAGCATTTAATCCGTTTACATTTAAAGTTATTATTTATAAGTACTTATCTGTTGCCATTTTTAGTCCTTACCCCCGAGTTCCTTCTTCGCTTCCTCTTTCTTTTTATTACAGCAGACCTTTTAACATTTCTTGCATTGCTGGTTTGGTGGTAATCTATTCCCTTAGTCCTTTTTTGTCTGTGAAGCTTTTGATTTCACCTTCAATTTTGATTGAGAGTCTTGCAGGGTACAGTATTCTTGGATTCAGACCCTTCCTTTGCCTGACTTTGTATATTTAATTCCATTGCCTTCTGGCCTGACGAGTTTCTGTTGAGAAGTCAGTAGCTAGTCTTATGGGGGTTCCTTTGTAGGTAACTTTCTTTTTCTCTCTGGCTGCTTTTAAGATTCTTACTTTGTCGTCAGTGTTTGCCAATTTAATTATAATGTGCCTCGGTGTCAGTTTGTTGGGGTTCATTTTGCTTGGGACTCTGTGAGTTTCCTGGATTTGTGTGAGTTTTTTCTTTCCTATATTTGGGAAATTTTCCATCATTGTTTCTTCAAACATTTTCTCTAATCCTTGCTCAGTTTCCACTCTTTCTGGAACCCCAATTTTGCGGATGTTGTTTTGTTCCATGTTATCCCAAAGTTCCCTTAGACGCTCCTCTTGCTTTTTAACTTTTTTTTCTAGAAGCTGCTGTACTTGGGTATTTTTTTCTACCATGTCTTCTAGCTCACTGATGCGGTCCTCTGCTTCTTCTATTTTACTTTTGATGCTTTCTACTGAGTTCTTTATTGCAGTGATGTCATTTTTCATTACTTTTTTTTTATTCTGCACCTCCTCTAAGTTCTTCTGCATTTCTTCTTGCTGCTTCCTCATCTCTTCTTGTGTCTTCTTCATTTCCTCTTGGCTCTTACTCATATTTTCGATTTTGTCTTCCATTCTTTTCATCCACCTTATAATCATTTCTCTGAACTCTTTCTCTGGCAGGCTTATTTCTGCTTCCATTTCGTTTACTTCCTTTTCTGGTGAAACCTGCCTTTCTGTCTTATGTGGGCTGTTTCTTTTTCTGCCCATGGTCTTTCTTCTCTGGGTGTCTGGTTATGTAGTTCTCTCTCTTACGTTGTTTGAAAGGCACAAACTACAACATGACCAGGTACAGCACACAAGGCACCTGTCCCAGGTGAAATCTGACCCTTCCGCACACCTCGTGTATCTCCGAATCCGCCGCCCTTGCGTCCTCGCCACCTGGAAAGCTGTGCTCTGCGTCCTCGGCTGCTCGGTGGGTGCCTCCGTCAGCAGCAGCTTTCAGACCTCGGCAGACACCCACCTCCCCCTTATCTCAGGCGAAATCTGACCTTTCAGTGTGCTCTGTGGATCTCTGATTCCGCCACATGACTGCACCAATTGGAGAGCGGAGTTCTGGGTCCCTGGGTCCTGGGCTGCTCAATGGGTGCCCCAGCCACCGGCTTCAGACCATCGGAAATGTCCACCTCCCTCTGCAAGTTGGCGCGGTCTCCACGTTCGCACTGGTGGCTCTGGTGGCAAAAACCCCGTGGCAGTGGGGCTGCCTGGCCAGGTGAGCCCCATCCAGCAGTTTCCCGCCTTCTCCTGGAGGATAACTGACTCTCAGCTTGCCAACAAACACTCCCAGTGTGACTCTCAGCTGCTCTCTCTCCCTCTGCCCAGTGACAAAGCTCCAGATGCATCTGTCTACTCTGCGCCATTTTTTCCTTATCCCTAGTTGGTCCTTTTTTATCTCCTCTTGGGTCTCACTAAATTTAACCATCTTTTCTAGGAAATTCCTGAAAAACCTTATAACCATGGTTTTGAACTCTATATCCAGTTGTTTGTTTTCCTCCATTTCTTTTGTTTGGGATCTGTTTCTTTGTCTCCACATTTTCACTGCTTTCCTGAGTTGGTAGAGTGTCTTCGTGTGCTAGGTGTCCTATATGGCCCAGTATCTCCGCCTCCCCAATTACCTGAGGTGGACTTAGTTGGTGCATGCCTTGTGGATGGCGTGTACAGCTTTGTCTTAGTTAGGTCTTGATTATTGTTGTTATCACTGGGGGGAATTGACCTCCAAGCCAATTGATTGTGAGGATCAGCTGTGTCTGCACTGGGAGAACTTCTGTGCTGGAGTCAGCCTTATGATACAAGACTTGCACAATTGCAAAAGCCTCTGTGCTAGGCTTGAATTGTGTGGAGTCTCAGGGCTGAGCAGACAGCCTTGGCTTCCCATCAGCCCTACTCTACATGGCTCCTGGATCTCAGTGTCCCTTGGTAATTGCTGCAGCCCTCTCTGTGCACACTTGCACTTATGTGCCTCTAGTACTCTGCCTTTCACGGCTCCTCTGAGTTTCTATGCATTCTGGAGGACCTGTATGAGTCTGGGTCCCCAGGGTCTTGTCCGAAACTACAGTTCAGTGCAGTTGGAACTGGATTTCAGTGCAGTTGGGAAGTTCTGTCTTCCTCCCACTAGAGAAAGACAGCAGCACAATCAGAAGTCAGTCCTCTCTGCGAACACTTGTATGTGCCTCCAGACCTTTGCCTTTCACGGCTCCCTTAAGTTTCTGTGCACTCCTCCCTTTTCAAGACAGTCCAGACTCCCCCAATATGAGTCTCACCTGGAATTGGGGTTCAGTGCAGTTGGGAGTTTCTGTCTCCCTCTTGCTAGAGGAAGCCAGCCAGGCACTCCGCTGTCCATCCTCTCTATGCACGTGTCTCAGTACCTCAGCCTTTTACAGCTCCTCTCAGTCTCTGTGAGCCTCTCTCTTTTCTTCTAGTTGTAGAATTTCCACTCGGCCAGCTTTCCTGTTGTTCTGGATGATGTCTGTTCTGTCTTTTAGCTGTAGTTTTGAAATTGTTGTGCAATGCAGCAGTTTCGGTGTTCACCTATGTTGCCATCTTCGTTTCTCCCAGTGTTTCTTTCTTTTAAAAAATCAGTCTTTATGGATTGATGCTTTTTTAAAATGCTATAAGAATGAGTCTTTGAGGTATCAGTGCTCTTTGGTGTTGGAATCTTGTTGAAAGTCTGCCTATGTGTACATACACCAACATGGCTTCAAATGGCTATATCCAACAAGAAACTCAAAGCTATGGGGCCTACCCCACACAGCCTGGGTAGGGTTATTCCCAGAAGAGCAATCATCCCTATGGAAAACAGAGTTATGGTAATTACAGCCAGTTAGGGGACACTCCAGTCTGTGGCCAGAGTGCCTATGCTTTTTATGGATAGACTAAGAACAACTATGACAGTCAGCTCCCCAGGGATATGGCTTAACTTGTGGCTATGGTAGTGGCCAGAGTTCTCAGTTGTCTTCTGGGCAGCAGTGTACCCTGGCTATGGCCATCAGCCAGCACACAGCAGCACCTCAAGAAGCTATGGTAGCCCAGCCAGCATGGCTCAGTGGTTGATTGTCGACCCATGAACCAGGAGGTCATGGTTTGATTTCCAGTCAGGGCACATGCCTCGATTGTGGGCTTGATCCCCAGTGTGGAGTGTGTAGGAGGCAGCCAATCAATGATTCTCTCCCATCATTGATGTTTCTATTTCTCCCTCCCTCTCCTTTTCTCTCTGAAATCAATAAAAAAATATTTTTTTAAAAAAGAGAAGCTATGATATCAGTTATCGGAGCAACAACTATGGGCAGCCCAAGTGAAGGCTGTGGTCAGCAGTCTGTCTATGGTGGATAGTAGCTTAGCTATGGACAGCAGCAAAGCTCCTAGAATCCTCCTCGGGGATATGGACATCAGAAGCAGTATAACAGTTATAGTAGAGGTGGTGGAAGGGGTGGTGGAGGTAACTATAGCCAAGATCAGTCCTCCATGAGTGGTGGCAACAGTGACAGCAGGTATGGCAATCAGTATTAGAGTGGAGGTGGCTAGGGGTAAGGCCAACATGACTGTGGGGGACAAGGTCAGGGCAGTGGCAGTGGTTACAACTGCAACAGTAGTGACTATGAACCCAGAAGTAATAGAGGTGGCTATGGAGGCATAGGTGGCATGGGCAGAAGTGACTGTGGTGGCTTCAAAATATTTGTTGCCCTTCAAGATCAAAGATCACATCATGACTCTAAACAGGATAGTTTAAACACCACCATCTTCATGCAAGGCCTGGGTGAGAATGTGACAATTGAGTCTGTGGCTGATTACTTCAAGCAGAATAGTATTAAGACAAACTGAACAGGACAACCCATGATTAACCTGTACATAGACAAGGAACTGGGCAAGCTGAAGGGAGAGCCAATAGTATCATTTGATGATCCACCTGGTGCTAAAGCAGCTATTGACTGGTTTGATGGTGAAGAATTATCTGGGAATCATATCAAGGTCTTATTTTCTATTTAGCAAGTGGATTTTAATTGGGTTGGTGGCAATGATCATGGAGGTCAGGGGCGAGGAGGACCCATGGGCCATGGAGGTTATGTAGGTGGTGGCAGTGGCTGGGGAAGATTCGCAAGTAGAGGTGGTGGCAGTGGAGGATAGCAGCAAGCTGGGGACTGGAAATGTCCTGATCCTATATGTAAAAATATGAACTAATCTTGGAGGGATGAATGCAACTATGTAAATCCCCTAAACTAGATAGTCTAAGACAGGGTCCAGGAGGCTCTCATATGGGGGATAGCTATGGAGATTATTGTTGTGGTGGCAGAGGAGGATATGATCAGGACAGCTACTGAAGGAGAGGTGGGGTCTTCAAAGGGATCAGGGTAGTGGGAACAGAGGTGGCTTTGGCCCTGGCAAGATGGACTCCAAAAGTGACCACATATGGACATATGGGATCACAGGGAGAGGCCAAATTAGCCTGCCTCCTGAGATTCTGGAACATGTTTTTCCCTCTCCACTATTACTCTCATATATATATTAGCCTAAGTGACTAGCCAACCAGCCAGTAGCTATGACATGCACTGACCACCAGGAGGCAGATGCTCAAGGCAGGAGCTGCTGAGCTGTGGTGATTTGGCAGAAGCAGTTCTCCGGTGATGTAACTGGAACCAGAGAGGAGGGAGCCCAATTCCCGGATGCATCACCTAAGAACTGCCCTCTTGAAATCCGGGACCCTCCAGGGGGATGTTGGAGAGCGGGTTTTGGCCTAATCCTTGCAAGGCAGGCCTAGGGACCCCAACAGTGTATGAATCCATGCACTGAACCTCTTATTATTTTATAACTTTCCAATCCCTGATCACACACAGGTATTTTGTGTCTGACTCTGTAATTGTAACCAATCTCTGATTCCCATTAAAAAAAAATGTTGTTTTATCGTGTGGCTGCTGCTTCTTGGACAGAGAAGCATCAATCAGCCTGGCATATCTCAGAGGGAAGGTAGGGGAGAGTGGGGGTAAGGAGATGAGATCAACCAAAGGACTTGTATACATGCATATAAGCTTAACCAATGGACACAGACACCGGGGGGGGGGGTGAGGGCATGAGTGGAGGATGGGAGGGCAATGGGGGATAAGGACATATATGTAATATCTTAATCAATAAAGAAAAAAACAAAATAAAAACATTGTTTTAGTTAAATTAATAAAATAAAATACTATAAGGATGAATTACTATAAAATGATATTGACTAAAAATCAAACACATCCAAAATACAAGTCCCTTTTTTTAATAATTAGGTTCCACTTAAAAAAAATACTCTGTTACATTGCTATAAATGTCTGTGAAAGCTAAGTCTCAATTTCTGGCTTATGTCATCACAGGCCATTAAAGTACAGTTCACAAAGCAGCACTGGTCTGCAGCCCATACGTTTTTAGTCCACTTTGATCTAGTCCACTTTGGTTCACATAATCCTTATCACCCTCCTTTTAAAATGATACACAAAGTAGTATAGTGGTTAAGAGTGCAGGGTCTAATAAGACTTTCAATTCCTAGTGACAGAGTGGTGGAGTCAGTATTAATACCTTTCACATAGAGTTGATATGAGGATTAAATGGGAATTTGTGTAAAACATTTAACTGTGTAGAGCTCTTATAAGTGTTCAATAAATATTATTCTTTACCAATATCCATGTTGGATGGTAGACTTCTGCTTAATGTTTTGGAAGAAGCCTAAAGAAGTATAAATATTTACACAATTCATTCTTGGAATGAGTCTAAATCAATTACCGTTTAATAATTGTCCAAGTGTATATTTTTGTTTTCTTTTGCCCAGAGGCTGACAAAATCAGTGCAAGTGAACCAAGGGGCTTGAATATTGGCTCTCAAGGCTGCATTGATTCATCCTTGAAATGAAAATGTTGTAAAGAGTGAGATGCTCAGTCTCTCTGACTTGTCTGTTCAACTCTGCTTTATCCCCATGGCCTTCAGGCTAATGGCTTCTGCTGAGTCTTGTGTATAGACATGCTAACCATTAGAGGAATTCTGCTTGTGACTTGAGGAGATAAGGGAAGTATGTATTATCTACTAAAGACTTGCAGGATTCTCTTGACCTGACTCACATCAATGAACACAATCTTTCTCAGACCCTTGTTTTTGTCTTTCAGTGTGTGTTTGTGTGTTGTTGTTGTTGTTGTTATTGTTGTTCTTAAAATTAATTTAAAGACAAGTGCTTGTAAGTATCGAGTGCTTTAAAATTCTCAGAAATATAGAAAATAAGTGAAATGCTTTTCATAATCATGTGATCTGGGAAGATATATTAAAGCTGGTTTTGAATTTGGTTTGGTTAAATAGGTCAGGTTATTTGCGTTGCAAAGTTGGTCAGCAAGAAAAAAATGGAAGTAAGATAAAAAGTTTCTTTTAGGTTTACAGTGTCTTTCTATTTCTCTTTGGTAAACTTGGAACTTAAAAGTTTTGTCAGATAAATTAAAGTGTAGGTACTTATTGAATATCTGAGTCATTACCACATAAGGGTCCTGGGAAAGAAAGTTTTATGTTAGTTCAAGCTTACTAAGTTAAAAATAAATTTAATCAAGTAAATGAATTTAAATATCAGATGTAAGCTGATGCAAAATTACAGTTAGGTTTTTCTCTTTCTGCTGAAAAGGACTATTGGTCTGCCACTGATACTGTAATATAGTCTTAATCAGATACTTGATTATTTAAGAAAACGGAATCTCCTCAAATATCCAACCCTTTTGATATATTTTGACAAACTTCTCCAAATTTAAATTATAGAGTCTTGACCTGTGAATAACTGAGATATTCAAGAAGGGCCCCTGGAACACCTCAAAAGATTTGTTTTCTCGCCCTACAAAAGAGAAATATTAAACAAATTAGGCTTGTTTTAGGGTGTTGAAATTACATGAAAACATTGTGAAATAAAAAATAGCTTTGAGCCTTCTTTATATTGTATTTATATAAGTATATGTTAAAAATGTTCCAGAAAAATATATGAAATTGGTGGAAATCTGAGCTTTCCTGACATATTTCTGTGTCATCAAAATTGAGGGACACACTAAAATGACTGAACCTGAGTATCAGAGTGTGACACATGTGGATGAAGTCCATTCTGTTTTTGCAAAAATGGCCCCTCATTGCCAGACTTTTGCCATCCTAATGTTCTTGTAAAATGGCAACAGTCTGTTCCTGAATCAGAGACATTAAGGTGGGTAAACAATAACTTTAAATTAAATATAGTCAGGGCTATGGAAAACCCAAGATAGCTGTTTGTTTTTGTCCTGACTCCCTGGCATTTTCTCCGTTGTTTTTTTTTTTTTGTCTGTTTGTGTGTTTGTTTGTTTTCATTGTTTTTTGCTTTTTTTTTCTTTTAATTTTTTATTGTGTTACATGTATACATATCCTCCCATTGCCCCCCCCTCAGGTATACCCCAATCTCCCAGTGTCTTGTGTTCATTGGTTATGCTTATATGCATACATACAAGTCCTTTGGTGGATCTCTTATCTACATTTAAGCTGTACTTCACTCAACTGCCTCTTAGTTTAGGTTATCAATATGTTCTTGTTTTTGTGTATATGCTTTCTATTTAAATTGAAGCTTTCTCCTGCCACAACTCTGATTCCTAGAAAATGTGTTTCCCACTTGGGGTTTACCTTCCACAATCTCTAGTGATTGGGACACCCACTTCACTGAGAAAAATCATATGAGCCTTGATAAACAGCCTTGCAAACTTCTTGTAATTGTCATTTATCCTATTGCCCTCAATTATCAATCAAAGCACAGAGAATGAATGGAAAAATTGAGTTTAAGCAGAGCAAGTTTATACAGGACTGATGAAAATGGTTAAAATTTTTATGATTTTTTTTGTTTGATGTTGCTGATTTTCTAATCTTTTTGTTATCCAGATAAAAAGAAACTTGTTTACCTATGACATAGCAATTTGGTAAATTACACATCTGTAAGCAGAATTAAAACATTTATTTTTTTCTCCCTACTTGATCTCTTCAGAATCCAGTAATAAGTATTTTTATGACAATGTGATTGTTTGCATAAGTTAAATAAGAATCTGTTTAACTGGTTTATTACCAACACTTTGACTGGAATGTCATGTTTGGAGAGACATGCATATACTTGGATATGACCAGAAGCCTTTGAGGAGTTAAGATTTACTTTGGAAACCAATAAAGGCCCCTTCAAGAAGACAGCCTGATACCTTGTTTACATGGTACACAGCGGAGTTTACAGGTCAGCATCAAAGGTTGCTTCCTAGGAGATGCATAGAAAGAACCTCAGCATATATTGGGAACCTTGAGAAGAGAAGAATTTGCCCAAATCTATAGGTGTTGCAAGAAAAGTCTGATGGAAAGTATGTAATTTAGCTTCTCAGCCTTGAGCGACTATTTAAAGCTCAATCTTAATACTCCTTAGGAAAATTCTAGCAAAGCAGATTTAAAGGTGCCCATGTGGTTAATTACTTTTTTTTTTTTTTGCTGAATTTATACAAACAATCAGGCCAATTTTATTGAAAGAAGATTTATTTTGCAGAAAAATTAGTCTTAATTTGGCTATCTTTGGTAAAAATGGGGGTGATTATAGACAGAAAAGTATATTTCACATTTGATCTTAGCCAAAAGGCCAAGAAGTGATGAAAGGTATATTTCAATACACAGTATAATACTTTGGATGGATATTAGATTCTAGTTTTATCCATTATCTTTGAGTTTTGTTTTGTTTTACATTATATAAATTTTAGAGAAATTGATACAAGAGCTCATCCTAATATATAAAAACCCAGGGTCCATAACAACTGACTGAATGCTCGACCAAACACCAGAAGTCAGTCCTGCAATCAGTACTAGATTGCCATGGTGACCCAGCACTGACTGCCACCACCGGTGCAGGCAGGGTGACTCAGCAGACTACTGAGGGGGCTGTGGATCAGCCCCAGAAAGAGGCCCAAAGAGGGAGACAGGATCTGATCTGCAGTCTCCATGGCAGCTGTTGATCAGCCATTGCCTCTCTCTTTCTCTCCAGGCTTCACCAGCAGCCTCACCTCTGTTTCTTTTCTGGCCTCCATAGGAGCTGCTGATTAGTCCCATCTCTGATCAGGCCTGGAGATAGGCCCAGAGACGCTGACTGGCATAGAAACCAACCAATCAGAACTAAATCTGGGTGAACTGTTAGGAGCAAATGGCTGCCTAGGAGGCAGAGCTTTTGACGCTGACAGGCATAGAAACTGGTCAATCAGAACCAAACTGGCCTGCAGGGGAGGGAAGTTGGGGGCAAGATCAGTCCTGCAGGAAAGGGCAGTTAGAGGTGATCAGGCAGGCAGGCAGAGAGGTTAGGGGCAATCAGGCAGGCAGGCAGGTGAACAGTAGGAGCCAGCAGTCCCAGATTGCAAGAGGGATATCCGACTGCCAGTTTAGGCCCAATCCCACAGTTGGACACACCCTGATTGAAGAGTGCAGCCTGGCTGAGGGACCCCCCTACCCCGTGCATGAATTTCATGCACTGGGCCACTAGTACTTAAATAATCTCAGTGATTGATGCTGTATAAGCTACACAGAAAGTTTACCTGGGCCCCAGATGCAAACAAAATCTTAAGGAATTTAACCCATATAGTCAGCCATTTGGCCTGTTCTACTGTTCAAGCTCTAATATGCCAACAAACCACCTTAGAGTCCTTGTGTTGAATCCCTAGACCAAGCATGTCAAACTTGCGGCCCCCAGGCTGCATGTGGCCCACAACAAATACTCATTAATGACTACTCATGTGTTTCAGCCCTTTCTATTTAGCATGTCTCTATCAAAATAAACCTACGTTTCTATGAAAATTGAAGCTTTTGGGTTTTTTTGCAGCCCACAGAAACTTAAACCTTGTTTATTTGGCCCATGTTACCCTTTGAGTATTATATACTTGCCCTAGACAATAGGATTGCTTTAGATTACTTGTAGAGTAAACAAGGACGTGTTTGTATGGTGGCCAACTTATCCTTCTTTGGGTCCTGGGGTACATATGACAAAAGTTACTCTTTATTCTTTGTTTAAAATGAACACCCAGAATACCCCCTTTAAGTCTCAGGGACCATCGTGGAAGAGGTAGGTGTGTGAGATTGTAAGAGTCAAATAAGAAGGGAACAATGGGCAGAGAAATCTGACTTCATATTAAAAGCTATTCCTCCCTCTTAAATAAACCTGGACCTGATTACCCAATTTCCCTCAACATTGAGGAATATCCCTAGCCAGTAGAGCCAAGCCTTTTTTGTTTGTCTTCCAGGTCTGGATGCAACTTCTGGCAAACATGAGGGCGTGCTTTCTTTGGGAAAATGACCTGTGCTTTTCATAATCATTCTAGTGACCCAGTACATGGATTTGTGCACAGTGAAAGGAAATTAATTAGAAGGTGGCTGGTGGGGCAGGACTGGGCAAGAGGGGCTGGACATGCCCTGAAGCCAACCTCTCTTGGTCCCTCCTGACTGGCCACACCTGGGGTGGCGCTGTGGCTGGAAGATCATCTGTGGAGTAAGCAAGGTCCCTTCAGCAGGTGGGGTCCCTCTGCTTAGCCTTCAGGGATCTGGCCGAAACTGGCTCTCCAACATCCCCTGAGGGGTCCTGGAGTGCAAGAGGACACTTTGCAAAGTTGGAACGCAAACGTAAGTGTGCAGTAAACCAGATTCAGGGCTGACAGTGCCCCAGCAACAACATAACCCATGGCCAAAGGTGGAATTGTGCAGCTCCATGAGCAATTAGGCTCCCTCTTCTCTGATTTCAGGGTGCATCACCTGAGAACTGCCACTGTCAAGTCACTGCAGCTCAGCAGCTCCTGTGTTGAGCATCTGCCCCCTGGTGGTCAGTGTGTGTCTTAGTGACTGGTTGAATGGTCAGACACTTAGCATATTAGCCTTTTATATATATAGATGATCTGGGATAATGGAAGCATATATTGTTTGTCAAAGATTTGTAAGAGCCAAGACCAGTTTGGCTCAGTGGATAGAGTGTCGGCCTGCAGACTGAAGGGTCCCAGGTTCGATTCTGGTCAAGGGCATGTCTTGCAGGCACATCTCCAGTGGGGGGCGTGCAGGAGGCCGCTGATCGATGTCTCTCTCTCATCGATGTTTCTGACTTTCTATCCCTCTCCCTTCCTCTCTGTAAAAAAAATCAATAAAAAATATTTATAAAAAAAGATTTGTAAGAAGCTTATGATGGGACTCACATCAGGTAGAACCATCTTATTTGGACACCTGCTGGCACTCAGATGTCTATGGTGGTCAATCACCTCTTGCCCCTCCTGTTTCCCCTTCCCTTGACATAAAATAAGCTTCAACTTTATACTTTTTTAGTATGGGTTTGAGGAACCAGTAGGTCTCCCATCTTTTCCATTGGCACATGCTCAATCAATAAGTTTCCTTACTCGAAACCCTGAAATATTAGTTTTGGCCTTTGGAAGCATCAGGCATATAGACTTTGGACTGATAGCAACATGAGTTTCTTGGGTAAGTTCTAGGAAAATAGTCTTGTCAAAATTTCTGTTATAAATATCTATAAGTGCCCACAGTAAAAAATCTAGCTTCAGTGGATCACTGTGAATATCTATGGGAACATTTACAAAGTTTGCTAGTGTTGCCCAATATTGTCTCCTAAAATATTTATTCTATTGCCTATAAAAGAAGAAGGCATAGAAAGCATTCAGGAACATCTTGGAGGGAGGAAGGGTGAGTTGGTGTGCCCTGGAGCCTATAATGTACCTAGCTGACTTGGGTTAGGAAGCAAAGTGTGCCAAATAGCCTTGTAACAGGGTCACGGAAATTTATACTTGTCAGATAAGTAGCTGACTGTTTTAAGCCCTTCCCTCTCCCTGACATTTTCTCTTCTGCTAGCTAAATTCACTTACTTCTGAAAAAGCAAGAACAAAGCTACACCTGAATGGCATAGAACATTAATTAATTGTAACTCCATATCAAACAAGCAAACATGCTTTTCAGAAAGGTGTAGCTAATGGAAATAAATCTGATTTGGTCTCACTATTCTGGACTGTTTAGTCTGTAGAGCTAAATCTAAGGTGATTTTGGTCATGGGGGCTGTTTAGAGCACGTATCTGTGGTGAGATGTTTCATGCTCCGTGGTGAAATGAACTGACTATTTTTTTCCAGTTTAGTCTGGTAAAAGCTACAAGTTTGAAGTTATGAATTTACTTCAAAACACTGTAAAGTTGATTCTGGTATGGTATAAAAAGAATACTATCTTGAGAGAGGTGAGCCAAAATTCTCTGATTAAATTTGATGTTCAACAGAGGAAATAAACTCAATGACCATTCAGAATGAATAGTTGAAGTTGTTTTGTAATTTCAGGGTTAAATCGGTCATGTACTGTTCATCTCTGAATTTAATTATTATGAAGTCACATGAATTCTCACTGATGGCAGGGAAAAGGGTTTAAGAACTACCAAAATGGAAGAAAAACTTTCATATTGTTATACTGAAGAGAAAGCTGAGCAATGAGTGAAATATTTACACCCCCCCCACCTCAGAAACAAGGCCATCTGGCAGGTCCTTGACAAAACTGAAAAGAAACAAAGCATGTTAATTATGAAATCCTTGTTCAAAATTAAAAGCCACTCTTTTTTGTTATCTAACGACTAAAAATGATGCATATTTACCTGGAATATGAACTGCAATGCCTGTCTCACTGTCCTTGACTTTTTGAAATGAGTGGGGAGTGGGGAGGATTGGTATTTTAACAATTGAAATAAAATTACTCTTCCACTGCTCTCAACCCTTTCACTGGGTGGTTTGTCATGCATTTGCTTTGAAATGATCAACTTCCTGGTCAGAAGCCTCACCTGGGAAATCTTGCTCTCTGTAGCCAATTTCCAAATTCAATTAGGGAGACTATGAGAAAATAATAGAAGAGTTATTTAAGGGTAAATCAGTTTTTTGATAAGGCAAAACTATAGAATGTCCCACAGGAGGCATTTTCTTGTGTAATTTTCTAAAAAGACAGACATTAAGTGAATTAGAACACCTTCTGATCCAATGGATTCCTTGGGTGGCTAGAGCCACAGTAAGAGAATACTTGTCTAAAAATAAATATCCTCGGAACCTAGAGCTACCTAGAACACTATAGATACCACTAATGTTCCCAGAACACTTAGCCCCCATCTAAACCATAAATTCCATATACCATATATGATTCACCTGACTGTGTTCTTCCTACCATTTGAAGCATGTTTTTTGTTCATTCATTTATACTTCATATTAAGTGGCATTTAGTTGTGTAGAAGTCCTCCTTAGTTAACAAGTGACAATCCTCTGAAGACATTCTAGTATTTATTTCTTTACTAGTGGCCCAGTGCATGAAATTCATATACATTGAAAGGGAATTAATTGGAGGAAATATTTTAATAATTTAATTTGGTCTTTCTTTATAATAGAAGTGTCAAAGATTAAAGAAAATTAGTAAAATGTATATGAAAATCTTCCCCCTGTCAGAGTCTGGGGTGTGCCAGGGGAACCAGAGTCAAGTCCCTGCCCACCCGTGCATGACTCAAAATCACGTGAGACCCAGACTTGGCCAGCCCCACCCCCTTCAAGCCCCACAGGGCAGGAGCGGGTGGGCGCAACCTCAGGTCCCATGTCAAGCCCCACTGGGTGAGAGCACAGCATCAGGTCCCCAAGCCTGGCGCCGGGGCTGGGGACACAGCCTCAGATCCCTCATCAAACCCCGCCAGGTGGAGGGGGCAGAGCCTCAGGTTCTCCCAGCCCAGTTTCAGATCCCCTGGCCAGGCCTCAGGTCCCCCAACCCCAGGGTGAGGGTGTGAGGACACGAGGGCATGATGACTATTTGCATATTAGCTCTTTATTATATAGGATTTTTGGATAAGTAAAACGTCTCTGCAAGGAAGAGTCACTGGTTTTAATATTCCTCTCTCTGTTGCCTCTTTTTGGTCTGGACCTCCTGAAGTCCTCTGAAATCTGATTCAAACCTCCAAGCAGATTCTTGAGCAGTGTCTATTTTCCTGGTGTCCTTGTTAACAGTGAATGGCACCAGATGTTACACCTCAGTTTTTGAGTACTGGCTAAGAAATAATTCAAATTCAAGACTCAAATACAAGTAAAAGTTGATTTAGAAAGTCAGAGAGGTGTAAAAAGTGAGCTTTAGAAAAAGGGAGCCAACTGGGCTTCATGGGCTCAGGAAACAAGTTACAGAGGTGAAAGCTGGGCCTTTGTAGCTTAGGAGAGAGAAAGCAAAAGCATGTGTCTTGAGTGAAGAAGTGTTTGGGCTTTCTCAAGACAAAGAAAAGCAAAAAAGGAAATAAGGAGGTGAGGAAAGCATGTGTGCATGTGTGTGCGCTCGAGAGCCTCAGAAAGAGAGAGAGAGACGAGAGAGAGAGAGAGAGAGAGAGAGAGAGAGAGAGAGAGAGAGAGAGAGA
>JAAGEH010000031.1:9093431-9155699 GCA_011751065.1 Lasiurus cinereus
AGAGAGAGAGAGAGAGAGAGAGAGAGAGAGAGAGAGAGAGAGAGAGATATGGAGGGAGGGAAAAGTTAGAGAAAGAACAAGGATGGGCACTGGTTCCTTCATCTGAAGGGCTTTTGTGTGGAGGTCTCAGGATGGGATCTCAATAGAATATTCATTAGCTTTCCAGTATGTCTCTTCAGGGTTGTGGGGCAGAGGATCATTTGTCATCACATCTGGTCCTAATGCAGCCATGAGGTCTTTTCTGGTTTTGCTCATTTTCTGGGCCAGGAGCTGAAACACAGCTGAGGCTTACATGTTATTTCTAGTTTGATCAAAACTCTGTCTCTATGGTCAACAGATATGAGGCTTTGTTTCTAAGATTATTTGATAGAAGTAAGAATCTCATTTTCTTGAGGGCGTAGTGCTTACGGGAGTGGTTGTGCAGGAGCTTGCTCTATGTGGCTATTCTCCACCTTCTTTGTTCCTCCTCTAAGGGTGTTTACCACATGACTAGTAACATGCTAGGGGAGGAAATGTCAGGGAATGTCTGAACCACATGACCATGATATGCTATGGGAAGAAATGTCACCTTGTAGGTGTGGTCCCACCCTACAATACTTATCTTCCCAGTTTTGCCTGTTTCTAGGCACCTGGGGCTTTCTACCCTTGTGACCTTCTGTATATGGCCTATAGTTTCTATTTTGCTCATGTCTGTCTCACTAACTGCCTACTATAACATGATTATTAAACTGAACTAAGTTCAGGGTGAACCCTCTAGATCAGTGATCAGCAAACCGCGGCTCCTGAGCCACATGTGGTTCGGGAGCTGCTGTTTGCTGCTCTGTTGACTAATGAGTTTGCCGACCACTGACCTAGACTCTTGATTCCAATAATTACAGGCTGTTGTTGTTCCTTGTGATTAAGCCCTTATCTCAATGGTTGGCAAACTTATTAATCAACAGAGCGGCAAACCACGAGCAGCAGTTTGCCGACCACTGCTCTAGATACATTAACTATTAGAAAGGGTTTCTAAACTTCACTTGGCACTTGGCATTAGGAGAAAATGCAAGGGCCTCTTAATACATTCTTAGACCATGGATTTGGGATAAGTATACTTAGTTCATAGCAGCACAATTTACAATAGCCACAATTTGGAAACAGCCTAGGTGCCCGTCAGCAGATGAGTGGATCAGAAAACTGTGGTACATCTACACAATGGAATTCTATGCTGCCATTAAAAAGAAGGAATTCTTACCATTTGCAGCAACCTGGTTGGAAATGGAGAGCCTTATGCTTAGCGAAATAAGCCAGTCAATGAAAGAGAAGCATCACATGATCGCACTCATTGGGGGATAATAAAGAACATTATAAACTGATGAACAAAAGGATAGATACAGAGACAGTAAAGCTTCAAACAGACTGTGAAATTACAGCAGGAAGATTAAAGTTAGGTGAGGTAGATAAGAGATCAATCAAAGGACTTGTATCTATGCATATAATCATAACCAATGAACATAGACACTGGGGGGTTGGGGTATGCCTGGGAGGGAGGGGGGCAATGGGGAGATATGTAAAAAAAAAGGTAACAAAAAAAAGTTTTGAGGTATCAAAGCTAGCCATCTTGTTACTGGGATAAAGAGAGAAAATATTATGTTTAACACGGGCATAACACTAATTTTATACTTTTCAATGTGTTTTAACATTGTCTCATTAAATTCTTCCAACTTGTGAAGTTAGAGAGTAGATATTCCCATAAGAAAAATGAAGTCAGAAGGTTAATTAAGGAAGTTAAGTAACTTCCTTAAATGTACTATTTCAAACTCATTCAACTGTGAAAGAAACTTTAGCACAAAAGAAGATTTATTTGTTCACATAATTGCATGGTACTTGGTAGAAATGAAGGGCAAAATACTTGTCAGCTTTCAGGGCCTCAGAGATTGAAATAAGAATTCAACATTGCCAGAACTTTCTCTGTACCCATCTTTATTTCATCTTGTCTCTGCTGGGATTCATTCCATACACAGGCTCTCTTTATATGCTGGGAAAGATGGTGGGTAATAGCCCCAATCATATTCCCTACAACTCCTAATCAAAGTGAAGAAAACCTTTTCTTGAAACAATTTTGGGTAAAGATTTAAGTTCACTCAGTTTAGGCCATATGCCCTTTCCCTTGGACCAATCATTGTTTCCTGGGCTACCCAGTGCTAGGGTTGGGCCAGGCCTGGATCATCTGCCCACTCTTATAAGCCAACAGATTTGGGTGTGAAGGTGGAACACTGTGATTGACAGCTTCACCAGGAAGACAAAAAATAGGTAGAAATTTCTTGAAAGGGAGGGGATGGTGTTACTGGTGAAGAAGTATGTCCAAGTGTGGGGATAGACAAAAACCACAACTATAGATACCTACTCCACCAAAATTCTAGAAAATCCAGGTAATTCTTTCCAAAATACCATACTGGAAGAGAGTGAGAAGAATCAAACGATTGAATGCACAAGAGAGTATGTAAGGAATTTTAGTTATTTTTCAGCCCTTAGTTGTTATTTTTAAGAAGTGATGAAGAGATAGATTTAGAGATACTTAAAAGTCTGTGCATAACCCAGAATTGAAGAGGAAACTTATCTTGATAACAATGATGTTTGGAAAGTTAAGAGAGGCCAATATAACTCTGATACCAAATCCTGCCAAGGATAACACACACAAAAAAAGAAAAGTAAACACTAATATCTCTAATAAATACAATGCAAAAATCCTACACAAATACTAGCAAATTAAATACAACAGTGCATCAAAATATAATATATCACTATCAAGTGGGGTTCATTTCAGGGGCCCAAGAATGGTTTAATCAATGTAATATATCATATTTACAAAATACAGTAGTACCTCGAGATATGAGTTTAATTCGTTCCGTAACCTTGAGGCGTGGGAAACTATGAGACGCTCGAGTCACGGTAAACTGGTGGGTTGTGTGCAGCCAGCCAATCCGCGCGGTTACTCGTATCTCAACTGTTGCTCGTATTTCAAAGCAAAAAATCGCTTGTATCTCAAAAATCTCGTATGTTAGGGCACTCGTATCTCGAGGTGCCACTGTAAAGGATAGATAAGAGTTCTTTCTTTTTTAAGCAGCATAGTATTCCATTGTATAGATGTACCACAGTTTTTTAATCCACTCATCTACTGCCAGGCACTTAGGCTATTTCCAAATCTTAGCTATTATAAATTGTGCTGCTACGAACATATGGGGCACGAATATTCTTTCTGATTGGTGTTCTGATTTCTTGGGATATATTCCTAGAAGTGGAATTACTGGGTCAAATGGGAGTTCCATTTTTAATTTTTTGAGGAAACTCCATAATGTTTGTCATAGTAGCTGCACCAGTCTGTATTCCCACCATCAGTGAAGGAGCATTCCTTTTTCTCCACATCCTCACCAGCATTTGCAACAGCATGAATGGACCTGGATAGATTATGCTAAGTGAAATGAGCCAGTCTGAGAAAGATAAATATCTCACCATTTGTGGACTATCATAAAAAAATATAAACTGATGAACAAGAATAGATTGAGAGACATAGAAGCATTGAACAGACCATCAAACCTCAGAGGGAAGGCAGGGAAACTGGGGGTATTAATAGGTCAACCAAAGGACTTGTATTCATGTATATGAGCATGACCAATGGACACAGACAATAAGGGGTGCGGGCATGTGCTGGGGGGCAGGAGCAGGTGGGGAGAGGTCAATGGGGGAAAAGGAGACATGTAAAACTTTCAACAACAAAATTAAAAAACAAAACAAAATATAAATTTTATATTATCGATAGACTCTGAAATACATTTGATAAGATATAGCATTCATTTATAATTAAAACACTCAATAAAATGGGTATAGAAGGAAAGTATCTCAACATAATAAAGGCCATATGTGGCAAACCCTCAGCCAATATTATAATCAATAGTGGAAAAACTGAAATCTTTTCCTTTTAAATCAAGAGAAAAACAAGGATGTCTAATCTCACCACTCTTATTCCACATAGTTCTGGAATAGTAAAGTTTCAGAATACAATAAAGTTGCAGGATACAATTATACAAAAATCTATTGCCTTCCTGCATACTAACAACAACAAATATCAGAAAATGAAATGAAAAAAATAACAATTCCTTTTGCAATTGCAACCAAAAGAATAAAATACCTAGGAATAAACTTAACTAAGAGTATGAAAGACCTACTAGTATATACTGAAAAATTACAAAGCATTATTAGATTTTAAAAGACACAACAAAATGGAAAAATATCCCATGTTCATAGATTGGGAGAACCGACATAGTTAAAATGGCCACATAACCCAAAGCAATATACAGATTTAATGCAATTGCTATCAAAATCCCAATGTCATTTTTAAAGAAATTAAACAAAAAATCATCAGATTTATATGGAACCACATAGCCAAAGAAATCCTGAGAAAAAAAGAGTGAAGCTGGAGGTATTACACCATTGGACTTGAAATTATACTACAGAGCTATAATAATCAAAACAGCGTGGTATTGACAGAGAAACAGACACATAGAGAAATGGAACAGAATAGAGAGCCCAGCTATAAAAAAACCATATATATACATATACATATATATATAAATAATATTTTACGAAGGACCCAGAAACACAATGTAGTAAAGATAGTCTTCAATAAATTGTTCTGGGAAAACTGGAGAGCCACATGCAAACGAAAGAAACAGGATTAGAGTTTGTCCCCATGTACAAAAATTAATTCAAAGTGGATCAAAGACATAAATATAAGATCTGAAACAATAAATTACATAGAAGAAAACATAGGTACTAAATGTATGGACTTTAGTCATAGAGAACATTTTATGAATTTGACCCCAAAGGCAAGGGAAGTAAAGGCAAAAATAAATGAATGGGACTATATCAAACTACATCTGCACAGCAAAAGAAACTGATAACAAAACAGAGGGGCAGCCAACTGAATGGAAATGATATTTGCAAATAGCTAAGACAAAGGCTTAATATCCAAAATATGTAAAGAAATCATAAAACTCAACACCAAACAAACAACCCAACTAAAAAATAGACAGAAATCCAAAGAAGACATACAAATAGCCAACATATGAAAGATATTCAACCTCACTATAATTAGGGAAATGCAAACCAAAACTATAATGAGTTATCACCTCACACCTGTTAGGATGGCTATTACAACAAATGTCCTGCTGGTGTGACTCAGGTGATTGAGTGTTGTCCCATGCATTGAATGGTTGCCAGTTTGATTCTCAATGCACATGCCTGGGTTGTGGGCTGGATCCTCAGTAGGAGGTGTCCAGGAGGGAGCTGATCAATATTACTCTCTTATGTTTCTCTCTCTCTAAAAAAGAAAAATAAATAAAAATATTTTAAAAAGACAAGTATTAACAAGCAATGGAGAGGTTGTGAAGAAAAGAGAACCTTCATTAACTGCTGGTGAGAATGTAGATTGGTACAGCTACCATAGAAAACAGTCTGGTGGTTCCTCAAAAAAAATTAAGAATAGTTACCATATTATCCATCAATCCCTCTCCTGGGTATATATCTGAAAAACTCAAAAACATGCATTCGCAAAGATATATGCACCCCTATGTTCATTGTAGCATTATTCATGATGGCCAAGACATGGAGACAACTAAGGTCTCCTTTGATAGAAAATTGGATAAAGAAAATGTGGTACATATACACAATGGAATATTATTCAGCCATAAGAAAAGACAAAATACTGCCATTTGTGAGAACATGAAATGACCTTAAGAATATTGTGTTAAGCAAAATAAGTCCATCAGAAAAAGCTAGGAACCATATGATTTCATTCATATATGGGATATAAAACTGCAGTGTGGTAATTGCCAGAGGGAAGGGAACGGGAGATGAAGGGGATCTAATATATGGTGACAGAAGATGATTTGACTTTGAGTGGTGGGCACCAGTGCAATATACAGATTTTGTATCATATAAGTCTATACCTAAACCTATATGATCCTATTAACCAATGTCACCCCAATAAAGTTAATAAAAATAAAATAAAAGTAGCACTGAAGTAGTGAATAAGAAAAAAAAGAAAATTAAGAGACAGTTCTTAAACATTTTGATCTGAATAGCCTCTTACACTCCTAAACATTAAGAACTCCAAAGATCTTTTGTTTACATGACTTATAGCTTATCCATATTTATAAAAAAATTAAAACTAATACATTTAATTGCATGTTACATAAAAATAGCATTTTAATGAAAAATATAATTTCTACTTCTTCATCAATGACATTCTTAAGCAAAATGCTATTTCTTTTTCTTCAAGTGCATGGTGGTAAAGAATACAATGTTTAGTAGTATAGTTTCATGCCTCTGTCTTGATTCATGCTTAGGCACCAGCAGTCTTACCCACCACTGACTTTTCTTTTTCTTTCTTTTTTTTTTAAATTAAGTCTTTATTATTCACATTATTACATTTGTCTCTCTTTTTTTCCCTCCATAGCTCCCCTCCACCCCGCTCCCACCCCTCCCTCTACCCTTACCTTTCCCCCCAATTGATGAGTCCATAGGTGTATGATTTTTGTCCAGTCACTCCCAGTACCCCCCTCTTCCCTTACCCCCTGAGAATTATCAGTCCACTCCCTTTCTGTGCTCCTGATTCTAGTATATTTACCAGTTTATTCTGTTGATCAAATTTTTAATTCACTTAATTTTTAGATTCACTTGTTGATAGATATGTATTTGTTGTTCATATTTTTTTTATCTTTTACCTTTTTCTTCTTCCTCTTCTAAAAGAGTACCTTACAGCATTTCATATAATACTGGTTTGGAGTTGATGAACTCCTTTAGCTTTTTCTTATGTGTGAAGCTCTTTATCTGCCCTTCAATTCTGAATGATACCTTTGCTGGATAGAGTATTCTTGGTTGTAGGTTCTTGCTATTCATCACGTTGAATATTTTTTGCCACTCCCATCTGGCCTGCATCGTTTCTGTTGAGAAGTCAGCTGACAGACATATGGGTGCTCCCTTGTAGGTAATGCACTGTTTTTCTCTTGCTGCTTTTAATATTCTCTCTTTGTCTTTTGCTCTTGGTATTTTAATGATGATGTGTCTTGGTGTAGTCCTCTTTGGATTCCTTTTATATGGGGTTCTGTGTGCTTCCTAGACTTGTAAGTCTATTTCTTTTACCAGATGTGGTAAGTTTTCAGTCATTATTTCTTTAAATAGGTTTTCAGTATCTTGCTCTCTCTCTTCTGGCACCCCCACAATTCTGATGTTGGTACGCTTGAAGCTGTCCCAGAGGCTCCTTACATTATCTTAACATTTTTGGATTCTTTTCTCTTCTTGCTTTTCTAGTTGAGTGTTTTCTGATTCTTTATATTTCACATTTTTGACTTGATTCTTGCCTTCCGCTAGTCTGGTGTTAGGTCTCTGTGTAATATTTTTTATTTCAGACAATGTATGTTTAATTTCTATTTGGTCCTTTATCATCTCTAGTTGGATCTTTTGCATCTCTAGTTGGTCCTTTTACATCTCCTCTTGGAACTTGATAAATTTATCCATCTTTTCTAGCATATTCTTGAAAAACCTTATAAGCGTGGTTTTGAACTCTATATCCAGTCGTTTTTTTCCCTCCATTTCTTTTGTTTGTGATCCCTTCCCTTGTCTCCGCATTTTCACTATGCTGGGAGAACTTCTGTTTTGGATTCAGCCTTATGATACCAGACTTGAAAAACCGCAAAAGCCTCTCTTGAGCTTGGGATGGATGGAGTCTCAGGGTTTAAGGGACCGCCTTGCCTTCCAGTAGGGCCCGCCCTCCAAGGCCCCTGAGTCTCCCATGACTGGGTAATCGCTGAAGCAGTCCCTGTGTGCTTGCGCAAGCTCTCTCGCAGGGCCTCTAGACTGCTGCCTTTCCGACTCCCCTGTGCAACGGGACCACACGAGTCTGGGTCCCCAGGGTTTTGCCTGAAACTGGGGTTTAGTGAAGTTAGAAGTGGCACAGTTGGGAGGGTCTGTCTCCCGCCCACTCGGGAAAGCCAGCGGCACAATCAGCAGTCTGTCCTCTGTGGCGCAGTGCCGTGCACGCCACCAGGTCTGATCTTTTGCAACTCCCCTAAATTTCCATGCATTTCTCCCCCTTCATAGTCCAAACTCCCTCCCACATGAGTTTTCGGCTGGATCAGGGGTTTAGTGTCATAGGATAAAGAGTTCAATGCCTTTGAGAGTCTTCGTCTCCCTCCCGCCAGAGAAGGCCAGCCAGGTTCTCAGGCACCTGCTCTCTCCGCTCTCTCCACTAGCGCGTCTCCGTACCTCAGCTTTTTGCAGCTCCTCTGGGTCTCCGTGAGCCCCTCTCTTTACCTCTAGTTGTAGAATTTCCACTCCGCCAGCTTTCCTGTGGTTCTGGATGATGTCCGTTCTGTCTTTTAGTTGTAGTTTTGAAATTGTTGTGTGAGGCAGCAGTGTAGGTGTTTACTTATGCCGCCAACTTGGCTTTCAGTCCACCACTGACTTTTCAACTCAGCACAAATGCCAACACTCTGAAAAAAAGCAAATAATATTTTTTTTTATTATTAGGAAAGTAAGTTTGACTCCTCCAACACTGTCCAAGTGTCATAGGAACTGCCAAGCTTCTGTGGGCTATACTTTGAGAACCAGAACTGCTGCTGCAGGAGAGATCATAAAATAATCCATTTACTCATCTAGACTAGCATTAAGTACTGCATAAGAAGTCATTCCATGACATTTTAATCTCTTTTTGATAGAAAAGTGGGCCAAGGCGTTAAGAGTGAAACAGTATCATTGTAATAAAATCACTTTGAAACTTTTAAAGTCTTTTTAGGTTTACACAGTCACCAACATATAAAAATGTTTGCTAAATTTGCAGTTCCCTAGAACAGATCCCTGTTTTTTTTTTCTGAGAGTTTAAAATGTAAGCAAAATTGTTTATTTTTATTTTCTATTTTTTAAAATATATTTTTATTGATTTCAGAGAGGAAGGGAGAGAGAGAGAGAGAGAGAGAGAGAGAGAGAGAGAGAGAGAGAGAGAGAGAAGGAAATAGAAACATCAATGATGAGAGATAATCATTGATTGGTTGCCTCCTGCATGCCTCTGACTGGGGACTGAGCCCACAACCTGGGCATGTGCCCTGACCAAGAATCAAACTGCAATCTCCTTATTGATAGATCAACGCTCAACCACTGAGCCATGCCAGACAGGCACAAAATGTTTTTTTTTTAATGAGCTCATACTTAAACAATTGAATGTATTATGCCAAATACTCAGATCTAGTTTATTGTCACAGTTTTGTCCATAACATCATCTTCAATGAGAACAGCACAAGGGGGCAACATCTGTCTGAAAGCCCACCCCCCAAAAAAAATAAAAAGCCTTTTACTAGCCCCTTATTAACTTGGAAGTGCTGTGCAACATATTTCACAGGCTGAGCCCTGGTAATGACCTATCAAATCTACCTATGATTCCAAAAAGAGCTAGACTGAACAATATATTTGCATATAGCTCTAACCAGGGAACTTGGTTAAATTGAGGCTGCATGCTGGGAACAGGCCAGGTAATTTTTTGAAAAATGTATCAGCTCACTGAAGAGAGATTTAAGGCATAGAATTTCTAGAGGCAGTTTTGTTATTATAAATTTACTTCTGTTTGTTTAATATCTGCCTTTTGCATTCACCACAATATCCAGAGCCTGTCATAGAGTAGTGTTCAGTAAATATTTGTTGAATAAATAATTGATTGCTACTACATGGTCTTTCATTGTCCGACCTCTACCCACCTTCCCAGCCCCATATCCCATCATGTTCTACCAGGCACTTCTGTACTCACATTATATTGACCTTATTTTAATGCATCATACTTTATACCATTAAAGAGCCTATGACGTTTTTGCTTATAATAGCCTCCCACCCTATTCCCTAATTATTACTCATTTGTCAAATATCAGCTCAAGTTTTAGGTTTAGGTTCCTAGAAAAGCCTACCTTGAGCTCCATGACTAGAGCAAACCTCCTTTTATAAGCTTTGGTACGACCTCGCATAGATGAATTTGATTTGTTTGTGTGGTTGTTTGACTGATGTTGGTCCCTACTCCTACCTGACTAGATACTAAGTTACATGAAGGTAGATACTAAGTCTGTTTTCACTCAGTATTATAAGTGACAGTATAGTGCCTGGGACATGGTGTTTCACCATTATATATTAAATGAAAAAGAGAGTAAATGGACTGTGTGGTTCTCTTTTCATGTAAGGCACCTAATAAATACTATTTAGGATGGAGGAGGAACATTGGAAGAGTCATTGCTTATTCTCTCATTTCTTCAATTCTTCTTACTTCCTTTATTCTCCTGCCAGTTTGCTTTCTTTGGTTACTCAGCTTAAGTGGCCATTAGAACCCTGAGAGTCTAGGATAATTATTTAGAGTTGGAATGGAAAAACTACTACCCTTAAGCCAAATCTAACCCAAAGCCTGTTTTGGGAAATAATTTTTTATTAAAAAATAGCTCTGCCCATTCATTTGTATATCTGTGACAGTTTGTGCCATGCAGAAAAGTTGAGAAATTGCAAAAGAAACTGGAATTGAACTGTGACCTCCTGGTTTGTAGGTCAATGCTGAACCACTGAGCCACATCAGTCAGTCCAGAGAATTTTTTCCCAATAAAACACAACTAAATTGAAAAAACTAAGAAGATGAATTATTTGGTTTTACATTAAGAAATAAGTTTGAGAGGAAGAAAAAATGGCAGCGGAATAGATGGACGTCTCTGGAGCCTTGTCACTGAGCAGACAGAGAGAACACATGAGGGTCACACTGGGAGTGTTTGTTGGTGAGTTAAGGGACAGTTATCCTCCAGGAGAAGATGGGGGACTGCTGGACGGGCCGCCCCTGACCGTGCAGCCCCACAGCCACGGTTTTTTTTCTCCTGGAGCCAACAGTGTGAACGCATAGTCCACACCATCTTAAAGGGGAAAGGGGATGTTCACAGCAGCCTGAAAATCTACAGCTATAGCACCCACCATACAGCCTAAAAAGCAACAGCTGTGGCACCCACCGAACAGTTGGGGGACCCAGAACACTGCTCCCAAATCTGCGCAAACACTCGGATGCAGAGGACCTCCACAATGCCACATGGAAAGGTCAGATTTCGCCTGGGATAAGATGAGGTCTCTGGTGCTGCAGAAAAGAGAGACGTGCACCCTGTGGGAACTGGACCAGGGGAAAGCTGCACCTAGAGAAATCTGTGGATGTTGTGCAGGGTGTGATCCCTGAATGTGGAAGGGGGCCTTCAGAGCTGTTAACAGAGGGGAGCTCTAGAAAGCAACCCATTTTGACCTGAGGTGGAAGGACAGCCTAGGAGTTATTAAAGTGTCTCAGCTGCTTGAACAGGAACGGGGAAGAGGAATGCACAGAATAAACTCTTTCCTCTTATTGCTAAGCACAATACATAGGATCACCCAATGGGGACATTCTAAGAGACTGCAAGGGAAAGTTCTTTTTCTGGAACCTGGGGATCAGAGAACCAGCTCTGGGGCAATCCACTCCCACAAACCAGTACCAAGTGCCACAGAGGAAGCAGGATCTAAGCACAGGCTAGAGAAGACCTATAGTCTCAGAGGTCAATTCCGAAACACTGCCACCCAGGGAATGACTCAAAAATTGACTCTTGCATAATCACAAAAGAATAAAGAGATTAAGACACACTGCCTGCTTAAAAACCAGGACTGGCTTACAACACTGAGCAGCAATGGAATGCAGGGAACTGCTATATCTTCACCACTGGGAAACAGGCATGCAAAACAAAAAAATAGAGGAAGTGAATGACCTCCACCACTGCACATTCTATTCTTTTATTTTTTTTAATTTTTAATTTTTAATTTTTTAATTTTTAATTTAAAAACTATTTTTTCCTCAATTGATATTACCTTTTTAATTGTTACATTTTTATTTTCAACCAGTATTATTACTACTACTATTTTACCTTTTTGAAAAAAAGAAGTGTCATTTTATTTTCTCTTTATTTTACTTTGGGATTAGAGTTCTACATACTATTTTCATCTCTCCTTTAGAATCATTTTACTCTATCTCAACTCTACCTTGATGCCACACTCTGTTTCTAACATTTCCCATTTTGTTGTATTGTTTGTCTTACCCTTTTCCTATTTTAGATTTTCCCTATTCTTTCTTTTTACCTGATTAAAA
The DNA here is from genome assembly GCA_011751065.1 of Lasiurus cinereus. Classification (NCBI taxonomy): domain Eukaryota; kingdom Metazoa; phylum Chordata; class Mammalia; order Chiroptera; family Vespertilionidae; genus Lasiurus; species Lasiurus cinereus. Next base: position 9,105,637 of record JAAGEH010000031.1, read on the forward strand.
TTTCACTCCACTTATGTATCTAATTTCCAATCCCCTACTCCAAGTCCATACACACCTCTTTCTTCTCTGTCTTCAATATCCAAAATATTTTTTTCTCTATGTCCTTTTGTTGTTGTTTGCTTGAACGTTGATTATATCAATTTTTTATACTTTTTTTCTGAGATTGTTTTTGCTTATTCACTTGTTTTATTTTGCTTTTTGTTTACTTTGTTTTTATTTGTTTTTTTTATCTCTGTTTTTCCTCACCTCCCTTGATATTAACTCTTACTTATAGTTTGTATTAATCTCCAGGTACTTATCGCCAGCATTTGTTGAGAATAATGGCTGTTCTATTGAAGTTTTCTCCTCATATATATAATTTCTTCCCCTTTTTGTCCGTATTCTCTTTCTTTTCTCTCTTAATTTGTTTTTCTTTTCTTTTTCTTTTTTTCCCTCTTTTTTATATCTTCTCTCAATTTCATTTTGGCACTTCTTTCTTATCTTTTTTCCCCTTTCTCTCTTCTTCTTTCTCTACTTACCTAAAATATGTCTCTCACTGGATGTTACCTTATTTGTGGTTATTAACATCATGAATACATTTCTGTTCAGTGTCTTGTGTGTTGTAACTGGTCATGTTGTATTTTGTGCCTTTAAATCAATGCAGGAGAGAGAACTACATAACCAAACACCCAGAGAAGAAAGACCATGGACAGAGGAAAAAACAGCCTGCATATGAAAGAAAATCAGGCATCACCAGAAAAGGAAGTAAATGAAATAAAAGCAGAAATAAACCTGCCAGAGAAAGAGTTCAGAGGTATGGTCATAAGGTGGCTGAAAAGAATGGAAGACAAATTCGATAATATGAGTAAGATCCAAGAGGAAATTATAAAGAATCAAGGAGAAAAGAAAAATGACATCACTGCTGTAAAGAACTCAATAGGAAGCATCAAAAGTAGACTAGAAGAAGCAAAGGACCACATCAATGAACTAGAAGACAAGGTAGAAAAAAATACCCAAGTATAGCAGCTTCTAGAAAAAAAAAAAAATTAAAAAGCAAGAGGAGAGCCTAGGCGAACTTTGGGATAACAACAAATAAAACAACGTATGCGTAATAGGGTTTCCAGAAAGAGTGGAAACTGAGCAAGGAATAGAAAACTTGTTTGAAGAAATAATGACAAAAATCTTCCCTGATATAAGGAAGAAAAAAAACACACAAATTCAAGAAACTCAGAGTCCCGAGCAAAATGAACCCCAAAAGACTGACAAGAAGATACATTATAATTAAATTGGCGAACACCAATGAGAAAGTAAGAATGTTAAAAGCAGCCAGAAAATGACAGAAAGTTACCTACAAAGGAACCCCCATCAGACTAGCGACTGAATTCTCAACAGAAACTCATCAGGCCAGAAGGGAATGGAATGAAATATACAAAGTCATGCAAATGAAGGGTCTGAATACAACAATACTGTAACCAGAAAGGCTTCCAATCAAAACTAAAGGTGAAATCAGGAGCTTCACATTCCAAAAAGTACTAAGGGAATTTATTACCACCAAACCAGCAATACAAGAAGAGTTAAAGGGTCTTCTGTAAAAAAAGAAATAGAAAGCAAAGAAGGAACACAGGGGTAAAGAATAAAAATGGTGACAAATAAGTACATATCAATAATAACTTTAAATGTAAATGGATTAAATGCTTCAATGAAAAGACATAGGGTGAAGGATTGGATAAGAAAACATAACCCATATATCTGCTGTCTACAAGTAACCCACCTCAGAGAAAGAGATGTGCACAGACTGGGAGTGAAGGGATGGACGACAGTTTTTCAGGCCAATAGAAATGAAAGAAAAAGCAGGGGTTTCAATACTTATATCTGACAAATTAAATCTTGAAGTGAAGGACATAACAAAAGATAAGGAAAGCCACTTCATAATACTAATGGAAGCAATCCAATAAGAAGAAATAAGTCTGGTAGACATATATGCACCAAATACAGGAGCACCTAAATACATAAAAAAATTTGGAGGATATCAAGGGAGAGATTGACAGCAATACAATCATAGTAGAAGACTATAATACCCCACTTTCACCACTGGACAAATCCTCTAAACAAAAAAATCAGCAAAGAAACATCAATCCTAAATGACACACTAGACCAGATGGAACTAATTGACATTTTCAGAACATTTCATGCCAAAGCCACGGAATATAAATTCTTCACAAGTGCACATGGGTCATTTTCAAAGGTACACCACATGCTGGGTCACAGGCAAAGTCTCTTCAAATACAAGATGATAGAAATCATATTAAGTATCTTCTCAGATCACAGTGGCATAAAACTAGAAATCAATGACAATAAAAACAATACAAGAAATCAAGCACAGTGAGACTAAACAGGATGCTATTAAACAATGACTGGGTAACCAGAGAGATCAAAGAAGAAATAAAAACATCATGACAACAAATGACAATGATAACACAACAATACAAAATTTATGGGACACAGTGAAAGCAGCCTTGAGAGGGAAGTTCATAGCTCTCCAAGCCTACTGCAAAAAACAAGAAACAATGGTAATAAATTACCTAACCCTACAACTCAAAGAGCTAGAAAGAGAGCAACAAGAAATCCCAGTGTAAGCAGAAGGAAGGAAATAGAAAAGATTAAAGCAGAGATAAACAACATAGAGATTAAAGAAACAATTCAAAAGATCAACAAAACCAAGAGCGGGTTCTTTGAAATGAAAAAACAAGATTAATGGACCTCTAGCCAGGCTCAAGAAGAACCAAAGAGAGAAGACCCCAGTAAATAAAATTAGAAATGAAAGAGGAGAAATAACAACAGACCCCTCCGAAATACAAAGGATTGTTAAAAAATACTATGAACAACTCTATTCCAACAAACTAGACAACCTGCAAGAAATGGACATATTCCTAGAAAAATATAAACTTTCAAAACTCAATCAGGAAGAATCTAAACATCTCAATAGGCCAATAACTATGGAAGAAATTGAAGCAGTCATCAAAAAGCTTCCAGTAAACAAAAGCCTGAGACCAGATGGCTACACAGGAGAATTATACCAAACATTCAAGGAAGAATTAAAGCCTATCCTTCTCAGACTATTTCAAAAAATTCAAAAAGAAGGAACACTTCCCAACAACTTCTATGAAGCCAGCATTACCATAATACCAAAACCAGATAAAGACAACACATTGAAAGAGAATTACAGGCCAATATTCCTCATGAACATAGATGCCCAAATCCTCAACAAAATTCTACCAAGTCGAATACAGCAGTACATCAGAAAGATCATACACTATGACCACGTAGGATTTATACCAGGGATGCAGGAATGGTACAATATTCGCAAATCAATAAATGTGATACATCACATAAAAAATTGAGAGATAAAAATCTCATAGTCATATCCATTGATGCAGAAAAAAAACATTTGATAAAATCCAACACCCTTTCTTCTTTTTTCTAATATATTATATTGATTTTTTTACAGAGAGATAGAAAGTCAGAAACATCGATGAGAGAGAGACATCAATCAGCGCCTCCTGCACGCCCCACAGTGGAGATGTGCCCACAAGCAAGGTACATGCCCCCAACCAGAATCGAACCTGGGACCTTTCAGTCCGCAAGCCGACGCTCTATCCACTGAGCCAAACCGGTCTCGGCCCAACACCCTTTCTTGAGAAAAACTCTCAACAAGGTGGGAATAGAAGGTTCATATCTCAACATCATAAAAGTCATATATGATAAACTCACAGCTATCATCATACCCAATGGGCAAAAACTAAAACCATTTCCCCTAAGAACAGGAACAAGACAGGGATGCTCACTCTCACCACTCCTGTTTGACATAGTACTGGAAGTTTTAGCCATTGCAATTAGACAAGAAGAAGAAATAAAAGGCATCTAAACTGGAAAAAAAGAAGTAAAGCTGTCCTAATTTGCAGATGACATGATACTGTACATAAAAAACCTGAAAGACTCCATCCAAAAACTAATAGACTGAATAAATAAATTTGGCAATGTCACAGGATTCAAAATTAATGCCATGAAATCTATTGCATTTCTATACACTAATAGTGAAATTACAGAAAGAGAGATTAATAAAGTAATCCAATTTCCCATTGCACCAAAAAAATTAAGATATCTAGGAATAAACTTAACTAAAAAGGTAAAAGACCTATATGCAGAAAATTACACAACACTGAAAAAAAGAGATAAAGGAAGACATACACATTTAAAAGAGCATACCATACTCATGGATTGGGAGAATCAACATCATTAAAATGTTCATACTATGCAAAGCAATCTATAGATTCAGTGCACTCCCCCATTAAAATCCCAATGACATATTTCACAGATCTAGAAAGAACTCTCCAAAGATTCATCTGGAACAAAGAAGACCCTCAATAGCCACGGCAATCCTAAGAAGAATAAAGTAGGTAGGATCTCAATACCGGATTTCAAGCTATATTACAAAGGAACTGTTCTCAAAACAGCCTGGTACTGGCATAAGAACAGACACATAGACCAATGGAATAGAATAGAGATTCCAGATATCAACCCAAATCACTATGCTCAATTAATATTTGACAAAGGAGGCATAAACATACAATGGAGTCAAAACAGTTTCTTCAATAAATGGTGTTTGGAAAATTGGACAGATACATGCAAAAAAATGAAACTAGACCAACAACTTACACCATACACAAAAATAAACTTCAAAATGATACAGGATTTAAACATAAGACCGGATACCATAAAAATACTAGAGGAATCCAAAGACAGCACAATCTAAGATATATGCCAAAAGAACTTCTTCACTGATACTGCTCTAAGGGCAATAGACGCTAAAGAGAAAATAAACAAATGGGAGTACATCAAAATAAAGAGCTTTTGCACAGCAAAAGAAACCATCAACAAAACAAGAAAGCCCACTGTATGGGAGAACATATTTGCAAATGTTAGCACTGATAAAGTTTTAATGTCCAACATCTACAGCCAACTTATACAACTTAATAAAAGGAAGATAAATGATCCAATAAAAAAAATGGGACACTGACTTAAATATAACCTTTTCGAAAGATGACAGAAGGAAGGCCAAGAGACACATGGAAACATGCTCAAAGTCACTAATTATCCTAGAGATGCAAATCAAAACGACAATGCGATACCCTCTCACACCTGTCAGAATGGCAATCATCAACAAATCAACAAATGACAAGTGTTGGTAAGGATGTGGAGAAAAAGGAACCTGCGTGCCCTGCTGGTGGAAATGGAAACTGGTGCAGCCACTGTAGAGAACAGTATGGAGTTTCCTCAAAAACCTAAAAATGGATCTCCCATTTGACCCAGCAATCCCACTCTTAAGAATTTATCCTAAGAAAGTAGAAACACCAATTAGAAAGGATTTATGCACCTCTATGTTCATAGCAGCACAATTTACAATAGCTACAATTTGGAAACAGCCTACGTGTCCATCAGGAGATGAGTGGATCAGAAAACTATGGTATATCTACAACATGGAATACTATGCTGCTTTAAAAAAAATTCTTACCATTTGCAGCAAACTGGATGGAACTGGAGAGCATTATGTTAAGTGAAATAAGCCAGTGTATGAAAGAAAAACACCACATGATCTCACTCATTTATGGGTAATAAAGAACATTATAAACTGATGAATGAAAAGATAGATACAGAGGCAGGAAAGCATCAAACAGACTGTGGAATTATAGCAGGAAGTTTAGGGAGAGGTGGGGTAGATAAGAGATCATCCAAAGGACTTGTGTGCATGCATATAAGCATAAGCAATGAACACAAGACAGTGGGGGGTTTGGAGTATACCTGGGAGGGGGGGGGGAAACAATGGGGAGATATGTATACATGTAACACAATAAAAAAAAAACAGTACTGTCATGACCATCACCGCTATCAATGCTTAGCTCTTTTATATATGTATATTAGTCATTGTTCTTATGGGCTCTGGTTTGTTCAGTGATGCACTCTGACAGACAATACTCTTCTCTCATAATGTGGTCATATGATCTCAGACACAGTCCATTTAAAGAACAAATGGCCAGATTCCAACAATATTGAGATTCCCTTCATCAAAGATAGGCCATTTTGTGCTTCAGTTTGTTGACAAATTATTGCTTCTGCCTTCTGTGATAATAACTGCACCATATGGAGTCAGCATTAGCAACAGTAAATTTCAGTGTCCTCTATTCTCCCATTTGTGTTGCAATGAACTAGGAGCTTGGTTGTATTCCAGAACTTGGTTACTGGTGAATCTATCCTAACAGTCCCAATTATAGCTTGTAGCTGACCCCCAACATACTTAATTTGGTAAGGAAACAAGTTAAGGGATACCTATATGAGAGGTATAATTCCCATTAATAGGGCCATACTGTTTTCATGTTGGAGTTCTTGTGAACCTGCTAGAATTTTCAAGGCAGCCAGATTAATTAAAAAGCTACCATAGTCCAGTTCTGTTGATGGCATTAGGACTTCTGTAGATTAAAATACCATGTGCAATCTTGATGTTCCTACCCACATTTTTGCAAAATCAGCCAAATGATCATGCCCAACAGAATCATCTTGCTGCTTAATATTACATTTTGTTAGTTCCTTGGGAGCAAGAATTTATTATTCCTATTTTCTAGCACACACTATGTGTCTGGCATTTAGTAGACACTTAATAAGTACAGGTTTTATGCATGAATGAGTATGTTGAAGAACATTGAATTAGTACCTTTTCACTGTAGGAAAAAAAGTACTAGATCTTTTCAAAAATTTTTTACATTCTTTAAGCTACTGACTGGATTCTATATCCATGCCCAAGTTCAAATTGTTGCCTATTTTTTGTATCAGTACATTCAAGGATGGCCAAACTAGACCTAGTTATGGCTCCCATACATTTAAATACCTGTAAAATGAAAGGAATATAATTTTGCACTGGAATTTCTGATGCAAACATTGACAAGAATACCACCTTATTAGTACCTTCAGAATGATTTAATTTTTAAACAATTTGTTCATTGTGGATTTTCCCTTTTTAAATAGACTATTTTTTAGAACAATTTTAGGTTCATAGCAAAATTGAGCAGAAAGTACAGAGAGTTCTGATATACTCTACGCTTCACTGCTTCCTTACCAGCAACATCTTGATCCAGAGTAATGGATTTGTCACAACTGATGAACCTGCATAACACACCATAAACACCCAAAGTCCATAGTTTACATTAGGGTTCCCTCTTGGTGTTGTACATTCTATGAGTTTTGGCAAATGTACAATGAGATGTATTTATCATTACAGTATCTTACAGAGGAATTCCACTTCACGAAAAATACTCTGTATTTCTCTTATTCATCCCTTCCTCCTTTCCCACCCCTTGGCAACCACTGGCATTTTTACTGTATCCACAATTTTACCTTGTCCAGAATGTAATATAGTAGGAATCATATATAATGTAGCCTTTTTAGATTGGCTTCTTTCACTTAGCAATATGCATTTAAGGTTCCTCTATATAGTTTAATGCCTTGATAGTTCATTTCTTTTCAGAATTGAATAATACTTCACTATCTGGATGTAACACAGTCTATTTACTATCTATTCACCAACTAAAAGATAGTTGGTTGTTTCCAGGTTTCGGCAGTTATGAATAAAACTACTATAAACAGTCATGTGCAAGTTTTTGTGTACATTTGTTTTCAATTCATTCTTCCTTGATTTTTTAAAATCATTTTTATAGTTTTTCTCATATAGATCTTGTACACATTGTATTAGATTTAAACTTAAATATTTTATTTTAGGTGCTCATGTAAATACTATTATGGTATTAATTTCAACTGCAACTTGTTTATTGCTGGTATATAGGAAATCAATTGACTTATATTAACCTTGTATCATGCAACCTTGCTATAATTGCTTATTAGTTCCAACAGGTTTTTTTATTTTGCATTTTTGAAGATTATCATGCCCTCTTCAAACAAAGTCAGTTTTATTTCTTCTTTCCCAGTCTGTATACATTTTACGTCTTTCCCTTGTCTTATTGCTTTGTTTAGGATCTCCTCTATGAGGTTGAAAAGGAGTGGTGAGAGTGAACTCTGTGCCTTGTTTCTGACCTTAATGCAAAAGCTGTTATTTTCTTACCATTAAGTATAATTTTATCTGTATTTTTTGTAGATGTTTTGTCAAGTAAAGGAAATTCTCCTCTATTCCCAGTATGCTGAGAGTTTTACCATGAATAGGTTTTTGATTTTGTCATCTGTTGTTTTTGTTTTTTATTGTTTGAATTTATTTATATAATCATGTTACTTTTCTTCTTTATAGTGCTGATATGATTGATTACATTGATTTTCAAATGTTCAATCAGCTTTCCCTAATCCACATGGTCATGGTGTATAATTCCTTTTAGACATTGTTGGATGTGATTTGCTAATATTTTGTTGAGGATCTTTACTTATATGTTTCTGAGACATATTGAAATGTAATTTTTTTCCCCTTATAATAGCTTTGTTGGTTTTGGTATTAGGGTAATCCTGGTCTCATAGAATGAGTTAGTAAGCATTCTCTCTATGTTTCTATCTTCTGAAGGAAATTATAGAGAATTGGTATAATTTCTTTCTTAAATATTTGATGGAATCAACCAGTGAACTGCTCTGGACCTAGCTAGTGTTTTTTGTTTTAGAAAATTATTAATTATTGATTCAATCTCTTTAATAGATGTGGGCCTACTCACAATGTCTGTTTCTTCTTGTGTGGATTTTGATAGATTGTATCTTTCAAGGAATTGGTCCATTCATCTAGATTATAAAATTTATGGGCACAGTGTTATTTATAGTATTTAGTAATTATTATTTTTTCCCTTTTTTATTGTTTAAAGCATTACAAATAGTAGTACATATGTCTCCTTTTTTTCCCCATTGACCTCCCCCCGGCTTTCCCTACCCCCAGTATACGCCCTCACCTGCCCCCCGCCCCCCAGTGTCTTGTATCCATTGGTTATGCTTGTATACATGCATACAAGTCCTTCGGTTGATCTCTTACAGTCCCCCAACCCCGCGCAACCGCCCCTGCCTTTGTGCTGTAGCATGACAGTCTGTTCATTGCTTCTCTGCCTCTGCATCTGTTTCCCCCACACACACCCCTGATTCTTTTCTTTAAAAACATCTTGCCTCTGCAGGCTAGAAATAAACCTATAAAACAAAAAATGTTTGAGTCCCAATTTCAATGTCCAACAGTTCGGAGACCAGGTTTCATTGTCAAACAGTTTCTTATGTGCACACGTCAGCAATAGTGGACAAATGGTGGCAATGCAGGTCTGACCCTCTCTGGTTTGGTCCTAGGCAACCTGTAGTGACGCACAGCTGCTGACTGCTAGCATGGCAAGGCGTCGTCAGGGTCTTCCATCTCTGGACAAGTAATTATTATTTTAATGCTCATAGGATGTGTAATGGTATTCATTATTTCATTGTAATATTCGTGATTTTTATCATCTCTCTTTATTTCTTTTTTTTTAATTTTTTTAAATTAAATCTTTATTATTGAGATTATTACATTTGTTTCTCTTTTTTCCCCTCCATAGCTCCCCTCCACCCGGCTCCCACCATTCCCTCTACCCTTACCTCCCTCCTGTTGACCTCATCCATAGGTGTATGATTTTTGTCCAGTCTCTCCCTGTACACCCCTTCCCCTTTTCCCCCCTGAGAATTATCAGTCCACTCACTTTCTGTGCTCCTGATTCTATTATATTCACCAGTTTATTCTGTTGATCAAATTTTTAATTCCTTTAATTTTTAGATTCACTTGTGGATAGATACGTATTTGTTGTTCATAATTTTTTGGCTTTTACCTTTTTCTTCTTCATTTTCTCAAAGAATACCTTTCAGCATTTCATATAATACTGGTTTGGAGTTGATGAATTCCTTTAGCTTTTTCTTCTCTGTGAAGCTCTTTATCTGCCCTTCAATTCTGAATGATAGCTTTGCTGGATAGAATATTCTTGGTTGTAGGTTCTTGCTGTTCATCATGTTGAATATTTCATACCACTCCCATCTGGCCTGCATCATTTCTGTTGAGAAATCAGCTGACATTCAGTCATATGGGTGCTCCCTTGTAGGTAATGAACTGTTTTTCTCTTGCTGCTTTTAATATTCTCTCTTTATCTTTTGCTCTTGGTATTTTAATTATGATGTGTCTTGGTGTAGTCCTCTTTGGATTCCTTTTCTTTGGGGTTCTGTGTGCTTCCTGGACTTGTAAGTCTTTTTCTTTTACCAGATGTGGGAAGTTTTCAGTCATTATTTCTTTAAGTAGATTTTCAGTATCTTGCTCTCTCACTTCTTCTGGCACCCCCATAATTCTGATGTTGGTACGCTTGAAGCAGTCCCAGAGGCTCCTTATATTATCTTCACATTTTTGGATTCTTTTCTCTTCTTGCTTTTCCAGTTGAGTGTTTTCTGCTTCTTTATATTTCAAATTTTTGACTTGATCCTTGCCTTTCTCTAGTCTGCTGTTAGTACTCTGCATAATAGTTTTCATTTCAGTCAGTGTCTTTATCATCTTCTCTTGGGTCTCACTAAATTTATCCATCTTTTCTAGCATATTCTTGCAAAACCTTATAAGCGTGGTTTTGAACTCTATATCCAGTCGTTTTTTTTTCCTCCATTTCTTTTGCTTGTAATCCCTTCCCTTGTCTCGGCATTTTCACTGTGCCGGGGAAACTTCTGTGCTGGATTCAGCAGAGGAAGCCTCTGCTGAGCTTGGGAGGGTGGAGTCTCAGGGGCTTAGGGGACCGCCTTGCCTTCCAGTCGGCCCCGCCCTCCACGGCCTCTGAGTCTCACGTGACTGGGTAATGGCTGGAGCGGTCCTTGTGTGCGCGCGCACCCGCAGCGCCTCTGACCGCTGCCTTTCCGGCTCCCCTGCGAACCAGGACCACACGTCTAGGTCCCCAGGGTTTCGCCCAAAACAGGGGCCCAGTGGACTCAGAAGTGGCGCAGTTCGGAGGGTCTGTCTCCCGCCCACTCGCGAAAGCCAGCAGCACAATCAGCAATCCGTCCTCCGCGTGGTGCCGTGCGCAACCAGACCTCCGATCCTTTGCAACTCCCCTAAATTTCCGTGCACTTCTCCCTTTTCACAGTCCAAACTCCCCCCGTATGAGTTTCGGCTGGATCTGGGGTTTAGTGTCCTAAGATAAGGGGTTCAATGCCGTTGGGAGTCTCCGTTTCCCGCCTGCCAGAGAAAGCCAGCCAGGTACTCCGGCACCCGCTCTCTCAGCGCGCGTCTCCGTACCTCAGCTTTTTGCAGCTCCTCTGGGTCTCCGCGAGCCCCTCTCTTTCCCTCTAGTTGTAGAACTTCCACTCAGCCAGCTTTCGTGTGGTTCTGGATGATGTCCGTTCTGTCTCTTAGTTGTAGTTTTGAAATTGTTGTGCGAGGCAGCAGTATAGGTGTTTACCTATGCCGCCATCTTGGATTCTCTCTAGGATATTCTTGAAAAACCTTATAAGCATGGTTTTGAACTCTATATCCATTCATTTGTTTTCCTCCATTTCTTTTGTTGTGATCCCTTCCCTTGTCTCGGCATTTTCACTATGCCGGGAGAACTTCTGTGTTGGATTCAGCCTTATGATACCAGACTTGCAAAACTGCAAAAGCCTCTCTGTTGAGCTTGGGGTGGGTCTCTCTTTATTTCTTAGTTAACATAGCAAGAGGCTAATCAGTTTTATGATTCTTTTCAAAGAAGTAACTTTTGGATTTGTTGACTTTCTCTATTGATTTTCTGTTACCAATTTTATTAATTTCTGCTCCAATTTTTTTTGCTTTCTTTTTTATGTATGATTTGGATTTCTTTTGCTTTTTAGTTATGGGGTATTCTATTGATATATCCTCGAGCTCAGTAATTATTTACTTATCCATGTCCAATCTACTACTGAGCCTATCAAAGGCATTTTTCATTTCTGTTAATATCTACCATTTCTTTTTATTCTTTTTTTAGACTCTCCACCTCTTTGCTTACATTATTTGTTCTTATTGTTGTTTACTTTTTCATCTGAGCCATTGGCATATTAATCATAGTTGTTCATTGATCCTAATTCCAACATCTCTGCCATATCTGAGTCTGGTTCTGATGCTTATTTTGTCTCTTCAAACTGTATATATATATATATATATATATATATATATATATATATATATTGCCATTTGGTATGCCTCAAATTTGTTTGCTAAAAGCCAGAAATGATATGCTAAATGAAAATATCTCTAGTAAATAGGTCTCTTGCTCTGTGCTAATAAGGTGTGAAGAGCGGGAAAGTGTTCTATAGTCCCATGATAAGTCTCAGTCTTTTAGTAATTAGGCTATATACTTCACCAGTGCTTCTCAGTCCTCCCCGCTCACCTTAGGTAGGACAGGATGGCTGGATGGGGCTGGACTTGGGTATTTTCCTTACCCCATGTGGAAGGCTAGAGGGAGCTAAAATTTAATATTTCTTTTCTGCTAAGTTAGGCTCTGGTAAAATAGATTATCTTGAGGGTAGTTTTTGTTAAAAATAGTTGTTTTCCCCCTCAACCTGCCAGAAGTCTGAAGGGATTTTCTATTTTTCTTCACTGTAAGGATCTGGTAGAGATCCAGGAGGTAAAACCAACACAAGTGTGACTTTTTCCCTGGAGTTTTAACTCACAGGCTTGGCTACACTGAGACTCTAATAATTTATCATTTATAATTAAAGTTTTCCTATCCCAATTCTGGCTCCTATGGACATTTTTGCTATGGGTTTCTACTTAAGTAAGTTGTGAATTTCTGTATCTGCCTGTCTATCTCTCCAATTGTGAGGGAAGCATTTCCTTTATGTATCTAAGAAGATTTTTTTTTTTTACTTTTCATTGTGTTCAGCTTTTTACTTTTGTTAAGATGGAGTGACAACTTCCAAACATCTTATATGCTGGACAGGAAACTAGAAGTGCCTCTTGTGTTTTTAATGCCATCTTTCAATGTGGATGTTATCTCTGCTTAGATTAAAATTTTAAAAAGAAAGTAATGTGATCTGTGTTAAAGATTAAGTTGCTTACTGAAGTATTGGTAAGCTAGAAAGATAGTCACTTAATTGAATATTAGCTCTACAATTAGTCAAATTATTATTATTCTACCTAGACAAAGGTTAAATTTTCTGTAAGAAAAAGTCTTCAACTTCAGTGGGTGAAGAATTAATGGTTCACTTTCAGAAGACCAGGGTTACACCACACGCCATTCTTTCTTATGTTTACTTGGCTTCATATCTGCATCATCATAACCTCTTCTTTTACTATTAAAAAATGACACTGTTGGCAGAGTCCTCAACTTGTGGAAGAGTGACTGAAGAGTCTCATAAATGATGAAGTCATCTCTACACTCATGTCTAAGGAGATCTAGCTACCATTTCTGTGGTCTTCCAAAGCTTACACCTTAAAAGCTCTATTCCAATTTGCAGTTTCTCTCCCCAACTTCCTTCCAACTTTTCCCCAAAATGAATATTCTGTTCCCATCAGGCCAGTCTCCAGACTCTTCTTGCCATGCTATATTCATTCTCAGTTTTTGACCTTGCTTATATTTGTCTCTTTTTCCAAGGAGGCACTCTAACATCCTTTTCGCTCTCCTTCAGTGCTGGTCAACTCACATCTGTGTGAAACTCTCCATTACCCTGGCATTTTTGGACTTGTTTTGACATTTCTAGTCAGCACCACAGCAATTAGCCCATCTTTTTTTTGTTTTATACCTTCCTCTGACTTATGTACTCAAGTATTGTCTCCACAATAACAATTATATCTTATGTATCTTTCCTATAACCCATGGGGATGCCTATTTCAGTGGAAGACACATTACAGCTTCTGCTTGTTCATAACTTGCCTGATTGCTGCCATGGGAACATCCTCAGAGCTTTGTTTTATTTTGCCTTTATGACATTTTCTTGGGAAGTGGGGCTACCTGTTTATAGTTATCCAACTTTTATTTGCTATTTGGAAACTGATAGTATATATACAGATCTAGTATAATTCAATTTATCTTTGGTTTAAAATACATTTTTCAGTTATCCAGGGTTTTCATTTGATTTTAAAGGAGATGCTATAGTTATGAAAGAAACCCTAGACACAACTCTGAAGATTTTTGGATCTTAACACACTTTCTATTTACTTAATCTTCTGAGACATTGATTTTTATAATTTTGGTATTCAGCTTTCTCTAGATAGGATCTCTCAGTAGTTTAGAGTCATCTATAACCATAAATATCTTCGGACATTATGTAACATTTCTATGATATAATTTAGATCCGAACATGTTAGTATTTGTTTTTATTTTCTTGATCCATTGCATGTCATTTTGTGAATATATTCCAAGGCACACACTACAGGAGCATGTAGACCTTGTATGAATAAACATGTTTATTTTGTTTTGCTTTTCTTAAATTTATTATTTATTTATTTATTTATTTTTAAATCTTTTTGTTCAGATTATTACAATTGTTCCTCTTTCCCCCCCATAGCTCCCCTCCACCCAGTTCCAACCCCAATCTCACCTTACCCTGCAACCACTGTTCTCATCCATAGGTGTACAATTTTTGTCCAGTCTCTTCTCGCACTGGTTTCCCCCCAAGGATTGTCAGTCCACTCCTTTTCTATGCCCCTGATTCACCAATTTATTCTTTTCATCAGATTTTTTAAAATATATTTTTATTGATTTTTTACAGAGAGAAAGGGACAGGGATAGAGAGTTAGAAACATGGATAAGAGAGAGACATGGATCAGCCACCTCCTGCACGCCCCCCACTGGGGATGTGCCCACAACTAAGACACATGCCCTTGATGGGAATCAAACCTGGGACCCTTCAGTCCGCAGGCCAACATTCTATCCACTGAGCCAAATCTGTTTCCGCAGATTTTTCATTCACTTCATTTTTAGGTTCACTTGTTGATAGATACGTATTTGTTGTTCATAATTTTTTTAGTTTTTTATTGTTTAAAGTATTATATATATTAGTACATATAACTCCTTTACTTTCCGCATTGACTTTCCCCCAGCCTCCCCTAACCCTGTCACATGCCCTCATCCCACCCTCCCAGTGTCTTGTGTTTATTGTGTGCTTATATGCATGCATGCAAGTCCTTTGGTTGAATTATTTTCCCTCTATTCCCAACACTCCCCAGCATTCTGGCTGTAATTTGACAGTCTTTTCAGTGCTACACTGTCTCTGTATCTATCTTTTTATTCATCAGCTTTTAACATTCCTTACTCGCCATAAATGAGTGAGATCATGCGGTATTTTTCTTTCATTGCCTGGCTTATTTTACTTAACAATGCTTTCCAGGTCCATCCATGCTGCTGCAAATGGTAAGAATTCCTTTTTTTTTTATAGCAGTGTAGCATTCCATTGTGTAGATGTGCCATAGTTTTCTAATCCACTCATCTGCTGATGAGCATATAGGCTGTTTCTAAATTTGAGCTATGGTGAATTGTGTTGCTATGAACATAGGGGTGCATAAATTCTTTCAGATTGGTGTTTGTAATTTCTTAGGATATATTCCTAGATGTGGGATTACTGGGTAAAATGGGAGCTCCATTTTTAGTATTTTGAGAAAACTCCATACTGTTCACCACAGTGGCTGCACCAGTCTGCATAACCACCAGCAGTGCATGAGGGTTGCTTTCTCTCTGCATCCTCTGCAACACTTGTCATTTGTTGATTTGTTGATGATAGATAGCTATTCTGACAGGTGTGAGATGGTACCGCATTGTTGTTTTGATTTGCATCTCTCAGATAATTAGTTACTTTGAGCATGTTTTCATGTGTCTCTTTACCTTCCTTCTGTCGTCTTTTGAAAAGGTTCTATTTAGGTCCATTGCCCATTTTTTTATTGGATCATTTATCTTTTATTAAGTTGTACAAGTTGGCTGTAGATGTTGGAGATTAAAACTTTATCAGTGAAAATATTTGCAAATATGTTCTCCCTTACAGTGGGCTTTCTTGTTGTTTTGTTTATGGTTTCATTTGCTGTGCAAAAGCTTTTTATTTTGATGTAGTCCCATTTATTAATTTTCTCTTTAGCTTCCACTGCCCTAGAAGCAGTATCAGTAAAGATATTGTTTCAGCATACCGTATGTCTGAGATTTATTTGCCTGTGGATTCCTCTAGTATTTTTATGGTTTCCCATCTTTGTTTAAGTCCTGTATTCATTTTGAGTTTATTTTTGTGTATAGTGTAAGTGGTGGTTAGTTTCAATATTTTTCATGTATCTGTCCAATTTTCCCAACACCATTTATTGAACAGACTGTCTTGACTCGATTGTATGTTCATGAATCCTTTGTCAAATATTAATTGAGCATAGTGGTGTGGGTCAATATCTGGATTCTCTATTCTATTCCATTTGTCAATATGTCTATTCTTGTGTCAGTACCAGGCTGTTTTGAGAACAGTGGCTTTGCAATATAGCTTGAAATATGGTATTGAGATCCCACCTACTTTGATCTTCTTTCTCAGGATTGTTGCAGCTGTTTGGGGTCTTTTTTTTTTTAATTCCAGGTGAATTTTTGGAGAGTTCTTTCTAGGTCTGTGAAATATGCCATTGGTATTTTAATGGGGAGTGCATTGAATCTATAGATTGCTTTGGGTAGTATGGACATTTTAATGATGTTGATACTCCCAATCCATGTGTATGGTATGTTCTTCCATCTCTTTATGTCTTGCTCTATCTATATTTTCAGTGTCCTGTAGTTTTCCGTGTATAGGTCTTTTACCTCCATAGTTAAGTTTATTCCTAGGTATCTTAATTTTTTTGGTGCAATGGTAAATGGGATTGCTTTTTCAGTCTCTCTTTCTGTAAGTTTACTATTGGTCTATAGAAATGCCATAGATTTCTTGGCATTAATTTTATATACTGTTACATTGCCAAATTCATTTATTAAGTCTATCAGTTTTTGGATGGAGTCTTTCAGGTTTTTTTATGTACAATATCATGTCATCTGCAAATAAGGACAGCTTTCCTTCTTCTTTTCCAATTTGGATGCCTTTTATTTCTTCTTCTTGTCTAATTGCAATGGCTAATACATCCAGTACAATGTCAGACAGGAGTGTGGAAAATGGGCATCCCTATCTTGTTCCTATTCTTAGAGGAAATGATTTTAGTTTTTGCCCATTGAGTATGATGTTGGCTGGGGGTTTATCATATATGGCTTTTATTATGTTGCGGTATGATTCTTCTATACACATCTTTGTGAGAGTTTTTATCAAGAAAGGGTGTTGGATTTTGTCAAATGCTTTTTCTGCATCAATTGATATGACTATGTGATTTTTATCTCTCAATTTGTTTATGTGATGTATCACGTTTATTGATATGTGGATACTGTACCATCCTTGCATTCCTGGGATAAATCCTACTTGGTCATGGTGTATAATCTTTCTAATGTACTGCTGGATCCGAATTGATAGAATTTTGTTGAGTATTATGGCATCTATGTTCATGAGGGATATTGACCGATAATTCTCTTTCATTGTGTTGTCTCTATCTTGTTTTGGTATTAGGGTGATGCTGGCTTTGTAGATGGAGCTTGAAGTATCCTTCCTCTTGAATTTTTTGGAATAGTCTGAGAAGGATAGGTTTTAGTTCTTCCTTGAATTTTTGGAAAAATTCCCCTGTGAAGCTGTCTGACCCTGAGCTTTTTGCAGGAAGCTTTTTGATGACTGCTTAACTTTATTCTATAATTATTGGCCTATTGAGATGTTTAGATTCTTACTGATTGAGTTGTAGGTTATATTTTTTTAGGAATATGTCCATTTCCTCCAGATTGTCCAGTTTGTTGGAACAGAGTTATTCATAGTATTTGTTAATAATTTTATGTTTTTCGGTGGGGTCTATTGTTATTTCTCCTCTTTCATTTCTGATTTGTCTTCTTTGTGTCTTCTCTATTTGCTTCTTGGTGAACCTGGCTAGAGGTTCATCAATCTTGTATCTTGTTTAACATCTCAAAGAACCAGCTCTTGGTTTTATTGATCTTTTGTATTTTTTTTATTTTTTTGTTTGTTTGTTTGTTCTCAATGCCATTTATCTCCTCTTTGGTCTTTATTATTTCCTTTCTTCTGCTTACAATGGGCTTTTCTTATTGCTCTCCTTCTAACTCTTTGAGTTGTAGGGTTAGGTAACTTATTTCTATTTTTTCTTGTTTTTTGCAGTTCACTTGTAGAGCTATGAACTTCTCTCTCAAGACTGCTTTCCTGTGTCCCATGGATTTTGGATTATTGTGTTTTCATTGCCATTTGTTGCCATGATGTTTTATATTTCTTCCTTGATCTCTCTGGTAACCCAGTCATTGTTTAATAGGATGCTGTTTAGTGTGTTTGATTTTTTGGATTGTTTTTATTGTAGTTGATTTCCAGTTTTATGCTACTATGATCTTAGAAGATGCTTTATATGATTTCTATCTTCTTAAATTTGAAGAGACTTTGCCTATGACCCAACATATGGTCTTTGAAAATGACCCTTGTGCACTTAAGAAGAATGTATATTCTGTGGCTTTGGGGTGAAATGTTCTGAAGATGTCAATTAATTTCATCTAGTCTAGTGAGTCATTTATGATTGATGTTTCTTTGTTGAATTTTTATTTAGAGGACTTACGCAATGGTGATAGTTGAGTATTAAAGTCTCCTACTATTGAGGGAAAAAATGGCAGCAGAGTAGATAGACTTGTCTGGAGCCTTGTTGCTAAAGCAGTCAGAGAAAACAGATTAGGTTCACATTGGGAGTGTTTGTTGGCAAGTTAAGGGACAGTTATCCTCTAGGAGAAGGTTGGAAACTGCTGGATGGGGCTCCCCTAACCAGGCAGTCCCACTGCTACAAGGTTTATTTACCTGGAGCTACCAGCACGAACATGGAAACCACTCCATCTTTCAGGGGAATGTGGATGTTTACAGAACACCAAAAAGCTACATCTGCAGAACCCACCAAAAAGCCTTGGATCCAGAACACTGCTCCCCAACTGGCACCAACACTTGGATTCAGAGGAGCTCCAAATGTCGCATGGTAAGGTCAGATTTCACCTGGGATAAGGTGAGGTCTCTGGTCCCCCAGAATAGAGAGATGCACACATTGTGGGAACTGGACCTACAGAAATCCGTGGATGATAGGTAGGGCATGATCCCTAAATGTGGAAGGGGGACTGCAGAGCTGTTAACAGAGGGGAGCTATAGAAAGCAACCCATTTTGATCTGAGGCAGAAGGACAGCCTGTGAGTTATTAAGGTGTCCCAGCTGCTTGAACAGGAGCAGGGAAGGGGAAAGCACAGACTGCACACTTTCCTCTTCAGACTCTGTCTTCTGAATGCTAAGCCCAATACATGGGATCACCCAATTGGTGACATCCTAAGAGACTGCAGGGGGAAGTTGTTTTCCTAGAACCTGGGGATCAAGTGCAGAATAACCATCAGAGAATCAGCTCTGGGGCAACTCACCTTCACAAAAGGGTATTGAGTACCACAGAGAAAGCAGGATCCAAGCACAGACTAGAGAGGACCTATAGTCTCAGAGGTCAATTCCAAAACACCGCCACCCAGGGGCTGACTCAAAAATTGACTCTCCACTGAGCAGAAGTAGAACGAAGGGAACTGCAATATTGTCCTGACTGGGAAACAGGTGTGCCAAACAGAAAAATGGAGGAAGTAAATGACCTATACTACTGCCCATTCTATTTTTTTATTTTTTATTTTTTTATCTTTTAATTAAAAAATTAATATTTTTCTTTTTTCCTCAAATTTGATTTTACCTTTTTAATTTTTACATTTTTGTTTTCAACCAGTATTTTTACTACTACTATTTTACCTTTTTGAAAAAAAAAAAGAAGTATCATTTTATTTTCTCTTTATCTTACTTTGGGATTAGAATTCTACATTCTATTTTCAGCTTTGCTTTAGCATCATTTTACTCTATCACAACTCTACCTTTATGCCAACACTCTCTTCCTAACTCTTCCCATTTTGTTATCTTGTTTCTCTTACCATTTTCCAACTTTAAATTTTCCCTATTCTTTCTTTTTACCAGGTTAAAACTTCACCCCACTTATATAACTAATTTCCAATCTCCTACTCCAAGTCCATACACACCTCTCATTTTTCTGTCTTCATTATCCAAATACTGTTTTTCTCCATGTCCTTTTGTTTTTGTTTGCTTGAACATTGATTATATCACCTTTTTATACTTTTTTGTGAGATTGTTTTTGCTTATTCTACTTATTTTATTTTGCTTTTAGTTTGCTTTGTTTTTATTTGTTTGTTTTTTTGCATCTGTGTCCCCTCGCCTTCCTTGATATTAGTTGTTATTTGTAATTTGTATTATTCTCCAGGTACTTGTTGCTGGCATTTGTTGGGATTAGTGGCAATTCTATTGGACTTTTCTCCTCATATATAGATTTTGTCCCCATTTTCTTTCTTATTCGCTTTCATTTCCCTCTTACTTTTTTTTCTTTTCTTCTTCTTCTTCTTCTTCTTCTTCTTCTTCTTCTTCTTCTTCTTCATCATCATCTTTTCATTGTGTTTCTCTTTCCTCTTTTTTCTCCCTTTACCCAAATTAATTTTGGCACTTCTTTATTTCTTTCTTTCTTTCTTTCTTTCTTTCTTTCTTTCTTTCTTTCTTTCTTTCTTTCTTTCCTGTCTAATTCTTTCTCTACTTACCCCTAATTTGT
Organism: Lasiurus cinereus; assembly: GCA_011751065.1. NCBI lineage: Eukaryota > Metazoa > Chordata > Mammalia > Chiroptera > Vespertilionidae > Lasiurus > Lasiurus cinereus. The sequence continues at coordinate 9,126,326 of JAAGEH010000031.1, forward strand.
ATTTCACTGGTGGTCACCTTATATGTGGTTATTAGCATGCCTTGTGTGTTGTACCTGGTCGTGTTGTATTTTGTGCCTTTAAATCAATGCAGAAGAGAGAACCACATAACCAAACACACGGAGAAGAAACACCATGAACAGACAAAAAAAAAAAAAAAACAACAACAGCCAGCATATGAAAGAAAATCAGGCATCACCAGAAAAGGAAGTAAACTACATAAAAGCAGAAATAAACATGCCAGAGAAAGAGTTCAGAGATATGGTAATAAGGTGGCTGAAAAGAATGGAAGACAAATTTGACAATATGAGTAAGATCCAAGAGGAAATTATAGAGATTCAAGAAGAAATGAAAAATGACATCACTGCTGTAAAGAACTCAATAGAAACCATCAAAAGTAGATGAGAAGAAGCAGAACACCACATCAGTGAGCTAGAAGACAAGGGAGGAAAAAATACCCAAGTACAGCAGCATCTAGAAAAAAATGAAAAAGCAAGAGGAGAGCCTAGGCAAACTTTGGGATAACACAAAACAAAAAACATCCCCATAATTGGGGTTCCAGAAAGAGTGGAAACTGAGCAGGGAATTGAAAACCTGTTTGAAGAAATAATGACAAAACACTTCCCTGATATAGGAAGGAAAAAACCCACACAAATTCAAGAAGTTCACAGAATCCCAAGCAAAATGAATCCCCCAAAAAACGACACCAAGGCACATTATAATTAAATTGGCAAACACTAACGACAAAGTAAGACTCTTAAAAGCAGCCAGATAGAGACAGAAATTTACCTACAATGAAACCCCAATCAGACTAGCAACTGATTTTTCAACAGAAACTCATCAGGCCAGAAGGGAATGGAATGAAATATACAAAGTCATGCAAAGGAAGGGTCTGAACCCAAGAATACTGTACCCAGCAAGGCATTCAATCAAAATTGAATGTGAAATCAGGAGCTTCACAGACAAGAAAGTACTAAGGAAATATATTACCACCAAATCAGCAATGCAAGAAATGTTAACGGGTCTTCTATAAAAAAAGAAATGGGAAGCAAAGAGGGAACATAGGGGTAAAGAATAAAAATGACAACAGATAAGTACCTATCAATAATAACTTTAAATGTAAATGGATTAAATGCTTCAATCAAAAGACATAGGGTAACAGATTGGATAAGAAAACATGACCCATATATCTGCTGTCTACAAAAAGAAATGCACATAGACTGAGGGTGAAGGGATGGAAGACAGTTTTTCAGGCAAATGGAAATCAAAAAAAAAAGCTGGGGTTGCAATACATATATCAGAAAAATTAGATCTCAAGGTGAAGGACATAATAAGTGATAAGGAAGGCCACTTCATAATACTGAATGGAGCAATCCAACAAGAAGAAATAACTCTGGTAAACATATACACACCCAATACAGGAGCACCTAAATACATAAAACAACTCCTGGAAGATATCAAGGGAGAGATTGACAGCAATACAATCATAGTAGGAGACTAATATCCAACTCTCAACACTGGACAAATCCTCTAAACAAAATATCAGCAAAGAAGCATCAATCCTAAATGATTCACTAAACCAGATGAAATTAATTGACACCTTCAGAACATTTCATCCCAAAGCCACAGACTATACATTCTTCACAAGTGCACATGGGTCATTTTCAAAGGTAGACCATATGTTGTGTCATAGGCAAAGTCTCTTCAAATTCAAGAAGGTAGAAATCACATCAAGCATTTTCTCAGATCACAGTGACATAAAACTGGAAATCAACTACAATAAGAACAGTACAAAGAAATCATACACATGGAGATTAAACAGCATGCTATTAAACAACGACTGGGTAAGCAGAGACATCACGGAAGAAATAAAAAACATCATGGCAACAAATGACAATGACAACACAGCAATACAAAATTTATGGGACACAGTGAAAGCAGTCTTGAGAGGGAAGTTCATTGCTCTAAAAGCCTACAGCCAAAAACAAGAAACAATGGTAATAAATTACCTAACACTACAACTCAAAGAGCTAGAAAGAGAGAAACAAGAAAAGCCCAGTGTAAGAAGAAGGAAGGAAATAGTAAAGATCAGAGTGGAGATAAACAACATAGAGACCAAAGAAACAATTTAAAAGATCAACAAGAGAGAAAAAATGGCAGCGGAATAGTTGGATGCATCTGGAGCCTTGTCGCTGGGAAGAGGGAGAGAGAGCAGTTGAGAGTCACACTGGGGGTGTTTGTTGGCAAGTTAAGAGTCAGATATTCTCCAGGAGAAGGTGAGGGACTGCTGGACGGGGCTCCCCTGACCAGACAGCCCCACTGCCACGGGGTTTTTGTCTGCCGGAGCCACCAGCATGAACACGGAGACCGCACCATCTTGCAGAGGGAGGTGGATGTCTGCGGTGATCTGAAAGCTGCAGTGGCAGGACCCACCCAACAGCCGGGGGACCCAGAACACCATTCTCCAATCGGCACAGACACAAGGACTCGGAAGAACTCTACATGGCACATGGAAAGGTCAGATTTAGCCTGGGATAAGGTGAGGTCTCCTGTCCCGCAGAACAGAGACACGCACACTGTGGGAAGTGGGCTGTGGGAAAGCTGCTTCTGGAGAGGTACACAGATGTGTGCAGGGCATAATCCCTAAGTGTGGAAGGGGACTCTCGGAGCTGTGGACACAGCGGAGCTCTGGAAAACAACTCCTTTTGATCTGAGGCAGAAGGACAGCCTGGGAGTTATTACAGTGTTCCGGCTGCTCGAATCCTCACAAACCAGTATTGAGAACCACAGAGTAGCAGGATCTAAGCACAGCCTAGAGAGTTCCTGTGTTTAGTCTCAGAGGTCAATTCTGAAACACTGCCACCCAGTAAATGACGCACAAATTGACTCTCGCATAACCACAAAAGAATAAAGAGATTAAAACACATCTCAGCAGTCGAACACAGGGAACTGCAATACCCTCCCGACTGGGAAACAGGAGTGCCAAGCAGAACAATAGTGGAATTGAATGACCTCCACTACTGCCTATTCTATTTTTTTTCTTTTTCTTTCATTTTTTTCTTTTTTATCTTTGCATATTTTAATTAAAAAACCATTTTTTTCTTTTCTCCTAAATTGATTTTACCTTTTTAATTACTACATTTTTGTTTTCAACTAATATTATTGCTACTACTATTCTACCTTTTTTTGGAGAAAAAAAAACAAGTGTCATTTTGTTTTCTCTTTATTTTACTTTGGGATTAGAATTCTACATTCTATTTTCATCTTTCCTTTAGGATAAGGTTACTCTATCTCAACTCTACCTTTATGCCAACACTCTCCTTCTAACTTTCCCCATTTTGTTGTCTTGTTTCTCTTTACCTTTTCCAACTTTAGATTCTCCCTATTTTTTCTCTTAACCTGGTTAAAATTTCACCCAACTGACATATCTAATTCCAAATCCCCTACTACAAGTTCATACAAACCTCACTCTTCTTGTCTTCACTATCCAAAAAGTTGTTTTTCTCTATGTCCTTTTGTTGCAGTTTGCCTGAATGGTGATTATATCGTGTTTAGTACTTCTTTGTGAGATTGTTTTAGCTTATTCTACTTGTTTTATTTTGCTTTTTGTTTACTTTATTTTGGTTTGATTTTTACCTCTCTTTTCCCTTGCCTCCCTTGATATTAGTTGTTACTTGTAGTTTGTATTAATCTACAGGTGCTTGTTGCAGGCATTTTTTTTTGGATTGGTGGCTGTTCTATTAGCGTTTTCTCCTCAAATCTGTATTTTGTTCCCTTTTCTCTCTTAATCCTCTTACTTTTCTCTCTGACTTTTTTTCTCATTCTCTTTTTATTCTACTTCTCCTTTTTATTTTTTTATTTTACTTTACTTTTATTTATTTTTTTCCTTATCTTAATTTGATTTTGTCACTTCTTTCTTTTCTTATTTCCTCATTTTCCTCTTCTTCTCTCTCTACTTACCCCTAATTTGTCTTTCATTGGTGGTCACCTTATTTGTGGTTATTGACATCATGAATATATTTCTGTTCAGTGCCTTGTGTGTTGTACCTGATCTTGTTGTAGTTTGTGCCTTTGAATCAACATAGGAGAGAGAACTACATAACTGGACACCAGGGAAGAAAGATCATGGGCAGACAAAGAAACAGCCCGCATATAACAGAACGGCAGTTATCACCAGAAAAGGAAGTAACCGAATTACAAACAGAAATAAGCCTGCCAGAGAAATAGTTCAGAGAAATGATCATAAGGTGGATGAAAAGAATGGAAGACAAAATCAACAATGTGAGTAAGAGCAAAGAGGAAATGAATTAGAGCCAAGAGGAAATGAAGAAAGAAGAAGAAATGAAAAAAGAAATGAAAATGACGTCACTGTTATAAAGAACTCAATAGGAAGCATCAAAAGTAGACTAGAAGAAGCAGAGGATAGCATTAGTGAGATAGAAGTCCAGGTAGGAAAAATACCCAACTACAGCAGCTTCTAGAAAAAAAAAATTAAAAAGCAAGAGGAGAATCTAAGGGAACTTTGGGATAACAAAAAACAAAACAACATCCGCTTAATTGGGGTTCCAGAAAGAATGGAAAATGAGCAAGGAAAAGAAAACCTGTTTGAAAAAATGACAGAAAACTTTCCTAATATAGAAAAGAAAAACCCCACACAAATCCAAGTAGCTCACAGACTCCCAAGCAAAATGAACCCCCAAAAACCGACACCAAGACACATTATAATTAAATTGGCAAACTCCAATGACGAAGTAAGAATCTTAAAAGCGGCCAGAGAGAAACAGAAAGTTACCTACAAAAGAACCCCCATGAGACCAGCAACTGATTTCTCAACAGAAACTCATCAGGCCAGAAGGGAATGGAATGAAATATACAAAGTCATGCAAAGGAAGTGTCTGAATCCAAGAATACTGTACCCTGCAAGGCTTTCTATCAAATCTGAAGGCAAAATCAGAAGCTTCACATAAAAAAAAGAACTAAGGGAATATATTACCACCAAACCAGCAATGCAAGAAATGTTAAAGGGTCTGCTGTAATAAAAAGAAATAGGAAACAAAGAAGAACCTAGGAGATAAAGACTAAAAATGGCAAGAAATAAGTACCTATCAATAATAACGTTAAATATAAGCTGATTAAATGCTCCAATCAAGAGTCATAGGGTAACCGATTGGGTAAGAATTCATGATCTATATATTTGCTGTCTACAAGAAACCTACATCAGGAAAAGAAATGCACAGAGATTGAGGGTGTACGGATGGAAGATGATATTTCAGGAAAATGGAAATGAAAAAAAAGCTGGGGCTGCAATACTTCTATCTGACAAATTAGATCTCAAAGTGAAGGACATAACAAGAGATAAAGAAGACCACTTGATAATACCAAAGGGAACAATACAACAGAAGAAATAAATCTGGTAAACATTTACGCGCCAAATATAGGAGCACCTAAATACATTTAAAAAAACCTCTGGAGGATATTAAGGGAGAGATTGACAGCAATAAAATCATACTAGGAGACTTCAATACCCCACTGTGACCACTGGACAAGTCCTCTAAAGAAAAAAATCAGCAAAGAAGCATCAATTCTAAATGACTAACTAGACCAGATGGAATTAATTGACATCTTCAGAACATTTCACCACAAAGCCACAGAATATACATTCTTCTCCAGTGCATATGGGTCATTTTCAAAGATAGATCATATGTTGGGTCATAAGAAAAGTCTCTTCAAATTCAAGAAGATAGAAATCATATCAATCATTTTCTCAGGCCACAGTGGCATAAAACTGGAAATCAACTATAATAAAATGAATATAAAGAAATCAAACACATGGAGACTAAACAACATGCTATTAAACAATGACTAGGTAACCAGAAAGAATAAGGAAGAAATAAAAAACATCATGGCAACAAATGACAATGACAACACAACAATACAAATTTTATGGGACACAGTGAAAGCAGTCTTGAGAGGGAAGCTCATAGCCCTAAAAGCCTACTGCAAAAAGCAGGAAACAATGGTAATAAATTTAATAACCCTACAACTCAAATAGCTAGAAAGAGAGTAACAAGAAAAGCCCAGTGTAAGCAGAAGGAAGGAAATGGTAAAGATCAAAGCGGAGATAAACAACATGGAGAGCAAACAAACATTCAAATGATCAAAAAAAAACAAGAGCTAGTTCTTTGAAAGGATAAACAAGATTTATGGAGCTCTAGCCAGGCTCGCCAAGAAGTAAAGAGAGAAGACCCAAATAAACAAAATCAGAAATGAAAGAGGAGAAATAACAACAGACCCCGCCAAAACACAAAGGATTGTTAAAAAATACTATGAGCAACTCCATTCCAACAAATTGGACAACCTGCAAGAAATGGACATATTCCTAGAAAAATATAACCTTCCAAAACTCAAACAGGAAGAATCTAAACATCTCAATAGGACAACAACTAGGGAAGAAATTGAAGCAGTCATCAAAAAGCTTCCAGCAAACAAAAGCCTCAGACCAGATGGCTACACAGGAGAGTTTTAGGAAACATTCAAAGAAGAATTAAAACTTATCCTCCTTAGACTATACAAAAATATTCAAGAATAAGGAACACTTCCAAACCAGCTTCACCCTAATACCAAAACCAGATAAAGACAACACAATGAAAGAGAATTATAAGCCAATATCTCTTATGAACATAGATGCCAAAATCCTCAACAAAATTCTAGCAAGTCGGATCCAGCAGTACATCAGAAAGATCATACACTATGACCAGCTGGGATTCATCCCAGGAATGCAAGGATGATACGATATCTGTAAATCAATAAAGGTGATACAGAACATAAATAAATTGAGACATAAAAATCACATCATCATATCAATTGATGCAGAAAAAGCATTTGAAAAAATCCAACACCCTTTCTTGATAAAAACTCTCAGCAAAGTGGGAATAGAAGGATCATACCTCAACATCATAAGAGCCATATATGATAAACCCACAGCTAACATCATACACAATGGGCAAAAACTAAAAGCATTTCCCCTAAGAACAGGAACAAGACAGGGCTGCCCACTCTCTCCTCTCCTGTTCGACATAGTACTGGAAGTATTAGCTATTGCAATTAGACAAGAAGAAGAAATAAAAGGCATCCAAATTGGAAAAGAAGAAGAAAAGCTGTCCTTATTTGCAGATGACATGACACTGTACATTAAAAACCCAAAAGATTCCATCCCAAAACTAATTCACTTAAGAAATGAATTTGGCAATGTAGCAGGATCCAAAATTAATGCCAAGAAATCTGTAGCATTTCTATACACTAATAGTGAAATTACAGAAAGATACACTAAAAAAGCAATCCCATTTACCATCACACCAAAACAATTAAGATACCTAGGAATAAACCTAACTAAGGAGGTTAAAGACCTATATGTAGAAAACTACAGGACGCTGAAAAAAAGAGAAAGAGGAAGATGATAAGAGATGGAAGAGCATACCATGCTCATGTATTGGGAGAATCAACATCATTAAAATGTCCATACTACCCAAAGCAATCTATACATTCAATGCACTATCCATTAAAATACAAATGACATATTTCACAGACCTAGAAAGAATTCTTCATAGACTCATCTGGAACAAAAAAAAGAACAGAAATAGCCACAGCATTTCTGAGAAAGAGGATTCAAGTAGGTGTGATCTCAATACCAGATTTCAAGGTATATTACAAAGCAACTGTTCTCTAAACAGCCTGGTACTGGCACAAGAACAGACATATAGACCAATGGAATACAAAAGAGAATCCAGATATCCATCCAAATCACTATGCATAATTAATATTTGACAAAGGGGGCATGAACATACAATGGAGCCAAGATCGCCACTGCCATATATGGTGCTGGGAAAATTGGACAGATACATGCCAAAAAATGTAACTGGACCACCAACTTACACCAAATACAAAAATAAACTCAAAATGGATACAGGACTTAAACATTAGACGGCAAACCATAAAAATACTAGAGGAATCCACAGGCAGCACAATCTCAGATATATGCCTAAAGAACTTCTTCACTGATACTGCTCCAAAGGCAATGGAAGCTAAAGAAAAAATAAACAAATGGGACTACATCAAAATAAAAAGCTTTTTCACAGCAAGAGTAACCATCAACAAAACAAGAAAGCCCCCTGTATGGGAGAACATATTTGCGAATGTTATCACTGATAAAGATTTAATCTCCAACATCTACAGCCAACTTATACAACTTAATAAAAGAAAGATATACAATCCAATAAAAAAATTGGCAATGAACCTAAATAGAACCTTTTCGATAGACGACAGAATGAAGGCCAAGAGTCACTGGAAAACATGCTCAAAGTCACTAATTATGCAAGAGATTCAAATCAAAACGACAATGTGATACCATCTTATACCTGTCAGAATGGCAATCATCAACAAATCAACAACTGACAAGTGTTGGCGAGGAAGCGGAGAAAAAGGAACCCTTGTGTACTGTTGGTGAAAATGAAGACTGGAGCAGCCACTATGGAGAACAGTATGGAGTTTCCTAAAAACACTAAAAATGGAACTCCCATTTGACTCAGAAATCCCACTCTAAGGAATATATCCTAAGAAATTACAAACACCAATCAGAAAGGATTTATGCACCCCTATGTTCATAGCAGCACAATTTACAATAGGTACAATTTGGAAACAACCTAGGTGCCCATCAGCAGATGAGTGGATCAGAAAACTATGGTACATCTACACAATGGAATTCTATGCTGCCTTAAAAAAGAAGGAATTCTAACCATTTGCAGCAACCTGGATGCAACTGGAGAGCCTTATGCTAAGTGAAAAAGCCAGTCAATGAAGGAGAAACATCACATGATCTCACTCATTTGTGGATAATAAAGAACATTATAAACAGATGAACAAAAAGATAGATACAGAGGCAGTAAAGCATCAAACAGACTCAAATTACAGCAGGAAGGTTAGAGAGAGGTGGGGTAGATAAAAGAGCAACCAAAGGGTTTCTATTCATGCATATAAGCATAACCATGAACACAGACACTGGGGGATTGGGGTATGCTTGGGAGGGGCAGGGGCACTGGGGAGATTTGTATACATGTAACACAATAAAAATAAATAAAAATCAACAAGACTCCAAAACTACAACTAAAAGACAAAACAACTATCCCCTGGAACCACAGGAAACCTGGCTGGAGTGGAAGTCCTACAATTAGAAGGAAAGAAAAATGTGCATCCAGACCTAGTGGGATGTGCAGAGGCTCAGAAGGGCAGAAGTATGTAGAACCATGCGAATCAGACTGGAGTGCGCTGTTGTTTACAATTGGGAGAGAGTTACAAGTTCCCAACTCTCTGAACTCCAGTTTCTGGTGAGATTATTGGGACCCAGACTCATTCTGGGAGAAACTGAATTGTCTGCCATCCACTCGGAAAGGGAGAGGGGTCTCTCAGAGTTGCACACTGGAATCATTGTTTACTACACTGGGGTGCGCGACACAGGACACTGAGCAGAATGAGGCAGGCAGAGGGCTGACTGGCAGCCATTGCTGTTTGCCATGTCCTAGCCTAGAGACCCCCTGAGACCCCACCCCGCCCAATTTACAAATCCACCCAGCTGTGGGTCAACTTTTGCATATGAATTACCTGCCCTCTGAATTAACCTAACAAATTGCAGCTGGGTCAGACAACTCTAAAATTTCCAAACTCCAAGCAAAGAGGAGAAATCAACTCCAAATCTTCCAATTTCCAAGCAAAGAGAAGAAATCTGCAGAGCTCCCTGAAACTCCTGCTGGATGGCCTCAGACACTAGCTGACTTGCATCTCTTTGGAGATTCAAGAACCAGTGTACCTAGAGATCAGTGTAAGACAACACTAGATTTCAACTCCTCACATACATAAGTGACACACTCAAGAGGCAGACTCAGTGAGCACCAAAGCCCCACTGAAGCAAGTTCTGCCGAATAGGGGTGTCTCCAGCACAGCAGTTCTTCCATTAAGAGACTCAGTTAATCCTCACAGTCAATTGGCCTGGAGGTCAATTCCTCCCAGTGTACCAATAGCAATCAAGGCTTAACTACAACAAGACTGTGAACCCAGCCCACAAAGGGGTGCACCAAGAGTGTCCATCTCAGGAAATTGGGGAGGTGGAGCTACTGGGCCCTAAGGACAACTAGCACACAAAGCCACTCCATCACACCAGGAAGCAGCCAAAATGCGGAGACCAACAGATATATCATGAATGAAAGAAATAGAGGAAAGCAAATAACTGGGCATAGAGTTGAAAACCACATTTATAAGGTTATTCAAGAATTTTCTGACAAACCACTGACAAACTAATTGAGAACTCTGAGAAACTTAGTGAGTCCTTCAGATATCTTTTTTAAATTAAATCTTTATTATTCAGATTATAACATTTGTTTCTCTTTTTCCCCCTCCATAGCTCCCCTCCACCCTGCTGCCACCCTTCCCTCTACCCTTACCTCCCTCCCTTTGACCTCATCCATAGGTATAAGATTTTTGTTCAGTCTCTTCCTCTACACCCCTCACTCCTTTCCCCCTGAGAATTATCAGTCCACTCCCTTTCTGTGCTCCTGATTCTAGTATATTCATCAGTTTATTCTGTTGATCAAATTTTTAATTCACCTTATTTTTAGATTCACTTGTTCATAGATACCTATTTGTTGGTCATAATTTTTTATCCTTTACATTTTTCTTCTTCCTCTTCTAAAGAGTACCTTTCAGCATTTCATATAATACTGGTTTGGTGTTGATGAACTCCTTTAGCTTTTTCTTATCTGTGAAGCTCTTTATCTGCCCTTCAATTCTGAATGATAGCTTTGCTGGGAGAGTATTCCTGGTTGTAGGTTCTTGCTATTCATCGTGTTGAATATTTCTTGCCACTCCTGTCTGGCCTGCATCATTTCTTTTGAGAAATCAGCTGACAGTCGTATGAGTGCTCACTTGTAGGTAATTAACTGTTTTTCTCTTGCTGCTTTTAATATTCTCTCTTTGACTTTTGCTCTTGGTGTTTTAATTATGATGTGTCTTGATGTGGTCCTCTTTGGATTCCTTTTGTTTGGAGTTCTGTGAGCTTCCTGTACTTGTAAGTCTATTTCTTTCACCAGATGTGGGAAGTTTTCAGTCATTATTTCTTTAAATAGGTTTTCAGTATCTTGCTCTTTCTCTTCTTCTGGCACCCCCACAATTCTGATGTTGGTACGTCACAGGCTCCTTACATTATCTTCACATTTTTGGATTCATTTTTCTTCTTGCTTTTCCAGTTGAGTGTTTTCTGATTCTTTATATTTCAAATTTTTGACTTGATTCTTGCCTTCCTCTAGTCTGCTGTTAGGTCTCTGTATAATATTTTTTATTTCAGTCACTGTATGTTTAATTTCTAGTTGGTCCTTTTCCATCTCTAGTTGGTCCTTTCCCATCTGTAGTTGGATCTTTTGCATCTCCAGTTGGTTCTTTTTCATCTCTTCTTGGGTCTCACTAACTTTATCCAACTTTTCTAGGATATTCTTGAAAAACATAAGCATGGTTTTGAACTCTATATCCAGTCATTTGTTTTCCTCCATTTCTTTTGTTTGTGATCCCTTCCCTTGTCTCGGCATTTTCACTATGCTGGGAGAACTTCTGTGTTGGATTCAGCCTTGTGATACCAGACTTGCAAAACTGCAAAAGCCTCTCTGTTGAGCTTGGGATGGGTGGAGTCTCAGGGCTTAAGGGACCACCGTGCATTCCAGTCCGCCCTGCCCTCCACGGCTGGTGAGTCTCATGTGACTGGGTAATCACTGGAGCAGTCCCTGTGTGCACGCTCACTCTCTTGCAGTGCCTCTAGACTGCTGCCCCTCTGGCTCCCCTGCACTTCGGGACCATATGAGTCTGGTTCCGCTGGGTTTCACCCGAAACCGGGGTTTAGTGCAGTTAGAGGTGGTACAGTTGGGAGGGTTTGTCTTCCGCCCACTAGTGAAAGCCAGTGGCACAATCAGCATTCAGTCCTCTGCAAGCAGTGCCGTGCGCATCACCAGACTTCTGATCTTTTGGGACTCCCCTACATTTCCGTGCACTTCTCCCTTTTCACAGTCCAAACTCTCCCCATATAAGTTTCAGCTCGATCTGGGGTTTATTGTCGTAGGATAAGGGGTTCAATACCATTGAGAGAATCCGTCTCCCTCCTGCCAGAGAAAGCCAGCCAGGTTATCCAACAATCGCTCTCTCCATGTGTGCTTCCAAGTACCTCAGCTTTTTGCAGCTCCTCTGGGTCTCTGTGAGCCCCTCTCTTTCCTTCTAATTGTAGAATTTCTACTCAGCCAGCTTTCCTGTGGTTCTGGATGATGTCCGTTCTGTCTTTTATTTGTAGTTTTGAAATTGTTGTGCGAGGCAGCAGTGTAGGTGTTTACCTATGCTGCCATCTTGAATTCTCCCTTCAAAGATCTTAATGAGAATGTAAAAAAAATGGAAAAGGACCAGTCAGAAATTAAGCATGCACTGTCTGAAATAAAGAATAATATACAGAGATCCAACAGCAGACTAGAAGACCCCAAGAATCAAATCAAAGATCTAAAATATGAGGAAGCAAAAAACACCCTAACAGAAAAAATAAAAATAAAAAAGAGTCCAAAAATGTGAAGATAGTGTAAGGATCCTCTGGGACAACTTCAAGCATACCAATATCAGAATTATGGGAGTGCCACAATAAGAGAGAGAGCAAGATACTGAAAACCTATTTGAAGAAATAATGAATGAAATTTTTCCTACCTGGTGAAAGAAATGGACTTGCAAGTCCAGGAAGCATACAGAACACCAAACAAAAAGAATCCAAAGAGGACCACATCAAGACACATCATAATTAAAATGCCAAGGGCAAAAGACAAAGAGAGAATCCTGAAAGCAGCAAGAGAAAAACAGTTAGTTACCTAGAAGGGAGTACCCATACGATTGTCAGCTGATTTCTCAACAGAAACTATGCAGGCCAGAAAGGAGTGGCAGGAAATACTTAACATAATGAATATCAAGAACCTACAACCAAGAGTATTCTACCCAGCAAAACTATCATTCAGAATTGAAGGTCAGATAAAGAGCTTCACAGATAAGAAAAAGCTAAAGGAGTTCATCACCACCAAACCAGGATTATATGAAATGCTGAGGGTTTTCTTTAAGAAGAGGAAGAAAAAGAAAAATGTAAAGATAAAAATATGAACAACAAAGTGATAACAAATACATACCTATCAACAAGTGAATCTAAAACTCAAGTAAATAAAAAAATCCTATGAACAGAATAAACTGGTGAATTAGGGGCATAGAAAGGGAATGGACTAACAATTCTTTGGGGGAAAGGAGGAGTGAGGGGTGGTGTAAGAGATTGGGCAAAAATCTTATACTTATGGATGAGGACAGTGGTGGGGGTAAAGGAATGGGATGGGGAGAATCAGGTGGAAGGGAGCTATGGGAGGGGAAAAAGGAATATCTGTAATAAACTGAACAATAAATATTTATTAAAAAATAAAAAAATAAAAATAAAATGAATAAAAAAAACTGATGAAGAGAATAAACTAGTGAATATAATAGAATCAGGAGCATAGAAAGGGAGTAAACTGATACGGGGAAAGGGCTGAGGGGGGTGCAGTAAGGGACTAGACAAAAATCGTACACCTATGGATGAGGACAATGGGGGGAAGGTAAGGACAGAAGGTGGGGCGGGAAACATGTGAATGGGAAGTAGGGGTAGGAGAAGAGGAACAACTGTAATAATATGAACAATAAAGATTTATTAAATTTTAAAAATATATCAACAAAATGAAGAGGTGATTCTTTGAAACGATAAACAAGATTGATGGACCTCTAGCCAGGGTCACCAAGAAGCAAAGTGAGAAGACCCAAATAAACAAAATCAGAAACTAAAGAGGAGAAATAAAAATAGACCCCTCCGAAATACAAAGGATTGTTAAAAAGCAATATGAAATACTCTATTCCAAGGAAATGAACAATCTGCAGGAACTGGACATATTCCTGGAAAAAAATAAGCTTTCAAAACTCAATCAGGAAGAACCTAAACATGTCAATAGGTCAATAACTATGTAAGAAATTGAAGCAGTCATCAAAAAGCTTCCCACAAACAAAAGCCTGAAACCAGATGGTCACACAGGAGAGTTTTACCAAACATTCAAGGAAGAATTAAAGCCTATCCTCCTCCGATTGTTCAAAAATATTCAAGAAGAAGGAACACTTTCAAACTCCTGCTATAAAGCCAACATCAACCTAATACCAAAACCAAATAAAGACAACACATTGAAAGAGAATTACAGGCCAATATTTCTCAACATAGATGTCAAAATCCTCAACAAAATTCTATCAAATTGGATCCAGCAGTACGTTAGAAAGATCATACACCATGACCAAGTAGGATTTATACCAGGGATGCAAGCATGGTACAATATCCACAAATCAATTAACATGATACATCACATAAACAAATTGAGAGATAAAAATCACATGGTCATATCAATTGATGCAGAAAAACATTTGACAAAATCCAACACCCTTTCTTGATAAAAACTCTCAGCAAGGTGGGCATAGAAGGATCATACTTCAACAGCATAAAAGCCATATATGATTTACCCACAGCTGAAGTCATACTCAATGGGCAAAAACTAAAACCATTTCCCCTAAGAACAGGAACAAGACGGGGATGCTCACTTTCACCACTCCTCTTTGACATAGTACTGGAAGTATTAGGCAATGCAATTAGACAAGAAGAAATAAAAGGCATCCAAATTGGAAAAGAAGAAGTAAAGCTGTCCTTATTTGCAGATGACATGATACTGTACATAAAAAACCCAAAGGACTCCATCCAAAAACTAATAGACTTAATAAATGAATGCGGCAATGTAGCAGGATACAAAATTAATGCCAAGAAATCTATGTCATTTATATACACTAATGGTGAAATTACCGAAAGAGAGACTAAAAAAGCAATCCCATTTACCATCACACCAAAAAAATTAAGATACCTAGGAATAAACCTAACTAAGGAGGTAAAATATCTATATGCAGAAAACTACAGGACACTGAAGAAAGAGATAGAGGAAGATGTAAACAGATGCAAGAACATACTGTGCTCATGGATTGGAAGAATCAACATCATTAAAATGTCCATACTACCCAAAGCAATCTATAGATTCAATGCACTACCCATTAAAATACCAAAAACATATTTCACAGACCTAGAAAGAACTCTACAAAAATTCTTCTGGAACAAAAAAAGACCCTGAATAGCCACAGCAATCCTGAGAAAGAAGAATAAAAATGGGTGGTATCTCAATACCAGATTTGAAGCTATATTACAAAGCTACTCTTTTCAAAACAGCCTGGTACTGGCACAAGAACCGGCACATAGACCAATGGAATAGAATGGAGAATCCAGATATCCACCCAAACCGCTATGCTCAATTAATATTTGACAAAGGAGGCATGAACATACACTGGAGTCAAAGCAGTTTCTTCAATAAATGGTGTTGGGAAAATTGGACAGATACACGCAAAGAAAATGAATCTAGATCACCAACTTACACCATATACAAAAATAAACTCCAAATGGATACAGGACTTAAACATAAGAACGGAAAAAATAAAAATACTAGAGGAATCCACAGGCAGTAAAATAATTTAAATTTTTTTTAAAAATTGCAGTAGTCAAAGTCATTCACTTCCTCTATTGCTCTGTTTGGCACGCCTGTTTCCCAGTCAGGGCAGTATTGCACTTCCGTGCGTTCCACTGCTCCTCTGTGTTTTAAGCCAGTCCTGATTTTTAAGCAGACAGTGTGTCATAATTTCTTGTATTCCTTTATTCGTGATTACACAAGAGTCATTTTGTGATTCAACCCCTGGCTGCCAGTGTTTCTAGTTTGATCTCTGGGTCTATAGGTCCTCTCTAGGCTGTGCTTCAATCCTGCTTTCCCTGAGGCACTCAATACCAGATTGTGGGAATGGGTTTCCCCAGAGCTGATTCTCTGATGGTTATTCCCTGCTCTCATCCCTATGTTCCAGAAAAACAACTTTCCCCTGCAGTCTCTTAGGATGTCCCCAATTGGGTGATTCTATGTATTTGGCTTAGTAATGAGAATCAAAGATTTAAAGAGGAAAAAGCGTAAGTGTGTAAACTCCGGGGCTGCGTGAAAGTCTTTGCAGTCTTTTGCCCCTTGTATCTAAGCACCCCGCACACTTTTAACATTTTTTGGCTTTACTTTTATGTCAGATCAAAATCGATTGCTTTTTAGAGATCCCTTATGTTAGCAGCTCTGAGGACCCTGTCCACTATCACTGGTCACACCAGTCCCAACAGCCATGCATTTTTCAAGGCGCACACTTCCCTTGATCTCCAACTCCCACAGTGAGCACATTTCTCTGTCATGCCGAGACCAGAAACCTCACCTTATCCCAGGCGAAATCTGACCTTTCTGTGAGGGAGTGTAGAGCTCCTCTGAATCCATGTGTTTGGGACAATTTGGGACCACTGTTCTGGACTAGAGTCCCCAGTTACATTAGGTGGACTCTCTTGGTGCACTCCTTTATTGGTTGTGTGCACAGTCTTTTGTAGTTAAGCCTTGATTATTGTTGGTATCACTGGGAGGAATTGACCTCCAGGCCAACTGGCTATGAGAATCAGGTGTGTCTATGATGGTAGAACTTCTGTTCTGGAGATACCCTTATGAGACAAGATATGTTTCAGTGGGGCTTTGTTGCTCACTGAGTCTGCATCCTGAGTATGTCCCTTTTAGATCTGAGGAGTTGTAATCTGGATGGTCCCACTGTGACCCTGGGTACACTGGCTCTTGGATCTCCAAGGAGGTGCAAATTTTGCCTCTGTCTGAGGCCACCCAGCAGGGGCTGTGGAGAGATCTACAGATTCCTCTTCTTTGTTTGGGTTTTGGAGGTGCCCAGATGAGGCCCACCTGTGAAGCAATGCAAGCTGCTATGTGGCCTTGGGCCTACTTTTGGATGTTCTGTGTCTCTCTGACTCAGCTGCAGTTTGTTAGGTAAGTTTAGATTTCAAAGGACCAGACCATTCATATGTAAAAGCCTCTATGCTCAGCTTGGATGGGGCAGAGTCTCAGGGCAGAGCAAACAGCAATGGCTTCCTGTCAGCCCTGTCCTAAGAGGCCTCTGGATCTCAGTGTCCTGTGGTAATCTCTGCAAGACACCCTCGTGTTTCGCCCACTGCCAGACAGTTCAGTTTCTCCCTGTCTCAGTCTGGGTCCCCAGAATCTCACCCAGAACTGGAGTTCAGAGCTGTCAGGAGCTTTTGTCTCCCTCTGGCTTGAAAAATCCACCTGGGTACTCAGTTTCCAGCCCTCTCTGTGCACACACCTCCATACCTCTACCTTCTACAGCTCCTGTGAGTCTCAGTGTGCTTTTCTCTTTCCTTCTAGTTGTAGAATTTCCACTTAGCCGGCCTTCCTGTTGTTATGGATGATGTCCATTTTGTCTTTTAGTTGTAGTTTTGAAATTGTTTTGCTAGGCAACAGTTTAGGTATTTACCTATGCCGCCATCTTAGTTTCTCCCCAACATGTTTATTTTGATGCAGCCTGGAAGCATGCTCCAAAGACTAATATCCAATTTCTTGTTAAGTCATTAGTCCTGACTGCCAGAGATAAAACTGAACTTACTGCAAACCTTCTTATACACACTTAGTGATAGAGGAAAATGGTTAGAATACTAATATCTATAATATAACTGACTGTATTATGATGAAATATTAAATGGATTTCATATAAATATTAGAAATAAGACATGTGGCAACGATTCAGAAAAAAAGTGTGTTAAATCATTTGTCAATTAATAATATAGTCTGGAAATCTTGGTGTTTACTGATTTTTTTCTCTATCTGTTATGTGAATGTTTATTATATCATGTTTACTGAAGAAAATGAGACAAGGAGCAAAATAATGTAATATCAGAGTTATAACAGTCTAGATTTTCAGCATAGTAATAGTTTAAAAAGATCTACTTTCATAAAATGGAATATTGGTCATTGAAAGAAGCAATTTAGCTCCTAGTGGGAATTTTTTGTAAAAGGATCTTTAGAACTTACCAAGGAAGATTAAAGATAAAGCTAAATGACTCTTCTAAAGAAGTCTCTTGTTGACTTAAGAGATTATCTGAGGAAGACTATAGAATTTACAGAGGATGAGAGCTGTAGCCAGTTACTATCTATCTATATAAAAGGCTAAGTGACCCACTGTATATCTCTCTGAACTTCTGACCAACTGGCCAACTGGCCACTAGCACATATGATACACACTGACAATTTAAAAATAAATGTTGACTCGCACATGCACAGTACTTATAAAGCTCTCACCGATGCCAATCACATGCGTGTGTTTCAATCTGTCATTGTTGATCATGAATTTGGTTGTTATTGTTGACATTCTGATTTATTATCTCAAAATTGTGACCTAACAAAATTGAAGCTGAAGTATTAACAGGACCTGCAAAAGGAGAGGTTGTTCTGATTCTAAGAATTGATATGTCAAAGATCCATGATGGCTGATGATGGGACAGCAGGCTGCAAGATAGTATGTGAGTGAGAGAACAAAAGGAAAGTGTGTGGACATGTGGTGAGTGTATGTATTTGTGAGAGAGGGACATCTATATTCCACAGGACTGCTGGGGACTGGCATACTAGGCTTTCCTGGACAGGCAGCCTCTACTGCTGCTGAAATCTCTTCCAGAGTGGCCAACTCTGCCACCTTGAAGGGGAGATGGGCTGTGATTGGAAGCCCAGCCTTACATTGAACGAGGTAGACCTCAAATACCCCCCAGGACTTTACAAACACAATGTCCAGGGACCAGCTGCCCCAGCTGCAAACCAGCTCCCCGACTGCAGGCACCTAAAAAGTTTGTCCAGGGGGAGACAACATGGTGCATAATACATGGAAGGGTCCTGTGTCTTCTCACATAGCAGATAGAAGGAACAGCTGAATCAAACAACTCCCAACTGGAATTGGCAAACTAAACACAGCTGGTGAGGCAATCCAGGGACAGAAAGGTCAGATATCGTCTAAAGGAAGACTTTACCCCACAAAAATCCATAGCCATTTGAGTGTAACCCTCAAATGTGGAAGGGGGTACACAGGGCTGCTGGCAGGAGGAGACTCTAGATATTAGCCCACAGCAGGGCTGGACCCAGAAAGGCAGACTGAATTTTTATACTGGCTGCACAAGGCTTGGGGGAAAAGACAAGAGTTGGCTTTGACTTTGTTCCTTTTTATCTGCTTGCTTTTCATTGATAAGTCCGGTACATAGGATCTTCCAATTAAAATATTCACCAAGACTGCAGGGGAAAGTTGTTTTTGTGGAAACTGGGGATCAGAGTGGGGAAAGAGGAACAGGAAACCAATTCTGGAGTAGGCTGTCCCTCAAACCCAGTATTAAGTGTGGCAGGGAAAGGAAAATCTACTAGTAAACACTGGGTAGAGGGGCCTGTTAGCCCAGGATATTAAGACAGAAACATTGCCACCCAGGGGTTGAATCAGAAATTGACTCTTGTGTAAATACAACTAAAGGCAGGTTGAGAAACCAAAGGAATGGAGAGATCCCGCCTGCTTGAAAACACGATTGTAGCTTATGACAGAGAGGAGTGGTGGATTGAAGGAAAATTCAGTACTGTGCTGACTACCTTACAGGAATTAGACGTGCCAAGCAGAACAGTAGAGGAAGTGAACAACCTTCACCACTTCACTTTTTTATTTAATCTTTCACTTAAGAAATCAAATTGTTTTTCTCACTTCATTTTACGATTTTAGTATTATATTTTTATTTTTAACTAGTATTATTACCACTTTTATTTTATCTTTTTAAAAGTTTTATTTTATTTTTTATGTTATTTTATTTTGGAGTTAGTGTTCTACATTTTTTATATTTTTTAGCATGAATTTACTCGAGCTCAATTTTTCCTTTATGCCAACACTCTCTTCCTCACTTTTTTCCACTTTATCACTCTTTCTCTTACCCTGTTTCTGCCTTAGTTTTTCTCTATTCTTTCTTTTTACTCCCTGTTAAAAATTAATGTTACTCATATATCTAATTTCCTCTCCCCTGGTCCAAGTCCATGTACACTTCTCTCTTCTCTTTCTTCACAATCCAAAAAAAATTTTTCTCTTTCTTCTCTTTTTTGTTTGTTCCTTTTCTTTCTATCTGTTTTGTTGTTGTTTGTTTGATTGTTGGTTAGTTTGATTATTTTCTTTCTTTTCCATTTTTTTCTTTGCTTCTGATTTTCTACTCCTGACTAATTCTCCTATTCTCCTAATAGCTTAATTAATTCTAATCACCAACTCAGGCTTATCTACTCTATATTCTCCTTCTCTAATAATAAACAAATACATAGATAGATACATTAATGAAAGGGGAAAATTATATATTTTTTTCTTTTATATATATTTTAATACATATATATTTTTTCTTTTTTGTATTTTGTTTTTTAATTTTCTTCTTATACACTCCTTCTCTTTCTACCTCCTCTATACTGAATTGTGGCTATTTCCTCATTCATTCAATTCCTTGACCTTACCTTCTGGAAATAAGGTCTGCCTCCTCTGATTCATCTGGGTGTTTGTTGTTTGCATTTTTTGGATTAGTTGTTGTTTATTGTTTGCATTCATCTCTCAGTGTTTGTTGTTTGCATTTTATGGATTACTTTTTTTATTGGAGTTTTCTCCTAATATACATATATTTTTCTTCTGATTTTTTTACTATTTTTTTTCTTTCTTACATGTTTTCCTTTTCTCAACGCCATTTTTGCACTCTTTTCTACCCCCTAATTTTCTTTTCTCTGGCTTTCACCTTTATTTGGGATTATTAGGATTGTGACTACATTTGTGTTTGGTGCGCTATGCATTGTGTCCTGTTTTGTTGTATTTTGTGCTTTTAAGTCAACACAGAAGAGAGAGAGCTACATAGCCAGATACCCTAAGAGGAACAATAATGGGGAGACAAAAAACAGCTCACATACAAAAGAAAATAGGAATCACCAGGAAAAAGGAAGTAAATGAAATTGAGGCAAGCAATATGTCATAGAAATAATTCAGAGCAATGATCATAAGGACTCTGAAAAGGTTGAAAGACAAATTCAACAGTATGTTTAAGAACCAAGAGGAAATGAAGAAGAACCAAGAAGAAATGAAAAAAATGACATTGCTGCAAAAAGAACTCAATAGAAAGCATCATCAGTAGACTAGAAAAAGCTGAGGACCACATCAGTGAGCTAGAAGACAAGGTAGGAGAAAATACCCAAGCACAGCAGCATCTAGGAAAAAAAAACTTTAAAAAAGGAGGAGAGCCTAAGAGAACTTTGGGACAACATGAAATGAAACAACATCTGCATAATAGGGAAGTCAAAAGGAGAAAAAACTGAGCAAGGAATAGAAAACCTGTTTGAAGAAATATGGACAGAAAACTTCCATCATATCAGGAAGAAAAAACTCACACAAGTCCAAGAAGCTCAAAGAGTCACAAACAAGATGAACCCTAAAAGACCAACACCATGACACGTTATAATTAAATTGGCAAATACCAACAACAAAATAATAATATTAAAGGCTGCCAGAGAGTTACCTACAAATGATCTCCCATCAGACTATTGACTGATTTCTCAACAGAAACACATCAGGCCAGAAGAGAATATAATGAAATATACAAAATCATGCAAAGCAAGAATCTAAATCCAAGAATACAGTACCCAGCAAAGCTATCAATCAAAATTGAGGGTGAAATCAGGAGCTTCACAGATAAGAAAAGGATTAAAGGAGTTTATTACCACCAAACCAGCAATGCAAGAAATGCTAAAGGGTCTGCTGTAAAAAGAATAGGAAGTGAAGAAGGAACAGAGGCATAAAGAATAAAAATGGTAGATTTCTGTGTTCTCTGTTCTATTTCATTGATCTATACATCTGTTCTTGTGCCAGTACCAGGCTGTTTAGAGAACAGTGGCTTTGTAATACAGCTTGATATATGGTTTTCAGATCACACTTACTTTGCTCTTCTATCTCAGGATTTCTGCAGCTATTCATGGTCTTTTTTTAACCCAGATGATTTTTTTTCGAAAGTTCATTTTAGGTCTGTGAAATATGTCATTGGTATTTTATTTTATTTTTTTAAATTTCCTTATTGATTAAGGTGTTACATGTGTCCTTATTCCTCCATTACCCACTCCATCTCTCCCACTCATACCCTCAGCCCTCTGTTGTCTGGGTCCATTGGTTAGGCTTATATGCATGCATACAAGTCCTTTGGTTGATCTTTCCCACTTATCCCCAATCTCTCTTACCTTTCATCTGAGGTTTGATGGTCTGATCAATGTTTCTCTGTCTCTGGATCAGTTCTTGTTCATCAGTTTATGCTGTTCATTATTTTGCATAAATGAGTGAGATCATGTGATATTTATTTTTCTCTGACTGGCTTATTTCACTTAGCATAATGCTCTCCAGTTCCATCAATTCTGTTGCAAATGATAAGAACTCCTTATTTTTTACTGCAGCGTAGTATTCCATTGTGTAGATGTATCACAGTTTTCTAATCCACTCATCTGCTGATGGGCACCTAGGCTGTTTCCAAATCTTTGCTATGGTGAATTGTGCTGCTATGAACATAGGGGTGCACATATCCTTTCTGATTGGGGTTTATAGTTTCTTGGGATAGATTCCTAGCAGTGGTAACACTGGGTCAAATGAGAGTTCCACTTTTAGTTTTCTGAGAAAACTCCATGCTGTTCTCCACAATGGCTGCACCAGTCTGCATTCCCATCAGCTGTGCATGAGGGTTCCTTTTCCTCCACATTCTCTCCAGCATTTGTCATTTGTTGATTTTTTGATGATACCCATTCTGACAGGTGTTAGATGGTATCTCATTGTCGTTTTGATTTGCATCTCTTGGATGATTAGTGACTTTGAGCATGTTGTCATATGTCTCTTGGTCTTCCTTCTGTTTTCTTTTGAAAAGTATCTATTCAGGTCCCCAGCCCATTTTTTTTTATTGGCTTGTATATCTTCCTTTTGTTAAGTTGTATGATTTCCCTGTAAATGTTGGAGATTAAAACCTTATTGGTGTTGACAATGGCAAATATGTTCTCCCATACAGTGGGCTTTCTAGTTGTTTTGTTAATGGTTTCTTTTGCTGTGAAAAAGCTTTTTATTTTGATGTAATCCCATTTGTTTATTTGTTTATTTAGTTTCCATTGCCCTAGAAGCACTATCAGTTAAGAAATTGCTTCAGCATTTGCCTGAGATTTTACTGCCTGTGCATTCTTCTAGTATTTTTATGGTTTTCCATCTTAGGTTTAAGTACTGTATTCATTTTGAGTTTATTTTTGTGTATGGTGTAAGTTGTTGGTCTAGTTTCATTTTTTTCCATGTATCTGTCCAATTTTCCCAACATCATTTATTGAAGGGACTGTCTTGACTCCATTGTATGTTCATGCCTCCTTTGTCAAATATTAATTGAGCATAGTGGTTAGGGTTGATTTCTGGGTTCTCTATTCTATTCCATTGGTCTATGTGCCTGTTCTTATGCCAGTACCAGGCTGTTTTGAGAACAGTGGCTTTGTAATACCGCTTGATATCTGGTACTGAGATCCCATCTACTTTGTTATTCTTTCTCAGGATTGCTGCAGCTGTTCAGGGACTTTTTTTATTCCAGATGAATTTTTGGAAAGTTCATTCTAGGTCTGTGAAATATGCCATTGTTATTTTAATGGGTATTGCATTGAATATATAGATTGATTTGGGTAGTATGGACAGTTTGATGATGTTGATTCTACCAATCCATGAACATGGTATGTTCTTCCATTTGTTTATATCTTCTATCTCTGTTTTCAGAGTCCTGTTGTTTTTTGCATATAGGTCTGTTACCTCCTTAGTTAAGTTTATTCCTAGGTCTCTTAATTTTTTTTTTTTTGGTGCAGTGATAAATGGGATTGCTTTTTTAGTCTCTTTCTGTAAGTTTATTATTTGTATATAAAAATAGCATAGATTTCTTGGCATTAATTTTGTATTCAGCTACATTGCCTAATTCATTTATTAAATCTAATGATTTTTTATTGGGTCTTTACGGGTTTCTATGTATACTATTATGTCAGCTACTAATAAGGACAGCTTTACATCTTCTTCTCCAATTTGGATGCCTTTTATTTCTTCTTCTTGTCTGATTGCAATGGCTAGTACTTCTAGTACTATGTTGAACAAGAGTAATGAGAGTGGGCATCCCTGTCTTGTTCTTGTTCTTAAGAGAAATTGTTTTAGTTTTTGTTCATTGAGTATGATGTCAGCTGTGGGTTTGCTAAGATTTGGAAACACCCTAAGTGCCCATCAGCAGATTAGTGGATTAGGAAACTGTAGTACATCTACACAATGTAATATTATGCTGTGATAAAAAAGAAGTTCTTACCATCTGGAGAGCATTATGCTAAGCAATATAGTCATAGTAGGCAAATTCAATACCCCACTATTACCATAGGATAAAGTCTCTAAACAAAAAATCAGCAAAGAAACATCAATCTTAAATGACTCACTAGATCAGATGGAATTAATTGACATCTTCAGAACATTTCACCCCAAAGCCACAGATTATAATTTTTTCTCAAGTGCACATGTGTCATTTTCAAAGATAGACCACATATTGGGACATAAGCAAATATTTTCAAATTTAAGAAGATATAAATCATGTCAAATATCTTCTCTGAATACCATGGCATAAAATTAGAAATCAACTACAATAAAACCAATACAAAAAATGAAACACCTGGCAGCTATGCAGCATGCTATTAAACAGTGACTGAGTTACCAGAGAGATCAAGGAAGAAATAAAAAGCATCATGGCAACAAATGACAATGAAAAGAAAAAAATCCAAAAATGTATGGGACACAGTGAAAGCAGTCCTGAGGGGAAAGTTCATAATTCTACAGGTCTGTCTCAAAAATAAAAAATAAAATAAAATAAAATAAAATAAACAAGACACAATGAAATAAATTATCTAGCCCTACAATTCAAAGAGTTGGAAAAATAATGACAAGAAAAGCTCAGCGTAAGCCAAAAGGAGGAAATAATAAAGATAAGAGTGGAGATAAATGACATAGAGACCAAAACAGTACAAAAGATCAACAAAACCAAGAGCTGATTCTTTGAAGGATTAAACAAGATTGATTACCCTCCAGCCAGGCTCATAAAAAAACAAAAAGAGAGGACCCAAATAAACAAAAATCAGAAATGAAAGAGGTGAAATAAGAACCCATCACAGAAAAATACAGATGATCATGAAAAAAATACTATGAATGACTCTATTCCAACAAAATGAACAACCTAGACGAAATGGACATATTCTTAGAAAAATAAAAGCTCCTAAAATTCAATAAAAAAGAATAAAAAACCCTGGCTAGGTCAGTAACTTCCAAAGAAATTGAAGCAGCCGAGAACCAAGATGGTGGCATATGTAAATACCTATATTTGCTGCCTCTCACAACCACATCAAAATTACAACTAAAAGGCAAAACAACTACCACCCAGAACTGCAGGAAAGCTGACAGAGTAGAAGTTCCACAACTAGAGAGGTGAAGAAAGTGCATTAAGACTGGTAAGAAGTGTGGAGGCGTGGAAAATGCTGGCACCTTGATGTGCTGCTCTTTTAATTGGGAGGGAGATACAAGTTCCCACTTGCTCTGAACTCCAGTTCCAGGTGAAACTCTGGGACACCCAGACACATATGGGGAGAAACTGGACTGTCTGGCATGAGGACAGGAATGGGAGGGTGGCTTTCTTGCAGAAGTGCTCACAGCTGTCATTGTTCCTACAAGGGGGTATGGGATGCGGAGACCCAGAGGCCTCTCTAGTGCAGGGCTGACTGGCAGCCATTGCTGTTTGCTCCACCCTGGAAATTCCCAGAGACCCCGCCCCACCCAATTTATAACCCCACCCAAGCTGTGTACATTGGCTTTTGTATATGAATGGCCTGTCCTTTCTCCACCTAAAACCTGTCAAACTGCAGCTGGATCAGAGAGCCCCAGAGCTTTAAAAAAGAAAAGGCCCAAGGCCTGGCAGCAGCAGCAGCCGGCCTTGCTTCACAGCTGAGCCTCATCTGGGCACTTCCAAACAAAGAGCAGGAATCTCCAGATGTCTCTGTAGCTCCTGCTGGGCAGCCTCAGACAGTGGCTGACTTTGCACCTCCTTGGAGATCCAAGAGCCAGTGTACCTAGTAGTCAGTGTGAGACCATACCGGATTATAGCTATTCATATTCTTAAGAGATACACTCAAGGGGCAGACTCAGTGAGCACCAAAGCCCCACTGAAGCAGGTCTTGCCCCATAAGGGTGTCTCATATGCAACAAATCTTCAAGTGTAGACATAGCTGGTCACCACAGCCAATTGGCCTGGAGGTCATTTCCTCCCAGTAATAGCAACAGCAATCAAGGATTAACTACAACAAGACTGTGCACATAGCCCACAAAGGGGTGCACCAAGATAATTCACCTCAGGTGACTGGGGAGGCTGAGCCACTGGGTCCTATAGGATACCTACCACACAAGGCCACTCTATCAACACAAGAAGATTTATCAACTACCCAATACATAGAAACAAACACAGGGAAGCAGCCTAAATGCAGAGACAATAAAACAGGTCACAAATGAAAGAAATGGAGGAAAGCAAACAACTGGATATAGAGTTCATAACTATCATTATAAGGTTACTCAAGAATCTTCTAGAAACTTCCCAGAAATTTAGTGAGACCTTCAATGATATGGAAAAGGACCAATCAGAAATTAAGCATACACTGACTGAAATAAAGAATAACATACAGAGATTCAACAGAAGACTAGAGGATTCCAAGAATCACATCAAAGATTTGAAATACGAAGAAGCAAAAAAACACCCAACCAGAAAAGAAAAAGGAATTCAAAAATATGAAGATAGTGTCAGGAGCCTTTGGGACAACTTCAAGCATACCAACATCTGAATTATGGTGGTGTCAGAAGAAGAGAGAGCAAGATATTGGAAATCTATTTGAAGAAATAATGGCAGAAAACTTCACCTACCTGGTGAAAGAAATAGACTTACAGGTCTAAGAAGTGCAGAGAACCCCAAACAAAAGGAATCCAAAAAGGACCACACCAAAGCACATCATAATTAAAATGCCAAGCGCAAAAGACAAAGAGAGTCTTAAAAACAGCAAGAGAAAAAGAGTTAATTACCTACAAGGGAGCACCCATACGACTGTCAGATGATTTCTCAACAGAAACTGTGCAGGCTAGAAGGGAAATATTCAAAGTGATGAATAGCAAGAACCTACAGCCAAGATTACTCTACCCAGCAAAGCTAACACTCAGAATTGAAAGTCAGATAAAGAGCTTCACAGACAAGAAAAAGCTAAAGGAGTTCATCACCATCAAACCAGTATGATATGAAATGTCAAAGGGTATTCTCTAAAAGGAGGAAGAAGAAAAAGGTAAAGATAAAAAAAAATATGAACAACAAAGTGAGAACAAATACATATCTATCAACAGAGAATCTGAAAATCAAATGAATAAAAAACCAATGAGCATAACAAACTGGTGAATGTAATAGAATCAGGGGCCTGGAAAGGGAGCAGACTGACAATTCTCGGGGGGGGGAGGCGGGGTTGTGGGGGGGCGGGGTTGGACAAAGAGCTTATACCTAAGAATGAGGTCAGTTGCGGGGAAGCCTTGAGTGAGGTGAGAATCAGGTGAAGGGAACCTATGGGGGAGAAAAGAGGAACATCTGTAATAATCCGAACAATAAATATTTTTAAAAAATATTTTTAAAAAGAAATTAAAGCAGCTATCAAAAATCTTCCAGCAAACCAAAGCCCTGGTCTAGATGATTTTACAGGAGAGTTCAACCAAGCATTCAAAGAACTAAAACCTATCCTCCTCAGACTATTCCAAAAATACAAGAAGAAGGCATCCTTCTAAGCTCTTTCTATGAAGCCAGCATTACCCTAATACCAAAACCAGATAAAGACAACACACAAAAAAAAACTTGATGGCTAATATCTTTGATGAACATAGATGGCAAAATCCTCAACAAAATTCTAGCAAATAGGATTCAGCATTACATAAGATCATACACCATGACCAAGTGGGATTTTTTTCCAGGATGCAAGGATTGTAGAATATCTGCAAATAAATAAGTGTGATTCATCACATAAACAAACTGAGAGTCAAAAATCACATAATCATATCAATTGACGCAGAAAAAGCATTTGACAAAATCCAATACCCTTTCTTGATAAAAACTCTCAGCAAAGTGGGAATACAGGGATCATACCTTAACATAATAAAAGCCTTATATGACAAACCTACAGCAAACATCATACTCAATGGGCAAAAATTAAACTTATTTCCCCTGAGAACAGGAATAAGACAGGGATGCCCAATTTCACCACTCCTGTTCAATATAGTACTAGAAGTGATAGCCATAGTGATCAGACAAGAAGAAGAAATAAAAGGCATCCAAATGGAAAAGAAGTAAAACTGTCTTTATTTGCAAAATGACTTGATACTATACATAGAAAACCACAGACTCCATAAAAACAAACAAACAAACAAACAAAAATCTACTAGACCTAATAAACGAATTTAGCAATGTTGCAGGATACAAAATTAACACAGAGAAATCTATGGCCTTTTTATACACCAATAATTAACTCACAGAAAGAGGAATGCAAAATAACAACAACAACAACAATCCCATTTACCACAGCAACCAAAAAAAATAAGATACCTAGGAATAAACTTATTTAAGGACATAAAAGACTTGTACTCTGAAAACTACAGGGCAATGAAAAAAGAAATAGAGGAAGACATAAACAAATGGAAGAACATAGATTGGTAGAATCCACATCATTAAAATGCCCATACTACCCAATGCAATCTACAGATTCAATGCAATCCCCATTAAAATACCAATGGCATATTTTAAAGATCTAGAAGAAACTCTCTAAAAATTCATATGACATTAAAAAAAGACCCTGAGGAGCCACAGATATCCTGAGAAAGAAGAATAAAGTTGGAGGGATCACAATACCAGATAGCAAGCTATATTATCAAGCCACGATTCTCAAAACTGCCGGGTACTGGCACAAGAACAGACATATAGACCAATGAAACAGAACAGGGAACCCAGAAATTGATCTAAGCCATTATGCTAAATTAATATTTGACAAAGGAGGCAGGAACATAAAATGGAGGCAAGACAGTCTCTTTAATAAATGGTGCTGGGGAAATTTGGTCAGATACACGCAAAAGAAAAGAAAAGAAAAGAAAAGAAAAGAAAAGAAAAGAAAAGAAAAGAAAAGA
>JAAGEH010000031.1:9155709-9243061 GCA_011751065.1 Lasiurus cinereus
AAGGAAGGAAGGAAGGAAGGAAGGAAGGAAGGAAGGAAGGAAGGAAGAAAGGAAGGAAAGAAAAGAAACTAGATCACCAACTTACACCCTACACAAAAACAAACTCAAAATGGCTAAAGGATTTAAAAGTAAGATGGGAAACCATAAAAATTCTAAAAGATTCCATAGGCAGCAGCATAGCAGACATATGTTGTAGCCAATATCTTTACAGAAACAGCTCATAGGGCAATAGAGACTAAGGAGAAAATAAACAAGCGGGACTGCATCAAAATAAAGAACTTCTGTACAGCAAAAGAAAACATCAACAAAACAACAAGAAAGCCCACTGCATTGGAGAACATATTTGCCAATGATATTTCCAATAAGGCTTTAATCTCCAAAATTTACAAAGAACTCATACAATTTAACAAAAGGAAGATAAAAGATCCAATTAAAAAATGGACAATGGATCTAAATAGACATTTTTTCAAAAGAGGAGATACAGAAGGCCCAGAGACATATGAACACATGCTCAAAGTCACTAATCATCACAGAGATGCAAATCAAAACAACAATGAAATACCATCTCACACCTGTCATAATGGCTATCATCAACAAATTAACAACTGACAAGTGCCGGCAAGGATGTGGAGAAAAAGGAACCCTTCTGCACTCCTGGTCGGAATGTAGACTGGTACAGCCATTATAGAAGACTGTATGGAGTTTCCTCCAAAAGTTAAAAATGGAATTCCTGTTTGACCCAGTGACCCCACTTCTAGAACTATATCCCAAGAAACCAGAAACAGCAATCAGAAAAGATATATGCACCCCTATGTTCCCTGCAGCATAATTTACAATAGCTAAGATTTGGAAACAGCCTAATTTCCCCTTAGCAGATGAGTGGATTAGAAAACTGTGGTACATCTACACAATGGAATACTACGCTGCTATAAGAAAGAAGGAATTCTTACCATTTGCAACAGCATGGATGGAACTGGAGAACATTATACTAAATGAAATAAGCCAGTGGGAGAAAGATAAATATCACATGATCTCACTCATATGTGGGATATAATAATCAAAACAATTTGATGAACAAGAATAGATCCAGAGACAAATGGCAGGGGAGGGGTGGTTAGAGAGCAACCAAAGGACTTGTGTGCATGCATGTTTGTGTAACCAATAAACACAGACACTGGAGCACTGGAGGCTTGCCCGGATTGGGAATGGCTGGGGGTGGGGGGTCAACTTGGGCAAAAGGAGACATATGTAAAACTTTAGACAATAAAAAATAATTGATATGTCCCCATCTGACATTGGTTCCCATTTAAATTAATTCGAAGACAGTTTTCCATATTGCCAGCATTTGCAATGACTATTAATAAATCACAAGGATAAACTCTAGACAGAGTAGGAATATTCCTACCTGAACCTGTTTTTGAACATGATTAGTTATATGTTGCTTTCTCTCGAGTTTGAAGAGTGTGTGATGTTAAATTTGTAAAATACTTTATCACAAGAGAAACTAGTCAAGCACTCTGAAAGTGTTTTTACTCTTATTGTGGTATACAGGAAGACATTAGAATAAGTTTATTCAATTTACCAGTCATTTTTTTCAATGTTTTTATATCACGTTTTTGTTGTTTTTGTATCATGTCTTTGTTGTTATATCATGTTCTTATTGTTTATTAATCAATTTATATATTATTTTCATATATATTTTACTAATTTTCTTTCACCTCTGACATTTCTATTATACAGAGCAAATAGTGATATTAAACTATTTCTTCTAATTCATTTTCTTTCAATGTACACAAATTCGTGCACCAGGTCACTAGTATTAGATAAGATACCTCCAAGGACTCAATGAAAACTGCAATAGAATACCTTTACATTTGGGAAGGAAATGATGGCTTAGGCTTGGAACAGTATTCTTCTACAATAGAGATTAGTTTAAGAAGTTCAAATTCTTATTTGAACAGAGGTCTGAAAAATAAGAATTATGTAACAAATATTACAGACTTTTCCAGATGGTGAAATGAGATCACATGAACACAATTATCCAACTTTCATCTGCCACAAGGCCCTGCCTGCTCACAGAGGAAATTAATCCCTTTCCAAAGACTCTCCAGTTGTTCCTCAGCAAAGAGAATGTGCTTGTAACAACATGTTACCTATGTGATTGTAACAAATTCACCTATGTCCTTATAATCCAGACTACTAGTTAAAGCACCTCATCATTGCCTCTATTGCTTATCCCCTTTGTGCAAATCGCACAGAGCTTCCATTCCTTGAGTTACTGAGAACTGAGTCATTCACTCAACTGTATATTAATTTTGTCACTTGGGACTTTAACATCATTATTTGAGTCCAGAATCATAGAAGGTCCTTCATGAAAATGGTTCCTTCAGCTTTTGGCTCTATTTTCCCCATTGGCCTTGAATCAAAGGACTAGCCAGAGCACCAACACTCTACTTTCCCCTCTATTCTTTCCAGCTATCTTTTTTTCTGTGCCACAGCAATATACAACAGACAAAAACTTACTTTATTACTCCTTCTTCAACTCAAATCCCAAAGGCTCCACTCATATAGACAAGGAAGGGATAAGAGAAAGTGTCACCTGATTTCTTTCAGACAAAGTTCTAGCACAAGCTTTAGCCCAGCCAAGATATTCTGTTACATATATTACAACATGGTCTATGTTTCTATTAGGGCCTGGGTGGGAATAGGAATAGCATGTCAGAGGAAGAAAACTGGTGTAAAAGGAATCACTAACTCAGCAAGAGAATTAAACCTTGAAAGAATCAGTGGCTTCCCTTTTTTGTTCTTTTCTTACTGTTCTCCATTTTCTTTTCAGTTTTAATATTGAGTCAAACACTTTTTTTCCTTCATCTTTATATCCAGAAGATGACATAAATTAATTAGTATTCACGGTTGAACAACCACAAGTTAAGATGATTTATGATGCTGAGTTTGGCAGGCCTTTTGCCTTAATTTTATTTCATATCCAAAGCTAAAGCTTTCTGTTCCATAAATCAGTGGAATATTTTTCCAGGTAAAACAGTCTTAATATGAAGACAATATCACTTTCACACTACAGTTACTGTAACAGTGAAGAAGTGCAGGAAGCCTGCTTTAATTATGTCATCATGAAGATTTTCAAATGTAAAATATAAACAAATAGTCAAACTATTATCCCATGTCTTATAGGAGAATTTAGACTTAATTTTTAGATATTGTTACCTATGAGGAAAATGATAAAGAACCCCACCTCAACTGGTATTTTGTGAATTTCTAGACAAAAGTAGGAGGAAAGTTCTAGAAGTTGTAAGTGAAGACTCAAGAGATCTTAATGTCATAAGAAAAATGCTTAAATATCAAGAATTGCTGACAACATAGAGAAGAAATTGGAGTTGGTAAAATATAAGAGGTGTAAAATGCAGGAAGGAAAAGCAAATGATTAGACTGAACTAAAACAATCAGGAGAGATTTTGCCCCCTAGGGGATGTTTGACAATATCTGCAGACATTTTAAAAACAATAAACTTTTAAATTTTAGTATAGTTTTAGAGTTACAAATACAGTACAGAGACTTCTGAATATCTCTACTTAGTTTCCTCTCTTGTTAACATTGGTATGCAATATTATTACAACTAAAGAAACAATTTAGTTGTTTATTATTAACTAAAGTTTATACTGTATTCATATTTCTTTAGCTGTTACTTAATACCATTTTTTGTTTGTTTCAGGATTCCATCAAGGAAACCATAATGCATTTAGTTGTTACATCTCCGTAGGCTTCTCTTGACTATGACAGTTTCTCAGACTTTCCTTTTTTGACCTTGACAGTTTTGAGGAATACAGGTCAGGTATTTTGTAGAATGTCCCTCAGTTAGAATTTATCTGATGTTATTCCCATAATTAAACTGGGGTTATGTTTTTATTTAAGGGGAAGGATGATAGAGGTAAAATTCCATTCCTATCACGTCATATCTAAGACAATCAACATGACTTATCACTGACAGTGTTAATGTTGACCACCTGTCCAAGATAGTGTTTGTGAAGATTTCTCCACTATGAAGTTATATCTCCCACCCCTTTCAATACTCTACTCTTTGGAAGCAAGTCACTGTGTGCAGCCTTCACAATAGTTACGCTCCATCTCCTCAAGGTCAGGGTAGTAACTACATAAAGTATTTGGAATTCTGTATAGGATATTTGTCTTTTCTCCCATATTTATTCATTCATCATTTATTTACATTTAATATAGACTTCAGCATACTTATTGTAGACATTTTCATTTTTGTAAGGGTACACTTATGGCACCTACTGGTAGAGACCAGGGATGCTAGTACTATAATGCATATGACAGAGTCCCACAACAGAAGTTATCTGTTCCCAAATGTCAACAACAACAAGGTTAAGAAATCCTGGTCTAGGGGGAATACTGAGAAACCAAGAGGGCGGCATATGTGGACACCAAAACTGCTGCTTTGCACAACAATTTCAAAACTACAACTAAAAGACAGAACAGACACCATCCAGAACCACAGGAAAGTTGGCTGAGTGGAAATTCTGCAACTAGAAGGAAAGAGAAGGGACCACAGAGACTCAGAAGAGCTGCAAAAAGAGGTTTGGAGATGCGTGCATGGAGAGAGTGGGCAGAGGTATGCCTGGCTGGTTTCCTCTGGTGGGAGGGAGACGGAGACTCCTGACAGCACTGAACCCCTTATCCTACTGCATTGAACCCCACATCTGGATGAGACACATACGGAGGGAGTTTGGACTGTGAAAAGGTAGGAGTGCATGGAAATTTAGGGTAGCCAAGAAAGGGCAGAAGTCTGGGGCGCGTACACCAATGCACACAGAGAGGACAAACTGCTGATTGTGCCTCTGGCTTTCTCTAGTGGGCAGGAGAAAAAGCCTCCCAACTGCACCACTACTAACTGCACTGAACCCCAGATTTGGGAGAGACACCAGGGACCCAGACTCTGGTTCCCGGAGCATAAGGGAACCAGAAAGGCAGAGGTCTGAGGCAGGCACATGTGTGCACACAGAAAAGGCTGCAATGATTACCCAGAGACACTTGAGACCCAGGGGCCGCATATGGCGGGGCTGACTGGAAGCCAAAGTGGTCTACTAAGCCCTGAGACTCCACCCCATCCAAGCTCATCAGAGAGGCTTTTGCAGTTTTGCTGTTCTTGCATCATAAGGCTGATTCCAGCACAGAAGTTCTCCCGGCATAGTGAAAATGCAGAGACAAAGGAACAGATCACAAATGAAAGAAATGGAGAAAAACAAGCAATTGGATATAGAGCTCAAAACCACGGTTATAAGGTTTTTCAAGAATTTCC
The DNA here is from genome assembly GCA_011751065.1 of Lasiurus cinereus. NCBI lineage: Eukaryota > Metazoa > Chordata > Mammalia > Chiroptera > Vespertilionidae > Lasiurus > Lasiurus cinereus. The sequence continues at coordinate 9,161,042 of JAAGEH010000031.1, forward strand.
TAGAAAAGATGGATACATTTAGCGAGACCCAAGAGGAGATGAAAAAGGACCAACTAGAAATTAAACATACACTGATTGAAATAAAAAATATTATACAGAGACCTAATAGCAGACTAGAGGAAGGCAAGAATCAAGTCAACAATTTGAAATACAAAGAAGCAGAAAACACTCAACTGGAAAAGCAAAAATAAAAAAGAATCCAAAAATGTGAAGATAGTGTAAGGAGCCTCTGGGACAACTTAAAGTGTATCGACATCAGAATTGTGGGGGTGCCAGAAGAAAACAGAGAGCAAGATACTGAAAACCTATTTGAAGAAATAATGACTGAAAACTTCCCACATCTGGTGAAAGAAATAGACTTACAAGTCCAGGAAGTGCACAGAACCCCAAATAAAAGGAATCCAAAGAGGACCACACCAAGACATATCACAATTAAAATACCAAGAGCAAAAGGCAAAGAGAGAATATTAAAAGCAGAAAGAGAAAAACAGTTAATTACCTACAAGGGAGCACCCAGACGATTGTCAGCTGATTTCTCAACAGAAATTATGCAGGCCAGACAGGAGTGGCAAGAAATATTCAACACGATGAATAGCAAGAACCTACAACCAAGATTACTCTACCCAGTAAAGCTGTCATTCAGAATTTAAGGGCAGATAAAGAGCTTCACAGATAAGAAAAAGCTAAAGGAGTTCATCAACACCAAACCAGTATTATATGAAATGCTGAAAGGTACTCTTTAAGAAGAGGAAGGAGAAAATGGTAAAGATAAAAATTATGAACAACAAATACATATCTATCAACAAGTGAATCTAAATATCAAGTGAATTAAAAATCTGATGAACAGAATAAACTGGTGAATATAATAGAATCAGGAGCATAGAAAGGGAGTGGACTGACAATTCTCAGGGGGAAAGGGGTGAGGGGGGTGCAGGGAGAGACTGGATAATAATCATACACCTATGGATGAGGACAATGCGGGGGGGAGGTAAGGGTAAAGGGAAAGGTTGGAGCTGGGTGGAGGGGACCTATGGGGGGAAAAAGAGAAACAAATGTAATAATCTGAACAATAAAGATTTATTAAATTAAAAAAAAAAAGAAACCCTGGTCTACAGCCTTTGATGTTCTATTCTTTTAGGTGTTGCATATGGAATTGCAGCTGTAGTGTTATAATTGAAGTCAATAAATAATGTTGAATTTTCAGAGACATTTGTTGGAATTTATAAATGAATAATTCTTTTGGTATTATCCTATGTAATAAATATCTAATATGCAAATTGACCATCACTCCAACACACAAGATGGCCAACCCCATGAGCTTAAAGATGGCCATCTCCATGGGACACAAGATGGCCTGCAGAGGAGGGCAGTTGGGAGGGATCTGGCCAACAGGGGAGGGCATTTGAGGGTGACCAGGCCATATGGGGAGGCAGTTGGGGACAACTAGGCCTGCAAGGGAGGGCACTTCTGGGTGATCAGACCTACAGAGGAGGGCAGTTGGAGGGCACCAGGCCAGAACAGGAGGGCAGTTGGAAGGGAAAAGGCCTGAAGGGGAGGGTAGTTGGATGGGGTCCAGGCTTGCAGGGGAGGGAAGTTGGGAGGGATAGGCCTGAAGGGGAAGGCCATTTGGGGTGACCAGGCCTGCAGGGGAGGACAGTTAGGTGCAAACAGGTTAGCAGGGGAGGGCAATTGTGGGGAACAGGCCGGCAGGGGAGGGCAGTTTGGGGCAATTGGGTTGACAGGGGAGCAGTAAAGTATCAATCAGGCTGGCAGGGGAGTGACTAGGTGGTGATCAGCCTGGCAGGCAGAAACAGTTAGGGGCAATCAGGCAGGCAGGCGAGCAGTTGGGATCCAGCAGTCCTGGATTGTATGAGGGATGCCTGACTGCCCATTTAGGCCCTGTCCCACTGGGATCAGGCCTAAATGGGCAGTTGGACATCCCTTGAGGGGTCCCAGATTGGAGAGGTGCAGGCTGGAATGAGGAACACATACACACACACACACACACACACACACAGACACACACACACACACACACACTGTGCATGAATTTCATGTACTGGGCCTCTAGTGCAGACATAATATAGGAGATTTTGTTTCTCTAAGGCTGTGTATAAACAAAATGAGCTGGGAAGTTGAAGCAGCTACAAGACTATTAAAATCCATTAGTATCCTCCATCTACCACCCTTAATTTAAAGAAAAAATTTGGCTCAATATGTACACATTGGTAGTCTGCATTGAATAAATTTAGTGAATATTTACTTAGCACCTGTGTATGAGTTTCAAGAATCAATAGAGGCTTTGAAATGAATCTGGAAGTGTGAAAGATAAGATTAAAAAGAAAATGCCATTTCCTTCATAGTCAGCCTCCTGTACATGCCACCTTTTCACTTCCTTGCCTTGAACTAGAACAGTGGTACTAAACCGAGTTCAATGTTGCACTCCCCCAAGACTTTTGGCAACATTTGAGGATTTTTGGTGATAGGTGCCATAACCTCGGGAGAGGAGTGTATTGGCATCTAGTGGGTAGAGACCAGGAATGCTGTTAAACATGCTACAGTACACAGTACAGCTCCCCAAATAAAGAAATATCCAGCCACAAATGCCAATAGTGACAAGTTTGAGAAACCCTGAACTAGAGGATAAGAAAATAACCTTAATAACCTTTCAGGTTGATCACATTTCACACAATCAGGAGAGGTATAGTTGTCTTTGTATATCCCTTTTTAAATTGTGTGTGTGTGTGTGTGTGTGTGTGTGACTAAACCCTTTTTGGCCACATTACTGTTGGGGTTGAAAGACATTCCAGAGCATAGGTATAGCTGAGTAATATCAACCTCCTTATCCTAGCCTATGAAACCCTGAAAATCAGGCTCTCCATCCTTTCGGTCTTCTTTTCATGCCCCTCTGCCCTTCGCTCTCTTGATCTATCCAGCTGCACAAGACCCAAGCACAGACTCACTGCATGATCTTTGCACTTAATGATACTTCCTCTAACTTGGGCATGACTGGCTCCCTTTCATCATTCCCTTCTAAGCTCAATGTCACTTTCTCTGCACAGCATTTCCTAATCACACTATCTAAAACACATCTTCACACAAAACACACTCTTGATATCATCACTTTCTGTTGTCTATAGCACTTCCCACTTTCTGAAGTTACCTTATTTGTCCTTTACATTAGCATACTTGTTCCCTAGGAGGAAAGGCCATGTCTCTTTAGTCCAGCTTGTATCTGTGTGCCCTTTACCCAGTCTGGCACAGAGTCACAGTTAAATAAATATTTGTTGAAAAAAGAGAAAATTAAAAAAAGATTTAAATATTTTTGGAAATTATGAATTTGCAGTAAATGTTCAGTGCTTCTTTAGCCCATGGAAAAAAATAAAATTAAGAAATAAAAATTTAAAATATGGAATGCTTAAAAAGAAACCATAAACAAAACAAAAAGAAAGCCCACTGCATGGGAGAACATATTTGACAATGGTATCATTGATAAGGGTTTAATCTTCAACATTTACAGGGAACTCATACAACATAACAAAAGGAAGCTAAAAAACCCAATCAAAAAATGGGCAAAGGACCTAAATAGACACTTTTCGAAAGAGGACATACAGAAGGCCAAGAGACCTATTAAAATATGCTCAAAGTCACTAATCATTTGAGACATGCAAATCAAAATGACAATGTGGTACCATCTCACACCTGTCAGAATGGCTATCATCAACAAATCAACAAATGACAAGTGCTGACTAGGATGTAATTGTCATCTGGCTTTCTCTAGTGGGCAGGAGAAAGTGACAACTCCCCAATTGTCCCTTCCAATGGAACTCTCATGCACTGCTGATGGCAATGCAGACTGGTGCAGCCATTGTGGAAAACAGTATGGAGTTTCCTCAAAAAACTAAAAATGGAACTTCCATTTGACCTAGTGATCCCACTCTTAGGAATATATACCGAGAAACTGGAAATACCAATCAGAAAGGATATATGCACCCCTATGTTCATAGCAGCACAATTCACCATATCTAAGATCTGGAAACACCCTAAATGAGTGGATTAGAAAACTGTGGTACATCTACACAATGAAAAACTATGCTGCAGTAAAAAAAGGAGTTCTTACCACTTGCAACAGCATGGATTGAACTGAAGAGCATTATACTAAGTGAAATATGCCAGTCAGAGAAAGATAAATATCACATGATCTCACTCATTTTATGGAATGTAATTAACAATGTAAACTGATGAGCAAAAACAGATCCATAGACAGAAAAACATTGATCAGACCATCAAACCTCAAAGGGAAGGTAGGGAAGGGTGGGGGTAAAGGAGAGAAATCAACCAAAGAACTTATATGCATGCATATAAGCCTAATCAATGGACACAAACAACAGGGGGGGGGGTGAGAACATGAGTAGGGGAGATAGGGGGTGGGTAATGGGGAATAAGGACACATATGTAATAGCTTAATCAATAAAGAAATTGAAAATAAATAAATTAATAAAATAAAGTTTGAATGCTTTATCACTTAGGAGCACATTATATACTATATAAGTTTTGTTAGATCATGAAATGGTTATATTTGTTATATTACATATAAATGAAAAATTTATTAAAGTAATTATGAATTTAAATTTAATTTAAAAATATTAAAATTTGCCTGGACACTAGTGGCTCGGTGGTTGAGTGACCACCCATGAGCTAGGAAGGAGGTCATGGTTTGATTCCCGGTTTGGACACATACCCAGTTTTCAGGCTCAGTCCCCAGTGAGGGGCATGTTGGAGGCAGCCAATCAAAAATTCGTTCTCATCATTGATGTTTCTTTCTCCCCTCCCCTCCTCTCTCTGAAATCTATAACAATATATTCTTTAAAAATAATTTTATTTCCAGATTTTCCCCATTTAATGTAAGCATAACACTCCCTGAGAACAGATGAAAACATTGATACTGAAGTTGAAGATTTTAGAATTTAAGGTCCTACACAGATGTAGAAAACATTCATTCTTACAAAATGAAACATGCGTCTTCCTGGCTCCAACCCTTAAGAATATCACATTTTCTGAAATACTGGAAAGTTACTTGCGGATATTGGTTCTTACAGGCCTTGAATATTTGCTGATACAGCTAAATGAAATAGCAGGAATGTCATAAAACTTCAGACAGGAAATAAGGAAGGCAATCATTACAGACTGGTGCAGGCATTGTGGAGAACAGTATGGAGTTTCCTAAAAAAAACTGAAAATGGAAATCCTATTTGACCCAGCAATACCACTCTTAGGAATATATCCTAAGAAATTACAAACACCAATCAGAAAGGATTTATGCACCCCTATGTTCATAGCAGCACAATTTACAATAGGTACAATTTGGAAACAACCTAGGTGCCCATCAGCAGATGAGTGGATCAGAAAACTATGGTACATCTACACAATGGAATTCTATGCTGCCATAAAAAAGAAGGAATTCTAACCATTTGCAGCAACCTGGATGCAACTGGAGAGCCTTATGCTAAGTGAAATAAGCCAGTCAATGAAGGAGAAACATCACATGATCTCACTCATTTGTGGGTAATAAAGAACATTATAAACAGATGAACAAAAAGATAGATACAGAGGCAGTAAAGCATCAAACAGACTCAAATTACAGCAGGAAGGTTAGGGAGAGGTGGGGTAGATAAGAGATCAACCAAAGGACTTGTATGCATGCATTCAAGCATAACCAATGGGGGGTTAGGGTCTGCTGGGTGGGGGGGCAATGGGAAGATATGTATACATGTAACACATTAATTTTTTTAAAAAAGGAAGGCAATCGTATATGGGGTAGGTTGAATCTCCACTCCATGTATCCACGGGGTAAGATGGAAGTTGCAACCTGAAGTGGACCTTTATATAGTAGTTTAAGCACATGAAGATAATTGACAAATGTATTGGAGAAGTTTGCTTTTTTTTTCCCTTAAAATAATTAGGTAAAGGAGAAGTAATCTTTTCCTTCAAAATTTCTACTTGCTTTGTTAAATATATTCCACATAAAATGAACAGACCATACTTTCCCTAGATATTCCTGCTGTGTTTTTATCCTAGAAATTCAGAGTATTTTAATAAATGTAGTTATATTAATTTTGTTTATGGTTAGATTGCCAAACTTCTGGGAAATTAATATGATGTAGGCAAGGTGGTAAAGTAGGATGAGCTTTGTGACAAGAGTCAGGAGATCTGTGTTTCAGTCACCAGTTCTGAAATAAAAAGTTTCATAACCTTGGATATAAATTATCCAACCACTTGGGGAATCTCAATTCCCTCATCTGAAAATAAATGAATGATTGGACCCTAGATTAACTTTAAAGTTGTTTACAACTCCAAAATTCTATTTGAGAAGTTCATGTGTTATGTATTTTAAATTTAAAAAGCAAACACTTTCTTTGTTTCATGTATAGAAATTAAAATTGTTACCTCAGTTCTAGCCAGTTTGGCTCAGTGGATAGAGCATTGGCTTGTGTAATGAAGAGTCCAGGGTTCGATTCCAGTCAAGGCACGTGCCTGGGTTGCAGGCTGGATCCCCAGTAGGGGGCATGCAGGAGTCAGAAAATCAATGATTCCCTCTCATCACTGATGTTTTTTTTATCTCTCTCTCCCTCTCCCTTCCTCTCTGAAATCAATATACAGTGGTACCTCGAGATACGAGTTTAATTCATTTCATAACCGTGTTCATATATCAAGTTGCTCATATCCCAAAGCAAATTTCCCCATTGAAATCAATTAAAATGCCATGAATCCGTTCCAGCCCCCAAAATGCCACCCCAGTTGTTCTTGTTACGTGTTTTTGAATAAAAAATGTATTTATAAATGACAAATATTGTATAAAGACATAATAAAAGAGAATGTAAAGGAATAAACTGGTTTTATAAAGTGTATTTACCTACTCGTTACACTCTTAATGCTACACTTTATCCCTAAACTGAATGTAACTTAACTAATCTTCACTGAACTTAATTGCTACTGGTCTTTGCATTTTTGGCCGATTTAAAAAAAAATGTGTCCAACGAGGTTTGCCTCTTCCTCCCTTTCAGAATGTTTCTGAAATGGGTGAGGCAAGTTTCACTGAACAGCTCCGATGCACAACCAGTAGCAACTTTTTCGGGGTGTTTCTTTTCCACGAAGTGTGACACCCTCTCTCACATTCCTAAGATCTCCTTTATCTCACTTGTAGAGATCTCCTCCACCTCTGGCTCCTCCTCGAAACCAATTTCTTGGAGACCCTCCGCATGTTGCTGACACTGCAACTCTTGTAACTCCTCCGTGGTGTGTTCCAGAGAGTGCTCCTCCACGAGCTCATTCACATCTCTCTCATCCACTCCAGGCCCATGGATTTTCCCAGAGACACTATCTCCTTCTCCACTGGCACCTTGGGTTTGAATCCTTCGAAGGTCCTTTTGGCTACGGCCTCAGGCCACAGCTTCTTCCATGCAGAGGTCAAAGTCCTCGTTGTAGCACCCAGCCAGGCCTGATCAATAATTCTGAGGCATATCACGATGTTAAAGTGGTTTTTCCAGAACTCTCAAAGGGTGAGGTTTGTGTTCTCCGTCACCTCAAAGCAGCGCCGGAACAGGTGCTTGATGTACAGCTTTTTAAAATTAGAAATCACCCCCTGATCCATGGCCTGCAGCATAGGAGTGGTATTGGGAGGTAGGTAGACAACCTTTATAAACTTGAACTCTTCAAGGAGTTCATCTTCAAGGTTCGGTGGGTGAGCAGGAGCATTGTCGAGGACAAGAAGGGCTTGCATGGTTAGGTTGTTTTCCTGTAGATATTTCTTAACAGAAGGGCCGAAAACCAGGTTTACCCACTCCACAAAGAACTGCCTGGTGGACCCATGCCTTCGGGTTTGCCCTCCACATAACTTGCAGTTTATCTTTTAAAATCTTATGTGACTTAAAAACTCTGGGGTTTTCCGAATGGTATACGAGCAGAGGCTTGATCTTGCAGTCGCCACTCACATTGGCGCACAGTGCGAGAGTTAGCCTATCCTTCATGGGTTTGTGGCCTGGCATCGCCTTCTCCTCTGCTGTTATATAAGTCCTATTCCGCATCTTCTTCCAGAAAAGCCCTGTCTCGTCACAGTTGAAGACTTGCTGGGGAATATATCCTTTGGCTTCTATCAGTTCGGAGAAAGTTTTGAGGTATTCCTCAGCTGCCTTCACATCCGAACTTGCTGCCTCACCATGCCTGACGATGGAGTGAATGCCGGACCTTTTCTTGAAGTTATCAAACCAGCTTCTACTGGCTTTAAATGAGTCTTTCGATGCTTAGTCCGTGGAAGTGCGCAGGGTCTGCTCCAGCAAATCACTGTAAATCGCTCGCGCCTTCTTGCATATGATGCCCTGTGTTGATGTATCTCCTTTAAGCTGCTTCTCCGTCACCCACGCCATCAGTAGATTCTCCATCTTTTCATGGAGAGAGCTATGGAGCTTAGAAATTATTGTAACGCCCTTAGCTGGTGTTATACCCTTTATCGACTCCTTCTGTTTAAGCACAGTGCATATCGTTGAAGTACTATGCCTGTATTGCCTCACCAAGTCAGCCACTTGCACACCTTGCTCATATTTTTGTAAGATTTCACATTTTAATTCAATAGACATCATCCTCTTCTGAGCACTGACCTTTCCACTCACTTTCTTCGAACCCATGGTTATAAAAAGAAATGTGATAAAGTATGTAAATGCACAAAAGATGCTTTGACAGCGAGGTAAACAAGCACACTGACTGAGGGGTGGGCAACTATGAGACGCTGGAGTTGCAGTAAACTGGTGGGTCGTGTGCAGCGGGCCGATCCACGCGATTACTCGTATCTCAATTGTTGCTCGTATTTCAAAGCAAAACATCATTCGCTTGATTGCTCATATCTCAAAAATCTCGTATGTTAGGGCACTTGTATCTCGAGGTACCACTGTGTGTGTGTGTGTGTGTGTGTGTGTGTGTGTGTAAACTGTTGCCTCAGTTTAAACCTGTATCAACAGAATAAGTTAAAAGAGGAAAAATGGCCCAGGAACACAGACTTCCAAATTCTGAAGCCATGTTTCTCTTTGGGTACTGGCCAAGTGCCTAGGTACACTTGTGTAATGATTTGCCCTCTGCTCTGAGGTTTCTTAATCTACATTTTTCAATGTTTGTCCTATATGTTTGTTTATCAAAAGGAGCAGAGCTGTCTCAGATAGGACACAGTATAATATCCTAGTCAATGGATGAAACACTTTTCATCTTCTGCAATTTTCTGGTCTTAAATTTTATAACTTCTCTGACCTTAAATGAGGGCACCTTGACTTTCACTTAATCTGATGATGCATTTTATTATCTGAAGTAAGGTACTGACTGGGTTTTGAAACTACCCTCTCCCCCATCCTATATAATAAAGAGGTAATATGCAAATTGACGATTACTCCAACACACAAGATGGCCACCTCTGTGGACACAAGATGGCCACCACAAGATGGCCAGCAGGAGAGGGCAGTTAGGGGCAATTGGGCTGGCAGAGGAGGACAATTAGGGGAAACCAGGTCTGCAGAGGAGGGCAGTTAGGGGCAACCAGGCTGGCAAGGTTAGAGCAGTTGGGGGTGATCAGGCTAACAGGGGAGAGCAGTTGAGGGCAACCAGGCCTGCAGAAGAAGACAGTTGTGACCAAGCCAGCAGGGGAGGGCAGTTAGGGGTAATTGGACTGGCAGGGGAGCAGTTAGGCATCAATCAGGTTGACAGGGGAGTGGTTAGAGGTGATCAGGCTGGCAGGCAGAAGCATTTAGGGGCAATCAGGCAGGCAGGTAAGCAGTTGGGAGCCAGCAGTCCTGGACTGTGAGAGGGATGTCCCATATTGGAAAGGGTGCAGGCTGGGCTGAGGGACACCTCCCTTATACATAAATTTTGTGCACCAGGCCTCTAGTTCACTTATAAGGAAAAGTTATAATAAATTGTAAAGTGATTCTGCCCTGCCACCATACGGGTTTTCCTGCAGTCTTCTAACACAGAACCCAGGGAGCTATGGGTCATAATCATCACCAGGAGAATAAAATTGGCAAATGTAGCCCCTGATGAGAGTAAGAGCATAAGATCTATCTGGGAAAGATTATTACATTTAGGCACATCATAGCATGAACTTGTTGATAATTGTGGTATTAAAATACAAAGCCAATAGAAAAGATGAAGCTGGTCATCTCATATAAAAGTAGCTGACATGGTTTTTGTGTTAGTATTTATTTCCAATTTTGGAAGTTTGCTAATGTTTAAACACTGTACCAGATACCATAAAGGCCCCATCAAAATGTACTATTACAGAGCTTTATCATGGAGCTGATTTGATCTGCATTATGTAAAGATTCATTTTTGACATTTTTTATAACCTAGGCTATTTATTTTATGCTAATTTATAGGTGTGCTTTGCATCATGCTTCCCTTGGTATTCTGTATTTAGTTTTTCTTTCATCCCCAGGTGAGCTTGTTTATTTTCCCAAAAGTGGCAGCTTTTGTAAACTGTTGGGAAAAGGGGTAAAGTATAGAGTGTTGGGGAGGGAGGTGTGATTGAAGTTGAAGGGACTTTTGAAATAGTGCACTCTGTTTAATTAAGCTGTCTTTCTCTGACATTTTCCCCAAGTAAAATGTTAAAATAGTGTATTCCTACCAAAAAATCCCCAAACTCAATTCCCAAACAAAAGGAACAACCTCTCTACCCTGAATTAAACACTATTGTTTTTGTGTTGGTGACTTATTTGAAGAATCATTATATTTAATTTAAATATAACTTTTGTGATTCTATAGCAGATCAGTGAATGCTCTTGTTTTCTTTTGGGGGGCCTATTTATCAATGGGAATATTACTACAGATCACTTGTTTTCTATTTCTTTTGAAAATCAGAGAAAAAACTGTTTTTTTGATATGAGTCAATTATCTTGTATCATTTCATTCAGCAAGTCTACATGTAGGAGTTATTCTAAGAAATGCAAATGTATAATAAAAAATGTTCATAACAGCATCATTTATACTACTGGATAAATTTTGAAACTATCCTAAATGTCCTACAAACAATAGGGGACTGGTTAAATAAATTATGTGACATCTATATACTAGAATATTATGTCTTCCTAAACATAGTTTTAAAATAATTTTAATAACATTGGGTAGAGTTCATGTTACAGATCAAGGGGAAAAAACACACAATACTATATATAGAGAATGGTTTCAATTTTGAGAAAAATATGCATAAGAAGAAACTACTAAAAAGTAGATCAAAATATTAATAGTGGTTCTCCAAGGGCAGCAGATCTGGATTTTTAAAAAAAAGCATTCTTTGGGTATTTTCTATTTAATAGTTACTTTTAGAAAAATATGTTAAAAATTATCAAACATTTTATTTTATTTTTAAAAATTTATCTTTATTGTTGAAAGTATTACAGGTGTCCCCTCCCTCACCTCCACTAAGCTCTCCACCCTGCTTCTGTCCCCTCCCCAGGCTTTCCCTGCACAGTTAGTTGTCTTTCCAAGGGCTATGCATATAAATTCATTGGTTAATCTCTTCCCACTACCCCCTCTTCCCTATGAAATACAGCAGGTCAGTCTGTTCTGTGATTAAATGTTTCTGAATCTTTTTTGTTCATTAGTTTATTTTGTTCATTAGATCCCACATATAAGTAAGATTAAACATTTTAATGAAAGCAAATTAAACAAGAACAAGATAGCATTGTTTGTCTATTGGATTGGCAAGATTTTTAAAGATTGATCATGTTTAATGTTTTCAAGAATCTGAGGAAAACAGCACTCAAGTACGAGTGTAAATTGGATTTGCACTTTTTAAAGTATCTTTTAATTTTTTAAATGAACATACTCTTCGACCCAGCATCATTTCCACTGATAGGGCTCCTCTATACATCTGCTTGAACAAATTCAGAAAGACATATGCATAGATGCCCAGCTGGTGTGGCTCAGTTGGTTGAATGTCTTCCTGTGAGTGCATCACAAAGTTCTTGGTTCATTCCCAGTCAGGGTATACATGCCCAGGTTGCCAGCTTGATCCCATTAGAAGGTGTGCAGGATGTCCTAGACTCTCGATTCCAATAATTACAGGCTGTTGTTGTTCCTTGTGATTAAGCCCTAACTGGTTTGGCTCAGTGGATAGAGTGTTGGCCTGTGGACTCAAGGATCCCAGGTTTGATTCTGGTCAAGGGCATGTACCTTGGTTGCGGGCACAGACCCAGTAAAGGTTGTGCAGGAGGCAGCTGAATGATGTTTCTCACTCTCTTTTCTTCTCTGTAAAAAATCAATAAAATATATTTTTTTAAAAAGAAGGTGCACAGGAGGCAGCCAATCAATGTTTCCCTCTTATTGATGTTTCTATCTCTCTCTCCCTCTCCCTTCCTTTCTCTGAAATAAATAAAAACATATTGTACTTAAAAAGATATATGCATAGGGATATTAATTGGAGTATTGTGAAAAAATTAGGGAAAAATCCTGAATGTTCATCAATAAGGGTATGAGAAATATATTATGGTATATCCATACTATGGAATACTGTATAACAGTAAAAAAATGAATCATAATTCTAAACATGGAATGATGTTTCTGATATCTTATTAAGTAGATAAAAACAATTTGTAGGGCAATATGTATAATATATTCTTTTTTAAAAAATAAGTATATGTGACTGTATATGGGCATGGCAAACATTTGGGAAGATATATACCACATTGTTCATAGTTCTTATCTCTGTGGAGTGAGATCAAAGATTCTCTTATTTATATACTTCCATTTAAACAAAGAAAATGAACATGCAGCTCTTCTGTAATAATAAAAAAATAATGAAGAACCCTGGACAAGTAGCTCAGTTGGATAGAAAGTTGATCTGATATGCCAAGATTTCTGGTTCTATGTTGGGTCAGGGAACATTCAACAATCAATCAATGAATGCATAAATAGGTAGAACAACAAATTGATGTTTCTCTCTCTAAAATAAATAAATAAATGTTTAAAAAATAATAAAGCACAGACAACAGTGGGGTGAGGGCATGAATAGGGGTTTGGGGGATAGGAGGATAATGGTGGGGATAAGGACACATAGGTAACACCTTAATCAATAAAGAAATTAAAATAATAATAATAAAGAGACAGTGGAAAGGTAGAGCTTACTGTGTGAAAGTTGCTTTGTAAATAATCTTTCAGGAATATATCAGTTCATAAATAGTGATGTACAGTTACAAAGGGTTTAGAGTCCTTTACATAGGGCCTAATTTGCACCATGACTCACTGAAGAGAGAGAATAGTTACAGGGAGGAAGTTATTTATAAGCTGATCCAGATTGCCATACCTAAATTTTGCCCAATGGCAATGAAGTCAGAAATTTATAATTTCATAAATATTATTGAAAAGAGCTTGTAGAAAGTTGAGGTTCGCCATAGATTCTAAAAGCTACCTGTATAGATTATATGGATTAAATACATCTCATAGCCAAAACTGACTTTCAATATCTATGAGTTTACCTTTAAGGTAGTATTTGCTTTAAATGTCTTGTCATAGGAGGGGTTCCCCCTAGGTCTAGTATAGATGAACGATATTCCAAAATGAGACTTTACTTCTCTTCTAGATGAGTTTATGTGATAATAAGATGTACATGTGAAACATTACTTATTCAGCCACATGCACATTTTTCTCTCAAATAATAGCATCTACCTCATAGGTTTATTGTGAAGGTAAAATGAAATAATACATGTGAAGTGCTGGGGGCGGGAACAGTGTCAGATACATAGTAAGTACTCAATAACAACTGGTATCCATTGTTATTCAAATACATTGCTAAAGATTTTCCATTTGAATAACAACAACTTGGCCTGTACCTGGTGCCATATATGGTCCAAGTGAAGGAGATAGCTTTATTACAACATTTTAATATGAAGAAGGATTATTTTGAATAAATGTTCATGGGATGAGCAGAGTGAATATCTAGGTATAATGATGCGGTTTTTCCATTTCATAGAAGGAATTATCAAAGGGTATATTTAGAGGATTGAAGGGAATGGAGATTAGCTTGGAGATTACAGAGTGATTTAATGAATGAAAGTGAAGGTGCTGGTGGTAGAACACTTCTTAAGGAATTTAGTCCTTGGCTTTAAAGAAAGTCAATCAATAAACAGAAGAATCTGAGGAAAGACTGGTGTGGTATAATGGAAGAATATGAGTTTTGATTTTAAATTATTTTTTTACCTATCTGTAAAATAAGGAGATTGGTAATTAGTAAGTAGCATTTACTACACATTTGCCATAGCCTGGGCATTTTATAAGCATGATTTCATTTAGTCTTTTCTCAGAGGAGACTTATGAATGAAGTGATATTATCCCCAATTTACAGATGAGGAAGCTGAGGCTCTGAAGAAGTTATGTAACATGGTCAAAGGTGGTCCAAGTTCAATGCCCAAATGGTTTCTAAAGATTTTCCATTTGCTACTCTGCCTTTATGTGGCTTCCAGATTTTAATAGTTCATTATTCTGAATAAGAGGCATTTTTAAATTTTGTTGTTATTTGACTTGTCTTTCAAGAATGAGAGATAAAATAGAATCTTCTTGTATGTGAAAAGGGAAGAAAACTAGAGATTTAAGGTGAGTTATGCTATTGATTACCTTTTCCCCTAACCGAGGCTAGAAGCATTACAGAAAGTGGGTAAAAATATACCAATGGTAACTTCCTTGCAGACTTAGTGACAACCACAGCCGATTTCATTTGCCTCATGGGTAATATGAATATTATGTTGTTGTTGTTTTCTCCTTTTGGGGAAGATTGGTAAAGCAATTTGCAAGGATACTGCAGATTTTATTTAGAGGGGGATAAGAGTTTGCTTTTTTTAAAAACGGAATTTATTGGGGTGCAATTTGTTATTAAATCATACAGTTTTCAAGTATAAAACTTAATAAAACACTATCTTCATACTGCACTGTGTACTCACCACCCAAAGTAAAGTCCTTTCACTTTTTAAAAGACAAAGAATGAGTTAGTGAGAAACACTGAAATCAAATTCCATTAAAACCCTGCTGGGATTTTGACTTGGACTGCACTGACTTTATAGATTAATTAGAGGCCCAGCACATGATTAAAATCGCACTGTGTGAGAAGGCACCCCAAGGGAGGCTGGGACCCACACTTGACTCACGCAGCACCGGTCACTGGCCACCGTAGAAGTCAGGCTGGACTGGTGCCACGGGAGGCCAGACTGGCACCTCGGAGGGGCTGGGACCCATGCCTGACATGCAGTGTCCTCTGGCCCCTCTGCCTGTGTCCACCCTGGGACTGCCTAAGCTGCTGCACCAGCTCAGGCAGGCCCCCCTGCCTCTGTCTCTGTCTCTGCTCTGGGCCTCACCTGAGCGTACAACCTCGTTTGGTCATGACTTGTTACAGAGTCCTGGACTAATTTGCATATTACCTCTTTTTATATATAGGTTTGTGAAGAAACTGACTCTTTATAGTGTTCCCATCCAGTCTTTCCATTTATTTTTGTTTTTCAATTAATTAAAAGGCTATAAAATATACTTCAATCACAAGAAATGGTTGAAATGACAAAGAATCATTTCTCAAAATAAAGGAACATTTAGATATAACTACTATCCCTTTTACTATTTTTTAAAAGAGTAGCTTGGGTTATTATGCTCACAGTGAGATCATCTTCTGTCTAGGTTTCTGATTTCACCAGTTGTTTCAGACACGCCATTGAAGACAATATTTGTCCTGGTTATTTGGTCTGAAAAAAATAAATGACAATACATAATTGGACTGTGAAAAAAATGTTATAAAATCTTGCTGCTTGTGATTTCCTCCACAAGAGGATATTATTTACTTTACAAACCTATGAAATATATTTAACACACAAAGGCCTGTTCCCCAGTCAATGAAGAATTGTTGTTTTCTGACCTTCCATAAATAACTAATGCCAGAAGCCTGGCTATCTGTTTCAGTTTCTTATTACAGGAGAGTAAAATGTGCAAGACCTAAATATCAGTACCTGCTAGCAGAGCTGTTCTGCTCAATTCTGTTTGGCTTCATTTAATTTTCATGCTTTCATTGCTTTTTATGTTGTCTTTTGAATTTGTCAATTTTGCTGTACAATTTTCTCTTTTCAATTTCCATGTTTTTCTTTTCTATTTCTAATTTCATTGGTGATTCTGAGGAGGACTTATTACCGAGAAAGCCTGATATAGTGGCAAGCACCCCAACTAGAAGTCATCAGAACTGTGGTAGGAAATCCAGGCTTTGCTACTAGTTAGTTGTGTGACTGGATAAGTCATTTGACCTGCATCTGGTTCTTCATCTGTAAAATAAGAATAATAATCCCCTGTCTTCCTAACTAGTAAACAATGGTGCAAATGTTCTCCCTAAAATGTCAGACAGCCGGCCAGGGGAATGTTTTGCTCTTGGGTAGTAGTTCTGGAGTGTGTCTGGTGACAAGGAATTAAATAAGGTTTGTTTTGATCCTGAAAAGGGAAAAAGGAAAAGCTGTAAGTACACTTGGTTTCCTTTTTGGCAATGTAGCTCTACTTTTCTCTACATCATGGGTGCAATTAACTGTAGAGGAAAAGGTAAACTATGGTAGGTGATAAAAATAGCCAGAACTGTCAGTATTAATGAATAGCTTAAGTGATAAAGATATTGAAAATTCAAGTAGTTTCTTGGCCTCAAAAATATACCTATATTATACACACGTACATATGCATAGTGTGTTATGTGCCCATACATATAAACAAAAACACTGAGAGCTTCAGGCTCTTTCCTTGAAACCTTGTAGAATTAGAGGAACTGCAATAAACTGAGGATTCCTTGTTCAGAGGAAATTACCTTATTGAAAAGGTCTTGGCTAAGTGACTGGTGGTAAAGGAAATTGACAAACGTATTCTTCAATGACAAGTTCTTTTTCATCTTGGTCCAACAGATTGATGTGTTACACGGGGTATGTACTTTGTGTTTTAATTCCACAACTAGACACTAAGTTTGTTTGAGGGCAGGGATCATTATTTCTTTGATTTCATTTGTGTTAACCTGACTATAGATGACAGTGCTCTCTGTATAGTAAGGTCTCTCTTAACTTCTAAGCAAAATGAGGTATAACAAAACCAATTTTACCCTAGGCTAATTGATACAAACAAGAGTTAAGTTCCTAAGGTATCTCATCAACTTTATAACAAAATGCCATTGAACAAACCACGTTATTCAAGAACATGCTCTACACTATAGATACCCAGTGAATTATATAGCTGACAAATGATTATTTCTGGTATTACAAGATCTTGTGAAATAAACATGACAATTAAATTTGTTTGAAGTCTTGAACTTTCTAGGTCAATCATAAAAGGAAGTTACAGAACTGCCATAGCAATAATTATAGGCATGTTATATGTAAGTGGGTGGGTCTATTGGAAATTGGATGAGTGATCCCACTTCAAAGTAGTAATATACAAAAGTTATAACTCCATACTCTCTTAATTATAAACCTCCAACCACCTATAGCGTTACTTGGAATGCTTATTAAAAAAATTCAAATTTCATCCTGGCGGTGTGGCTCAGTGGTTGAGCATTCACCTATGAACCAAGAGGTCACTGGTTCGATTCCTGGTCAAAGCACATGCCCAGGTTGTGGGCTCAGTCCCCAGTGTTAAGTGTGCAGGAGGCAGCTGATCAATGATTCTCTCTCATGATGTTTCTATTTTTCTCCTTTTCTCTCTAAAATCAATAAAACATATTAAAAATTCAAATTTCTCAGCCCCACTCATATCTGAATGCAATACATTGGGGTTGCAGATATAGGCACCCATATTTTAACAAGCACCCCAGAGGATTCAGATGCAAATCAAAGTTTTAGAATGACTCAAGCTTGTAACCTGAGGCGGTGAGACACACATGAAGGTCGTTACCTCTTGTAATTCTTTGGGAAAATGAAAATAGCGAGAATCCAAGATGGCGGCATAGGTAAACACCTACACTGCTGCCTCGCACAACAATTTCAAAACTACAACTAAAAGACAGAACGGACATCATCCAGAACCACAGGAAAGCTGGCCGAGTGTAAGTTCTACAGCTGGAAGGAAAGAGAGGGGCTCACAGAAACCCAGAGGAGCTGCAAAAAGCTGAGGTACGGAGACGCACGCGTGCAGAAAGTGGGTGCCAGAGTACCTGGCTGGCTTTCTCTGGCGGGAAGGAAATGGAGACTCCCAACGGCATTGAACTCCTTATCCTACGACACTAAACCCCAGGTCCAGCCGAAACTCATATGGGGGGAGTTTGGACTGTGAAAAGGGAGAGGTGCAGGGAAATTTAGAGGAGTCGCAGGAGATCAGAAGTCTGGTGGCATGCACGGCACTGCGTGCAGAGGACCGACTGCTGATTGTGCCGCTGGCTTTCATGAGTGGGCGGGAGACAGACCCTCCCAACTGCGTCACTTCTAACTCCACTAAGTTCCAGTTTCTGGTGAAACTCTGGGGACCCAGACTCGTGTGGTTCTGGAGCGCAGGGAAGCGGGAGGAGCAGCAGTCTAGGGGCACTGTGACAGAGTGCGCACACACACGTGTGCTAGGGCGCACACAGGGACCGCTCCAGCAATTACCCAGTCACGTGAGACTCAGGGGCCGTGGAGGGTGGGGCTGACTGGAAGGCAAGGTGGTCGGTTCGTTAAGCCCTGAGACTCCACCCATCCCAAGCTCAACAGAGAGGCTTTTGTGGTTTTGCAAGTCTGGTATCATAAGGCTGAATCCAACACAGAAGTTAAGTTCTCCCGGCATAGTGAAAATGCTGAGACAAGCGAAGAGATCACAAACAAAAGAAATGGAGAAAAACAAATGACTGGATATAGAGTTCAAAATCACGCTTATAAGGTTTTTCAAGAATATCCTAGAAAAGTTGGATAAAATTAGCGAGAGCCAAGAGGAGATGAAAAAGAACCAACTACAGATGAAAAAGATCCAACTAGAGATGGAAAAGGACCAACTAGAATTTAAACATACACTGACTGAAATAAAAATATTATACAGAGACCTAACAGCAGACTAAAGGAAGGCAAGAATCAAGTCAAAAATTTGAAATACAAAGAATCAGAAAACACTCAACTTGCCGAGACGGGTTTGGCTCAGTGGATAGAGCTTCGGCCTGTGGACTGAAAGATCCCAGGTTCGATTCCGGTCGGGGGCATGTACCTTGCTTGCGGGCACATCTCCAGTGTGGGGTGTGCAGGAGGCGGCTGATCAGCGTCTCTCTCTCATCGATGTTTCTGACTTTCTATCCCTCTGCCTTCCTCTCTGTGAAAAATCAATAAAATATATTTTTTTTAAAAAAGAAAGAAAACCCTCAACTGGAAAAGCAAGAAGAGAAAAGAATCCAAAAATGTGAAGATAATGTAAGGAGCCTCTGGGACAGCTTCAAGCGTACCAACATCAGAATTGTGGGGGTGCCAGAGGAAGAGAGAGAGCAAGATACTGAAAACCTATTTGAAGAAATAATGACTGAAAACTTCCCACATCTGGTTAAAGAAATAGACTTACAAGTCCAGGAAGCACACAGAACCCCATATAAAAGGAATCCAAAGAGGACTACACCAAGACACATCATAATTAAAATAGCAAAGGCAAAAGACAAAGAGAGAATATTAAAAGCAGCAAGAGAAAAACAGTGCATTACCTACAAGGGAGCACCCATATGTCTGTCAGCTGATTTCTCAACAGAAATGATGCAGGCCAGACGGGAGTGGCAAGAATTATTCAACGTGATGAATAGCAAGAACCTACAACCAAGAATACTCTATCCAGCAAAACTATCATTCAGAATTGAAGGGCAGATAAAGAGCTTCACAGATAAGAAAAAGCTAAAGGAGTTCATCAACTCCAAACCAGTATTATATGAAATGCTGAAAGGTACTCTTTTAGAAGAGGAAGAAGAAAAAGGTAAAAGCCAAAAAATTATGAACAACAAATACATATCTATCAACAAGTGAATCTAAAAATTAAGTGAATTAAAATTTTGATCAACAGAATAAACTGGTGAATATAATAGAATCAGGAGCACAGAAAGGGAGTGGACTGATAATTCTCAGGGGGAATGGGGTGAGGGGTGTTCAGGGAGAGACTGGACAAAAATCATACACCTATGGATGAGGTCAATAGGAGGGAGGTAAGGGTAGAAGGAAGGGTGGGAGCCAGGTGAAGGGGAGCTATGGAGGGGAAAAAAAGAGAAACAAAAATAATAATCTGATTAAAATTTAATTAAAAAAATAAAAATAAATAAAAGTAGGAGGTGTGTAGGAAAAAAATAGCAAGTGAAATGAAATGTCAATTACTAGCAGGAACCGGAAGCTAGTCTTCTAGTCTGTCTGCATCAGGAAACTGGAAGAATAATGGAGCTTTCTTCTTCTTATTTTTATAATGAATTCTTGGCAGTTTGTCGTGGCTCATTTGCAATTATGATCTGTTCCTTTTGAAGTTCGGAGACAGTTTGCTGGAATTTTATTTTTAACAGCAATTTCTCAAATCTCTTAGGAACAGTATTTGTAGGACTGGCTCATAAGCAACGATCAGGTCCAGTGAGATATCAGAGAGCTACAGTGACTTTTCCTTGCAGCACCGTGGATATGAAAGGCATAAAGTGAAAACCCCGCATCCTTGTGATATTTCATCAGCAGGAGGGAGGGGGCGGAGGTCTTAACACAGTAAGAGGCGACATAAATGGAAGATGCAGGCATTAGCTCAGGCTCGGAGGAGCAAGGTGTCTTTGCTCGGCAAGATCTCTCTCCATAGGAAAGGCAGTGAATCCAAAGATTCGTTCTTTTTAAAGGGCAGCTGGAAGATCACCTGAGTGGAACTTTTGGGCAGATTCTGCACTTCCCTGAACCCAGAGTGGCGCAGACCTTGAAAACACACGGGGTAAGGCGGCCAGCCTGCCTGGCAGAAGCGAGTCGGAAGCAGGAGCTAGAGACCTTGAAGCCAGCCTGTGGCGCGCCCTTAGCCGCAGCACCCCTCCCTCAGGCTAGGTGCCCGCTCGGCGCCGCCTCTCCGGCTGACGTCCCCAGCCAGCGGAGGCAAAAGCGTGGGTGGGCCGAGCCTTGGGCTCCTACCATTCGGCTGCCTCAGCCACACCACCTCGCGCCCCGACTCCGCCCGCCCCTCTAGGCGCGTCTTTTTCCGGGCTCGCGCTGCGGCTCTTGGCTCCGCCTCCGCCGGTCGTTGTGGTGCGCGCGCGCTGCTGCGACTTTTTCTCCGTCCTCCCCAGCGCGCCCCTCCTCGCCCAGCGCCAGCGGACACGCCGCTCCTTTCCGCCAGCTCCCCAGGGCCTGGCGCCTGCCGGCTTCGAGATCGCCGTGGGTAACTCCTCCGGTGAGTAACCCCCACTGGTGAGGCTTCGGCTCGGCGCCACCTTCGGACACCTGAGCCCAGAGGCGGTTGAGCGAACGTTCCTGTCTCTGTTCCCCTAATCGGCTCCATTTCTTTTTGATTACCCACCCGCCTCCCGGGGACCGGAGAGATCCCCGAGATTTCTACATCTTCCCCTTTACTGAAGTCTGGAGTCCCCGAGACCCTGGGCTGCCTTTTCTGCCGCTCACCATTCCCGGAGAGGGAGAGGCATCTTCCTCATCGGGGTACTATCCTTTGCCATGCCTTTTTCCGAAGGGGCACACCAAGAGCTTGCCAGGCTTCCCAACGACCTTTAGGGCGTACCTAGACCTCAACTCCATTTTGTCCCCTCTGGCTCCCTCTATACATCCGAGGGTAAGCGGGTCTCTTATCTTAGAAGCATCCGCCCTTCTAATGTGAGGGATGCCCTGGCTTTCGCTATCCTCTTAGCTTCTGTATTGTTACATATAGTAGAAAGCCGGATTTTAGCAGAAGCATGCTCTTATTTTTTCCCCGTTCTTTCTATATTCTTGTCCTCAGTGGGTGCAATATATTTAGTATTAGCTTTATTCACTTCCTCTTCCTCTCATTCCAGTGCCCTACAGAAATAACTGTGACAGATGACTATAGCACATAGAAAAATCGAGGAGAATATGATTCATTGCCTACCCCCCACCAAGGGGTTACATATTTTAAATAAGACGTCATTTCTCCTCTTCACTTCAGCATATCCTCCTTCAAAGGCATTTATTTTTCCGCCCTCTTGTAATGAATTTGCTCTATTTGCTCTTTGACCTTAAAAAATCAATCATCACTGCTCTGAGATGCAGCATAAGGGCAAAATGGCATTTAGTGAATCCCTTTGAAAAAGTAAGCAGTCTGCTTTATGGTTTAATCAACTATTTCCCAGTAGTTACTTGTCACGATAGTTTTTCTTGTATTTTGCCTCTAAAATTAGTTTTTTAACTTTTAGAAAGAGAAATATCGATTTATTGTTTCCTTTATACTAGTATATGCATTCATTGGTTGTTTCTTGTATGTGCCCTGACCAGGATGGAACCTTCAACCTTTAGTGGATCAGACCACGCTCTAACCAACTTTGCTACTGGGCCGGGGCTTAATGTTTTTGATACCTAAGGCTGCATGCAAATGGAGATCAATGACAGTACAATCAAGATTTTAATAGTGAAAGCCTCTTCCTTGAATTGTAAAATAGCTCATATTTTCCATGAAGCTGGTAAAATGTAAGCTATGTAAGAAGATTTCTTTAAGAATAAACAGAAATCTCAGCCATTTAAGTGAAGGGTGAAACATTAAACTGTTAGTATAGTACTTGCACCATAGAATAAAGTACGTTATTGTTCTGATGTGAGAATAATATGCAACTAAAAGTTCACAGACCGTGTATTGAAACACTAAAAAGCTTGAGTAAATTCAGTCCCCTCCCACCTTTTTAAAAACCCTATTTAAAAAATAAGTAATTTAGCCCTGGCTTGGTAGCTTAATTGGTTAGAGCATCGCCCTGATACACCAAAGTTTCGAGCTTGATCCCAAATTCATATATAAGTGGAACAACAAATGGGTTTCTCTCTTCCTCTCTTTCTCTCTCGCTCTCTCCCCTCACTTCCAATCTCTTCCTAAAAAAAACAATGAAAATTATTTACATTAAGATTTGTGGGGTTTTTTAATAGAATTTATTGGGGTGACATTGGTTAATTAAATTATTTAGGTTTCAGGTGTACAATTCTGTAGCTCATCATCTGTATATTGTATTGTGTGTTCACCCTCCCCAAATACAAGTCTCCTTCTATCACTATTTATCCTCCCATACCCTCTTCTACCTTCCCCACCCCCTTTCCCTCTGCCAGTCACCATACTGTTGTTTATGCCCATGAGTCTTTTTTTCTTTAATTGTTTTGGGTAGGAGTGGAATGGGAGGAGAAAGGAAAGTCTTGCCATATTTAGTGAAAAATGAATTGAGATACTGGAGAGGCTCAGATTCAGTTCCAGTTCTAGCTAATTGTATAACCTTGAGTAAGTTACTTTAACTCTCTTACTTTTTGTATTTGTAAAAGCGTCTTGATGGTTGACAGAGGGATCCATAAGTCCCCCAATTTGCATTCTTTATATACTATATATATGAACACATATATGTCTGTCTGATGCCATTTGCATCAAGGTTGTGCCATATATAATTAATTATACCAGTTGTTTAGAATATTTTTCTCAAAGATCTGTATATACTAGTTCTAGTTTATATATACATAATTCTTAATCCATTCTTAGCAAATGATTATGCTATATGTGGAAATCTCTAAACTGGGAAACATTTTACAATAAGTCAGGTATTGCTCATTTCTTTTTGTAAGTAAAATGTGCACAGTGTGCATAACACACTTATTTTCTATAATCCTCACCCGAGGATATGCTTATTGATGAGAGAGAGAGAGAGAGATAGAGATAGAGAGAGATAGAGAGATAGAGAGAGAGAGAGAGAGAGAGAGAGAGAGAGAGATCAGTTGCTTCCCATATGTGTCCTAACCAGTAATCAAACCCAAAACTTAGGTATGTGCCCAGGAATCAGGCCTGAAACCTTTGAAACCTTTTTGGTGTACAGGACAACATTCCAACCAACTGAGCCACTGGGCCAGGTCCATACCACAGTTCGTTTTTTTTTTTTTAATGTTCATGGCTTTTAGAAATTTGTAAGGAAATGTATAAATACTGCTTGTAACTGTAATTGACTAAGAGCTTTAAAAGAATATGCAGGCATCTCATTCATTCATTCATTTAATTTACCTTGTTCCTACATCTGTCACTTATTTTGTGGCAGTCATCAGAATATGATGTTTAAGACAAGCCCTACCCTATGAGTTTAATCTGGGATGATAGTGATAGAAGTGGGAGTTGTAGAGAAATATATGTATAGACAGTTTATTTTTATGAACAACAATAACAGTCAAATCATGGACATAAAGTCCTGAGGATATTGAAGCTCTACAGGGTAGGAAGAGATGGGTGATTGTATTAATTGCAGCCTTTAGACTCTCTTCCTGGCATTCCTTTTTTTTTTTCTTTCGTCCTTAACTTTTAATTGCTGAGACTTTAGCAAAAATAAAAGCTCTTTCTCCCCACTCTTAGCACTCACTGGCTTGTCTTACTCTTTCTCTTTTAACTGTTTATTTTGAGATGTAGATACTTAAATACTTGTTAAGCAATGATACACTTTATCTAATGTACTCCAATGGTAACATCTTGCATCACTGTGGTAGAATATTACAACAAAGGAAATTGAAATAGATGCATTCCATCCGATTCACAGCTCATCAGTTTTACATACATGCATTTTTTGTGTGTATTTAGCTCTATGCAGTGTTATCACATGGTTAAATTTATGTAACTACCACCACAGTTAAGATACAGAACTATTTCATCACCATTTTGTAGTCACAGCCATCTCTCCCTTCCTCTATGACCCCTGGCAACCACTAATTTGTTTTACATGCCTAAACATTTGCCATTTCTAGAATGCTGTATAAATGGCATCATACAGTATGTAACTTTTTGAGATTGGCTTTTTTTCCCCCACTCAGCATAATTCCCTGGAGATTCCTGCAGGGAATGTGTCTTGTATTGATAGTTCCTTTTCATTTTTGGGTCGTAGTCCATGGTGTGGATGTACTAGTTTGTTTAAAGGACATCTGGCTATTTCCTGTAGGTTTTTTTTTAACCTGTTGTTATAAATAAAGCTCCTGTGTACAGTCATGTAGTACTTTTTATGTAAACATAAATTTTTATTTCTTTGGGATAGATGCCTAAGAGAGCAGCACAATTGCTGATTGTATGTTAGTTGCATGTTTAATTAGAACCACCGAACTGTTTGCCAGAATGGCTTACCATTTTACATTCCAACCAGAAGCATCAATACTCCTTATCCTTGCCAGCATTTGGTGGTGTTACTATTTTATATTTTAGCCGTTCTGATAGATGTATAGTGATATCTTGTCATAGTTTTAATTTGCATTTCCCTTATGACTAATGATGTTGAATATCTTTTCATGTTCTCTTTTGCCATCTCTGAATTCTCTTTAGTGAACTGTATGATCATGTCTTTTGTCAATTTTCCAGTTGGATATTCTTTTTATAATGTTGCGTTCTAAAAGTTCTTTATATACTCTAAATACTAGCCCTCTTTTGGATACCTTGTTTGCAAATATATTCCCCCAGCCTATAGTCCGCTTTTTCATCATCTTCACAGGGATTTTCACAATGAAGAAGAGTCCCAGCTTACCAATTTTTCCTTTTACCTATAAGCCTTTGGGGTCAAAGGGTACTATGTATTTTTGTTATTTAATTTATTCCTTGCTGTTCTCTCTAACACCCAATAATTTTCTAAGCAGTCTGAACATTTTTTTTTTTAAATTTTATTTATTTATTTATTTTTATTTATTGTTTAAAGTATTACAAATAGTAGTACATGTGTCTTTTTTTCCCCCTATTGAACTCCCCCTGGCCTTACCTACCCCCCAGTACATGCCCTCATCTATCCCCCCCCAGTGTCTTGTGTCCATTGGTTATGCTTATATACATGCATACAAGTCCTTCAGTTGATCTCTTACAGCCCACCACCCCCCAAACTCCCCTGCCTTCTTGCTGTAGCATCACAGTCTGTTCATTGCTTCTTTGCCTCTGTATCTGTTTTTTTTTTTTCCCCCTCTGATTCTTTTCTTTAAAAACATCTTGCCTCTGCAGGCTAGAAATAAACCTATAAGAACAAAAAAATGTTTGAGTCCTAATTTCAATGTCCAATAGTTCTAAGTCCCAATTTCAATATCAAATAGTTCCTTATGTGTACTTGTCAGCAATGGTATCTGGATGGTGGACCAATGGTGGCAATGCAGGTCCGAACCTCTCTGGTTTGGTCCTGGGCATCCTGGAGGGATGCACAGCTCCTGAATGCTAGCATAGCAAGGCTTCGTCAGCATCTTCCATCTCTGGACTGTTTCTCCTCTTGTCTTTGTGGTTGGAGCAGACCTGTCAATTCCTCTCTGTTGCAGGAGTCCACTTGGTCTTGGAGTTGTTTTCTGAAAGTATATAAACATATTCTCTACCAAAAGTTAATAAAGGAATCTTTTCTATAAAATTGACTTGGAATCCTTTTTATTTTTGCCCAAACGATTTTCCTTTGGCTTATTTTGACACCATGTGTATTTTTCATGGGTGTCTTGCTGTTAGCATTACAAATGAAAATTAATCTTCTAAAGTAAAAATTTTTGAGATGTAATTTACTTACTGGATATTTTTCCTTACACGATATTATCCTACTAAGCCTCCCCCCTTTTTTGATTAATGGAGACTTTTGTAAATTTTTAATGCAATCTTGATAACTTTAAATTTTAATTTTTTGCACAAAAATATGACTGCTTTATGTTCATTGCATGTTAAGTAATTTTACCAGGAGATGAACTACCAATAGAAATTTTAGTTAATACTTTAGAAACAGCTTTTTGTCCAGTACAATTAAATTTTCTTGAATATTCACTTGTTTAAATTAGCCAATTTAAATTAATCTGAAAGCTTGATTACTCTTTGACTGTCAAATTGAATATTCTACCTGCAATCTTAGATTACCCTGTAAATATTAGTGGAAAGGATTATTTGCATTCTTGAGTAGACCTTGAGCATTCCTGTGCTAGGCTGGATTTAGATATAGGGCAGCTACTGTTGGTCAAGTTTCTGTCTGTTAACCTGGGTTCCAATCTTAGCTGGGCCAAGTCTCTGTTACCTGGGTCCTGATCTGTGCTGGTCTTGGAAAGCGAAGCAGCCATGGGGGTAGGAGACCTCCCTCAGAAGGGATGAGGGTTCAGGCCCCTGCAAGGTTGGGGGGGGGGTGAGGGTCTGTGCCCCACCTCTGTTGACCCCCAAGTTCTCTCCTGATGGCCCTTCTGCTACTGTGCTTATCTTAGGTTGTTGCTTCCCTGAGGAAACTTACCCATCTCTGGTTAACCAGTCATCCTCCGGGGCCAAGCAGGGCGTTGTGAGGTTCAGTTCTGTCTCCTTGGTAGCCTCTGCCCCCGTGGCCTCCAAGCCCAGCACCTGCCTTGGGATCCCCTTGCCTGCTGGTGGGGCCCTGGCACTTATCACATGTCTCAGGGAACTCAGGTTCTTTCTCCAGGAAGGGCCCAGCTCACACCATTTGGCGAGAGACAGATCCATTATACCTCAAAGCTTCAACCTCAGCATGAATAGAGAGCTCAGGCAACAGCTGAGGGCAATTGGGTTGTGAAAAGAGGGTCCCTCTTGGCAAAAAGGGTAAGAGGGGCCAGTATAGAATGCTCAAGTGCCTTCTCAGTGCCTTAATTCCTTCTGAAAGGGATTAAATCCTTTCATGTTCTTTTTTAAATTGCTGCCAAACATTCAAGGAATTAGTTTGTAATTTTGTTTGGGATAGTTGTACAATATGCTGTTGTGAAATATTAAGAATTACACTGACATTGTAGAATAATATCATGCAAGGATATTCTTTGTTCTAGGCCATGGCAATTCAATTTCAAACTGGCCGTCAATTTCTTTTTGTAACTTTATATCAACTTTGTCAGGGAAGCAAAAACAAAAGTTACTTACTTTAGTTCAAGAGGCCAAATATATTGACTTTCAATTACAATCCTTATAATGATTGAAGGAAACTTATCTTTATTTCTTTCCAAAATAATTTTCAGGCTACAGAGAATTTCACTTAAAAATCTTTGTTACATGAAACAATTTCTCTCAAGGTTATGGTGAACACTAGTATGGGTTAGATTTAATAATTTATTATTTTCCTTATATTTTTTTAATTTTTTATTTTTTACATGTGTCCTTATTCTCCCATTAGCCCCGTCCCCCACTTATGCCCTACCCCTCTGTTGTCAGTGTCCATTGATTAGGCTCATATGCATGTATACAAGTCCCTCTGTTGATCTCTCCCCCTTACTCCTACCGACCCCCACCTTACCTGAGGTTTGATGTTCTGATAGACGTTTCTCAGTCTCTGGATCTGTTCTTATTCATCAGTCTATGTCATTCATTATATTCCACAAATTAGTGAGATCATGTGATATTTATCTTTCTCTTCCTGGCTTATTTAACTTAGCATAATGCTTTCCATCTCCACCGATGCTGTTGCAAATGGTAGGAGCTGCTTCTTTTTTACTGCAGCGTGTAGTATTCCATTGTGTAGATATACCAGTTTTTTAATGCATTCATCTGCTGATGGGCACTTAGGCTGTTTCCAAATCTTAGCTTTGGTGAATTGTGCTGCTATGAACATAGTGGTGCATATATCCTTTCTGATTCGTGTTTCTAGTTTCCTGGGATATATTCCTAGAAGTGGAATCACTGGATCAAATGGGAGTTCTATTTTTAATTTTTTGAGGAAACTCCATACTGTTATCCACAGTGGCTGCACCAGTCTGCATTCCCATCAGCAGTGCAAAAGAGAATCCTTTTTCTTCACATCCTTGCCAACAGTTGTCCATTGTTGATTTGTTGATGATAGCCATTCTGACAGGTGTGAGATGGTACCTCATTGTTGTTTTGATTTGCATCTCTCTGATGATTAGTGACTTTGAGCAGGTTTTCATATGTCTCTTGGCCTTCCTTCGGTCTTTTGAGAAGAGCCTATTTAGATCAGTTGCCCAGTTTTTGATTGTTTATCTTCTTTTTGTGAAGTTGTATGTGCTCTCTGTAAATGTTAGAGATTAAACCCTCATCGTTGATATCATTGGCAAATGATATCCATGCAGTGTGCTTTCTTGTTGTTTTGTTGATGGTTTTCTTTGCTGTGCAAAAGCTTTCTTTTTTTTTAATGTAGTCCCATTTGTTTATTTTTACTTTAGTTTCCATTGCCTGAGGAGCTGTGTCAGAGAACAAGTTCCTTCTGCATATGTCAGAGATTCTGCTGCCTGTGGATTCCTCTAGCATTTTTATGGTTTCCCATCTTATGTTTAAGTCCTTTATCCATTTTCAGTTTATTTTTGTGGATGGTGTAAGTTGGTGGTCTAGTTTCATTTTTTTTTTGCATTTTCTGTCCAATTTTCCTAGCACCATTTGTTGAAGAAACTGTATTGACTCCATTGTATGTTCATTCCTCCTTTGTCAAATATTAATTGGGCATAGTGGTATGGGTCGATTTCTGGGTTCTCTGTTCTATTCCATTGGTCTATATGTCTGTCCTTGTGCCAGTGCCAGGCTGTTTTAAGAACAGTAGCTTTGTAATATAGCTTGAAATCTGGTGTTGAGATCCCACCTACTTTGTTTTTCTTTGTCAGGATTGCTACAGCTATTCGGGGTCTATTTTTATTCCAGATGAATTTTTGGAAAGTTTGCTCTAGGTCTGTGAAATATGCCCTTTGGTATTTTAATGGGGATTGCATTGAATTTATAGATTGCTCTGGGTAGTATGGACATTTTGATGATTTTAATTCTATTAATCCCTGAACATGGTATGTTCTTCCATCTATTTATGTCTTCCTTTATCTCTTTTTTCAGTATCATGTAGTTTTCTGTGTATAGGTCTTTTACCTCTTTATTTAAGTTTATTCCTAGGTATCTTATTTTTTTTGGAGTGTTGGTAAATGGATAGTTTTTTTAGTTTCTCTTTCTGTAAGTTCATTATTGGTATATAGAAATGCCATAGATTTCTGGCGTTACTTTTGTATCCTGCTACATTGCTGAATTCATTTATCAAGTCTAATAATTTTTTGATGGAGTCTTTAGGGTTTTCTATGAAAAGTATCATGTCATCTACAAATAAGGACAGTTTTACTTCTTTTCCAATTTGGATGCCTTTTATTTCTTTTTCTTTTCTGATCTCAGTAGCAAGTACTTCCAGCACTATGTTGAATAGGAGTAGTGAGAGGGGTATCCCTGCCTTATTCCTGTTCTTAAGGGAAATGGTTTTAGTTTTTGCCCATTGAGTATGATGTTGGCTGTCGGTTTTTCATATATGGCTTTTATTATGTTGAGGTATGATTCTTCTATTCCCACCTTGCTGAAAGTCTTTATCAAGAAAGGGTGTTGGATTTTGTCAAGTGCTTTTTTAATTTTTTTTATTTATTATTGTTTGAAGTATTACAAATAGTAGTACATATTTCTCCTTTTTTCCCCCTATTTACCTCTCCCTGGCTTCCCCTACCCCCAGTACATGCCCTCACCTGCTCCCCCCACCCCGAGTTTTTTGTATCCAATGGCTATACTTATATACATGCATACAAGTTCTTTTGTTGATCGCTTACAACCCCTCCCCCGCCAACGTCCCCTGCCTTCCTGCTGTAGTATGACAATCTGTTCACTACTTCTTTGCCTCTGTATCTGTTTTTTTCCCCCCTGATTCTTTTCTTTAAAAACATCTTGCCTCTGTAGGCTAGAAATAAACCTATAAGAACAAAAAAATGTTTGAGTCTCAGTTTCAATGTCCAATAGTTCTGAGTGCCAGTTTCAATGTCAAACAGTTCCTTATGTTTACATGTCAGCAATGGCATCTGGATGGTGGACAAATGGTGGCAATGTAGGTCCGACCCTCTCTAGTTTGGTCCTAGGCATCCTGGAGCGACACATAGCTGCTGACTGCTAGCATGGCAGGGTGTCATCAGTGTCTTCCATCTCTGGACTGTTTCTCCTCTTGTCTTCATGGTTGGAGCAGACCAGTCAATTCTTCTCTGTTGCAGGAGTCCACTTGGTCTTGGAGTTGTTTTCTGAAAGTAGTATATAAACATATTCTCTACCAAAAGTTAATAAAGGAATCTTTTCTATAAAATTGACTTGGGGTACTTTTTATTTTTGCCCAAACTTATTTTGATACCAGGTGTGTTTTTCATGGGTGTCTTGCAGTTAGCATTACAAATGAAAATTAATTTTCTAATGTAAACATTTTCTAGTTGTAATTTACTTACTGGATGTTTTTCCTGACATAATATTATCCTACTATCTTCCCTTTTTTGCTTTTTCTGCATCAATTGATATGACTATGTGATTTTTTTCTTTCAATTTGTTTATGTGATGTATCACATTTATTGCTTTGTGGATATTGTACCATCTTTGCATCCCTGGGATAACACCTACTTGGTCATGGCATATGATTTTTCTGATGTACTGCTGGATTCGATTTGCTAGAATTTTGTTGAGGATTTTGGCATCTATGTTCATGAGGGATATTGGCCTGTAATTCTCTTTCATTGTGTTGTCTTTATCTTGTTTTGATATTAGGGTGATGCTGGCTTCATAGAAGGAGCTTGGAAGTATTCTTTCTTCTTTTCTTATTTTCTGGAATAATCTGAGGAGGATAGGTTTTAGTTTATCCATGAATGTTCGGTAAAATTCCCCTGTGAAGCCGTCTCACCCTGGGCTTTTGTTTGCTGGAAGCTTTTTGATGATTGTTTCAAATTCTTCCATAGCTATCAGCAGATTGAAATTTTTAGAATCTTCCTGAATGAGTTTTGGAATGTTGTGTTTTTCTAGGAATTTGTCCATTTCCTCTAGCTTTATTAATTTCTTAGAATAGAGTTGTTCATAATATTTTTTAACAATCCTTTGTATTTCTGTGGGGTCTGTAGTTATTTTGCCTCTCTCATTTCTGATTTTGTTTATTTGGGTCCTTTCTCTTTGCTTCTTGGTGAGCCTGGCTTGAGGTTCATCAATCTTGTTTATTCTTTCGAATAACCAGCTCTTGGTTTTGTTGATCATTTCTATTGGTGTTTTTTTGTTTTTTGTTTTTGTTTTTATTTTTGGTCTCTATGTCATTTATTTCTGCTGTGATCTTTATTATTTCCTTCCTTCTGCTCACTGTGGGCTTTTCTTGTTGCTCTCTTTCTAATTTCTTTGAGTTGAGTTACATGATTCATTACCATTTTTCTTGTTTTTTGAGGTACTCCTGTAGAGCTATAAACTTCCCTCTCAGCACTCTTTTCATTGTGTCCCATAGCATTTGTTTTGTTGTGTTTTTATTTTCATTGGTCCCTAGGATATTTTTAATTTCTTCTTTGATCTCATTGATGACCCAATCTTTGTTTAATAACATGTTATTCAACTTCCAAGTTTTTGAATTTTTTGGAATGTTTTTATTGTAGTTTATTTCTAATATTATGCCATTGTGGTCTGAGAAAATGCTTAACATGATTTCAATCTTTTTGAATTTGGGAAGACTTTGCTTGTGACACAATATGTAGTCTATTTTTGAAAATGTCCCGTGTGCACTTGAGAACAATGTATATTCCGTGGCATTGGGGAGATATGCTCTAAAGATGTCAATTAGATCCATTTGACCTAATTTAGAATTGCTGTTTCTTTCCTGATTTTTTGTCCAGAGGATTTATCCAGTGATGTCAGTGGTGTATTCAAGTCCCCTATGATTATTGTATTGTTGTCTACCTCTCCCTTGATATCTTCCAGGACTTTTTTTAATGTATTTAGGTGCTCCTGTATTGGTTGCATATATGTTTACCAGAGTTATATCTTCTTGTTGAATTGATCCTTTTAGTATTATGCAGTGGCCCTCCTTATCTCTTGTTAAGGCCTTTACTTTGAGGTCTATTTTATCAGATATAAGTATCGCCACCCCAGCTTTTTTTCTCATTTACATTTGCCTGAAAAATGTTTTTCCATCCCTTCACTCTCAGTCTGTGTGAATCCTTTTCTGTGAGGTGGGTCTCTTGTAGACAGCAAATATATGGGTCATGCCGAGACCGGTTTGGCTCAGTGGGTAGAGTGTCGGCCTGCGGACTGAAAGGTCCCGGGTTTGATTCCGGTCAGAGGCATGTATCTTGCTTGCGAGCACATCTCCAGTGTGGGGTGTGCAGGAGGCGGCTGATCGATGTCTCTCTTTCATCGATGTTTCTGACTGTCTGTCCCTCTCCCTTCCTCTCTGTGAAAAATCAATAAAATATATTTAAAAAAATATATGGGTCATGTTTTCCTATCCATTTAGCTACCCTATGTCTTTTGATAGGTGCATTTAACCCATTTATGTTTAATGTAATTATTGACAAGTTCATGTTTGTTGTCATATTTTTCCTTAGTGTTTGTGTTTACTCTTGCCTTTCTCTTTCTTTTTTTTACAGCAGTCCCTTTAGCATTTCTTGCATTCTTGGCTTGGTAGTGATAAACTCTGTTATTCCTTTTTTCTGTGAAGCTCCTGATTCCACCTTCAATTTTGAATGATAGCCTTGCTGGGTATAGTTTTCTTGGGTTCAGACCATTGCT
Source organism: Lasiurus cinereus (assembly GCA_011751065.1). Classification (NCBI taxonomy): domain Eukaryota; kingdom Metazoa; phylum Chordata; class Mammalia; order Chiroptera; family Vespertilionidae; genus Lasiurus; species Lasiurus cinereus. The sequence goes on from JAAGEH010000031.1 coordinate 9,194,660, forward strand.
TTTCATCACTTTATATATTTCATTTCATTCCCTTTTGGCCTGGTATGTTTCTGTTGAGAAATCAGTTCATATTGTAATAGGAGATCCCTTCTAGGTAACTTTCTGTCTCTCTCTAGCAGCCTTTAAGATTCTTACTTTGTCGTTAGTGTTTGCCAATTTAATTATGATGTGTCTTGGTGTCAGTCTTTTGGGGTTCAACTTGTTTGGGACTCTTTGTACTTCTTGGATTTGATAGTTGTTTTTTTTCTTGCCAATATCAGGGAATTTTTCTGTCATTATTTCTTCAAATAGGTTTTCTATCATTGCTTCTCTTCCTCTACTTCTGGTATCCCTATTAAGTGAATGTTGTTATGTTTTGTGTTGTCCCAAAGCTCCCTTAAGCTGTCTTCTAGTTTCTTAAGTCTTTTTTTCCAGTTGATGCTGTGTTTGTATGTTTTTTCCTACCTTGTCTTCTAATTTTCTAATGTGGTCTTCAGCCTCTTCTAATTTACTGTTTTGGCCTTCCATTGGTTTCCTTATTGCAATTATATCCTTCTTCATCTCCTCTTGGTTTCTTTTCATGTTGATGACATTCTCATTCATCTCCTTATAGTTCTCAATGAGTTGTGTGTAGTTGTCATTTATCTGTTTAAACATACTTAAAACCATTACTCTGAATTTTTTCTTTGGTAATCTGCTGGCCTCAACTCCATTTAACTCCCTGTCTGGTGATTCCTCATTTTCTTTCCTTTGGGGATTGCTTTTTTGTCTTCCAATGTTTTCCTGTAATGTTTTAATTGTAGAACCAATTGCTTTTCTACCTATGTTCTTTTGGTAGTGGTGCTACTGGTGTATTCTCTCAGTTCTCCTGTGTTTGTTAATACAGTGGTATCTCAAGATATGAGTTTAATTCTTTCCATAACCTTGAGGGGTGGGAAACTATGAGACGCTAGAGTCGCGGTAAACTGGTGGGTCGTGTGCAGCCGGCCGATCTGTGCAATTACTCCTATCTCAACTGTTGCTCGTATTTCAAAGCAAAAATTGCTCCCTCGACGGCTCGTATCTCAAAAATCTCATATGCTAGGGCACTCGTATCTTGAGGTACCACTGTATATTGTTGTTCCCTACTTGAACTATTTGGGTTCTCTTGATGTAGATCTGCGAGCTTGAGCAGCCCAACTGTGGTGTCTAGAAGTTGGCAGCCATGGAGGGGAGTGTCTCTATTTTTGCTCTTTTGCACCCTTAATTGAGATCACATGTGCCCAGCAGGGACTCACAGTAGCACCAAGGACCTGTCTGTCTGGGTGATGTGGCTCAGGGGACCTGCACTCTGGAGAGGCGTGACTGTGGTGCCCAGAGTTCTGTATTTGTGGGGTAGGCAGACTCAGTTTTTGCTGCTGCACCTATGGTGGATAGACACTTATTTCCAGTGGCGGCTCACAGGAGCACCTGCGGTAAATTTGCCTGCAAGGCACACTGAAGCACTCTGAAGGGCCCTGGAAGTATAGCCGTGTAATTGAGGTGTCTGTGGGCAGGTATGGAGGATGAATGAATTCAAAATTTCTACTGCTGGGGGAGAGTGCACCCCTGTTTGTTTGAGGTCACACCCAGGGAGAGCTCACAGTGGCTTCCAAGAGCCCCCTGTGGATAGATGGGCTGAGGGTGCCTGCCTGTTGGAACTTTGCATCTGTGGAGGTATGTTTGCTAGGTGCAGCACTCTAAGGCACTCTGCTGGGTCCTGCACTGAGGTTGAGTCGGCACAGTACTCTGACATGTTCTGCGGGGTCCTACACTGCGGTTGAGCCACTGCGGTGGATGTGGGTATTTATTCAGAAAGAGGGAATTCAGAAATTTTACTGCGGAGCAGGGCGCCCTTGTTTGTGCCGAATCCCACCCAGCAGAGACTCAAAGCTGCTTCCAGAGCGCACTGTGAATAGATGAGCTCAGATATCCTATACCTTTGTAGATGATCCTTTGCCAGCACAGGCCTCTGATGATGCGCCTTGAGGGGTCCTGGCAATGTGGTCGAGTCTCTGGGGTAAATGTGGGCAGTTATTCAGGAAGAGGGAATTCAGAATGTCTACTGTGGGGCTGTGCGCCCTTATCTATACAAAATCACACCCGTGGGGCTCCCAGTGGTTCTCAGGTACTGCCTAGAGTGTTGAGTGCCCTGGCTGCCTGTGCACTTGTAACGTGCTAATGTGGGCTCGCTGGAAATGTGCTAATGTGAACCAGAGTTCTGCTGCTGGGGAGGGGGAGGTTGCACTTACTGCTTTGGAGTTGGGGGTCCCAGAGTCCACGGGTCTGCAGCTGTGGCAGCAGGATTTTAGCTGGGGTGGCTGCTGGGTCTCAGGGCAGTTCCAAGGTCTGTCTGGTTGGTGGTGTTGATGAGTTCCCAAAGAAAGGCCGTTTTCACCTTCAAGATGGCATGGGATCCTTGCTTGAGTCCCGCAGACCAGGGAGGGTCCTCAGCAGTGCTAGTCTCTCCTTGTTGAAGAGAGCCTGGACTGCTAGCCCCTGCTGCTCTTGCGAGATTTAACTGTCCTTTACTCACTCTCACACACACCACACACATCCACACACTCTTCTTTCATCCACTCACTCACTTCCTCTCTTACCTCTGTCCTGCCAGCCTCCATCTTTAGACCCAGTCTCCACATTTTTTTAAAATTTCATAATCCTGAAGTTCAAATGTATCCTGTGAACAAATAGTCTTGATTGTGTAGAGTGTGAATCCATACTCACACATGCTATATTAAAATGGGTGAATCTTTTTAAGACTAACAATATAATTTCTGCCTTACAAGGCTTTCAAGTGAAATGTTAAAATTAATATTTTTAAATTAAATAGGCACAGGATGTGCCAAGGGAATTTTTAGTTTTGCTTTCTAAATTAAACATATTTTGGCAAAACTATGTGGGTTTTTTAAAATGAAGGTTTTTGGTAAATAACCGAAAGAGAAAAAAGTTGTGTTCTCACTTAAATGTACTTTGGTTATTTATTCTGCATTTTGAGTAGTGAAGTTGTGAATCATGACATATACTTAGTAGATTTTTAATACTCATTATTATAATAATGAATAAAAGACTATTGAATTTGTATGTCTAGACTGTATGTTTTTCTTTTGTAGTAAGAAAATGTTCATTTTACTGAATGTTCATTTTAATTACCTTTTAAAATATTAGCTTGGAGGAGATTTGTAATTTTATATTTTGAAAATGTATGTACTCATATGAGAAGTTACAGGAAAAGGTTAGTGATTAACTTTGAAAGTATTTCTTTCTGTAATGTGGTAATGAAATGATTACTTGTCCCTTCATATAACCATATTTGCTCAAATAAGTGTACAGCTAGGGTAGTGGATTGTTATTTGAAAAAGATCAACCATTGGTATAATGCAAGACTAGCCAAATCCTGCCAATAGCGTTGCTCACCACCTGTTTTTATAAAAACAAAACAAACAAAACAACACAAACACACACACAAACAAGAAACAAGAACAACAAAAAAATAAAAAGTACAACTTCTGATATAACACAGCCACATCATTTCATTTATGTATTGTCGCTGCATTCAAAATTTTAAAATAACAGTCTCAAAGTTGAAACAGAGAACTATGGCCCTAAAAGCCTATCTAATACCTGGTCTTTACAGAAAAGCTTGTCTAGGGACAAAACAACCTTGAAATTCATTGGGTCTTTATGTTATAAAGGAAACTTAATAAAATTTACCTATACTTTTAGTACCTTTTAGTTATGTTTCCATGGGAAATTCTGGTTGGGAAGAGTGTATTCATTGTCTTTACTAAGTCCACAAGACACTGTTTGTTGTCCAAGAGCAACATTAAGGAATGGATGAAGAGAGTTGTTTCTGTTGTCATGTGTTGGCTATTTTATTGTGAATGTAAATTTGCAGGTATGGCAATTAATGAGATTGAGAAAGAGGCCTATATGGTCCTGATGTCCTTTGGTGATTTTGTTGTTACCAGAGTAGTAATGAGAGAGACAGAAATAGTACTGCTGTTATTCCTGCTTTAAGAACTGCTGTGTAATGAAGAAATACATAGTAGTTAGAGACTATCAAGCTGTTCTTAGACTGTTAGTTTATTGTTTTAAAAAATAACATTCTTTTATAAATTAGAAATTTACACTACTTATTTTTTTTAATCCTCACCTGAGGATGTTTTAATTGATTTTTGGAGAGAGGGGAAGTGGAAGAGAGAGAGGGGGGAGAGAAGAATAGAGGGAGAAAGAGAGGGAAAGGGAGAGGGAGAGGGAGAGAGAGAGAGAGAGAGAGAGAGAGAGAGAGAGAGAGAGAGAGGGAAATTGATAGATTGTAACCCAATCAGGGAGGGAATTTACAACCTTTTGATATATGGGACAATGTTCCAACCAACTGAGCCACTTGGCCAGGGCAATACTTTAGTTCTTTTAAATGACCTATATATGTAATGTTGAAAATTTAAATCAAGTTAGGATATTTGATTATACATTTGGAAAGAAATTGATTCCCATCTCACATCATACACTAAAATTAAAGAATGTATTTAAAAATATAAGCATATATTTAAAAAAAAGTCTGGAAAGCATAAGACAACCAAAATGAAATTAAAAAGGCAGATGACAGCATTTCTACATATGCAGTACAATATTTAATTGACTTTCACTTAACTGACTCACCACATTAAATGATGCTTTTCATTTTCTTTATAAAATAAACTATAGTGATGGAGGAAGAGAAGGAGGACAGGAGGGAGGGAAAAAGGAAGGGAGGGAGGGGTGAGGAAAAGAGAGAGAGAGAGAGAGAGAGATACATTGATTTGTTACCTCCCTTACATGACCTGACCTGGCCAGAATCAAACCTGCAACCCAGGTACTTGCCCTTGACTCGAAATTGAACCTACAACCCTTTGGTGCTCTGGTCAACATCCTAACCACTGAGCACTACCAGTCAGAGCAGGTTCATTTTTTAATACAAAATGAATACAAAAATTGTTTTAATACAAAAAAAATACAAAAATTGTTTTTGAAAGAGTTGAAGAAAGCAAATTATTACTGTCCAATTAGGGTAAGATGATAAAAGGTTCATATAAAATAAATATAAAAATCTAAAAAGTGTTCTTTACTCAGTGCTTTGCCAATGTGTTTTGAGTTCTTTGAAGTTATATGTTTTCTAAGAATCCTGTTTAAATTTCTTTAAACTCAGTGGGCTTGAAATTAAATAAACAGTTTTGTCTTTTTGGCTCTATATCAAGTTTGATGAATGAGTGTACATTTATTGCTGACAAAATGAAATCAAGATAAAATGAATTGTCGTATGCATTTTTATGATTTTTCATCTTAATTGACCTTTTCAATTAACTAATCATCTGTTTCAAATAACATATTAAAAGGCTTCTACTTTATATCCATGATATGTAAATACCTCCAACAAATCAGTAAGAAAAAAGACGCCCATTTGAAAAAGTGGCAGAGGTTATGAATTGCCATTTTCCAGAAAAAAAAAAGTTGAATGAAAAAGAATACTAAAATTCACTGTAGTAATTAGGGATATTGAAACCATTGTTAAAGACCAAAATTCAATCCAGTAAATTTGAAGCTGTGATCAACTTTATTAAGCAATTTATGAATCAAGCAACATTTCTTCTAGCAACTAGCCTGATGTTTCGAGGGGTTGCACAAAATAGATTTTTTATAGGAACAATGATGTTATTATATGGGGTTCTGTGTGCTTCCTGGACTTGTAAGTCTATTTCTTTCACCAGATATGGGAAGTTTTCAGTCATTATTTCTTTAAATAGGTTTCCAGTATCTTGCTCTCTCTCTTCTTCTGGCACCCCTACAATTCTGATGTTGGTACGCTTGAAGCTGTCCCAGAGGCTCCTTACATTATCTTCACATTTTTGGATTCTTTTCTCTTCTTGCTTTTCCAGTTGAGTGTTTTCTGCTTCTTTATATTTCAAATTGTTGACTTGTTTCTTGCCTTTCTCTAGTCTGCTGTTAGGACTCTATATAATATTTTTTATTTCAGTCAGTGTATGTTTAATCTCTAGTTGGTCCTTTTCCATCTCTAGTTGGTTCTTTTCCATCTCTAGTTGGTCCTTTTTCATCTACTCTTGGCTCTCGCTAACTTTATCCAACTTTTCTAGGATATTCTTGAAAAACCTTATAAGCGTGGTTTTGAACTCTATATCCAGTCGTTTTTTTCCCTTCCATTTCTTTTGTTTGTGATCCCTTCCCTTGTCTCGGCATTTTCTCTATGCTGGGAGAACTTCTGTGTTGGATTCATTCAGCCTTGTGATACCAGACTTGCAAAAATGCAAAAGCCTCTCTGTTGAGCTTGGGATGGGTGGAGTCTCAGGGTTTAAGGGACCGCCTTGCCTTCCAGTCAGCCCCGCCCGTCACGGCCTCTGAGTTTCACGTGACTGGGTATTCGCTGGAGTGGTCCTTGTGCACGCGCACAGTCCCTCTAGATCGCTGCCTTTCAGGCTCCCCTGCGCTGTGGGACCACATGAGTCTAGGTCCCCAGGGTTTCACCCGAAACTGGGGCTTAGTGGAGTCAGAAGTGGCACAGTTGGGAGGGTCTGTCTCCTGCCCACTCACGAAAGCCAGCAGCACAATCAGCAGTCTGCCCTCTGCGCAGTGCTGTGTGCGCCACCAGCCTCTGATCTTTTGGGACTCCCCTAAATTTCCGTGCACCTCTCCCTTTTCACAGTCCAAATTCCCCCCATATGAGTTTTGGCTGGACCTGGGGTTTAGTGTCGTAGGATAAGGGGTTCAATGCCTTTGAGAGTCTCCGTTTCCCTCCCGCCAGAGAAAACCAGCCAGATACTCAGGCACCCGCTCTCTCCACGCGCGTGTCTCCTCAGCTTTTTGCAGCTCCTCTGGGTCTCTGTGAGGCCCCCTCTTTCCCTCTAGTTTTAGAATTTCCACTCAGCCGGCTTTCCTGTGGTTCTGGATGATGTCCTTTCTGTCTTTTAGTTGTGGTTTTGAAATTGTTGTGCGAGGCAGCAGTGTAGGTATTTACCTATGCCGCCATCTTGGATTCTCCTTCCAAAATCCTCTTACTTTTTAAAATAAAGTTTTATTGTTCAGATTATTTCAATTGTGCCTCTTTTTCTCTCCATAGCTCCCCTCCACAAAATTCCCACCTCACCCTCTGCCCTTAACCCCCCCACTGTCCTAATCTATAGGTATACAATTTTTGCCCAGTTCCTTCCCACGCCCCCACACACCTTTCCCCCCGAAAATTGTCAGTCCACTCCCTTTCTATGCCCCTGATCCTATCTAATAAAAGAAAAACATGTAAATTAACCATCACTCCACTACACACAAGCCACACCCACCAGCCAATCAGGAGCAAGTATGCAAATTAACCACAACCAAGATGACTGCAGCCACAGAACAAACAGGAGGTTTGGGTTTCCCCAGCAATGGAGAAAGCCAAACTTTCTGCATACCCTGGTGAGCCCAGGCCTCCACTCAAGCTACAAAGTTTCAATTATAAAAGATAAATAAATTCTAACAAAAATGGCAGCAGTCAGGGAGCTGGAGAGAGCAGGAGGCTTGAGTTGCCCCTGACTATGGAGGAAGCCAAGCTTCAGTAGCCCTGGCCTGCCTTGGTCTCCACTCCAGGCTGCAAAGTTTCAATTACAGAAGATAAATAAATACCAGATACCAGGGCCTCCACTTGGGTCACCGGGGGGCGTGGCCAGCCTGCAAACCCCCACAGGCCCCTTGCCCAGGCAGCCGTATGTCCCAAGGGAACCCCCACCCTTACCCGGGACACCCTTCAGGGCAAACCAGCTGGCCCTCACACATGCACCAGGCCTCTATCCTATCTAATAAAAGAGTAATATGCAAATTGACTGTCACTCCAACATACACAGCTGCCCTCATGTGGACACAAGATGGCTGTCACAAGGTGGACAGCAGGGGAGGGCAGTTGGGAGGGACCAGGCTTGCAAGGGAGGGCACTTGGGGCTGATCAGGCCTGCAGAGGAGGACAATTAGGGTTGACCAGGCCGGCAGAGGAGGGGAGTTGGGGGTGACCGGGCCTGCAGGGAAGGGCAGTTGGGGGGGACCCAGGACTGCAGGGGAGAACAGTTGGGAGGAACAGGCCTGCAGGGGAAGGCAGTTAGGGACAAACAGGCTGTCAGGGGAGCAGTTAGGCATCAATCAGGCCGGCAGGGGAATGGTTAGGGGGTGATCAGGCTGGCAGCCAAAAGCAGTTAGGGGCAATCAGAAGGCAGGCAGATAAGCAGTTAGGAACCAGCAGTCCTGGATTGTGAGAGGGATGTCTGACTCCCCATTTAGGCCTGGTCGGATCAGCCTAAATGGGCAGTTGGACATCCCTCAAGGGGTCCCAGATTGGACCCAGATTGGAGCTGGTGCAAGCTGGGCTGAGGGACACTCCCCCTATGCACAAATTTCATGCACGAGGCCTCTAGTTGTATTATATTCACCAGTTTATTCTGTTCATCAGATTTTTTTATTCACTTGAAATATACATTGATAGATATGTATTTATTGTTCATAATTTTTATCTTTAAACTTTTCTTCTTCTTCCTCTTCTTAAAAAATACCTTTCAGCATTTCATATAATACTGGTTTGGTGGCGATGAACTCCTTTAGCTTTTCCTTATCTTTGAACCTCTTTATCTGACCTTCAATTCTGAATGATAGCTTTGCTGGGTAGAGTAATCTTGATTGTAGGTTCTTGCTATTCATCACTTTGAATATTTTTTGCCACTCCTGTCTGGCCTGCATAGTTTCTGTTGGAAAATCAGCTGACAATCGTCTGGGTGCTCCCTTGTAGGTAATTGTTTTTCTCTTGCTGCTTTTAAGATTCTCTCTTTGTCTTTTGTTCTTGGCATTTTAATTATGATGTATCATGGTGTGGTCCTCTTTGGATTTCTTTTGTTTGGGGTTCTGTGCACTTCCTGGACTTGTAAGTCTATTTCTTTCACCAGGTGTGGGAAGTTTTCTGTCATTATTTCTTTAAACAGTTTTTCAGTATCTTGCTCTCTCTCTTCTTCTGCACCCCCATAATTCTTATGTTGGTATGCTTGAAATTGTTCCAGATGCTCCTTACACTATCTTCATAATTTTGGATTCTCTTTACTTTTCCGGTTGGGTGTTTTTTGTTTCTTTGTATTTCAAGTCTTTGATTTGATTCTAGCAATCCTCTAGTCTGCTGTTAGATCTCTGTATAATATTTTTTTATTTCAGTCAGTATATGTTTAATTTCTAGTTGGTCCTTTTTCATATCCTCGAGGGTCTCACTAAATTTATTGGCCTTTTCTAGAAAATTCTTGAAAAACCTTTTAACCATGGTTTTGAACTCTATATCCAGTCATTTCCTTTCCTCCATTTCTTTCATTTGTGACCTTTTTTTTTCCCTCCGCATTTTGGCTACTTCCCTGAGTTGATAGAGTGGCTTTGTGTGCTAGGTGTTCTATAGGTCCCAGTGACTAGACTCCCCAGTTACATTAGGTGGACTCTCTTGGTGTACTCCTTTTTGGGCTGTGTGCACAGTCTTGTGGTAGTTAAGCCTTGATTGTTGTTGATATCACTGGGAGGAATTGACCTCCAGGCCAACTGGCTATGAGAATCACCTGTGTGTACACTGGGAGAACTTCTGTGCTAGAGACACCCTTATGAGACAAGACTTGCAAAAACCTCTGTGCGAGGATTGGATGGGATGGAGTCTCAGGGCAAAGCAGACAGCCTTGGCTTCCCATCAGCCCTGCCCCATACGGGCCCTGGGTCTCAGCATCCCATGGTAATCACTGCAAGCACCTCTGAGAGAAAGGCGCCCTTGGGTTTTGCCCACTGCCAGACAGTCCATTTTCTTCCCCTATGAGTCTGAGTCTCCAGAGTCTTGCCCAGAACTGGAGTTCAGAGCAGTCAGGAGCTTTTGTCTCCCTCCCAATTGAGAAAGCCAGGCATGTACTCAGTTGCCAACCTTCTCCACATTTGCGCTTTTCCATAACTCTGCCTTCTACAGCTCCTCTGAATTTCAGTGTGCTTTTCTCTTTCCTTCTAGTTGTAGAATTTCCACTCAGCCAGCCTTCCTGTGGTTCTATGTGATGTCTGTTTTGTCTTTTAGTTGTAGTTTTGAAATTGTTGTGCAAGGCAGTAGTTTAGGTGTTTACCTATGCCACCATTTTTGTTTCTCCAATCCTCTTATTTTTTAAATGTATGTATATATTTTTTTATCCAACAATTCTGTTATGAACCTATTCTAGGGAAATATCTACACAAGTATATAAAAATATACATAAGATTTTACTGTAGTGAAGCAGGTCATAACAGTGAAAACTTGGAAGTAACCTAAATATCCATTAATAGGGGAATGATTTCAATAATAATCTGTTATATGGGATACTCTAGAGCAGTGGTTGGCAAACTATGGCTCATGAGCCACATGCAGCTTGCAAGCCACGGATTGCTGCTCTGTTGACTAAGAAGTTTACCAACCACTGGACTAGACTAAATGTTACCGTGTAGTTGAAAGCTGTGAGGATTAGGCAATTGTGGCATATTGTGTGCAAAGAGATAAAGGGTAGTATATGACAGTGGTTGGCAAACTCCTTAGGCAACAGAGTGACAAACTGCAGCTAGCGAGCTGTATGTGGCTCGCAAGCCATGGTTTGCCGACCATTGCTCTAGAGCTTTTAGAGGAAAGAAGCCCCTTGGACCTATCTAAACTGACATAAGAGTTCCAAAGCATTTTTAAAAGGGTGTGGAGGAGGTAAAGTGTTATATAACAGTCTATACACCATTATTCCACTTATCTAAAAGAACACAAGACCTTACCATGTGTATGAGTAACACAAAAAGTCTAGTTGATACATACCACCAGTAATCTTTAGAGGAAAAGGGAGTAGTATTAGAGGAGCCATTTAGAGGTTCTTTTGTTTTTTATCCTGTACCATTCTACAGTGTATTTCTAAATGTATACACTGTACTGTTTTGATAGTAACTATAGAGATTAATCATATTAAACTTTTAAACACTGGAGGACACTTGCAATGTTGTTTCCTTATTGTATATTTTACAGTGACATTGCGCTAGAGGTGTAGTACCTCATACTTAATGAGCACTCAGGTATCTTTTAAAAATACTTTTATCCTTTAAAATACCATTTATATTTTTTAAATTTTCTGTGTTGAAATTGTAAGAGTAAAGAAAAAGAAAAACATCTCATCCCAGTATATGCTTGTGCACACATGTTTGTGTACACACATGTATAGACACTTGCATGCCCATCTATACACATAGGCATACACATGTGCAAACATGTATCATTCTACACAATGTGTTCTTACTAGACACCAGGAGTGGGGAACCTTTTTCTCTTTTTTTCTGCAAAGGACCATTTGGATATTTATAACATCATTTGTAGGCCATACAGAATTATCAACTTAAAAATTAGCCTATTATATTTAGTCAAACATTTAATTAACTCACTCCTAATTCCTTGGCAGGACCAGACCAAATGATTTCATAGTCTTTATGCAGCCCATGGGCTGGACATTCCCCACCTTCATTGTACACAGTGATTTGTAACTTCTTTACTTTAACTTGACACTGTATAGAAAATATCTTTCTTGATCGGTTACCAAAAGACATCTGTGAAAAAGACATCTTGGTGAGAAAATAACATCATGGTGTCATGTAAATATAGTGTTCTATTCTAATTAAAATAACTGGACTCTGGAACAAATTATACGCACACACACACACGCACACACACACACGCACACACAGAAATATCTTACTTTACACTGAAAACTTTGATACTTTAATACTTTTCCATAGATTCATTAGATTATTTTATAAAGAGTCTACCATGTAGACAGTGATGTTTAATATGAAGGCTAGTTAGCAACTCATACTTTTATTATGGCATCTGAAATAGTATCTCTGATCTCTAAGGCTGTGCTTCTTGGCTTTTTGGAATTGATGTCACAGCATGAGGATTTTTCTCTCAGGCACTGTCAAATTAGCTGATTTTATGGGGAAGTCACTATAGATGTTCCCTATTTTTGACTTGATTAATGAGAGGAGCATGTGAGATGTAGTTTATTAGAGAGATGTGGTAAACATTAATGGTGGATTCTAGTGGTTATGAAGTTAATGCAGTGTAAGGTATGGTGAAATACCTGTTTTCTCTTTGGTGTTCTGTTTATTATCTATGTGCTTAAAATATTTTTATACTATAAAAAAGTAATGATGAGGTTTTGAAGGACCACTGCCCTTGAGTTACCTGGAGTGATGAGTTATCAAAGAAAACCTGGAGAAATGGGCAGAGTTGCTACCACTGAAATTGGGATTAATCATTATGTTCAGAATAAAGGTTTCTCTTGCTATATGAAAATAGAGCATTCTTATGAAACTGTTCGTAAACTCAAATGGTATAAAGTGAAGAAGCAGTTACCTTAGGATACATCTTGCTAACAGAAGCACAGAATAAATTGAGCTAAAGCACAAATGCTCACCCAGTTCAAAGTTTTGTTAGCTTCAGGCTGAGATACTGAGTATAGGTCTCAGGAAGGAGGTGAGTGGGGCTGTTCTTGCTGTTGGGGGTGCATGTTGCTTGTGTAAGGGCTCACTGCAAAACGAACACTGAACACTATTTCGCACTTCACCTTTTTCATAAAAGCAAACATATTCATATTTCATTCAGTTAGCAAAACAGGTATTAATGTACCTCTTTTGTAAAAGCGAGTTGGCATTAAGTGAACTTTTTAAAAGTGGGAAACACCTGCATGTTAGTCATTTCTGCTTCTCAAATAATCCGTGAGCTGAAAACTTCCCTCAGATAGGAAACAGGAACTTGGTGAATGAGCGTAAAATTCAGTTGTGGCTTTGAAAGGAGTAGGGAAGATAGGAGTAGCACTAATATCTCATGGAATGAATCCAAGTGAAAAGATGCTATGTTCCACATGACCACTGAAGATACTAAGTTGAGAAGTAGCTTAAAAGAGTAGTTGACAAATCATAACTTAATGGAGAGGTTAAATTGGGCAGAATTTACTATAAGCAAGTGTCAGATGTATATGTTTCAAAACATAGAACATATAAAAAATAGACCAGGGGTCATGGTAATCTTATACCTGGAATCACAGAACCTCCAGGATTTGGTCAAGTACAAGGTTAGTCTAGGATGGTTTAAAGTAAAATATTTGGGATTCCCTCTCTGTTCAGGCAATTCCCTACAAGAGTAGGTTAGAATTTCTGTGAAGCAAGTAGTTTCCATGAGGTGGAAACTAGAAAAGGCAAGGTTCATGCTCACTGTTGTGAATTATAGCAACCTGCTGATGGAGCTCTATGTAGTGTTTATTTAGTTTATTCACATGTTCATATTAATTTTAACATTATCTTGACCACCAAGTGACTGTTGAGTACTAAAATGTTTGCAAGGGAGTAGCTTTGTTTAGGAAATACCCCCCTAAAATTTACTTCTTTTTTTTTTAATTAATTTTTATTAATTTTTTATACATATCTCCCCATTGCCCCCCCTCCCTCCCAGGCATACCCCGACCCCCACTGTCTGTGATCATTGGTTATGTTTATAAGCATGTATACAAGTCCTTTGATTGATCACTTATTTACCTCACCTAACTTTAATCTTTCTGCTATAATTTCACAGTCTGTTTGATGCTTTATGATTTTTGTCCTCCTGAGAATTATCAGTCTACTCCCTTTCTGTGCTCCTGATTCTATTATATTCACCAGTTTATTCTGTTGATCAGATTTTTAATTCACTTAATTTTTAGATTCACTTGTTGACAGATGTGTATTTGTTGTTCATAATTTTTTGTCTTTTACCTTTTTCTTCTTCCTCTTCTAAAAGGGTACCTTTCAGCATTTCATATAATACTGGTTTGGAGTTGATGGACTCCTTTAGCTTTTTCTTCTCTGTGAAGGTCTTTATCTGCCCTTCAATTCTGAATGATAGCTTTGCTGGATAGATTATTCTTGGTTGTAGGTTCTTGTTGTTCATCACGTTGAATATTTCTTGCCACTCCCGTCTGGCCTGCATCGTTTCTGTTGAGAAATCAGCTGACAGTCGTATGGGTGCTCCCTTGTAGGTAATAAACTGTTTTTCTCTTGCTGCTTTTAATATTCTCTCTTTCTCTTTTGCTCTTGGCATTTTAATTATGATGTGTCTTGGTGTAGTCCTCTTTGGGTTCCTTTTCTTTGGGGTTCTGTGTGCTTCCTCGACTTGTAAGTCTATTTCTTTTACCAGATGTGGGAAGTTTTCAGTCATTATTTCTTTAAACAGGTTTTCAGTATCTTGCTCTCTCTCTTCTTCTGGCACCCCCACAATTCTGATGTTGGTACGCTTGAAGCTGTCCCAGAGGCTCCTTACATTATGTTCACATTTTTGGATTCTTTTCTCTTCTTGCTTTTCCAGTTGAATGTTTTCTGCTTCTTTATTTTTCAAATTTTTGACTTGATCCTTGCCTTTCTCTAGTCTGCTGTTAGTACTCTGCGTAATAGTATTCATTTCAGTCAGTGTATTTATTATCTTCTCTTGGGTCTCACTAAATTTATCCATCTTTTCTAGCATATTCTTGCAAAACCTTATAAGCGTGGTTTTGAACTCTATATCCAGTCGTTTTTTTTCCTCCATTTCTTTTGCTTGTAATCCCTTCCCTTGTCTCGGCATTTTCACTGTGCCGGGGAAACTTCTGTGCTGGATTCAGCCACAGAAGCCTCGGTTGATCTTGGGAGGGGTGGAGTCTCAGGGCTTAAGGGACCGCCTTGCCTTCCAGTCGGCCCCGCCCTCCACGGCCCCTGAGTCTCACGTGACTGGGTAATGGCTGGAGCGGTCCCTGTAAGCTCGCGCACCCGCAGCGCCTCCAACCGCTGCCTTTCCGGCTCCCCTGCGAACCAGGACCACACGAGTCTAGGTCCCCAGGGTTTCGCCCAAAACAGGGGCCCAGTGGACTCAGAAGTGGCACAGTTGGGAGGGTCTGTCTCCCGCCCACTCGCGAAAGCCAGCGGCACAATCAGCAATCCGTCCTCCGCGTGGTGCCGTGCGCGACCAGACCTCCGAGCCTTTGCAACTCCCCTAAATTTCCGTGCACTTCTCCCTTTTCACAGTCCAAACTCCCCCCGTATGAGTTTCGGCTGGATCTGGGGTTTAGTGTCCTAAGAGAAGGGGTTCAATGCCGTTGGGAGTCTCCGTTTCCCTCCCGCCAGAGAAAGCCAGCCAGGTACTCCAGCACCCGCTCTCTCAGCGCGCTCGTCTCCGTACCTCAGCTTTTTGCAGCTCCTCTGGGTCTCCGTGAGCCCCTCTCTTTCCCTCTAGTTGTAGAACTTCCACTCAGCCAGCTTTCCTGTGGTTCTGGATGATGTCCGTTCTGTCTTTCAGTTGTAGTTTTGAAATTGTTGTGCGAGGCAGCAGTATAGGTGTTTACCTATGCCGCCATCTTGGATTCTCTAAAATTTACTTCTTTACAGGTGGTTTCCTTTAAAGCAGTATTAGAAGAGACAACTGCAAAACAAAAACCTTCATGGTGAAACCCCCACCTCCTTTATTATTTCTGTTTTGAAATGGAGTTTCCCCACATCATTTTTACAGCATTTCTTTTGGGACTGAGCATTTTATTTGTGAATGAGAGATGATTCACAGCCCCAAGAATACCAAGTATTCAGTAGGGATAAAAATACACTTGCATCAGCCCTACTAACTGTCCTGAATCCTAGCTCCGTGGGGGTCTACAAAGGTGCCATCTCTGGCCTTTGGGAGAACATTCCAGTATAATAGCCCCCTAATCCCTGTCTTATGTCAGTGGTGTCTTGCACTTAACACAGTTGTTCTTTGGTTACATTAAATGTTGGTGTGGAGTGATTGGCTTAAGGTCACAATGCTAGCTCTTGTAAAATGGGAGATTTGTTCCTAACAAAATTTTCAGACATGATCGTTTTTTCAAAAGGCCCCTAATCCTAACGATTATATTTTATTTTCAAACCTCTTTACAGAGAAAGTTTGTGCATACAACTTGTTTTTAATTCACGTCAGTTAACCAGGACCATTCACCAGCTCTCTCCCTGCCCTTGTTCAAAGGTACATGTTGCTTAGAGTACTTCTGACAGGAAAGAGGAGGTGGGAGCTATACTAGTGCATTACCAAAGGAGGAGCAGGTGACAGTGAATTTATGGTTTAAGGTAAAGTGGAACCTGAGTTTTATTTATTTATTTATTTATTTATTTATTTATTTATTTATTTATTTATTATACATATCTCCCCATTGCCCCCCTCCCTCCCAGGCATACCCCAACCCCCCAGTGTCTATGTTCATTGCTTATGCTTATATACATGCCTACAAGTCCTTTGATTGATCTCTTATCTACCTCACCTAACTTTAATCTTCCTGCTGTAATTTCACAGTCTGTTTGAAGCTTTATTGTCTCTGTATCTATCCTTTTGTTCATCAGTTTATAATGTTCTTTATTATCAACCAATGAGTGCGATCATGTGATGCTTCTCCTACATTGACTGGCTTATTTCACTAAGCATAAGGCTCTCCAGTTCCAACCAGGTTGCTGCAAATGGTAAGAATTCCTCCTTTTTAATGGCAACAAAGAATTGCATTGTGTAGATATACCACAGTTTTCTGATCCACTCATCTGCTGAAGGACACCTAGGCTGTTTCCAAATTGTAGCTATTGTAAATTGTGCTGCTATGAACATAGGGGTGCATAAATCCTTTCTGATTGGTGTTTGTAATTTCTTAGGATAAATTCCTAAGAGTGGGATTACAGGGTCGAATGGGAGATCCATTTTTAGTTTTTTGAGGAAACTCCATACTGTTCTCCACAGTGGCTGCACCATCCTGCATTCCCACCAAGAGTGCACAAGGGTTCCTTTTTCTCCGCATCCTTGCCAACACTTGTCGTTTGTTGATTTGTTGATTGCCATTCTGACAGGTGTAAGATGGTATCACATTGTCGTTTTGATTTGCATCTCTCGGATGATTAATGACTTTGAACATATTTTCATGTGTCTCTTGGCCTTCCTTCTCTTGTCTTTTGAAAAGGTTCTATTTAGGTCTGTTGCCCATTTTTTTATTGGGTCCTTCATCTTCCTTTTATTAAGTTGTATAAGTTGGCTGTAGATTTTGGAGATTAAACCTTTATCAGTGATAACATTTGCAAATATGTTCTCCCATACAGTGATCTTTCTTGTTGTTTTGTTGATGGTTTCTTTTGCTGTACAAAAGTTTTTTTATTTTGATGTAGTCCCATTTGTTTATTTTTTCTTTAGCTTCCATTGCCTTTGGAGCAGTATCAGTGAAGAAGTTCTTTTGGCATATATCTGAGATTGTGCTGCCTGTGGATTCCTCTAGTATTCTTATGGTTTCCTTTCTAATGTTTAAGGTCTGTATCCATTTTGAGTTCATTTTTGTATTTGGTGTAAGTTGGTGGTTCAGTTTCAATTTTTTGCATGTATCTGTCCAATTTTCCCAACACCATTTATTGAAGAGGCTATCTTGGCTCCATTGAATGTTCATGCCTCCTTTGTCAAATATTAATTGAGCATAGTGATTTGGGTGGATATCTGGGTTCTCTATTCTATTGCATTGGTCTATATGTCTGTTCTTGTGCCAGTACCAGGCTGTTTTGAGAATAGTTGCTTTGTAGTATAGCTTGAAGTCTGGTATTGAGATCCCACCTACTTTATTCTTCCTTCTCAGAATTGCTGTAGCTATCTGTGGACTTTTTTTGTTCCAGATGAATCTATGAAGAATTCTTTCTAGGTCTGTGAAATATGTCATTGGTATTTTAATGAGTAGTGCGTTGAATCTGTAGATTGCTTTGGGTAGTATGGACATTTTAATGATGTTGATTCTCCCAATCCATGAGCATGGTATGCTCTTCCATCTGTTAACATCTTCCTCTATCTCTTTTTTCAGTGTCCTGTAGTTTTCTGCATAAAGGTCTTTTACCTCTTTAGTTAGGTTTATTCCTAGGTATCTTAATTTTTTTGGTGCGATGGTAAATGGGATTGCTTTTTTAGTTTCTCTTTCTATAATTTCACTGTTAGTGTGTAGAAATGCCACAGACTTCTTAGCATTAATTTTGTATCCTGCTACATTGCCTAATTCATTAATTAAGTCAATTAGTTTTGGAATGGAGTCCTTTGGGTTTTTTATGTACAATATCATGTCATCTGCAAATAAGGACAGCTTTCCTTCTTCTTTTCCAATTTGGATGCCTTTTATTTCTTCTTCTTGTCTAATTGCAATGGCTAATACTTCCAGTACTATGTCGAAAAGGAGAGGTGAGAGTGGCCATCCCTGTCTTGTTCCTTTTCTTAGGGGAAATGGTTTTAGTTTTTGCCCAATGAGTATGATGTTAGCTGTGGGTTTATCATATATGGCTTTTATGATGTTGAGGTATGATCCTTCTATTCCCACTTTGCTGAGAGTTTTTATCAAGAAAGGGTGTTGGATTTTGTCAAATGCTTTTTCTGCATCAATTGATATGACTATGTGATTTTTATCTCTCAATTTGTTTATGTGATGTATCACATTTATTGATTTGTGGATATTGAACCATCCCTGCATTCCTGGGATGAATCCTGCTTGGTCATGGTGTATGATCTTTCTGATGTACTGCTGGATCCGGTTTGCTAGAATTTTGTTGAGGATTTTGGCATCTATGTTCATGAGAGATATTGGCCTATAATTCTCTTTCATTGTGTTGTCTTTATCTGGTTTTGGTATTAGGGTAATGCTGGCTCCATAGAAGGTGTTTGGAAGTGTTCCTTCTTCTTGAATGTTTTTGAATAGTCTGAGGAGGATAGGTTTTAATTCTTCCTTGAATGTTTGGTAAAACTCTCCTGTGTAGCCATCTGGACCTGGGCTTTTATTTGCTGGAAGCTTTTTGATTACTGTTTCAATTTCTTCCATAGTTATTGGACTATTAAGATGTTTGGTTTCCTCCTCATTGAGTTTTGGGGGGTTATATTTTTCTAGGAAAATGTCCATTTCTTGCAGATTGTCCAATTTGTTGGAATAGAGTTGTTCATAGTATTTTTTAACAATCCTTTGTATTTCCACAGGGTCTGTTGTTATTTCTCCTCTTTCATTTCTGATTTTGTTTATTTGGGTCTTCTGTCTTTGCTTCTTGGTGAGCCTGGCTAGGGGTCCATCAATCTTGTTTATCCTTTCAAAGAACCAGCTCTTTGTTTTGTTGATCTTTTGAATTGTTTCTTTGGTCTCCATGTTGTTTATCTCCGCTCTGATCTTCACTATTTCCTTTCTTCTGAGTACACTGGGCTTTTCTTGTTGCTCTCATTCTAGCTCTTTGAGTTGTAGGTTTAGGTAATTTATTATCATTGTTTCCTGTTTTTTGCAGTAGGCTTGTAGGGCTATGAACTTCCCTCTCAAGACCGCTTTCACTGTGTCCCATAAATTTTGGATTGTTGTGTTGTCATTTGTCACCATGATGTTTTTTATTTCTTCCTTGATCTCTCTGGTTACCCAGTCGTTGTTTATTAGCATGCTGTTTAGTCTCCAGGTGTTTTATTTCTTTCTATTGTTTTTATTATAGTTGATTTCCAGTTTTATGCCACTGTGGTCTGAGAAAATGCTTGATATGATTTCTATCTTCTTGAATTTGAAGAGACTTTTCTTATGACCCAACATATGATCTATCTTTGAAAATGACCCATGTGCACTGGAGAAGAATGTGTATTCTGTGGCTTTCAGGTGAAATGTTCTGAAGATGTCAATTAATTCCATCTGGTCTAGTGAGTCATTTAGGATTGATGTTTCTTTCCTGATTTTTTGTTTAGAGGATTTGTCCAATGGTGACAGTGGGGTATTAAAGTCTCCTGCTATGATTGTATTGCTGTCAATCTCTCACTTAATATCCTCCAAGAGTTTTTTTATGTATTTGGGTGCTCCTATATTGGGTGCATATATGTTTACCGGAGTTATTCCTTCTTGTTGGATTGTTCCCTTTAGTATTATGAAGTGGCCTTCTTTATCTCTTGTTATGTCCTTCACTTTGACATCTAATTTGTCAGAAAGAAGTATTGCAACCCCAGCTTTTTTTTCATTTCCATTTGCCTGAAATACCATGTTCCATTCCTTCACCCTCAATCTGTGTGCATCTCTTTTCCTAAGGTGGGTTTCTTGCAGACAGCAGATATATGGATCATGTTTTCTTATCCAATCGGTTACCCTATGTCTTTTGATTGGAGCATTTAATCCATTTACATTGAAAGTTATTATTGATAAGTACTTATCTGTTGCCATTTTTAGTCCTTCCCCCGGAGTTCCTTCTTCGCTTCCTCTTTCTTTTTATTACAGCAGACCTTTTAACATTTCTTGCATTGCTGGTTTGGTGGTAATATATTCCCTTAGTCCTTTTTTGTCTGTGAAGCTTTTGGTTTCACCTTCAATTTTGATTGAGAGTCTTGCAGGGTACAGTATTCTTGGATTCAGACCCTTCCTTTGCATGACTTTGTATATTTAATTCAATTCCTTTCTGGCCTGACGAGTTTCTGTTGAGAAGTCATTAGCTAGTCTTATGGGGGTTCCTTTGTAGGTAACTTTCTTTTTCTCTCTGGCTGCTTTTAAGATTCTTACTTTGTCATCGGTGTTTGCCAATTTAATTATAATGTGCCTCATTGTCGGTTTGTTGGGGTACATTTTGCTTGGGACTCTGTGAGCTTCTTGGATTTGTGTCTGTTTTTCTTTTGTATATTGGGGAAATTTTCTGTCATTATTTCTTCAAACACGTTCTCTAATCCTTGTTCAGTTTCCACTCTTTCTGTAACCCCAATTATGCAAGTGTTTTTTTGTTTCATGTTATCCCAAAGTTCCCTTAGACTCTCCTCTTGCTTTTTAACTTTTTTTTTTTCTAGAAGCTGCTGAACTTGGGTATTTTTTCCTGCCGTGTCTTCTAGCTCACTGATGCAGTCCTGTGCTTCTTCTAGTCTACTTTTGATGCTTTCTATTGAGTTCTTTATAGCAGTGATGTCATTTTTCATTTCTTCTTGATTATTCTGCATTTCTTCTTGCTGCTTCTTTATCTCCTCTTGCGTCTTCTTCATTTCCTCTTGGCTCTTACTCATATTGTCAAATTTGTCTTCCATTCTTTTCACCCACATTATGATCATTTCTCTGAACTCTTTCTCTGGTAGGCTTTTTTTCTGGTTCTATTTCATTTACTTCCTTTTCTGGTGAAACCTGCCGTTCTGTCTTATGTGGGCTGTTTCTTTTTCTGCCTATGGTCTTTCTTCTCCAGGTGTCTGGTTATGTAGTTCTCTCTCCTACCTTGATTGAAAGGCACAAACCTGACCCAGGCGAAATCTGAACCTTCCGCGCGCCGCGTGGATCTCCGAATCTGCTGCCTGCTTGTCTGTGCCGCCTGGGAAGCCGCGCTCTGGGTCCTGGCTGCTCTGTGGGTGCCTCCGTCAGCCGCAGCTTTCAGGTCTCTTCAGACATCTACCTCCCCCTTATCTCAGGCGCAATCTGACCTGTCCGTGTGCTCTGTGGATCTCTGGTTCTGCCACGTGTCTGCGCCGATTGGAGAGCAGAGTTCTGGGTCCCCGGTCCCTGGCTGCTCGATGGGTGCCCAGCCGAAGGCTTCAGACCGCAGCAGACATCCACCTCCCTCTGCAAGATGGCTCGGGCTCCGCGTTCGCGCTGGTGGCTATGGCCGACAAAAACCCCATGGCAGTGGGGCTGCCTGGCCAGGAGAGCCCCCTCCAGCAGTTCCCCGCCTTCCCCTGGAGGACAACTGACTCCTAGCTTGCCAACAAACACTCCCAATGCGACTCTCAGCCGCTCTCTCTCCCTCTGCCCAGGGACAAATCTCCAGACGCATCCATCTACTCCGGCGCCACTTTCTCCTCTGAATCTGAGTTTTAAAAACCAGTAATCTCAACTCTAGTTTGTACTTTAGACACATGTTTAAAAAAAAAGTTTTAGTCCATGGGGTTCCTTAAGTGTACTAGTGTATATAGCAGGTCCTTAAATAGCCTCATTTAGTTCAGTGTTGCTTTATTATAACTTTGTAACAGTGATTTTGCTTAAATATGGTTTTGCTTAAAGTTGCAGAACCTATCAATGATGTTAAGTGAGATTTACTATATACATAGTGAGAAACCCTGCAGTGTTTAATGATATCTGCAATATTGAGTAAAAACTACTTGTAGTTCTCAAAGATGGGATTACTTTTATAACACACACACACACACACACACACAACTTTAATGAGATCTAATTTTGGTTAAAAGAATTGTTTTTTAACCTCGTTGACTTCTCTAATTTTGCATCATTCTTAGCTAATGTAACACTGAGGTAGTTTTATTTGTTCATTCACTTCTAGAAATCATAACATTTTCTCATGAATTCATTTCTTTTGCATTGGGAAGAGTAATTAGGAATGTGTTTATGATAGAGTTTGGTTCTTGGCCAGATCTGGGGTCATGTCCTTTTAATGCTGGACCCATTTAAAAAAAAAAACAACATAACAACTTTTTCTTGCTTTTAATGACACTGCCCCATTGCTGTTGAAAGATCAGAATGTTGGCCTGAGCTTGTCACCAGGCACTGAACCTCCTCACTCAATGACTTTCCCCTCTACCTTCAGGCATACCTGCACTGGAAACAATAAGATGAGGATGTTGGAAAAAATTTGAGAATACTGTAAGACACTGTCACATAACCATCAGACCTTCAGATGTATGGAAAAAGAGAACTTTTGCTTTCAAAACTTCCTTTGTGTTGACCTTAGTTTTTGCTTTTGAAGAATAAGCAGCAGATTGACCCTTAGACGACATGAGACAGAAAACCACCATCTTACCATTTATTGCTGCTGGCATTGGTTGCAGATATTTCAAGGAATTATAACCTAGGTTAAATATGATATGTTTTAGATTAAATAGTTACAGAAATAATTGCCAAGAAATGTCTTAACTCAAATTACATTGCAGATGCAGCAGAAATTAAATGCTTTAGGGATAAGTGGGTGATATCTATTAGCAGGAAATAGTAACACTGTTGAAACTATAGCAGGTCATTGGCTGACCTTTGTACCAGAATACAGAATATGTAACCCCTTCCTTAAACAGTATTTCATTGATATGGGAAGAAATTTCTGCTCTGCTTGGGAGTTTTTAGTACTCTGGTGTTTCTCTTTATCCTTGAAATTTTTGTTTTGGATCTCATCCTATGCAAAAGTGCATTTTAAATACTTAAGTAATGAATCCTACATTGGGTGTGTTTCACAGTGGAATTAACCTATTCCAAATTTTACACTTGTTGGAGTAGTATTATAACCAGAAGACAGTCTTATTTGTAACAGTCACAAATAGTCCCCAGATGAAATTAATCAAGTCATTTTAGATTTCTGATTTTTTAAATCTATGTTTACATTTTCTTTCCCCAATATTTGAAGGAAGTTTTTAAAAAATCATGTTTAGGCAAACCAACTGATACCTAAGCAGTAACAGGTGTAACTGGATAATCCTAGAGGGTAACTGTTATTATTAGCTTTTTTAAAATATATAATTGTCTGGGTGGATGTGTTATTATTACAGGGTTGAGGGTTGCTTCAAGGGTGACCCTCTTTTCCTATTCTACCTATATGTCTGCTCTTTGTGGTAGTCTAATGTTCATTTAAAGTATTATCTATTGAATGGTAAGTTCCACAAGTACAAGATATATGTTCACTGAATATAACTTGGACAAATACATTTGCCTGCACCTCTCAATGCCTAGGATTTGGGAAACTAGATTTTAAAAAATATTACCAAGGAAAAGGGTTGTTACTGGCTGTACTTATTTTTAATCCTCTTCCTCAAAAATGTTATTATGATATTTAATCTTCAGGAATGATGTTTACAAAATGAAAGAAAATAGAGACTTAACCATTTGTTTTCTGCTTCAATTTAGTCTATGCACAATAGGGTAACATCACTTTCATATTTTAGAGTAGCCATATAATGGAATAGTCTTTACAGCTTTATATTGCCATGCTAGAAAGTTTAGTGACTTAGTACCAGAGAAGTTTTATTCCAATGTATTGTTCATATGTAGGGATCTCTTAATCAAATAGATTCTTTCTTCTACCTTTAAAAATATATTTTATTGATTTTTAGGAGAGAGAGGAAGTTAGGGGGAGAGAGAGAAATAAATATCCATGAGAGAGAAACATCATTTGGCTGCCTCCTGCATGCCCCATATTGGGGATTTAGCCCACAACTTGGGTATGTGTCCTGATGGGGAATCAACAGGAGACCTCTGGGTTCATGGGACAATACTCAACCAAGACACACCAGACAGGGCTTTCTTCTAGATTTTTAAAATGTGATCTTATTACATGGCTTATTTTTAAAATGAATATTTAATTTTGGAATAATTTTAGATTTATAACACACTCATAAAGATAGTCCAGAGGACTTATATATATATTACCCAGCACTCCCTAATGTTACCATTTTACATAACATTGGTACAATACTTTTAATTAAACTGTAGAATTTATTTGGATTTCCCAAGTTTTTCTATCAAAGTATTTTTTTTCTGTTCTAGGATCCAAAATTGTTATTTATTTTATTTTAGAAAATATGAATAGATGAAAAGACAAGCCAACTACAATTCCTCTATCCAGAGACAACTACTGAAAATTTTAGTATATATCCTTCCATATTTTTTTCTATAGAGAACATAAATCCATCCCTCCAAAACCTTTGGATTCCCCTAAAAGACAGATTAGAAATGTGTTTCATATACTATTTTTTGTGGTTTACTTTTTTTACTCTTAATATAGCATTTACATTTTTGTGACTATCTTCCCATGTCTGCTGTTTTTTAATATAGTTATACTTTAATTATTCTCTATCCTTAGGTATTTTGTTTCAATTTCTTTGATTATTTAATTCTTCATTACTTAAGGTCAAACTGTGCAGGTATTCTCAATCTCCCCCCACCCCAACAAACCTGAAAAATGGCATACTCTTATTAGTAAATGTAGCTCATTAAGTCAATGATTCAAAATATGTGTGTATTAGGTTGAACCATTTGAAATGGCCTTTTTTTTTTGGTATGTAACAGATTTGTGACTATTCGAAGTTTTATATGGTTCAACTTAATAGTTTGGAAAATTTTTCGAGGTTGCTCAGATCTCTTCCCTCCCCCGCCTCCCCGCCCTTCTATTCTTACTGCACTGAGAAATCCTGGCCTCTTACTAAACTTAGAATTTCTGCATGTTAGAATGGTAAGTCGACTCTGAAACATGTTGGTCTGGCAAAAATGTTAACAAACATCTCCCAGGTAGCTCTGAAATTTATAACACCCTTAAGACCTATGCCATGTCAAAGACATATGCAGAGGACTTGAACTCCAGTGAACTGCATCTGTCCATAGTATATTGAAAATAGACATCTGAGCATTCAACCTAAGCTCTGCAAGGTAACCCAAAGGCTGTTTCCTAGTTCCATAATTGTATTGGATAATTAGGATACTGGTACCACCCAGTGGTATCTTACAGATGATCTGCTAATGTTGCTGTACTGCTCTCCAACATTTCAAATACTTTTACCTCTTTCCCTTTCTTTTATGCTTGTCTATGTTCATGATCTCACCTTTTTCTCCCCACCTATGCCAGTGGAACTTAAGGGTTTCATTTAGCCCAGATAATAATATTCAGGAAACTATACCTGCCATATACTTTTGTGGTGTTATCTTTATTTAAATAAAAGCTTTGGAATATGGGACATGGAAAAGAGAAAACATACTGAATCAACTGCTATTTCTCTGCTATGAAGCCATGATTCCTACCCAGAAATGGGTGTAATGTTTTTACTTTATTAAAATATGGCACTTCCCATGTTTAATTTCAAGTTTCTCAATATATGGGAGGAAGCACTCCTATGTATCTCAGACATGAAGAGGTATAAACTACTACCTACAGTGAAATCTTTAACTCAGAAGACATTCTTTGTTTTCCTTTCTCTTGAACATGACTTATTATTTCATTCCATGTTCATTCAAGAACTATATAGTAAGTACCTACTGTGCACCTGTACTGTGTTAGATTCTGAAGATTATAGTGCTGATCAGGACAGACTTGACTTCTAGCTTTGACAGGGGAACAGAAACTTGAACAAGTTTAAGTGCTGTACTCTATGGGTGCTGGGAGAGCAAATAGAAGAGGCACCTGAAGGAAGGCCTTTTAGAAGTGTCATTTAAGCTCAGACCTAAAGGAAGCCAGAAAAAGGGAAGAGAATGTTCTTGGAAGAGGGAAAATCATGTGCCAGATGTTGAGGTAAGAGACTAGATGTGGTGCTTTTGATAAACTTATGGTGGTTGGAGCTCAGAGATCAATCATTAAACCTCACAATAGTCCCTGTAGGTAGTATTATTATTCCTTCCATTTTAAAGTTGTGGTAAATGAGGCAAGGAGGTTAAATAATTTGCCTAAGTTCATAAAACCCTAGGAAGTGGAACAGCCAGGAACTGGACCCAGGACATCTGGCTCCAGGATATTGGCCCCTCATTACCACAATACCTTGCTCCTCAGCAGGGCATTGTGTCATGTTGAAGCATCATTGGTCAATTCTACAGACTTCCATGAAGCATAGCATCTTATCATGTTAATCTGTGGTCTTCTTTTCTGATGGGCAATGTTAAATGAAATCTGTACTGGTCACAGACTACTACTAGAACTGGAACTTATGAGTATGTGAAAAATCCCTTAGTATCTGGGTTAGCCCAGAAACTTTCTGGTTAGTTTTAGTCTTTTATCACTGATTGGAAATCAAATAACTCATTTGCTATGCAACTCTTAAGTTTGTTAACTGGTATTTCCCAGAAAATCGTAGATGGGAATTTACAATTGGTTATATATATTTTTTTGGCAAAAAATAAGTATAAGATATGTACTGCCTGCAAGGCTAGAATTTTTATTTTTGAATGCTCAATTTAACTTTTAGACATTATCTTAGCTCGTACATATTTGTAACATGATGTTAAGTTTATTGTAATGTCATGTGGCTCCTTTCTATAACACAGCTTCCTAAATAGGTCTGTAGCCTTTAAAAGTCATATAAATTAAAAATCTGTACATGGAGATATTTTCGTACATTGGACCTGATTTATTCTTTATGTACCTAAAATACAAGTATGGGTTTTTGTTTTTTTTAAGATGAGGAATTGACTTCTATTTGAAGTAATTAGTTAAGGTCTTACCCTAGATTTTAGAAGTTGGGTGTTCAGTTGTACACAAACTATTTAAGCTTGCCACAATTTGATATTGGAAGTGGAAACATGTAATAATCGTGTGTGTGTGTGTGTGTGTGTGTGTGTGTGTGTGTGTGTAAAAAGGCAAAGAGCTGGTGCTTTTATTTACTTGCCCATTTGTATATTACTGTGGATTCAATCAGGAGCTAGTACTTCAAAATATCTTTTCCAGTAGTGAATGTTGGCTTCTGCTGATGTAGCCAGGCCATTCTTGCCTTGTTGTCTATGGGTCACCACTAAAGATGTTTTGCAAAAAAAGAGAGGGCTCTGATAATAATTAAAGTGAACAGTAAGTGTAAACCAGGGAACAGACCTTAACAAGGTGGGAAATGTGATCACTCTCATTTTAACCAATTCATCCAGAGATCAAATTTGTGAACTTAGCTTTAGAAGCATTGGCTCAACCCAGTTGAGCTATCTAGCAGCTATAGGTAGATTTCTCTTTACTTTGGAGCAAAACCATTAAATTTCAAGTAAGTGTGTTTTTGTATACTAAAGGCCCATTGCAGGAAGATTCCTGCAATAGGGCTTCCTGATGTGGTCTCCGCTGCCCTGCCACCTTCCTTCCCTTCTCCCCCCGCCCCGCCTGCTTCCCTCCTTTCTCTGCTGCCCTGCCTGCTTCCCTCCCTTCTCCACCTCCCCACTTGCTTGCTTCTCACAGCTTCCCTCCCTTCTGCAGCACTTGGCTTCCTTCTACACTGTCTTCAGCCTTCATGCTGCATCAGGATATGCAAATTAACTGCCATCTTGGTTGGGTTCATTTGCGTACTCTGATTTGCTGGTGGGTATGGCTGGTAGGCGTGACTTGTGAGTGTAGCAGAGGTATAGTCAATTTGTATATTATTCTTTTATTAGATAGGATTGCAGTGAAATTCTATGTATACCAGCTGTATTTTTACAAGTTTTTGCATTGTAAAGTCTGTGCTGTGAGGCCCTATTGAGGTTATTGAAGGACACATTCAGAAGTGTGTGGGCCTTCCAGGAAGTGAGACTACTTAATTATACCTTGCTGTTGCCCAAAATGTTTTGAAATGAAAACTTTGAGGGAAAGAAATGATTCAGCCTTTTCTGACTCCTATTTCTTTTAGACATTATCTTAGCTCATACATATTTGTAACATGATGTTAAGTTTATTGTAATGTCTAATATCTAAAGCAAGACAGTCTTAGGTAAGATGATATCCTCTGAAGTTTGAGTTGTTGATCTTAGAATTCAGGTTGTAAACAAGAGGGTAGTGATGGAAAACTAACTTCTGAAATCTTCTCCTTTCATAATCCCTGTTATCACCTGAGTAGAAAGCAAATACGTGATACCCATTTGGTGCCTTTTGTCTTGTGATACCTTGTGATACTTTTTCAGAGGCTGTCCTCTCTTACCATAAGGGGGCTGGTTCTGGTCAGGTGAAAACCATTTTCCTTTTGGAGCAGAAAAAGTGCAAGTATGTCATGGTACCTATTAAATCTTACGCAGATATCATCTAGCTCTGGCATTTGAGTTCCTATTGGTTTGATAGGATAAGTGAATAGAACTCTGATCTTTAAAAAAATTATATTTCCATTTGTGCACAACCCCTCATGATTGTCTGGCTGTTTGATATTCTTTATTCACTTGCTAGTGATCGTCAAATTTTGTTAGTCACATTTTTACATAGGTGACTACAAAGGCACATTTAACATTTTATAGTAAGATAAAAGAAACTTAATTTTATTTTATAGTACACAACCAAAACAATTTTATGGCAAACATGAAAGTGGCAATGTAATATAATTTTCCTTTGAGTTTAAAAACAGAAATGTCTAATCTTTCTGTAGCAGTTTGAGGTCAACTTGTAGCTCCTTTTAGTGTCACTTTGACTCTTCAGGAGGGCCACATAGCCATATTTGTTGTTACTTATCAATATACAGAATTAATTAAAAGACTGGTGCTGCATTTTCTACTTATTAAATGATATAATAAAGAGCTATTATGCTAATTAGACTGAACAGCAGAATGACCATCTGGACAACCTTCCAGACGATTGTCAGGATGACCTTCCAGATGAAGCCGGGGCTCCAAGTGCCAAGTCCCTTGCATAAATTCCATGCATCAAGTCTCTAGTCAAATGATAAAAGTAATATATTCACTATAGCAGTTTTTGGAAATTTAAATAAAATATAAGGATAAAACAAAATCACCTATAATTCTACAACCCAAAACATTTGTCTTGGAGCCTACATATATTTAAAGAAGCTGATACTGTACTTTAAGTTTCATGTTAAACCAATTTCATGTCATATATTTCCTATATCCTTGAATATTCTTTGATAATGTTGCATTTGATGACTAGAGTATTTAATCATATGGTCACATCCTTATTTACCAATCTCCTTTTGGGCATTCAAAGTTATTTCTAGTTTTTCTGTTATTTATATTACAATGATGACTATTGTCTACATTTTTGTGTTTGTTTTTCTGATTATTTTCTTAGCATATTCCTAGAAGTAGGAAGTGAAATTACAAGGCATTTAAGTATGACTTAAGGCCTTGTGGTGCATATTGCCAAATTACTTTCTATAAAGCTTGTATCAATTTACCCTTCTGTCAACAGTATATAAAGTGCCTTTTAAAAATACATTTGATAGCACCAAGAAGTTTCTTTGTTCTTAATTTATACTACTTTTAATGAAAGCCCAAGTGCCTTGCTGTCTGTGTTAGTAAATAAAATTATTGATGGCAAACATGAAAGTGGCAATGTAATATTATAAACGGCGGTGCTGTAAGAAACTGGTAGCCCTAGGTACTTGGAGAATCATTGAAACGGCATATTTTAGCTGTGAGTCTGTGTTTCTAAAAATATATTTTTCTTTCTCAAGCAGTTTATCAATCTTAGCTTTAATGTAATGGAAAGTGCTAATTTTTTTCTCAAAGTTATTGCTCTATGACTACTTATTATTCATTATGTTAATCCTTTCTGTACATATATCTCTGGACTCATATTTTGTTGTCTTTAAAAACAAAATGTAACCTGCTAAAAATTGCACAAATTTTTGGAAAGTTTTGATCGTCACACGGGAGTACTTTCTGATCAGGATCACTTAAAGTAATAAATATTTTTTTCAAGTATTGTTCAGGTCTTTTGTATTTTAATGAAAGCCTTGTAAATTCAGTACCATCCATGTTTCAACACACTTCTTGAAGAAACTTGGAAGAGATTTGGTAAGTTCAATGTTTGATATTATGCAATCTATTTATAAAAATATTTTAAAAATCAGTATCATAAGATTATTGGTCCTGATTCATGAGTTACCTGTGTGACAACAATTTTCCTCTATTAAAACATTTCACCCCCAGTGGTTGTTTCATAATGGTCAAGCTGTGTCTTAGACCTTACAAATAGTATTTATTGAGGTTTGTGACTTTAAAAAATATTATTTAAATGCATTTGATATACTAAATGTTTTTAAAGAGAATGTACTTTTCTCTCTTGGTACTGTTGTTAATTTAATCCTAGGTAGCTGAAAAGATAGAAATAGTGCACTTTTTGTTGTTTTCTAATATTCGGACATTCATCTTAAGATTAAAACTAATCACTAGTGATTAGAAAGAAATTCTTAATTTTACTATATAGCTAATCACATAAGATTGTAATGTTTGAGAAAGCAGACCCTATTTTAGCTCCTATGGTGTTTTGGAGGGGAGAGAAAAGCATTTCTGATTTAAAGCCTATTTTGTCTCTGAAAGTCTACAACTTTGTAAGTAAGGATGGAAATTTGCATCTGATTTATCTTCTGTCCCAGTTGAAGTCTGATACTTACATTGTAGATTAGGTACTTTTATTTTTTATTTATTTGTTTTTTTATTTTTTAAAAAATATTTTTTTATTGACTTCAGAGAGGAAGGGAGAAGGAGAGAGAGATAGAAACATCAATGATGAGAGAATCATTGATTGGCTGCCACCTGCACTCCCACAATGGAGATCAAGCCCGCAACCCGGCATGTGCCCCAACCAGGAATTGAACCATGACCTCCTGGTTCACAGGTCAATGCTCAATCACTGAGCCAAGCTGGCCAGGCTATTTATTTGTTTTTTAAAAATATTTTTATTGACTTCAAAGAGGAAGGGAGGGAGAGATAGGAACATCAATGATGAGAGAAAATCATTGATCAGCTGCCTCCTGCACTCCCCCTCCTGGGGATTGAGCCCACAACTGGGCCTTGTGTCCTGACCTGGAATCAAACAGTGACCTCATAGTTCATTGCTCAACCACTGAACCACACTGGCTTGGCAGTACCTTTAGTTTTATACACACACAATTTGTGTGTGTGTATAATTTATCATATTCATGCTAAATTTATCATATTCACTGCCACCAATCTAGTGCCAATAGGGGTCTCCAATCTGGGCTGGGGAAATCTGAGAAATTTTATTGAGGTGAACAGTTTACAAATTCAAGAAAGGCAGTCTCTGGTAGAAACATAAAGTGTGCTCTATAAAGATAAATCAAAGGCTGTCTTTTATAGAGAAAGTTGCTGCCCTGGTTATGGGTTACTCCATTTTTATGCAAATGAGGCATCAAAATTTGCACTATCTGATTGGTCCAAATAGAACTGTCCTGATTGGTTGGCTTCGCACATTCTGATTGGTTGTTATGGAACCCCTCTGATTGGTCAGTATATATGCACTTCAGTTAACTGAGTATAACTGCCACTTCAGTTAGATGAAGCAGGTCTCTAAAGATGATGACTGAAGCTCCCTTACAAGTGTTGACTCAGGTAGGAACACAGTGCAGGAGTCTGGCAGCTCAATTCTGGCTTTCCCAGAGTACATGAGAAGCTTCTGCTAGCAATTGCAGCTAGACTCTGGTTATGAATTTGGACCCAGTAAGCTACAAGGAATCCTTTTTGGCATATATATTCCTTTTTGAGGTTTACAAACTAAGAAAGAGTGAGAGATAGAGAGAGACAGAGACAGAGTGTGTGTGTGTGTGTGTGTGTGTGTTTGCATTTACCATGGTAATTATGAAGGAAGAAGTTATCACAAATGGGTATTAACAGATATCTTAGCTAGAGTTGGAGTATTTCTCTTGGTATTCAAACTAACTCTGTCTTTGATGTTGGATAAAGGCATTGGGCACAGTATTAATTAACCCAGAATACTGCAGATTTATCTATGTAAAGAAATATCCACTGTTGTCATACAATTTATATGTTCTTCTAGTACTGAAAATGAGCTTTGAGTTATGAGTAGAACCAAGGATTTTATGTTTAGCTACAATTTATTGTTACAGTTCTAAAATATGGCAC
The DNA here is from genome assembly GCA_011751065.1 of Lasiurus cinereus. NCBI lineage: Eukaryota > Metazoa > Chordata > Mammalia > Chiroptera > Vespertilionidae > Lasiurus > Lasiurus cinereus. The sequence continues at coordinate 9,227,206 of JAAGEH010000031.1, forward strand.
CTTTTTGTTATACATACTTTCCCAAAATATCTGCCTAAAATGATAACATAAAGTTTAAAAAAAATCCGGCAAAGTTGTTTGGTTATTTGCTCAGCTACTGCAGCTCCTCCTCCTTGGGCAACAGAAGTGGTGAGTTAGTTCAGGATGAGGCCTAAGACTTCCGGCATTGGGTGAAAGAAAATGGTTCAAACCAAGCAGACTGCTCACAAATCCACATGTGGGAAAGCTTCCTGCAAGTTCTGACCGCTAAAGCTGCCAGGGAAAGTGCCCCCTCTACTGGCACAGTGTGAAAACGTCATCAAGAGCTGGCCACTAAAGCTGCCAGGGAAAGTGCCCCCTCTACTGGCGTAGTGTGAAAACGTCATCACTATAAGCCCAAGACCATTGTTCCATCATTACCAGAAACCAATCTACTTAGTTTCTATTCTGTAAGCTGCCTTTCCAGAGGTTGGTGAGGGAGATCAGCCAGGATTTCAAAACTGACTGATGTTTCAGAGTACGTCACCGGTGCACCACAGGAGGCTAGTGAAGTGCATACCTAATGGGTTTATTTGATGATGGGTTTATTTGTATTGTACTTAAGTCATTCCATCTTTCAGGATAAATGTGAAAAGTGATTGTTCACATACTTTAGTGATATGAGCACTCTTTCTCAGGAGTGAAAACTTAATGATATTAAGAAGTGATGGGTGATACTTCTTGCTTCTCATGTTTCTGTATGTTAATGACTTGTTAGGTAGCTATTAAGGTACTAGAATTGATAAATGTGTACAGGGGCCTTTTGCAATAAAACTGGTTATGATTTGATCCAAGTGTTTAACAATTAGGGCTAAGTCTGACAATGCATCACTGTGATAAAATATAGAATGTAGGATTTTTCAAGAATGAAGATACACATCTTAGCACAATGTGACTTAAAATTTCCTAAAAAAAAAAAACAACACAAAAAACAAATGAGAAAAAAGTAACCTGGCAACTATAGAACACACTATTTGCATCTATAATAGCTATTTTATATATAGTGATATCAACATTTTTAAAATAAATGTTTCACATTCACCTGTGGGGTATCTTGTCATTAAGGTGTGTGTGATTTAGGGTCCAGTTGGTTTTCTCCTAACTAGACTGCATTTTTTTCATAGTAGTAAAATACTTTGCAAATTATACCTTACATAAGTCCTCATTCTAGCATATGTTAACTAACCCTCTAGCAGCTAGCTGATAAAGTAAATACTAATAGGGGGATTTCATAAAGGCTCTAGAATATATATAATACAAGTTATTCACACCAGTATAATCTCTTTCTGGTACTCTGAACTAGTTAGTGCAGCTTTTCTTTGTGTTGTGGTTGGTCTATTAACTAGGTTGACTTTTTTCTCTATCAACAGGAAATAATACCAAAGTTATTTTCTTTGTGGAATTTGTATCATAATAACCCTTAAAGTAAACTTGTTGTGTGTGTGGTGGGGTGGGGCACATATCTCCTGCTTATTGAACCTCTGCTAGGTAAGATGGTGTCCAGTTAGGTTACATCTGGAAAATGGTCCTGGGAAGATCAGGTTTTAGAGATGGTCTTCAGAGTGGTTTTTACATTTATCTTTATATTGAAGTTTTTAAGTCCTTATGTAGGTTGACTAAATTTAGAAATAAACTTATCTTAAAAATTCTATCATAAAAATCATTGTAAACAGCCTAGCCCATGTTTCTCAGTGGTTGAGAATTGTACCATGAATCAGGAGGTCATGGTTTGATTCTCAGTCAGGGCTCATGCCCAGGTTGGAGGCTCGATCCCCAGTAGGGCACGTGCAGGAGGCAGCCAATTGATGAGTCTCATCATTGATATTCCTTTCCCTCCCTCCGTCCCTCTCTTCCACTCTCTGAAATCAATAAAACATATTTTTAAAATGATTGCAAACAAGTGAAGTGAAGGAAAAAATAATGACTTAATCCAGCCATATTTTCTGACAATTGTTATTTCTATTACCTATTCCAACAAATATTTGGTGCTATTTCCAAGTTAAAATATTATCAATAGTCTATGTTGTAACTTCTGGACCATTTTCCTACTTCAAGATTATAAGAAGTATTTCCTCATATTTCCAAGTTAAAGTGACATACAGAGATAATAAGCCACAATATTTGGTGCTATTTCCAAGTTAAAGTGGGATACAGAGTTAATAAGCCACAATACTTGACTCAAATGAGCTTACAGTTTAGATAAATTATTAAGATAAATTTATACCAGTACTGTATATAATACAAGATAATCATTTTACAGCTATTAGGAAAGAGTTCTATAGAAGGTCAAAAGAAGACTAGACATTTTAGCTCGATATGGATGAAGGTATCCTGGAAAAGTTGGTTTTTGAGCAGAATTCTAGTTAGAAAGAAGAACATGAATAATTTGTAAAGCAAGAGAATGGATTGACAGTTTTTAAGTTTAAGTGGTTTATTTGGAGTGGAATACAGGTAAGGATATACTTTTCCTATTAAATTAATACAATAATTTTATAGTAAAATACTTAATGATTCTGATTTGAGTATAAATAGGTGTAGGCAGTCTGGAAAGTAATTTTGTAATATATAGTAAGAGCTTCCTTTACCAGCCCCACCATACCACACACACCCAAAATCTTCTACCTAGGGTCCAGTTGGTTTTATCCTAACTAGACTCCATTTGTTTTCATAGTAGTAAAATACTATGTATTTTAGTAATCACACTTTTAGGGAATATAAGGAAATACTTTTTATAATCTTGAAGTGGGAAAATGATCTAAAAGCTACAAAGCAGATTATTGTAATATTTTACTGCTTAAAACTTAACCAGTATTTGGCCCAAAGCACCCAAAATAAAGAAAAAAGCTATACTTGGAAACATATTTGTAATATCAGATGAGGGCTTCTCTCCTTAATAGACAAAGGACTGTTATGAATCAATAAGGAAAAATGAATAACAAAGTGAAGAATGGACAAAGGACTTGAACATGTCACTCATGTAAGAAATTCAGTAAAAGTGTAATATGCTAATTAGACTGGACAGCCAAACCACCTTAGAGAAGTCCTTCTAGATGACATTCTGGTTAAAGCTGCAGCAGCAGGGCTGAGGCAGAGACCATTAGAGGCAATCAGGCAGGCAGGCAAGCATTAGAGGCAATAAAGCAGGAAGGCGAGCAGTTAGGGGTGATCAGGCAGGCATACAGAGTGGTTAGGGGTGATTAGGCAGGCAGGCAAGTGGTTAGGGGCAATCAGGCAGGCAGGTGAGTGGTTAGGGGTGATTGAGCAGGCAGAGTGGATAGGGGCAGGAAGGCAGGTGAGCACTTGGGAGCCAGTGGTCCCGGATTGTGAGGGGGATATCCAACTACCCGTTTAGGGCCGATCCTGTCAGTCAGACATCCCCTGAGGGGTCCCAGATTGTGAGAGGGTGCAGACTGGGCTGAGGGCCCCCCCATGCATGAATTTTGTGCACCAGGCCTCTAGTAGTTAAATATTTTTATATGCTCATTGAAAATTAAAACTGTTTTTTGATATCTGTCAGAGTTCAGTCTAGTGTTGGAGGGGATGTGGGGAAATGTTATATTCTTCTTAAGAGGGCATTACATTTTTTTTTTTTTGGAAATAAATTTTAGACTTTTGCAAAAGAGTTGCAAAAACAGTCCACCATTTCCATGGATCCTACACCTAGCTCCCCCTAATGTTAGCAAATTATAAACTGGCAGTCGGACATCCCTCTCACGATCCAGCACCGCTGGTTCCTAACCACTCACCTGCCTGCCTGGTTGCCCCTAACCGCTCTGCCTGCCAGCCTGCTTGCCCCCAACCGCCCCCCCCCCCGCCAGCCTGCTCACCCCAACTGCCCTCCCTTGCAGGCTTGATCGCCCCCAGCTGCCATCCCCTCCTTGCCTAATTGCCCCTAACCACCTCTGCTTCAGCCTCGTCACCATGGCTTTGTCTGGAAGGACATCCAGAAGGTCTCCTGGTCTAATTAGCATATCACCATATTACCTTTTTATTAATATAGATGGTACAATTTCCAAAATTGAAGAATTAACATAGGTACAATATTATTAATAAAACTGCAGACTTGCCCTAGCCGATTTGGCTCAGTAGATAGAGTGTTGGCCTGTGGACTTAAGGGTCCTAGGTTCAATTCCGGTCAAGGGCATGTACCTTGGCTGCAGGCACATCCCCAGTAGGAGATGTGCAGGAAGCAGCTGCTCGATGTTTCTCTCTCATTGATGTTTCTAACTCTCTACCCTCTACCTCCCTCTCTGTGAAGAATCAATAAAATATATTAAAAAAAAACACCCTACAGACTTTATTCAAATTTTATTAGTCTTTCAAATAACATCATTTTCTGTTCTGGATCCATTCCAGGATCCCACATTATATTTAGTTCTCATGTCTCCCTAGTCTTCTCTAATCCATGGCAGTTCCTCAGCCTTTGTCTTTAATGACCTTGACAACTTTGAAGAATAGTGGTCAGTTACATTATAGAATGTCCCATGTCCCTAATTTGGCTCAGTGGATAGAGGTCGGCCTGCGGACTAAAAGGTCCCAGGTTCGATTCCAGTCAAGGGCATGTATCTTGGTTGCAGGCACATCCCCAGTAAGGGAGCGTGCAGGAAGCAGCTGATCGATGTCTCTCTCTCATCGATGTTTCTGGCTTTCAATTCCTCTCCCTTCCTCTCTGTAAAAAATCAATAAAATATATTTTAAAAAATTAGAATGTCCATGTCCCTAATTTGGATTTATCTAATTTTTTTTCCTGGATATAGATTGTGCAATTTGGTCAAGAATACCAAAGAAGCAAAGTTATGTCATTTTCATTGTCATGTACATCATGTCAGTGCGCCCTATCTATTTCTGGTGATGATAATCTTAATGATGTGGTTAAAGTGATATCAACTGTTTTACTACAGTGAAGTTACATTTTTTCTCTTTGCAGTTAAATATTAATATGTATTTTGGGAAGATACTTTTTTTAAATCCTCACCCAAGGATATTTCTCTATTGATTTTTAGAGAGAGTGGAAGAGAGAGGGAAAGAGAGAAAAATATAGGTGTGAGAGAAACACATTAATTGGTTGCCTCCTGCATGCGCCCTGCCAGGGTCCAGGCCAGGGGGGAGTCTGCAACTGAGGTACATACCCTTGAGCGGAATTGAACCCTGAGACCCTTCGGTCTGCAGGCCAATGCTCTATCCACTGAACCAAACTAGCTAAGGCTGAGGAAGATGCTTTGAGACCATGAATATATCCAGTCCAGCTTTAGACTTTTACTTACCACTGGATTTTGCCTGTAGTAATTATTACTGTGGTATACTAATGAAGATTTTCTATTTCCTTTATTCCTTCCACATGTATTAATTAGAATTCTTCTGTAAGGAACATTGGTTTCTTTTCCCTCATTTATTTATTCATTCAGTCAATAATATATTTTTATTAGTGTAGACCTCTGGATATTTATTTTATTCTTTGGGATATAATCTAATTATATCATTTATTTTGTGCAAATTGTATCAGCTTTGACCACTGGGAGATATTTTGGGTTGGCCCCTGTGTCCTGTTGATACAATTTCATTTTTTTAAAGTACATTCTTACGTTCTGGCACCAAAAGATTCTAAACCACCTTGCATTTTTCCTGCCCTGCCTCTAAAATCAAGTAGTTCTCCACCAAACCTTGGTTGCATTTATTGGAAAATAGTCATTGGAAACTCAAGATCTGGGTGCTGGTATCATCAGCTAGGGTATCAATTTTAATAGTCTAAAATCTAAAATGATTATACCCTTTTGACCTAATAATGTTAGAAATCTATCTTATAGGAGTACTGCCATTTATTGCTAAGGATGTACATTGCTGTATTTCTAATGAGAAATTAGAAAAATTCAGTATTTCCATCAATAGGAAAGATTGGTTAGACTTCATTTTGATATGGTCATTCAATGGAATACCATAGAACTATTAAAAATTATTAAGTAGATCTATGTGTTTTTGGCATGGAAAGACATCTAAGAGAGTTGTTTTTTAAAAAAACTTGCAAACCTATGTGTGTCTGTATTAAAATATGCTATTCTTTTTACAAAATATATTTGTATTGATTTCACAGAGGAAAGGGAAGGGGAATGTGATGGAAACATCAATGATGAGAGAGAATCATTGATTGGTTGCCTCCTTCATGTCCCCTATTGGGAATTGAGCTTGCAACATAGGCATGTGCCCTTGACAGGAATCGAACCTAGGACCCTTCAGTCCGCAGGCTGATACTCTATCCTAGATGTTGGCAAACGCATTACTCAACAGAGCAGCAAACCGCGGCTCTTGAGCCGTGGTTTGACAACCACGGCTCTATCCACTGACACAAACTACTTAGGGCGAAAATATGCTTTTAAACGTCCCCAAGGGTAACCATCAAACTCTTCAAAGCTATTATTTCTAGAGGATTGAATAAAAAAGATACTTTCATTTTGTATTTTATGTTTTGTAATGTTTTAATTATTTATTTATTTAAAAAATTTTATTAATTTTTTATACATATCTCCCCATTGCTTCCCCTCCCTCCCAGGCATACCCCAACCCCTCAGTGTCTATGTTCATCGGTTATTCTTATATGCATGCATACAAGTCCTTTGATTGATCTCTTATGTACCTCACCTAACTTTAATCTTCCTGCTGTAATTTCACAGTCTGATGCTTTACTGCCTCTGTATCTATCCTTTTGTTCATCAGTTTATAATGTTGTTTATTATCCACAAGTGAGTGAGATCATGTGATGCTTCTCCTTCATTGACTGGCTTATTTCACTAAGCATAAGGCTCTCCAGTTCCAACCAGGTTGCTGCAAATGGTAAGAATTCCTTCTTTTTAATGGCAGCATAGAATTCCATTGTGTAGATGTGCCCCAGTTTTCTGATCCACTCATCTGCTGACGGGCACCTAGGCTGTTTCCAAATTGTAGCTATTGTAAATTGTGCTGCTATGAACATAGGGGTGCATAAATCCTTTCTGATTGGTGTTTGTGATTTCTTAGGATAAATTCCTAAGAGTGGGATTACAGGGTCAAATGAGAGATCCATTTTTAGTTTTTTGAGGAAACTCCATACTTTTCTCCACAGTGGCTACACCAGTCTGCATTCCCACCAACAGTACACAAGGGTTCCTTTTTCTCCTCATCCTCGCCAACACTTGTCAGTTGTTGATTTGTTGATGATTGCCATTCTGACAGGTGTAAGATGGTATCACATTGTCGTTTTGATTTGCATCTCTCAGATGATTAATGACTTTGAACATGTTTTCATGTGTCTCTTGGCCTTCCTTCTGTCGTCTTTTGAAAAGGTTCTATTTAGGTCCATTGCCCATTTTTCTTATTGGATCATTTATCTTCCTTTTATTAAGTTATATAAGTTGGCTGTAGATGTTGGAGATTAAACCTTTATCAGTGCTAACATTTGCAAATATGTTCTCCCATACAGTGGGCTTTCTTTTTGTTTTGTTGATGGTTTCTTTTGCTGTGCCAAAGCTTTTTATTTTGATGTAGTCCCATTTGTTTATTTTTTCTTTAGCTTCCATTGCCCTTGGAGCACTATCAGTGAAGAAGTTCTTTCAGCATATGTCTGAGGTTGTGCTGCCTGTGGATTCCATTAGTATTTTTATGGTTTCCTGTCTAAGGTTTAAGTACTGTATCCATTTTGAATTTATTCTTCTATTTGGTGTAAGTTGGTGGTCCAGTTTCTTTTTTTTTTTTGCATGTATCTGTCCACTTTTCCCAACACCAATTATTGAAGAGGCTGTCTTGGCTCCATTGTATGTTCATGCCTCCTTTGTCAAATATTAATTGAGCATCGTAGTTTGAGTGTATATCTGGATTCTCTATTCTATTCTATTGCTCTATTTGTCTGTTCTTGTGCTAGTACCAGGCTGTTTTGAGAATAGTTGCTTTGTAATATAGCTTGAAATCTGGTATTGAGATTCTACCTAGTACTTGATTTTACTTTCTCAGGATTGCTGTGGCTATTCTCAGTCTTTTTTTGTTCCAGATGAATTTTTGAAGAGTTCTTTCAAGGTCTGTGAAATACGTCGTTGGTATTTTAAAGGGTAGTGCATTGAATCTATAGTTTGCCTTTAGTAGTATGGACATTTTAATGATGTTGATTCTCCCAATCCATGAGCATGGTATGCTCTTCCATCTATTTACGTCTTCCTCTATCTCTTTTTTCAGTGTCCTGTAGTTTTCTGCATATAGGTCTTTTACCTCCTTAGTTAAGTTTATTCCTAGGTATCTTATTTTTTTTGTTACGATGGTAAATGGGATTGCTTTTTTAGTCTCTCTTTCTGTATTTCACTATTAGTGTATAGAAATGCCACAGATTTCTTGGCATTCATTTTGTACCCTGCTACATTGCCAAATTCATTTATTAAGTCAATCAGTTTTTGGATGGAGTCTTTCCAGTTTTTTATGTACAGGGTCATGTCATCTGCAAATAAGGACAGCTTTACTTCTTCTTTTCCAATTTGGATGCCTTTTATTTCTTCCTCTTGTCTAATTCAATGGCTAATACTTCCAATACTATGTTGAACAGGAGAGGTGAGAGTGGGCATCCCTGTCTTGTTTCTGTTGTTAGGGGAAATGGTTTTAATTTTTGCCCACTGAGTATGATGTTAGCTGTGGGTTTATCATATATGGCTTTTATGATGTTGAGGTATGACCCTTCCATTCCCCTCTTGCTGAGAGTTTTTATCAAGAAAGGGTGTTGGGCCGGAACCAGTTTGGCTCAGTGGATAGAGCATCGGCCTGCGGACTGAAGGTCCCAGGTTCGATTCCATTCGGGGGCATGTACCTTGGTTGTGGGCACATCTCCAGTGTGTGCGTGCAGGAGGCAACTGATCGATGTCTCTCTCTCTCTCTCAACGATGTTTCTGATGTTCTACCCCTCTCCCTTCCTTTCTGTACACAACATTACAAAATTTATGGGACACAGTGAAAGCAGTCTTGAGAGGAAAGTTCATAGCCCTACAAGCCTACTGTAAAAAACAGGAAACAATGGTAATAAATCACCTAAACCTAAAACTCAAAGAGCTAGAACGTGAGCAACAAGAAAAGCCCAGTGTACTTAGAAGGAAGGAAATAGTGAAGATCAGAGCAGAGATAAACAACTTGGAGACCGAAGAAACAATTCAAAAGATCAACAAAACAAAGAGCTGGTTCTTTGAAAGGATAAACAAGATTGATGGACCCCTAGCCAGGCTCACCAAGAAGCAAAGAGAGAAGACCCAAATAAACAAAATCAGAAATGAAAGAGGAGAAATAACAACAGACCCTGTGGAAATACAAAAGATTGTTAAAAAATACTATGAACAACTCTATTCCAACAAATTGGACAAGCTGCAAGAAATGGACATTTTCCTAGAAAAATATAACCTCCCAAAACTCAATGAGGAGGAAGCCAAACATCTCAATAGTCCAATAACTATGGAAGAAATTGAAGCAGTAATTAAAAAGCTTCCAGCAAATAAAAGCCCGGGTCCAGATGGCTACACAGGAGAGTTTTACCAAACATTCAAGGAAGAATTAAAACCTATCCTCCTCAGACAATTCAAAAACATTCAAGAAGAAGGAATACTACCAAACACCTTCTATGAAGCCAGCATCACCCTAATACCAAAACCAGATAAAGACAACACAATGAAAGAGAATTATAGGCCAATATCTCTCATGAACATAGATGCCAAAATCCTCAACAAAATTCTAGCAAACCGGATCCAGCAGTACATCAGAAAGATCATACACCATGACCAAGCAGGATTCATCCCAGGAATGCAGGGATGGTTCAATATCCACAAATCAATAAATGTGATACATCACATAAACAAATTGAGAGATAAAAATCACATAGTGATATCAATTGATGCAGAAAAAGCATTTGACAAAATCCAACATCCTTTCTTGATAAAAACTCTCAGCAAAGTGGGAATAGAAGGATCATACCTCATCATCATAAAAGCCATATATGATAAACCCACAGCTAACATCATACTCAATGGGCAAAAACTAAAACCATTTCCCCTAAGAACAGGAATAAGACAGGGATGCCCACTATCACCTCTCCTGTTCGACATAGTACTGGAAGTATTAGCCATTGCAATAAGACAACAAGAAGAAATCAAAGGCATCCAAATTGGAAAAGAAGAAGTAAAGCTGTCCTTATTTGCAGATGACATGATATTGTACATAAAAAACCCAAAGGACTCCATTCCAAAACAAATTGACTTAATTAATGAATTCGGCAATGTAGCAGGATACAAAATTAATGCTAAGAAGTCTGTGGCATTTCTACACACTAACAGTGAAATTATAGAAAGAGAAACTAAAAAAGCAATCCCATTTACCATCGCACCAAAAAAATTAAGATACCTAGGAATAAACCTAACTAAAGAGGTAAAAGACCTTTATGCAGAAAACTACAGGACACTGAAAAAAGAGATAGAGGAAGATGTTAACAGATGGAAGAGCATACCATGCTCATGGATTGGGAGAATCAACATCATTAAAATGTCCATAGTACCCAAAGCAATCTACAGATTCAACGCACTACCCATTAAAATACCAACGACATATTTCACAGACCTAGAAAGAATTCTTCATAGATTCATCTGGAACAAAAAAAGACCTCGGATAGCTACAGCAATTCTGAGAAAAAAGAATAAAGTAGGTGGAATCTCAATACCAGACTTCAAGCTATACTACAAAGCAACTGTTCTCAAAACAGCCTGGTACTGGCACAAGAACAGACATATAGATCAATAGAATAGAATAGAGAACCCAGATATCCACCCAAACCACTATGCTCAATTAATATTTGACAAAGGAGGCATGAACATTCCATGGAACCAAGATAGCCTCTTCAATAAATGGTGTTGGGAAAATTGGACAGATACATGCAAAAAATTGAAACTGGACCACCAACTTACACCAAATACAAAAATAAACTCAAAATGGATACAGGACTTAAACATTAGAAGGGAAACTATAAAAATACTAGAGGAATCCACAGGCAGCACAATCTCAGATATATGCCGAAAGAACTTCTTCACTGATACTGCTCCAAAGGCAATGGAAGCTAAAGAAAAAATAAACAAATGGGACTACATCAAAATAAAAAGCTTTTGCACAGCAAAAGAAACCATCAACAAAACAACAAGAAAGATCAATGCATGGGAGAACATATTTGCAAATGCTATCACTGATAAAGGTTTAATCTCCAAAATCTACAACCAACTTATACAACTTAATAAAAGGAAGATCAAGTATCCAATAAAAAAATGGGCAACAGACCTAAATAGAACCTTTTCAAAAGACGACAGAAGGAAGGCCAAGAGACACATGAAAACATGTTCAAAGTCATTAATCATCCGAGAGATGCAAATCAAAACGACAATGCGATACCATCTTACACCTGTCAGAATGGCAATCATCAACAAATCAAGAAACGACAAGTGTTGGCGAGGATGCAGAGAAAAAGGAACCCTTGTGCACTGTTGGTGGGAATGCAGACTGGTGCAGCCACTGTGGAAAACAGTATGGAGTTTCCTCAAAAAACTAAAAATGGATCTCCCATTTGACCCTGTAATCCCACTCTTAGGAATTTATCCCAGGAAATCACAAACACCAATCAGAAAGGATTTATGCACCCCTATATTCATAGCAGCACAATTTACAATAGCTACAATTTGGAAACAGCCTAGGTGCCTGTCAGCAGATGAGTGGATCAGAAAACTGTGGTACATCTACACAATGGAATTCTATGCTGCCATTAAAAAGAAGGAATTCTTACCATTTGCAGCAACCTGGTTGGAACTGGAGAGCCTTATGCTTAGTGAAATAAGCCAGTCAATGAAGGAGAAGCATCACATGATCGTACTCATTGGGGGATAATAAAGAACATTATAAACTGATGAACAAAAGGATAGATACAGAGACAGTAAAGCTTCGAACAGACTGAAATTACAGCAGGAAGATTAAAGTTAGGTGAGGTAGATAAGAGATCAATCAAAGGACTTGCATGCATGCATTATAAGCATAACCAATGAACATAGACACTGGGCGGTTGGGGTATGCCTGGGAGGGAGGGGGGGCAATGGGGAGATATGTATAAAAAATTAATAATAAAAAAAGGTAAAAAGGAAAAAATAAATAAATAGCAAATACAGAAATAAAAAAAATCAATAAAATGTATTTAAAAAAATATATACATATATTTTTTTTTTAAAAAAGAAAGTGTGTTGGATTTTGTCAAATGCTTTTTCTGTATCAATTGATATGACTATGTGATTTTTACCTCTCATTTTGTTTGTGTGATGTATCACGTTTATTGATTTGTGGATATTGTACCATCTTTGCATTCCTAGGATGAATCCTACTTGGTCATGGTGTGTGATCTTTCTGATGTACTGCTGAATCCGATTTGCTAAATTTTGTTGAGGTTTGGCATCTATGTGCAAGAGAGATATTGGCCTATAATTCTCTTTCCTTGTGTTATCTTTATCTGGTTTTGGTATTAGCGTGATGCTGGATTCATAGAATGAGCTTGGAAGTGTTCCTTCTTCGTGAATATATTTGAATAGTCTGAGGAAGATAGGTTTTAATTCTTCCTTGAATGTTTGGTAAAACTCTCCTGTGTAGCCATCTCGTCCCGGGCTTTTATTTGCTGGAAGCTTTTTGATGACTGCTTCAGTTTCTTTTGTAGTTATTGGACTATTGAGCTGTTTAGATTCTTCCTGATTGAGTTTTGGAAGGTTATATTTTTCTAGGAATATGTCCATTTCTTGCAGGTTGTCCAATTTGTTGGAATAGAGTTGTTCATAGTACTTTTTAACAATCCTTGTATTTCGGCAGGGTCTGTTTTTATTTCTCCCCTTTCATTTCTGATTTTGTTTATTTGGGTCTTCTCTCTTTGCTTCTTGGTGAGCCTGGCTAGAGATCCATCAATCTTGTTTATCCTTTCAAAGAACCAGGTCTTGGTTTTGTTGATCTTTTGAATTGTTTCTTTGGTCTCCATGTTGTTTATTTCTGCTCGAGTCTTTACTGTTTCCTTCCTTCTGCATACATTGGGCTTTTCTTGTTGCTCTCATTCTAGCTCTTTGAGTTGTAGGTTTATGTAATTTATTGACATTGTTTCCTGTTTTTTGCTGTAGGCTTGTAGAGCTATGAACTTCCCTCTCAAGCCTGCTTTCACTGTGTCCCATAAATTTTGTATTGTTGTGTTGTCATTGTCATTTGTTGCCATAATGTTTTGTATTTCTTCCTTGATCTCTCTGGTTACCCAGTCATTGTTTAACAGCGTGCTGTTTAGTCTACATGTGCTTGATTTCTTTGTACTGTTTTTATTGTAGTTGATTTCCAGTTTTATGCCACTGTGATCTGAGAAAATGCTTGATATGATTTCTATCTTCTTGAATTTCAAGAGAATTTTCCTATGACCCAACATATGATTTATCTTTGAAAATGACCCATGTGCACTGGAGAAGAATGTATATTCTTTGGCATTGGGGTGAAATGTTCTGAAGATGTCAATTAATTCCATCTGGTCTAGTGAGTCATTTAGGATTGATGTTTCTTTCCTGATTTTTTGTTTAGAGGATCTGTCCAGTGGTGACAGTGGGGTATTAAAGTCTCCTACTATGATTGTATTGCTGTCAATCTCTTCCTTAATATCCTCCAGGAGTTTTTTTTATGTATTTAGGCACTCCTATTTTGGGTGTGTATATGTTTACCAGAGTTATTTCTTCTTTTTGGATTGTTCCCTTTTGTTTTATAAAGTGGCCTTCTTTATCTCTTGTTATGTCCTTCACTTTGAGATGTAATTTGTCAGATATAAGTATTGCAACCCCACCTTTTTTTTTCATTTCCATTTGCCTGAAATACCATCTTCCATTCCTTCACCCTCAATCTGTATGCACCTCTCTCTCTGAGGTGGGTTTGTTGCAGACAGCAGATATATAGATCATGTTTTCTTATCCATTTGGTTACCCTACGTCTTTTGATTGGAGCCTTTAATCCACTTACATTTAAAGTTATTATTCATAGGTACTTATCTGTCACCATTTTTAATCTTTACCCTCAAGTTTCTTCTTTTCTTCCTATTTCTTTTTTTTTACAGCAGACCGTTTAACATTTCTTGCATTGCTGGTTTTGTGGTAATATATTCCCTTAGTTCTTTTTTTGTCTGTGAAGCTCCTCATTCCACCTTCAATTTTGATTGAAAGCCTTGCTGGGTGCAGTATTCTTGGATTCAGACCTTTCCTTTGCATGGCATTGTATTTTTCATTCCATTCCCTTCTGGCCTGAAGAGTTTCTCTTGAGAAATCAGTAGCTAGTCTTATGGGGGTTCCTTTGTAGGTAACTTTCTGTTTCTCTCTGCCTGCTTTTAAGATTCTTACTTTGTCGTTGATATTTGCCAATTTAATTATAATATGCCTTGGTGTTTGTTTTTTGGGGTTCATTTTGCTTGGGACTCTGTGAGCTTCTTGGATTTGTGTGGGTTTTTTATTTCCTATATTGGGGAAGTTTTTTGTCACTTATTTTTCAAACAGGTTTTCTCTTCCTTGCTCAGTTTCCACTCTTTCTGGAACCCCAATTATGCGGATGTTGTTTTGTTTTGTGTTATCCCAAAGTTCCCTTAGGGTCTCCTCTTGCTTTTTAATTTTTTTTTTCTAGTAGCTGATCTACTTGGATATTTTTTCCTACCTTGTCTTTTAGCTCACTGATGAGGTCATCTACTTCTTCTAGTCTACTTTTGATGCTTTCTATTGAGTTCTTTACAGCAGTGATGTCGTTTTTCATTTCTTCTTGATTATTCTTCATTTCTTCTTGCTTCTTCCTCATTTCCCCTTGGCTGTTACTCATATTGTCAATTTTGTCTTTCATTGTTTTTAGCCACCTTATAACCATTTTTCTGAACTCTTTCTATGGCAGGTGTATTTCTTCTTCTATTTTGTTTACTTCCTTTTCTGGTGATACCTGCTTTTCTGTCATATGCAGGCTGTTTCTTCGTCTATCCATCATCTTTCTTCTCCGGGTGTCTGGTTATGTAGTTCTCTCTCCTATGTTCATTTAAAGGCACAAAGTACAACACGATCAGGCACAACACACAAGGGTCTTATCCCAGGTGAAATCTGACTTTTCCGTGTGGTGTGTGGAGCTCCCCTGAGTCCGAGTGTCTGCGCCGATTGGAGAGCGGTGTTCTGGGTCCCCCGGCTGTTCGGTGGGTGCTGCAGCTGTAGCTTTTCAGATTGCCGTAGACATCCACTTCCCTCTGAAAGATGGCAAAGTCTCTGCATTCGCGCTGCTGGCTCCAGCCGACAAAAACCCCATGGCAGTGGAGCTTCCTGGTCATGGGATCCAAATCCAGCAGTCCCCCACTTTCTCCTGGAGGATCACTAACTCTTAACTTGCCAACAAACACTCCCAGTGCAACTCTCAGTTGCTCTCTCCGTCTGCCCAGCGATTGGGCTCCAGACACGTCCGTCTATTCTGCTGCCATCCCCCCCCCCCCCGTTTCAGTTTTTTAAACAGCTCGTTGAGATATGAATGTTTTAAAAACAGATGGTTTAGGTCACCTAACTTTTCCATGAAGCAACAGTCTAGTCTGTGATAGTCTGGAATTATCTTCATACTCTTTACACTATAAGCAATAGATATTAGATTGTTTGACTGAGGCTATAATATTTCTTTTTGTTTTAATTGAGAGGAGACAGGGAGGGAGAGAAGAAGGAAAGAAGGTAGGGAAGGAAGTAGGGAGGCAGGAAGGGTCGAATGAGAGAGAGAGAGAGAGAGAGAGAGAGAGAGAGAGAGAGAGAGAGAG
>JAAGEH010000031.1:9243071-9407906 GCA_011751065.1 Lasiurus cinereus
GAGAGAGAGAGAGAGAGAGAGAGAGAGAGAGAGAGAGAGAGAGAGAGAGAGAGAGATTGTTGTCCACTTATTTATGAATTCATTGGTTGGTTGATTCTTATATATTCCCTTACCCGGGATAGAACCAGAAACCTTGGTGTATCTGGATGACACTCTTAATGAAATAAACTACTCAGCCAGGGAAGGTTATAACATCTCTTTAGTAAATTTTAATGTTTATGAGTCAAGTGACTCACAATATTATGACCATTTAAGGCTTCTAAACACTTATATAGATTCTTAAGAGGGAAAATAAAGGATTCTGCTCTAGCTTAAATTCTGAGCAGTAATCTCCAGTAGAGTCTTTGACTGGTTTATGATGGTCCTGTTGGCCTGTTTTAAATTTGTCATTTCCTTGTTTCTTTGTGATTTTTAAATCAAATTTTAAATAAATAATTATTATTTATAGAATTATTTGATTGATACTAACTCAGCACAAAGAATACAAAATATAAAAACATACAATTCACCTGTATTCTATCACACAGCAATAGCTAGCATTAATATTTGGTATACATCTTGCTAATATTTTTATCAATATGTACCTACTCAAATATATATGTATATAATGGTGTCACACAAACTGTTTTGTACGTGTGTCATTTCTTGATTCCAACTTCTCTCATCTTTGAACTATGTTATCTAGTGTGGTAGTTTTCATCTAATATTACTTATCAATATATGACATATATGTTTATCTAACACAAGACTTATAAAAGACGATTGCTTAGGGGAATTGTTTTGTAAGGGACTCACCAGAATTTAATTTTAGATTTGAACATTAAGTGCTTAGAGCTTTGTTAATATTTTTTACTCGTTTATGAAACATTTGTTTTTAAATTTATTTAGATTTGTCCTTGATATTAAATAAAGGAGATTCATCATGCTTGAAATATTTCTAACAGATGCTATCACAACTTTAGTATTTACTTCTGAAGAATGTTTTAAAAATATTGGTTAACAGAGTAACTTATTTATGGAGAGGGCAAAAACTAAGCACATTAATGATTTGCTTTTTGTCTCAAAATATGAGGGTTAGCTGACATTGTTTGGATTTGTATATCTTTTTCTTTAATCACTCTGTTAACTGCACGGATGCTGATTTTTCCCCCTGTTATTCATTGAGTGAATAAGGCTTTCTCAGTGCTGCCTCATTCCCTAATTAAAAGATGACAAACTCTAGATCCTCTATTATCTCTTTTTTTCATACCACCAAGTGATAATTAAGTAATATGTTGTGTTATGCCGGCAGCAGCTTCGTATCATTTTCTCTTGTGCTTGATTTAATCTCACGGTATTTTGTAGAGTAACATGCTGTACTTTCAATCATCAAATATTATGCACTGTATGTAATTGTATGTGTTAAACATTTATATGTCTGGCAGTGTAGTAGGTTTGTATATATGAGTATCACCACAAACAAGTGAATATTACATTGTGCTAAGTCATGATGTTACAACATCACTGGGCAATAGGAATTTTTCAGCTCCATAATAATTTTATAGGATCACCATCGTATATGTGGTCCACTGTTGGCTGAAATGTTGTTAAATGCAACACATGACTGTATATGAAGTTACCCTCCTTTTGTGTTAATATCAAATGTTAGCCCTCAGGGAGAAAGATAAGAAAATGTTAAATAGTATGCTTTATATTTATAAGTAGTCTTAACCACTTAAAGTCACACATGTACTGATACTGTTGCCAGCACCCCTGGCAACAGTAGATATGAATAGTAGCTTGATGTTGGAAAGTAGTTCTATTAGTAATAGGCCTGGTTATAAATTATTCTTTCCTTCATTCTTCTAATCTTCTATTGGTAACAAAGGAGAAAATTAACTGTCCTAATAGTAGATAGTGTCGAATGTTAATTTTAGGACTTGTGTTGGGGTATCCAGATTGAAAAAATTGAAGGGTTATTCTCATAATCATATGCAAGTAGTACTGTGTGCTACTGAAAGGAAATAAAAGTTTAGTTATTCAGAATCATAATACCATCCCAGGGGTGTTGGAATGTAAGTAAGCAAAATCAAATTACTGAAGGGCCTTATTTATTTTACAGTTCTGAGTATTCAGATGATAAGTAGTTTTCTCTTGCAAATGCCAATATAGGTTAATCCTCAACTGCAAACATACCCCTAAACCTTCATAGTGTATATATTTTGAAGAACATCACAAAACTGATGTGTTTATTCCTCAAGGGGGATAAAAATATCTTTAGGTTTCTACCTACACCAGTGCTAATTTGGAAAGAGCCTTGTACTATTTAAAGGAAATTATTCATTTTTCATTTTGATGGGAAAATAGGTCCCTGCAGGTATTTGGGGGTGAGAATGTCTGACTACTTTCTGTGGTCAGCCTTTGTCTGTATCTCTGAACTTAGCTCATATCCTGACTGTGGAGGAATAAGAGGTACAAATAAAACCATTAAGGACATGACTCCAACTTCTTGCATTTTATTTTTTATTGAGATATGAATGAAATATAACATTGTGTAAGTATAAGGTATACATTGTGTTACTTTGATACATTTATATATTGTAATATGATTACTACCATAACTTTAGGTAACACTTCCATCATGTCACATAACTATCTCTTTTTTGTGGTGAGGACATTTAAGATCTACTATCTTAACAATTTTGAAGCTGTTACACAGTATTGTTGCCTATAATCACTATGCTGTATATTAGATCTTCATAACATATTCATCTTCTAGTTGCAAATTTGTACCCTTTAACAAAATGTCTATGTTTTCCCCCTAACTGCCAGCTCCTTGTCACAACCATTCTACTCTGTTTCTATGCCTTCAGCTTTTTTAGATTCTACATGTAAGTACTATCTTACTAATAAAAGCCTAGGTCCTAACCAGTTTGGCTCAGTGGATAGAGCGTTGGCCTGCCCCTGCTCTAGCGTACCTCTTTGGGGCAGTCCTTCAAGGAGCCACCAATGGGTCAGCGGGGCCTACCTCTTTGGGCGATTGATTGTGGGGCTCCTGCACTGTGAGAGGGCACAAACCAGGCTGGAGACAACCCCCTCATCTCCCAGTGCACAGATTTCATGCACTGGGCTTCTAGTCATACAATATTTGTCTTTTTCTCTCTCTGGCAAATCTCAATAAGTATAATGCAGGATTTCATTATTTCTGAATCATATTCCATTGTATATGTATGACATATCTTCTTTATCCATTCTTCTGTTGGCAGACACTTAGGCTGCTTTCATATCCTGGCTATTGTGAGTGAATGCTTCAATGAGCAAGGGGGTACAGATAACTTTAATATCCTGTTTTCATTTCCTTTGGGTATATACTCAGAAGTTGCATTGCTGAATCATATGATAGATCTGTTTTTAGTATTTTGAGAAATCTCCATGCTGTTTTTCATAGTGGCTGCATCAATTTATGTTCCCACCAAAAGTGCATAGGGTTCCCATTTCTCCACATCCTTGCCAGCACTTATTAACGCTTGTCTTTTTTTATAATCTATAATAATAAAAGCATAATATGCTAATTAGACTGGATGTCCTTCTGGACGACCTTCCAGATGAAGCCAGGGCTGCAAGAGAATCCTGGGTCCTGGGTGCCTGCTGGCAGCTGGAGGGAAGCCTGGGTCCCAGGTGTCAGAGGGAAACCAGCAGCCAGGGGAAGACGGCCTACTCTTGCACGAATTTCGTGCATCGGGCCTCTAGTGGTTATTATAACAGTTGTGACGTGCTACCTCATTGTGGTTTTGATTTGCATTTTCCTGGTGGTTAGTGAGGCTGAGCATCTTTTCATGTCTGTTGGCCATCTGCATATATTTGAAAAAATGTCTATCAGTTCCTATGCTTATTTTTTAAATATATTTTGATTTTTTTACAGAGAGGAAGGGAGAGGGATAGAGAATTAGAAACATCGATGAGAGAGAAACATCTATCAGCTGCCTCCTGCACACTCCCCACTGGGTATGTGCTGCAACCAAGGTACAGGCCCTTGACCAGAATCAAACCTGGGATCCTTGAGTCTGCAGGCCAACTCTCTCTCCACTGAGCCAAACTGGTTAGGGTCCTCTACTTATTTAAAAAAAATTTATTGTCTAAAGTTTTACATATGTCGCCTTTTTCCCAATTGACTCCCCCTCCTCCACAGCCATTCCCACCCCAGGCAAGCCCCAATGCTCCAGTGTCTGTGTCCACTGCTTATGTTAATATGCATGCATACAAATCCTTTGGTTGCTCTCTAAACATCCTCTCCCCTGCCATTTGTCTCTAGATCTATTCTTGTTCATCAGTTTATGTTGATCATTATATTCCACATATGAGTGAGATCATGTGATATTTATCTTTCTCTGAATGACTTATTTCACTTAGCGTAATACTTTCTAGTACCATCCATGCTGTTGTAAATGGTAAAAGTTCCTTCTTTTTTATAACAGCATAGTATTCCACTGTGTAGATGTACCACAGCTTCTTTATCCACTCATCTGCTGATGGGCACTTAGGCTGTTTCCAAATCTTAGCTATTGTAAATGGTGCTGCTATGAACATAGGGTGCATATATCCTTTCTGATTGGTGTTTCTGGTTTCTTGGGATATAATCCTAGAAGTGGGATTACTGGGTCAAATGGGAATTCCATTTTTAACTTTTTGAAGAAACTCCATACTGTTCTCCACAGTTGCTGCACCAGTCTGCATTCCTACCAGCAGTGCACGAGGGTTCCTTTTTCTTCACATCCTTGCCCGCACTTATTATTGCTTGTCTTTTTTTATATATATAATGGTTATTATAACAGGTGTGCCATACTTTCTCATTGTGGTTTTGATTTGCATTTTCCTGGTGGTTACTGATGTTAAGCATCTTTTCATGTCTGTTGGACATCTGTATATACTAGGTATGTGAAAAAATGACTATCAGTTCCTCTACTTATTTTTTACTCTTGCTATTTGCCCATAAATTTTGAACTGCTGTTTCTTAGAGTCAGGCTTAGTTACTTTTCTGAATTCCTAATAACACTACTTCCAATTTAGACACTCATCTCTAGCCATTTCTTGTTTTTCTTTTGGTACATGGTTCATCATGATTCAAGGTGCACAGGTAATGTGTAACATCACTTGAGTTTTTTTTAAGGGATTCTTTTTTCATGTCATTGTACCCATGAATGTTGTCTCTTATTGCAGATTGAAATTGTGAAAAATATACGTGTTCTTCTTAAGAGAAGAAAGGCAATCTGTAAGTATTTGTTCCTTAAAAATTCTAAGCTTGCTATTATATCAGTTTTTAGAAGAAAAAAAAAACTGCCTATAATAACAAATATCTTGACTATTTTTATAGTGGAAAAACCCTGCCAATATTTATGCTTGTGTTAAAAGAAAGGCAACATTTGAAAAAAGTGATAGGAAAACTTTACCCAGTGCAACTTCTAAGATTTAAACCACCTGTAACTAATTTATAAAAGGAGTAGTGGTAATTAATATCTAAATAAAAATCTTTTTCTTTGAGTAATACTAAAAAAATGGAGTAGCAGAATGCACTTCCAATCTACTTAGGCTTATAGGCTGTGTGTGCCATTGGCAAACTTTTTAGCTTCTCTTTGTCTTAATTTCCTCATCTGTAAAATGGGCTTAATGGTAAGTATCCAGTGAATGATTCATTATTATTGATGAGGTTACATTTGTGGTAGTGTACACTTTCCTCCATTAAATTTAAGCTTACTCTAGTTACTATTTATTAAACTAATTATACTTCGGATCTTCAAAAATTTAAGTACTAGCATGTTGCTTCACAGAGACACCTATTCTAGATGATAATATAGAATAAAAGAAATACAACAAATTACCTAAATTTATAATTATAGTGTTTGAGCCTTGGACCTTGAAAATTACCTAGTCTAGGAGTTCTGAAACATTGGTTTTTAGACCAGTACTGGTCAGTGAAGAATATTTACTGACCCATGGTGAAGCGTGGGAAATAAGGACAATAGGCCATGAGTTTTTTAAAGCTATTTTTTTCCATTTGAAGGATTGCTTCTTCTTATAAGATATAGTCTTCTAATTTTGGAAAGTTAAACATGTCTGTATTTTATGAAATGATTGTGATAGTAAGTGGTAGGTATTTTGTTTATAATGTTCAGACCTGGCAAAAAGTTGACAGCTATGTTTTGCCCTTCACCATCCTTCTTTCTTAATATTTTTTTTTTACTGGTCTGTGATCTTAAAATCTGAATCCAACTTTCTCATTTTGTAGATGATGAAACAGATGAGCAATTATTTAGTTTGTTTCAGGTATTATAGTTTAGCAAGTTGCTGAACCAGGATCAAAACCCTGTATACAATGCTGCCTCTCTTGTATTTCTGGTCTTCTGAGAATTGCTTTCATTATAATAGGTTATGAAGTTGAAACAGAAAATCTACTAGTTTGTATGTGCTGGTAACTAATTTTGAATTTCAACTGTAAAGAAATTAGGAAGACTTAATATTCTTCTATCACTAAAGTCTATTTATTAGCCTGCATTAGAAAAATCTTAAATATGGCCAAAAATTTTCATCAGCAGGCCAGAATTAGCTGTCTCTGAATTCAGCTACTTAGGCAGCATGCTACTGCATCATTAACAAAGGAGGCACACTATCAATAAGGTTAGCATTTCCTTTGGGAAAGAGACAGTGGTGTCTTTATGAAGGTAGTAGTTTTCAAGCTTCTAAAGTTAACTTATTTATCCAGAGAGAGTCTGCTTGCTTCCTCTTGCACGTGCTCTCTCCCCCTCCCTCTTTCATAGATAGATAGATAGATAGATAGATAGATAGATAGATAAACATCTATAGCAGTTGACCTGTAGCCCACCTAGATGTATAAGAAAAAACTACGAAGGTGAAGAGTAAGAGTTAGCAAAAGCATTACTAGGAACATCTATCCAGTGTTTTCAGGATTTTATAGCCACTTTGAAGTGTCTGTGATAATTTAGAGACTCCATTGGCATACCTTTGCCTTGGCTATCCCAAAATACATTTCAAAACAGAAATACCTAATTATCTCCCTTGCCTCACTCACCTCAGTGAAGCATGGCTAGGCCAGGAAACAAAATGAATGTGAAGAGAGAGAAGATAGTGGAAAATACCTACCCACTCCTAACGTGGAGACATTGACTCTAGGAGTCCTCTCTAATGGCCACTTGTAATGGGCTTGATGTAGCTTCCTTTTTTAGTTAATTATCTCACCCCAATAATTTTAATTTAAAAAACAATTCTTTAATTTCTGAAATATCAGATACACCCACAATGAAATGTTAAGAATATAAATACATTTTGAGTTACCTGCTGCCTTTGGGATATCTGTGTTCTCGTCTTTACTAGTGCTAATATTTGAGGGTTGATTGACTGGACCATAAGATTTCCATCTTCAACAGATTTATCCTTTTTTAGACTTCTTTTATTAGTCTCATTTATAAGGTATGTTTAACACTGAAGAGCAGAGTGAGCTTTTAAAAATTTATTTTTAAATCATGATACAGTTTTACATTATGCTGGCCAGGTAGCTGACTTACTCATTCCAGTGGCTTAGTAGGTCATTTTGTAAGAAATGGTTTAAGACTACATGGTTATATGATTTTTAACAGTGTGAAGGACCGGGAAACAACATTAACAGTGAACTAACCTATTAAACTGGCACCTCCTCTAGCAAATGCAGAAGGTAGATCATGTGGCAAAAGGTATACTTGCAGAAATTTTCCCTGTAATACAAAGATATTCCTGTGGGCACTATTACTGCTAGTGACAGGTTTATTTTTTTGAACTTGCACTTATGGTTGGTAGCCCACAGTTGTATTATTGCACTATGATAAATAGGTAAGATGACAATAAATAGATATACTGTGTACAATAGTCCTACCTTATCCACGGAGGAAATGTTCCAAGACCCTTGGTGGATGTCAGAAACTGCAGTTAGTGCTGAATCCTTATATATACTATGTTTTTTCTATACATGTGCACCAACAATAAAGTTTAATTTATCCATTAGATACAATAAGAGATTAACAACAACTAATAATAAAATAGAACAATTATAACAATAAAATAAATGTTACTTAAAGACAAGCATTGTGCTATCTGCTTCCTGTTTATAGCACTGAAACCTTTATATTTCTCTCCAAACGTATTACTCCCAAAACTTAGTTTTCTCCCTTTTTATGATGTCTAATAAAGTTAGGTTGTAACACCATGTTTGTCTAGCATAATTTATCCTCAAAATTCCTTAAATATAAGTTTTGGATTAAATTATGCACTTAACTCCCAACTTTAGAAGTTGCATATTAAAAACTTAGGTTGTGATCACTGAAATAAGGAAATAGATGCACACAGTGTATGGGATGTTTATAGGCAGCAACACTATCTCCTAGATCGCCTAATTTCAACACATATAGATAGGATCCCAATTATACTATCCTGTGACCTAGAAAAAAACATTGTCTGATGCCTATTGGGAACATTCTTAAAGGCATTATGGGAGGGAACTTGTACTTAGAATATGAAAGGTCATCTTCAACATGGCAGCTAAGGTGCTTTCTTTTCTGGGAAAAGCTGGGAAGAGACTGGCAGGATGGCAGCTTCAGCAATTACTATCTTTCCAGGTAATAAAGTAAACAGTAATCTTGTTAGAGATGCATCCAAAGATCAGTCATAGTTGTTAGATACTTCGAGTCAAAATAGCTAGGCACAGGTGCAATGTGTTGATACAGGGCATCTATATTATTCACCGTAAGTTTTTATTTTGTTTTGTTTTTCAGTTTTCAAGTGTATTATTATAACTTACTATAATAATAATAAATGAATGTATTATAATTTTCAAATCCATTATAATTATTGGGTTTAAAGTTTGATGGTACAAGCTATTTCAAAGTGTTTATATTGGTCTACCAATTTGAGTCAGATAAGATTTACAAGGAGCAGACAGAAGTATATTTCACATGATTACTCAGTCTTATAGACTGATAGCAAAAGATCTTGCTAGCTACTCTCAATGACTTTTATTTTCTTAAAATATTAAGTGTTTTATTAATATAAAATTAATTATATTAATTTTGGTATTGGTAATTATATTAAATTTGGTATTGGTATTAATTTTAGTGTTGGTAGAGTTTGATTTTATTAACCAAATGCAGTCATTCTTTTTTTAATGTAGTATTTGAACCTTATTCTGTACATTTTTAAATTATTTGGAACTTTTTAATAATGTATGAAAGAAAATAGGATTTTGAAAAAAGCACTCTACCCTTTACACAAGTCTTGATGATGCAACATCTGTGGAAAAATATGCTATTTTAAAGTGCAAGTGCAATATGTATGTTATCTGTTTTATCTCTTGAAAGTTTTATAATAGTTTTCTGATTCAACCATAATCTTTTCAGAAGGCGAATTACATCTTTATTGGATAAATTACCCTTTAATGATATGTGACTTGAAAAATGTGATTTCATAGTTAATCATTGATTTTCAAATAGATATTTTTTACACTTTTATAAAGTCTTATGTTAGGGATAGATTAATTTGTCCATACTGTGTGTTATAGCTTGGCAGGTGCATGGGTCCTTGCTTGGTTTAGTCCATTTCCTAAAACTTCTGAAGTTGTCTTGGCTTTATATGACTTCGATTTATTAGTTTCTATCATTCTTAAATTGATGATGTATCTGTAATATGCTTTTGGAGATGATGATTTCTTCTTTTAAATTTGGACTTTAATCAGTATGTAGTATTTGTTTCCTTTGTATACTAGAGCTTAATGTATCACTAATGCTTTTTGCATTTAGCCTAACTATCTCAGAACTTTTGAAGTAACTGGAATGGAATGAAATAGTTACTATTAAGTTTGGCCTCAAAACAAAAATATAAAATAAAATTGCATCTAATTTTCTACTAAAACTTCTAGAACTTACTAGACATCTAAAAGGACGCCCCCCCCCCCTCAATTTGAGTCAAATAAAACTTACAAGGAGCAGACGCATAAAAAAACTGCATTGATTTGTGGGGCAGATCAGTGCTCAAAATTTTTGCCAAGATTTCTTTATATACAAAGTTTGTCACTCTTATCAATTTAGATTACACCAGTATGACTATGTAGGTGAAAACATGGACTTTAAAATAAGATAGACTGGAGTCAAAAATCCCTACTTAGTTATGTTTTCTTGGGCAAATTATTTAATCTGTCTGAGACTGTTATATCAGCAGTAAAATGAGGATACTGCCTTAAAGGGGTTTTCTGAAGGATTAAATAAAATAATGTATGTATAGGATTGAGCACAGTGCCTAGCCCATAGCAAATGTTCAATAAGTGGTTATTAATATGCTTTCCATATAGAATGTTAAACATCATGCACAGTTAACTATTCTATGACTAAAGATGATGTCCTGCCCTTTTCTGGCTAATCTATAATAATAAAAGCATAATATTCTAATTAGATCAGACGACCTTCTAGAAGAGGCAGCCACCGTAGTGGCAGGGGCTAAGGCTTATGGGCCTGCTTCTTCCCAGTTTGGCCTTCATCAGCTCTCAAGGAATGGTGGAATGGTTTTTAAATGAAAGAAATAATAGCCCATTATAATGCTGATGGAAACAATTCAGCAGATCAGTAAAAATTACTGAGGCAAGAGTGAGGGGAGAATCCAGGGAAGAATCCATAGAACATAACCTCCAGGTTTTTATTCTATGACAAGGTGCCATGCATGAATGAAGGGGGTTGGCCTTACCTGGGAACATCACCAGTTCATCTATAGTCACAGGAGTGAAAAGAGCATGTGTTCACATATGCTAGTAAGTGGGCAGATGCAGTGGTGGGCAGTGGGGGTCTGTGGAAGTTCTTTTCAGACTTTTTTTAGTTTTCTCAGCAAAATAGTGAGCCAGGTTGGCAGCTTAGAATGAGGATGGAGGGAAAATATTGGTATTCTGGAGAGAAGGCATGAAACCCTGGATAATGGGCCAGTGCATGGACTAGTGCAGTGCAGTATGGCCCACTTGAGGGAGCAATCACAGATTTAAAGGGGGACATTCAGCAGTCATGTTTTTCTCCAGTCAAATTCAGCTGTGTTGGATATAGGTGCTGATTGGGTAGTATCCTGGACTTAGCCAAATCATGGTTTATCTGCGTAAGTACAGCAAAGA
Source organism: Lasiurus cinereus (assembly GCA_011751065.1). Lineage (NCBI taxonomy): Eukaryota > Metazoa > Chordata > Mammalia > Chiroptera > Vespertilionidae > Lasiurus > Lasiurus cinereus. The sequence goes on from JAAGEH010000031.1 coordinate 9,254,236, forward strand.
AAGAGGCAAGAGTGTTGAGTACATTCCAGGGACTGATTATTACTGCTCATTAAATTTAAGCTGGATAAAATGAAGGATTCTGTCAACAATACCATGCAATAGCTACTACAAGTAGTATTCGTGTTTTATTTTTTAAATATATTTTATTGATTTTTTACAGAAAGGAAGGGAGAGGGATAGAAAGAAACATCGATGAGAGAGAAACATTGATTAGCTGTCTCTTAAACACCTCTTACTGGGAATGTGCCCACAACCAAGGTACATGCGCTTGACCGGAATTGAACCTGGGACTCTTCAGTCCACAGGCCAATGCTCTAGCCACTAAGCCAAACTGGTTTCCTATTTTACATATGGTGCCACTGATTCAGAGCTTTTCAGTGAGAGGTCATATAACTTTTTCAAACTCACACTTCATAGTGGACACTGGGTTTAGAACCCAGATCTCCTCTAACTGTTCAGCCCATTTACTACCTACATATGCATATGCCTCTCACAGTATAGTTGTAATCTAGTAAAGTTGACTCTGGAACAATTCAATTTATCCCTTGCTCTGTATCATAAAAGTGGAGTAGCACTTTACACGAAGAGCATTATAGCATCTGCTATATTATTGCTGCATTTCCTATACATACTGCATTGTTTTGCTGCATTCATTTGCTCATCCATTTGTTCTGTCTGATAGGACTGTCCTCATTTCCTAATCATCACCCTCTACTTTTGAAAACATAGGCATCCTTCACACCCACCTCAAATGCTGTTTTTTTGTGTGAAATCTTTCTGGATGTTTCTACTTTCTCCCTCTTAGGGGCACTTCCTCAATTGGAGACATTTTCCCTAGTATTCTCCCTGAGAATTTATATGTTGAAACAAATATTATTTTAGTTTAACTTCATTTGTATAGTCCTTTATAATAACAGTAAGGAATTTTTAAAATTGTGTGTGTAGGTAGATTATCTGATCTTTTAATGTTTATTAGGGAGTATTATAAAATATTTGGTATAAGAAAGGTGTTGTATTTGATAGACTTGAGAACTATTGGTCTGTGCTTTATGCTTGGGTACTTAGATATTTGAAAATGATGGTACAATCAAGGATCAGAATGAGTGGTTGACATTTCAAGTGATCTAGGAAATTAGAGAATGGAAAGATTTATTGATCTGGGTAGTCATGAAATGTCTGATGAAGAAGAGGATTTTTAGAGGGGATCTTGCATATTGAGGACCAGGATCTGTGATAGACACTTGACATACCTTTTCTAAAATAAATAAATGACCAGACTTGTGAGAGAGACTGGGGAGCGATTTTTAGGTAGGGGAAATTTACAAAATTTGAAGTTGGAAGGGCACCAGGAAATCATCTAGGCCAGAAATCCTTAGTTCAGAGTTGGTGTCACCCTTTGGGGTTGATGGATGTTTTTCAGGGCACACATGATTCCCCTGAAATTTTGTGTAATGTTTTGCATATTTTTCTTAGGGGAATTGGGTTCATAGTTCTCACTGGATTTTCAAAGGGACCCATCACCTCTAATGGCTACTGATATAGTCTTACCTTAAGCTCGAGCAGCTGGCTTTGCTCAAGGTTATACAGTCAGTTAGTGAACAAGATGGAGCCTGAAACCCAGATCTTTTCACTTGGAGTTTCTTGTTCATTTCACCACATTCAATTAATAAACAAAAGCAGAGGAAGAATTAAGCTACCATTTTATAGTAATTGGTATAAAAATCAAACAACTATCCTGGGGTCAGTAGTCTGCCTGTCTGTTTCCAAAATATTTGCAGAAGGATGAGCTTCAGTTTGTCTACAAGTTAATATTTTAATTTTTATGGTTAAAATACACGTTCATTCGCCAAAATAGCTTTCTCAGCTGAAGACGCACTCCTTGAAAGATAGTATCCTAGAGGCTGTTTCTGCAGTTCCTTTCCAATTGGCACTGTTTTTCTGACCTGCAGTGACTCCCGTTTTCTGCTAATCAAATCAAAACAGCTTTGCCTGATTTGTCAGATTCTGTACCATTGCAGCCTACTTAGCCACCGAATACTCTGTGCCTCAGTCTGGCTAGTGTCCATATTATTGGTACTCTCCACTCTCCCAAAATCTTTTCATTCCTATATCTGTATCTTCATGTTGTTCTCATACCTGGAATGCCCTACATTTTTCTCCTTTATTTCTAGATCCCCAACATAAGGTCCAGTTTAAGTCTAATTTCCACAATCCTCTAATAGTTACTCTTGCCATTTGTACTTCCTCTGAACTCCAATTGCATTTATTGCTTTTCCTGCACAACATAGCACTTGTGTATTTCTGTAGGGTTTTACATTGGAAATGCTTCAATGGTCACGTTGGGAGTGGGGTTCTAGTAAATTCAGGGTGAGACTGGATACTCTCAGTCCTTGCTTCAGCCAGAGCAATTCCACTTTAGTTTTATATCAGGGCAGTCTGCAAGTGTTTTTTGTTTGAAGAAATGTTTTTATTTGAAGAGTTTGAAAAATGCTCGCTCTATCTGGTGTGCTGATTGTCTCATAAATTTTAATTTACCAGGTCTTACACTACTTCAGACTTAATACTACCATTTCTGCTTCTGGAATGCAACTGATTCATTTGTAGTCACAAAAATATGCAACTGGTGCAATTTTGAGCACAAAATGGACACTTAAGAAATAGTTTTATGATTGTATTGCTCTAATGTTTTGGGATAGGATACAGTGAATAGCATTACCTGAGAAATTTACCTTAATGAAAAATTCAGAAAAAAGAGTTCTGGTTGATCTTTGATGAATAAGCCTAAAATGATGGAAATGCTTTTCCTTTTGGATATAAAACCAAATCTGACTTAAATCTGATTTACATATACATATTTCTGATTTACATATACATATTTAAGGGGAACTCATTATTGGCATCCCTACTCACCCAAAGTTTAGCCAAACTTAAGTACCATATTCATGCATTTGTATAAGTATTAGTGTTACTCAACTCACAGAATGATGCACAGAGTATCAGTTATACCTAAAAACCTAGGAAGGAGTAAATTCAGAAGTTTATGGCAATAATGATTAACATAGGAAATGCCAGTTTTCAGACCAGTTATTTCAGCTTTCTGTATCAAATCAAGTATAGATACACTAAAGACCTGAGTATTTAAATCAATGTGCTATCAACTTGTTAATACTCTTGTTTTTGTTTTTGTCTTTTTTCTTACTGTCTACATGGCTCATTGTCTTCACCTACAGGTGTACTTTTTTGTCGGCTTCCAAAGATTACTAACTTTTATCTGTATCATTAAAATTGAACTGCCTTGGCTATACTGCTACTCTTACTGCTGCTTCCATTAATGCCTTCTTCAGCAAAATAAGGCTTTTTGAAGCCAAAGAATAACAAGAAATAAACACCATTTTAGAAGCCTTGCAACTATGAATCTTAAGCTAAATGTGCCCACCATTATTTTGCTGCCTGTCCACTTGTTAATAACAATATACAGTGCCCTTATATTTATTCCATGGTATTTTCTTACCAATGCCAAGAAGAAAAGCGCTATGGCAAAGAGAATAAAAGCTAAGCCCACTTCAGACAAACCCGGAAGTCCATATCGCTCTGTCACGCACTTCGACTCACTAGCTGTCATAGACATCCCTGGAGCAGACACCCTTGATAAACTATTTGATTATGCCATATCCAAGTTTGGAAAGAAGGACAGCCTTGGGACCAGGGAAATCCTAAGTGAAGAGAACGAAATGCAGCCAAATGGAAAGGTGTTTAAGAAGGTAAAACATTTTGGGGCTTTTTATTTTTTTTTAAGGGGAGGGTACATTTTACTTGATCATAAATTAATCATATTTTAAATATCTCTGCCCTAGCTGGTTTGACTCAGTGGGTAGAGTATCAGCCTGCGGACTGAAGGGTCCTGGGTTTGATTCCGGCCCGGGGCACATGCCTGGGTTGTGGGCTCAATCCCTATAGGGGGTGTGCAGGAGGCAGCCATCAATGATTCCCTCTCATAATTGATGTTTCTATCTCTCCATCTCCCTTCTTCTCTGAAATCAATAAAAATACATTACAAAAAAATCTTTAAAAAATAAAAATATATATATATCATTGCATTCTATTTTGGTGCTATATAACTTATTCTCTGAAGGTCCCCATAGTTTCTGAATATTCACTTCAGGGCAACTTTAAAGTTTCATACTTGGAATAGTTTTTTAATTGCTTGCTTGGGTAAATGTACTAATATTAGAGAATGTCTCATTTTAACAGTTAATTCTTGGGAATTATAAATGGATGAACTACCTTGAAGTGAACCGCCGAGTGAATAACTTTGGTAGTGGACTCACTGCATTGGGATTAAAACCAAAGAGCACTATTGCCATTTTCTGTGAGACCAGGGCCGAATGGATGATTGCGGCACAGACCTGCTTTAAGTACAACTTTCCTCGTAAGTGGCTTGTTTTTTGGAGGGGGAGAGAGAGGGCTTTGTTTACATGTGAAACTGTCTTGAGATCTTTGATTTTTCAAAGTAGGTGTCCTTTAGTCATTTATCTGCCTAAATTATGTTTGTAAAACAGTATGTAACATAGTTAAAATATATCTGACAATTCCTGTTAAAGTTAATAACTTCTAAGAGCTAGTATGAAATTTTGCTGCTCAATAAATAGAATTTAGAATTTTACTTTTTAATTGGAAGCAAATTGTACTTGAAAGATTTGGGGTTTGGGGCTTTTTTAGGAAGTGATCCACAAATAATCACAGAAAAATCATTGCTTCAGATAATTCTAGTTCATTGTTTCACTGCAAGGTCTCTTATTGTACGTTTTCCATTTTACTTGTGAAAGAAGCATGTGACAGCTTGAACTGGCATAGATTATGTTATACAGAAAATAAAATTCAGTATATTTTTTAGCCATTGATCAAGAAATTATATTTAATTATTAATAGCCCAGAACAGTGCCAGCACTCAGTTATTATAGAAATAGAACACTATAGGTGTGATATAGGAATCAAGGATTTGCATTTCAAAGAAACAAAAATAGATAATATGAAAATGATCCCCTTTATATACATCACCCAACTTTAACAATCAACAGCTTGTGAAAAGTAACAGTTCTTAACCATATTGCTATTTTGGTTACCAGCCTACAGTTGAATTTCCAAGCCTATCTAAGTTTAGCAGATGTCCTCTAATTCTAACTATTCTGGGTTTCAGTTTATGATTTCTTTTTATTAAATTAAATTGTTCTTCCTTTTCCTCTCATAGCTCCTTTCCACCCAGCTCCCACCCCACCTTCTGCCCTTACCTCCCTCGCCATTGACCTCATCCATAGGTGTACGATTTTTGTCCAGTCTCTCTCCGCAACCCCCTCATCCTTTCCCCCTGAGAATTGTCAGTCCTTTCTATGCCCCTGAGTCTATTCTATAAACCAATTTATTCTGTTCATCAGATTTTTTATTCACTTGATTTTTAGATTCACTTGTTGATAGATATGTATTTGTTCATAATTTTTACCTTTACTTTTTTCTTTTCTTCCTCTTATTAAAGAGTACCTTTCCGCATTTGATACAATACTAGTTTGGTGTTGATGAACTGCTTTAGTTTTTTCTTATCTGTGAAGCTCTTTATCTGACCTTCAATTCTGAATGATAGCTTTGCTGGGACAGTAATCTTGGTTGTAGGTTCTTGCTATTCATCACTTTGAATATTTCTTGCCACTCCCATCTGGCCTGCATAGTTTCTGTTGAGAAATCAGCTGACAACTATATGGGTGCTCCCTTGTAGGTAGGTAATTAACTGTTTTTCTCTAGCTGCTTTTAATATTCTCTCTTTGTCTTTTGCTCTTGGCATTTTAATTATGATGTATCTTGGTGTGGTCCTCTTTGGTTTCCTTTTGTTTGGGGTTCTGTGTGCTTCCTGGTTTTGTAAGTCTACTTCTTTCACCAGGTGTGGGAAGTTTTCTGTCATTATTTCTTCAAATAGATTTTCAGTATCTTGTTCTCTCTTTTCTTCTGACACCCCCATAATTCTGATGTTGGTACACTTGAAGTTGTCCCAGAGGCTCCTTGCATTATTCTCACATTTTTGGATTCTTTTTTTCTTTTTTCTTTTCCAGTTGAATGTTTTCTGCTTCTTTGTATTTCAAATCTTTGACTTGATTCTTGCAATCCTCTAGTCTGCTGTTCGGTCTCTGTATAATATTTTTTATTTCAGTCAGTGTACGTTTAATTTCTAGTTGGTCCTTTTTTATCTCCTCTTGGGTCTTGCTAAATTTATTCATCTTTTCTAGGAAATACTTGAAAAACCTTATAACCGTGGTTTTGAACTCTATATCCAGTTGTTTGTTTTCCTCCATTTCTTTCATTTGTGATCTGTTTCTTTGTCTCCACATTTTTGCTGCTTCCCTAAATTGGTAGAGTAGCTTTCTGTGTTAGGTGTCCTATGGCCCAGTAGCTCCACTTTTCTAATTACCTGAGGTGTATACTCTTGGTGCACCCCTTTGTGGACTATGTGTACAGCCTTGTTGTAGTTAAGTCTTGATTATTGTTGGTATCACTGGGGGGAATTGACCTCCAAGCCAATTGGTTGTGAGGATCAGCTGTGTCTGTACCGGGAGAACTTCTGTGCTGGAGTCAGCCTTATGATACAAGACTTGCAAAATTGCAAAAGCCTCTGTACTAGGCTCAGATGGGATGGAGTCTCAGAGCTGAGCAGACAGCCTTGGCTTCACCTCAGCCCTGCTGTACATGGCCCCTGGGTCTCAGTGTCCCTCGGTAATCCCTGCATCCCTTTCTGTGCACAGTTGCACTCATGCACCTCCAGACCTCTGCCTTTTGCAGCTCCCCTGAGTTTCCATGCACTCCTCCTTTTTTGAACAGACCAGATTCCCCCCGTAGGAGTCTTGCCCAGAACTGGGGTTCAGTGCAGTTGGGAGTTTCTGTCTCCCTCCCACTACAGGAAGCCAGCCAGGCCCTCCACCATCTGTCCTCTCCACATGCATGTCTCCAGACAGACCTCAGCTTTTTGCAGCTCCTCTGATCTTCTGCGAGCCCCTCTCTTTCTTTCTAGTTGTAGAATTTCTACTCAGCCAGCTTTCCTGTGGTTCTGGATGATGTCCGTTTTGTCTGTTGGTTGTAGTTTTGAAATTGTTGTGCGAGGCAGCAGTTTAGGTGTTCAGCTATGCTGCCATCTTGGTTTCTGTCCTATGTTTTCTTTGTCTGTTAGATCCTAAAGAGTAGATTTCCCTGTCCATTCCAATTTAGGTTTAGAGGTCTCCAATCAGTGTGGACATGAGACCCAGAGAGGAGTGGCAATATGATTTATGGCCTATCTTCTGACTTGAGATCCTCAAAATGTGAGGATTCTCAAGGACTTATCCTTTCTTCGGCACTATGACCAATGAAAGTGTGTGTCACAGGGGAGCCTTTGCTGGAATAGCTCTGACCTTCATTGAGAAGTCAGCCAGACCATATAAAAGAATGAAATCTTATCATTTTCAATAACATGGATGGAACTAGAGGGTATCATGCTAAACAAAGTAAGTCAGTCAGAAAAAAAATTCACTTATATGTGGAATCTAAAGAACAAAATAAATCAAGAAACAAAATAAAAACAGACTCATTGATACAGAGAACAGACTGATGGTTACCAGAGGGGAGTGGATTGGAGAACTGTAGGAAAAAGTGAAGAGACTGCGAAGTACAAATTGGTAGTTAAAAAATAGTCATGAAGATGTAAAATACTTCATAGGAAAGGAAATATAGTCAATAATATGATATGTAATAGCTATATATGTGCCAGTAAGTTACTGGAAATATCAGTAACTTACTGGCACATACTTTGAAAAGTATATGATTTAACCACTATGCTGTACACTTGAAATGAATATAAAATATTATTGAATGTAAAATATATCTGAGAATTTTTTTAAAATATACTTTATTGATTTTTTACAGAGAGGAAAGGAGAAGGATAGAGAGTGAGAAACATTGATGAGAAACATCAACCAGCTGCCTCTTACACACCTCCTACTGGAGATGTACCCGTAACCAAGGTACATGCCCTTGACTGGAATCAAACCTGGGACCTTTAAGTCCGCAGGCTGACACTCTCTCCATTGAGTCAAACCAGTTAGGGCAATCTGAGAAAATTTTTAAAAGTTCAGCCAGAATCTATTGGCCTTGACAATCTTAAATGACCTATTTTTGACCAGTTGTGGCACTTCCTGTATTTCTGGGTTTCTACAGGTTTAGAAAGTTAGAATTCTGCAAATTTGTGAGGAAAATTTTGGAATGCTATATCAGGAAATTTGAGGCAAGGTTGAAGCATAATATAGCAAAGACTGTGAAGTCAAGCTAAATTATAAAATATCTTTCCATCTGTGAATATGCCTATCATAAAAGGTTGATTTAAATAATATACTGAATACATTTTTATTATTTAACTTTTGTGGGTTTTTTTTTATTATGTAGTTGTGACTTTATATGCTACACTTGGCAGTGAAGCTGTAGTTCATGGGTTAAATGAATCCGAGGCTGCTTATCTGATTACTAGTGTTGAACTTTTGGAAAGTAAACTTAAGGTATGTATTACATTTTCTTTTAATTCATAGTAGCATTATATGACAAGACAGGAAAATGTTTAGTAAGTGAGTTTACTGCAGGCCCATATTTAATAACTCAATTTTCTTTCTGTTCAACAGACTGCATTGTTAGAAATCAATTGTGTTAAACATATCATTTATGTGGACAATAAGACTGTCAATAAAACAGAATACCCTGAAGGATTTGAGATTCATAGCATGCAATCAGTAGAAGAGTTGGGATCCAAGTCAGAAAACTGTAAGTAAAGCAGTTAAAACAAATTTATTAATCTATTCATGGTTATTTCAGTTGGTTAGGAAAAGAAATGATGTAAGTGAAAAGCATAAAATTCTTTGATTAAAAATGTTTCTTGAAAACTATCAAAATCACATAGTATTCAGGTTTTCCCTCCCCTTTTCCTCTAAAGCTAACCACTGTTTTATTTTTTATTTTTTTATTGCATTACAGGTATACATATCTTCCCATTGCCCCCCTCCAGGCATACCCCAACCCCCCAGTGTCTTGTGTTCATTGGTTATGCTTATATGCATGCATACAAGTCCTTTGGTTGATCTCTTATCTACCCCACTTCTCCTTAATCTTCCTGCTGTAATTTGACAGTCTGTTTGATGCTTTACTGCCTCTATCCTTTTGTTCATCAGTTTATAATGTTCTTTATTATCCACAAATGAGTGATATCATACACAATGGTTCAGACTTGATGATGGTTGCTGCCTAACTTTTCTTTTTTTTTCAAATAACCTTCTAATTTAGACCTCATATAAGAAAAAGGTTTCAGGCCTTCCATTCAGTACATTTTTTAAATGCTTAATTATAGTGATCCTAATGATGTATTAGGGATTGCAAAGCTGTTTAGTTGGTATTTTATTACAAACAAGTCAGTCTACCTTGTAGCAAAATACCAATTGTGGAAATTAAATACTATACAATAAATGTTTATCATTTAACTTTTGTGTTTATTTTTATTATTAGTTGTGACTTTATATTCCACACTTGGCAGAGAAGCCAAGAGGGTTGAAGAAATTAAACATTCCATTTAAATTTCTGTCATGTTTAATGTGAAGGTAATGATAATCCACTAGATGAGGAAAGGATTCATTTTGGCAGAAGAAAATGTTGGTTGAACCTCTGTTTAGCTTATGAATATTTGATCATTAGTGACTTAACATATATTTGTGATAAAAGGTATCAAGTATAGGACTCTACCACTTGTGGAGCATGACATAGGGGCTGATATTTTACTAACTTGCAAACAAGCAAGTGAGCTTGCCACCACTTCTTGGAGATACAAGACTCCTGAATCAGATATGAAGGACAGTTTTTTAATCACAACAATAACAGTACCCAGAGTTTCAGCATTTATGTTGCTTTCTTGCACTCCAGTTTCCACAGGGCAATGTGAAGAAGGTTAGTTGACACCTGCACTTGCAGTGGGTTGAGTTATAGGAGAGGAACCCTGATCTTAGGAAACTTGAATCTTAACAATGAGCAGTAAGCATACCTGTCCTCTGCCCTGGAGCAATAGATTATATATATTTTACTGAACAGTAAGCAAGCCTACTCTTTGCTTTGGATGGAGATTCTATCTTTGTCTTCCAGGGCTGTTAACTGTGCAAACTTTCTTGAAAAGATATTCTAGAATAAAGTCAATGCCTGTACTTACAAGATATGTGGCAATTTTAAAGACCATGGAGAATTGTCTCGCAGCACTAAGTTGACTCTGCAAGATTGGGATAAACTTAAATGTGAAGTCCTGATCAATAGGGATCTGTGGCCAATTCTGGTGATTCATCAAAGGATGTTGGCAATAAACTATGGGGATATCGGGTCCTTGTATCAATAACATAATAGACCACTAGTTCCACTTATTTCTACACTAGATAAGACATTTTTTGTGATAATTTATCTGAGTAGATAGTTGTTATTATAATAATAAGTGTAATATTGTGAGCTTAGACAGAGGAGAGAGCTTAACATACAGGGTGGGCAAAAGTAGGTTTACAGTTATGAATACATGAAACAGAGTTTATTCTTACATTATTAATTATTGTATTATTTTCCATATGAACAACGTAAACCTACTTTTACCCTACCTTGTATTTACTACTGCTGCATCCATTACTCATCAAATGAAGGATTTAGTTCAAATTTTCTTGGTTTATAAACTCTCACAGTAGATATTTTCAAAGAGCATTAGCATTAGTTAATTTATGTATAACTATCTTTGGTTATTTCAGCGGTAAAAGTACACTATTTAACTAGGCATAAAATGTAATTCCGTTTCATAAACTAATTCTTTTTTAAAAGTTTATTTTGTAGAGCAGTTATAGATTCACAGCAAAATTGATAGGAAGATACAGAGAGTTCACATACCGTATACCCCCTGCCTCTACAAACACACTGCCTCTCCCACTGTCAACTTTTCCAAATAGAGTGGTACTTTTGTTACATACAGTGACACAATATAGTCACCTGAAGTCCATACTTTATATTAGGGAACATTCTTGATGTTATGCATTCTGTGGGTTTTTGTCAAATGTATAGTGACATGTATCCACGATTATAGTGTCATACAGATTATAAACAAATTTTTAAAAATACAAGAATTTTGTAAAACTTTTATTTAATTCTGATAATATATCTTTGTTTTCTTGGACATTTTGGTGTATTCTGGAATAGCAAAGAGGTTACACAGAAACTCCAATGTGCTATTTAAAACTTAGCATGTTAGAATATTATAATATTAGAGTTGAAGTCACCTTAAAGGTAAGTTAACAACAAAAACAAAACCCAAGAAAACTCAGAGAGGTGATGGGTATATATGTTACCTTGATTGTAGTGATGGTATCATGGGTGTTTGTGTATGTTCCAATCATTAATGTGGTGCTTTCTCATTCATTTAGCATGCGTTCCTCCAAATAGACCAACTCCTTCGGACATGGCTATTGTCATGTATACCAGTGGTTCTACTGGCCGACCTAAGGGAGTGATGATGCATCATAGCAATTTGATAGCTGGAATGGCAGGCCAGTGTGAGAGAATTCCTGGCCTGGGGTAAGAGAGAATCATTCAACTTTTTTTAGATATCAGAGTTCACGTTGGCATTCTCTGAACTTAATCCTTATTAAAATGATAAGGTTTTTGACATTTCTGATTTACAATGCCTTTTGAAAGTAAGCTAAAATGTTTCTCTTATTTTGTTTAGACCAAAGGATACATATATTGGCTACCTGCCTTTGGCGCATGTCCTAGAATTGACAGCAGAGATATCTTGCTTTACATATGGCTGTAGAATTGGATATTCTTCTCCACTTACACTCTCTGACCAGGTGACAAGCTTTTAAATATATTGGCATGATCATATCAGGTTTCATTGTTTGGCTGAGAACATATTACTAAAGCATGAGATAGTTTAGTTCAGCTAAAACTTATTCTTTGACTTCAAAAACATCTCCCTTGAGCAATGAGTAGCTGTAGTAAATAAACTTAATTTTTTACATTGTTTTACCTACATATTTTTAAATTATTTTGAAACTAATAATTTCTTTTATCTTACTTGTCTCTATTAGATTTTTATTTTAGTGAGCTAGGATAGAGAATATAAACACACCCTTTTCTGACACATTACTCATGAACATTAGAGGGTTTTTGGAGCAATTTGGTGGTAGGATTTTGGCCCTGTTTTGCTCTGAGTTTTCTCTAGAGTTGTGCTATACAATACAGTAGCCATTAGCTACATATTGAAGTACAAATTAATTAAAATTAAATAAAAAATTCAGTTTTTTAATTTTTCTACCCACATTTCAAGTTTTCTGTGGCTTTCATATAGATAACACAGATAGTGAACAGGCCATCATTGTGGAAACTTATATTGGATAGCATTGCAGTATATCAAAGGCAGCCCCCATATTTCTACCCTGAGTCAGTCTTCTCTCTTCTCCCTGTTATTCATAGCAGGAAGCCAAATAATGGGTAGGGCTAATTCATGTTTGTAAGCCCATTTGAATTCACAGATCTAATACCTACTGTCCGGAGCTCTGATTAATTTCTACTTTGACTGTAGAAAAGTTTCAGCCAGACACTGTGAGGGTAGGGAAAAGAGCTTCTAAGGGAGTTGTGGAGCTCAGAATGCAGAATGACAAACTGACTATAGGTAGGAATGACTTGATTCTCTTCCGTCATTGGAGGTCCCATCACTGGAGGCTCAGCTGTTATTTTTCAGAACCCCTGGCAATGCTGCCTTTTATTTGAGAGTCTTGATGGAACATGCATTTAGTAGGAAGATGTCCCCTTGGTGTTCACAGTTAGAAATTGTAATACTTTTTTTTTAGACATACCATTTAAGGTGGAGGTTAGATAGGTTTTATAATATTAAGACAAAAAGTTAAATATATACATTTTTATATTGTTTTGAGATTACAACCATCTTTTTTGGGGAGATTGTTTTTGGATGTAAACTTAAAGTGCACAAACCTTAAGAGTACTGCTTGATTAAATATAATATATGCATATATATGTAGATTTCTGTGGTGATTGGCACCTAGATCAAAAGGGGAAAAAGAACCCCAGAATGTCCCTTGTGTCCCCTCATAGTCATTACCACAACTTTACCTCTAAGGATAATCCAAATGTCTTTTAAGTGGCTTAACCATGAGAAAATGTTCTATGTTCCAAATATTTACCTATTTTGTACTTTAAGGACCACAAACCTCTTTGTAAGATGGAGAACATGCTGTATTTCACTAAGCCACTCAGCTAAAAATTTACGTTTAAAATCTGCTAGAATAGTAATGGATAAAATAAGTAAACTATTAAACAGAACTTGATCTAGTGAAGTCATAATAGATCTATGAATGAAACTGGGGCTAAAATTATTTTAAAAATTTGAAGAAAAAGTTGTGCTGGATTCTCAATGCATTTGATGCACTGTAGTGAGTTTTTCTTACGTTCAGATATGTTTTCAAAACAGCTTATGAAGTTTCAATAAGCTTTGAGTGTGATTTCCACCCCAGCAAAGAAGTACACAAAGACTATGCTTTCACTGCCTTTATGAAAACAATAGCTTCAGTGTAGGATCGGAGGCAGTTGCAGTCTGTTGCTGGTCTGACTTAATTCTTACTGTCTCTCTGGCCAAGTAGTACATTAGAATCCTGTTATAATACTGTCAGGGGCATTCATACCTACATTTTTTTAAATTAATTTTTATTAATTTTTTATACATATCTCCCCATTGCCCCCCCTCCCTCCCAGGCGTACCCCGACCCCCCAGTGTCTGTGATCATTGGTTATGTTTATAAGCATGCATACAAGTCCTTTGATTGATCACTTATTTACCTCACCTAACTTTAATCTTTCTGCTATAATTTCACAGTCTGTTTGATGCTTTATGATTTTTGTCCTCCTGAGAATTATCAGTCTACTCCCTTTCTGTGCTCCTGATTCTATTATATTCACCAGTTTATTCTGTTGATCAGATTTTTAATTCACTTAATTTTTAGATTCAATTGTTGATAGATGTGTATTTGTTGTTCATAATTTTTTGTCTTTTACCTTTTTCTTCTTCCTCTTCTAAGAGAGTACCTTTCAGCATTTCATATAATACTGGTTTGGAGTTGATGAACTCCTTTAGCTTTTTCTTCTCTGTGAAGGTCTTTATCTGCCCTTCAATTCTGAATGATAGCTTTGCTGGATAGATTATTCTTGGTTGTAGGTTCTTGTTGTTCATCACGTTGAATATTTCTTGCCACTCCCATCTCGCCTGCATAGTTTCTGTTGAGAAATCAGCTGACAGTCGTATGGGTGCTCCCTTGTAGGTAATAAACTGTTTTTCTCTTGCTGCTTTTAATATTCTCTTTCTCTTTTGCTCTTGGCATTTTAATTATGATGTGTCTTGGTGTAGTCCTCTTTGGATTCCTTTTCTTTGGGGTTCTGTGTGCTTCCTGGACTTGTAAGTCTATTTCTTTTACCAGATGTGGGAAGTTTTCAGTCATTATTTCTTTAAACAGGTTTTCAGTATCTTGCTCTCTCTCTTCTTCTGGCACCCCCACAATTCTGATGTTGGTACGCTTGAAGCTGTCCCAGAGGCTCCTTACATTATCTTCACATTTTTGGATTCTTTTCTCTTCTTGCTTTTCCAGTTGAATGTTTTCTGCTTCTTTATATTTCAAATTTTTTACTTGATCCTTGCCTTTCTCTAGTCTGCTGTTAGGACTCTGTATAATAGTTTTTATTTCAGTCAGTGTATTTATCATCTCCTCTTGGGTCTCACTAAATTTATCCATCTTTTCTAGCATATTCTTGAAAAACCTTATAAGCGTGGTTTTGAACTCTATATCCAGTCGTTTTTTTTTCCTCCATTTCTTTTGCTTGTAATCCCTTCCCTTGTCTCGGCATTTTCACTGTGCCGGGGAAACTTCTGTGCTGGATTCAGCGGAAGAATCCTCTGCTGAGCTTGGGAGGGGTGGAGTTTCAGGGCTTAAGGGACCGCCTTGCCTTCCAGTCGGCCCCGCCCTCCACGGCCCCTGAGTCTCACGTGACTGGGTGATCGCTGGAGCGGTCCTTGTGCGAGCACGCACCCTCAGTGCCTCTAACCGCTGCCTTTCCTGCTCCCCTGCGAACCAGGACCACACGAGTCTAGGTCTCCAGGGTTTCGCCCAAAACAGGGGCTTAGTGGAGTCAGAAGTGGCACAGTTTGGAGGGTCTGTCTCCCGCCCACTTGCGAAAGCCAGCATCACAATCAGCAATCTGTCCTCCGCGTGGTGCTGTGCGCGACCAGACCTCCGATCCTTTGCAACTCCCCTAAATTTCCGTGCACTTCTCCCTTTTCACAGTCCAAACTCCCCCCGTATGAGTTTCAGCTGGATCTGGGGTTTAGTGTCGCAGGACAAGGGGTTCAATGCCTTTGAGAGTCTCCGTCTCCCTCCCGCCAGAGAAAACCAGCCAGGTACTCCGGCACCCGCTCTCTCCTCGCGCGCGTCTCCGTACCTCAGCTTTTTGCAGCTCCTCTGGGTCTCCGTGAGCCCCTCTCTTTCCCTCTAGTTGTAGAACTTCCACTCAGCCAACTTTCCTGTGGTTCTGGATGATGTCTGTTCTGTCTTTTAGTTGTAGTTTTGAAATTGTTGTGCGAGGCAGCAGTATAGGTGTTTACCTATGCCACCATCTTGGATTTCCTCCCATACCTACATTTTTTAAAATCCTCACCGTAGGATATTTTTTCCAATGATTTTCAGACAGTGTAGAAGAGAGCAGGGCCAGGGTGGTGGTGGTGGGGGAGAAACATTGAGACATCAATGTGTGAGAGAGAGACTGATTGGTTGCTTCCTGCACGAGCCCTGACCAAGGCTGGGGATAGAATCTGCAACCAAGGTATGTGCCCTTGGCCAGGAATAGAGCCTGTGACCCTTTGGTCCATGGGCTGACGCTCTAACTACTAAACAACTGGCCAGGGCCTACCTACCTTTTTAATAAACTTTATTATAAAGAGCCTCAATCTGACTAGGAATCAAAAACCCAAGAGTATCCCTTACATAAGAAATGAGAAAAAGGTGGAAGACCAGAGAAACTATATTGGAAGCCAATTAAAATGGTCAAAACTAGGGTTAGTGTGATCATAATAAAGACAAGAACTGGAATATTACTAAGAATAATAAAGAAAGCCAGGAAGGACTCCTAGTAGCCACTGCTGTCCTGAAACCACTCTATACAGGAAAAACTGGTCAGCAGCACATGGGTATCAGCTTGGACTTGAAGGACATAAAAACCCATCATTCTCTTTACAGAGCAGCCCTCTGTGTATGGTTTGGATTTGCAGATTTCCACTTGCATATGTGCACACACTTGCACATATGTGAAACCCAAGAAGTTATTTTATTTCCTCTATTTGTCATAAAGAAAAGTAGGATAAACGCTATCAAATTCTACCAGCAGAACTTTCTATGTGGCAGAGCTGGTAGTACCAGATGACCCCTTAAGAGCCGATTTTCTTCTCGCCTGTGTTGGCCACGGCTAACACGTGATACAGCTCAACTTACAGACTAACAGCATTATAGCAGATTCTTATTTTTATCTACCTCTTTAATGGATAATTATCAGTTTTTCTACCTACTGTTCTAACATTTGAAATCCCCGATAGTACTTATGTATATAAGAAAAAAAATGATTGGACAAAATATACATACATTTACAAATATATATGCATATACCCCCATGGTCACTGGCAGTGTCTTTAGTATTCTATCAACCACAATGTTACCAAGTTAGTATTTCTATATATCAATTTATGTTCATAGAGGTGATTGAGATGGCTTTGCCTTTTAGCTAATCAAAGAAAGTTAACATTATCTTCAACTTTCTTTTAGTGTTTGATCTACCTCAGATGAGGGGTTTTGTTTTATTGAAAAATGCCTGGTCAGTGCTATGTTTGATGTTAATGTTATTAATAAGTATTTTTGATTTACCAAAATATCCCATTCTCCTTTCTTCTGCATCATAGTTTCTCCTCTAAGGAAGGCTGAAATGTGCTAGAAGAAATAATCTATGGGATAAAGCACTAAAGCACTTATACTTCAGACTTACAGGTTAAGAAGTTCTAACCAATAACTCACAGAGCAGTAGAAGATCATATTCCATGTATAAATTTCTGCCTGTGTTATTACTAACACTTGAATTATAACATTTGTTTACTAAGATTAGTTGTCTTAATCCTATTTCCTTATTCTTTAATGTAGTCCAGCAAAATTAAAAAAGGAAGTAAAGGAGACTGTACTGTACTGAAACCTACACTCATGGCAGCTGTTCCGGTAAGTGAAGAGTATAAATGGCATTCGTTGCTTGCAACTTTGATTTTTAAAAAAGTAACATTCTTAAGTATTTGTGTGCATTTTTAGATAATTTTTCTTGTGTATATTATGGCAAATATGTTCCTTTAAACCTTAGCTAAGTATTAGAAAAGATGAATTGACAAACTTCTGAAATGTATATATGGTAGTGTTCGCTAATACTTGAAAATTAGGTACTGAAAATGACCAAGGTCAAATTACCTAGGTTGAGGATTGGTCATAATACTTTAAAGGTAGAATATGCTCTAAAGATCATTCTGTTTAATCACTTAATTTAAAAAATGGAGAAAACTAGGCCATCCCGGAGAACGGAGGCAGCATATCCAAGGTTATGGAGCTGTTTAGTGACAGAGCCGAGTCTAGAATCAATGCCTCCTGATCCAATGATGACCTAGAAAGCTGTCCTTTGAGAGCTCTCAAAGAAAAAAGTTTAATTCTCCTTATTCAAAATCCTTATGTGAAATACCACCTATTATACAAATAAGATGTTATATTTTATAGTCTTATAATGACAAATTCTGAAATATTTAATGCAATGTTGGTATAATCAAACACATTCTACTGCTTTTAGGCTTTAGAAACTCCAGTGGGGATGGATGGATATCACTACTGCTTATATTATGATCAGACTTTAAATCTTATCTCAATATCTTTCACAGAATTACCTTTGCACATAGAAAGTCTAAGATTAGAATAATGAAGTTTTTCTAAGAATTAGAGATGGAAGATACTTTGGGTTTTTTTTTAGTTTCTAATTATGAAATTACCAAATAACCAAAGAATTAGAATAAGTCAGAGTAGGGTCTGCCTTTTTATTTGGAGGTGCTGTAGAAATTAGTTTGTAAAATACAAACTAAAATATTCCTGATAATAGGTAGGTTAGTACTTACTATGTTCAAGGCACTCTGCTAAGTGCTTTATTTACATAGACTAGAGGCCTTGTGCATGGAATTCGTACATGGGGAGGGGAGGTGTCCCTCAGCCCAGCCTGCACCCTCTCCAATCTGGGACCCCTCAAGGGATGTCCAACTGCCCGTTTAGGCCTGATCCTGAATGGGCAGTTGGACATCCCTCTCACAATCCAGGAGTGCTGGCTCCCAGCTGCTCACTTGCCTGCCTTCCTGATTGTCCCTAACTGCTTCTGCCTGCCAGCCTGATCACCCCCTAACCCCTCTCCTGCCAGCCTGATTGCCCCTAATTGCCCTCTCCTGCAGGCCTAGTCACCCCTAACTGCCCTCTCCTGCAGGCCTGGTCACCCCAACTGCCCACCTCTGCAGGCCTGATCACCCCCACCTACTCTCCCCTGCAGGTTTGTGTCCTCCCCAACTGCCCTTCCCTGAAGGCCCAGTTGCCCCCAACTTCCCTCCTCTACCAGCCTGGTCACCCATAGCTGCCTTCCCCTGCAGGCTTGATTGCCCCCAACTGCCTTCCCTTGTAGGCCTGGTCCCTCCCAACTGCCCTCCCCTGCTGGCCTGATCACCCACAACTGCCCTCCTTTGCAGACCTGGTCCCTCCCCTGCAGTTCATCTTGTGGCAGCCATCTTGTATCTACATGGGGGTGGGATCTTTGACCACATAGAGGCAGCCATCTTGTGTATTGGAGTGACAGTCAATTTGCACATTACTTTTATTAGATAGGATAGAGGCCTGGTGTACAGGTGGGGGCTGGCTGGTTTGCCCTGAAGGGTGTCCCAGATCAGGGTGGGGGTTCCCTTGAGGCATGGGGTGGCCTGGGTGAGGGGCCTGTGGTGGTTTGCAGGCCGGCCACACACCCCAACAACCCAAGTGGAGGCCCTAGTATCTGGGATTTATTTATCTTCTATAATTGAAACTTCGTAGCCTTCAGCTGAGGCTAGGGTAGGCCAGGGAAGGCGGAAAATTTGGCTTTCTCCATCACTGGGGAAATCCAAGCCTCCTGCTTGCTCAGTGGCAGCAGCAATTTTTGTTAGGATTTATCTTCTATAATTGAAACTTTGTAGCTTTGAGTGGAGTCCACAGCCGGCCAGGGTGTGCAGAAAGCTTGGCTTCCTCCATCGCTGGGAAAACCCAAGCCTCCTGCTCTCTCCATCTTTGTGGCTGTTGCCATTTTTGTGGGATTTATTTATTTTCTATAATTGAAACTGTACCCTTGAGTGGAGTCCATGGCCAGCCAGGGTGTGGGGAGCTTGGCTTCCTCCATTGCCAGAAAAACCCAAGCCTCTTGCTCGCTCCATGGACACAATCATCTTGGTTGGGTTAATTTGCATACTCCCTCCTGATTGGCTGGCGGGTGTGGCTTATGGGTGTGGTGGAGGTGCAGTCAATTTGCATATTACTCTTTTATTAGATGGGATTATCTCACTTAATTCTCCCTAAGACTCTGCTAGGTAGGTCTTGCTATCCACATTTTATAAAGAAAAATACTTGCCTAAGGTTATATACCACATAGTGGTTGAGATAAAGTTTGAACTCTACTAGTCTGATCCCAGAGTCTTCTTAACCACTATAGCTGTCCATTCAGGATGGTTTTTGTAGTTTTGTTTTGGGAAATAGTAAGTTAATTTTATTATCCAGAGTATGGGAGTCCCTGGTTAACCCTACCAGAGAACATAGTTAGGGAGTGGGAAGGGCTGGGAAATCTAGGAAGTAATGTTTGAATTTAAGCTTGAAGAATAAACAAGAATTTAGCCGATATGCTGTGTATTTTCCATTTGTCCATTGTCCACTCTTCTTTACTTTGTGTCTTGGGAGGCTAATTTCTGTAAATGAATTACCAGGGTTTGCCTGCCTTCTGATTTCTTTTTGAGTTTAGCCAATTGTTGGCACTCATGAGAGATCAGAGGGTAGGAAGTGTGAGACAGGGATATGCATGTTTACTCTCTTTTCTCCTTCCCTGTTGGGCTGCATTTTGGGGAATCCAAGGCATGCAATTGACCAGTCTCTTTCCCATTGGCTATAACCAGGTCTTTTCCCTGGCTGCAGTCCTCATTCAGGTTTCAGTAACATTTCTCTCCTTATACTTTGAGGGATAATAACTGTTGCTAGTCCATTGATGCTTCCCCAAACTTTGTTGGTTCCCTTGTCTCCTCACACTCATCTATAAGTAGGCTTTAAAAAATTATTGAGAATTATTTTTGGTAGGTTTTACTAGTATTTTCTGTTCTTTTCCTGCGTCTACCTAAAAGATCCACTTAATGTGATATTCACATTGTGATAATTCAGAGGAAACCACTACCTCTTATAAGCAGTGACTGAAATGAACATCATGTAATTAGGTTGAGGTAAAAAGGTGACTTAATGTGCTAATAATAAATCCTGACAATTTGTTATAGTTGTGTGTGTTCTTTACTCATTGAGGTCTTTCTGTGCCTGTGATTGGTATCTAGTACTGAAAGCAGCAGTACAAGTGGTTCTCACACATCTGTCTCCTCCTACATGGTATTTTAACCTTAACATCCCATGCACTTTTTTAAAACACTCACACAAGGATATGTGTTATTTTTTTAAATGATTTTTAGACAGAGAGGAAGGAAGAAAGAGAAAGGGGGGAGGGAAGGGAAGAGAAGAAGAAACATCAATCTGTTGCCTCCCATACATGCCCTTGACCGACCAGGGATTGTACATACAACCTTTTGGTATACCAGAAGACTCTCCAACCAGCTGAGCCACCCAGCCAAGCCATCCCATACACTTTTATAGGATGATGCAGTCCTTTTAGAGGACTGTTGGGATTTCTCAATCATAGATCTAGACAAATATTTTAGTAATACAATAGTGATTCCTTTTGTGGATGTGGAGAAAATAACATTGTACCATGTTTGAATGCCACAGGAGCCTCCTCCCTCCTACCCTCCAGTTTCACTGAGATATCATCAACATATATTACTAGAAGCCTGGTGCACAAACTCATGCACCAGTGGGGTTCCTCGGCCTGGCCTATGGGATTGGGCCAAAACCAGCTCTCTGATATTCCCTGAGGGATCCTGGATTGTGAAAGGGTGCAGGCCAGGCTGTGGAACCCCACCGGTGCCCGATCAGGGCGAGGAGAGGACACAAGAGGTTGGCCAACCCGGGAGGGAATGTGGGATGGCTCCAGGTCATATCTGGCCCATCTCAGCCTCTATCAGCTGGATCAATCGGAGTGTCTTCCCCCTGGTGGTCAGTGTGCGTCATAGCGACTGGTCTACTGTTTGTCTGCTCCCTTGGTGGTCAGTGCATGTCATATCAAGCAGTTGAGCAGCCTTAGCATATCATTAGCATATTACGCTTTGATTGGCTGACTAGACACTTAGCACATTAGGCTTTTATTATATAGGTGTGAGTTTAATATGCACAACATGATGATTTGATATATGTAGATATTTTGAGGTGATTATCACAATAAGATTAGTTAACACATTCATCACCTCACACAGTTAACCATTTGTGTGTGTGTGTGTGTGTGTGTGTGTGTGTGTGTGTGTATTGTGGGAACATTTAAGATTTACTCTCAGGAAACTGTCATGTATACAATATAGTATTGTTAACTATAGTCAGAGTGCTATACATTAGATTCCCAGAACTTACTCATCTTCTAACTGGAAGTGTGCACCCTTTTATCTGCATCTCCCCATTTACACCAACCCCCAGCTCCTGGCAACCACCAATCTGTTCTCGTTGCTATGTGTTTTACTTTCTTAGATTCCACATGTAAGTGATATTACGTAGTATTTGTCTTTGTCTTATTTCACTCAGAGTAATAACAAGGGGTGGTTCTACTGTCCTCATTTGTGAACAGCTTTTTATCTTTGTCCCCTCTTTTATTAAGAGCCATTCATAAAGTTATATAGCACAACTGAATTTACACTAATTGCTACTTTCACTATTTAAAACTAGACATTTATTAAATAGGTGTGCTTTATATAATTTGTTAATTTGTGCTAAGTAATTTCAAGAAAACATCATTTAATAATAGTCTGGGCTTTTTTTTATTTTGTATATATTTGTGTGGGAGTTATATTATCTGAAACCTAGTCCTATTTTTAATTTTGCAAGGCACTGTGAGCATGAGTCCTGTTCCTTTTTGTTGTCTGAGCTTCTGTTAAAATGGAATAGTAATGCTTAAATTACAGGGACACAATTTTAAGTACTGTAAAGCTCTATGACATACTATAAGATTTATAAGGTAGTAATAATGAAGGAAAAAACATTAGGATTACAGTCAACATGGTTTGGTGTTTGGGCACTATTTGAAAATAAGTGAATATGTTTGAAAGAGCGGAATTTTGAAAAATTACCTTTATGTGAAAGATGAATATTTTAATCTAATTATCATTTTTTAAAAAATTTGGTGTATAAAACTGAAGAGATTCCTATACTTGTCCTTAGTTTTTTGAAATAGTAGATAAGTCAGTGAAATTAATTATGTAATAAAGTAAATATATTTATGTTAAATATATTTATATACGATATTATAAATAAGGTATCTTCAACTAAAGACTATCTCAGTGTTCATGTAATTTTTTCAGATTATTCAATATTTTGCTTAACTTATAGGAAATCATGGATCGGATTTATAAGAATGTTATGAGCAAAGTCCAAGAGATGAATTATATTCAGAAAACCCTGTTCAAGATAGGGTATGATTATAAATTGGAACAGATAAAAAAGGGATATGATGCACCACTTTGTAATCTGTAAGTACATTTTAAAGACTGTATTTTGAGTCTTTAGATCTTTTTGTGTTTTTACATCTAGAAGATAAATAAGTAAATTAATTTAATTTGAGCATCATCACCATGATAATAAGGCTGAATTTTTAAAATTTACTTTTAAGTCACATTGCTGATACAGCAAGCAGAGGACCATGAACAGCGATCCTGGCAAATTAACAATTTTTAATAATTGAGTAAATATTTGAAAGATAATTATAAAACTTGGTCTTACGAAGAAAAATTAGAATAAACTTTTGAATCAAGACATTTGAGTTTAAAACACTGACTTTTCTAACTTAAAAAAATGATTTTCAAGATTTATTCTGCATGAAGGTTTCTGATTTATTATTTTCATAAAATAGTGTAGTAAGTATATGAATATAACTATTTTAAATGCAACGCTAGGGCATGGAGATAGGAAAATATTTTTCATTGGAAGGGAGATAAGATAGATGACTAAATGTTCTAAAGATAAAATATTTTTCCTTTAACATCATTTTCTTTCATTTACTGTGCATCAAATCAATTTCCCAACACTGCATTTAAAAAAATTTTAAGAGTCTATGTGGCATTTTTTCTTTTTTCTTTGTTAATCCTCAGCTGAAGATATTTTTCCATTGATTTTTAGAGAGAGTGGAAGGGAAGGGGAGAGAGACAGAGAAACATTGATGTAAGAGAGACACATTGATTGGTTGTCTCCTGCATACACCCTGACCAGGCTGGAGCCTGCAACCAAGGTACATGCCCTTAACCAAAATTGAACCTAGGACCCTTCAGTCAGTGGGCTGATGCTCTTTTCTCTGGCCAAACCGGCTAGGGCAATAAGGTGTTACTCTTTATTGCTTTGTTATCCTCTCATTATCACCATGGTTTTGAAATTTAGATGTCTCAACCAAAGTTGAGAAATCTTTCCCAGAGCTTATTAATTAGCATGTCTCCAAAAATAATGTGTACATGTACTGCAATAATTCATTCCTCTTTTTATTAAGGATACTATTTAAAAAGGTGAAGGCTCTGCTAGGAGGGAATGTCCGTATGATGCTGTCTGGTGGAGCACCATTGTCACCTCAGACACACCGATTCATGAATGTCTGCTTCTGTTGCCCAGTTGGTCAGGGTTATGGATTGACAGAATCGTGTGGTGCTGGCACAGTTACTGAAGGTAAGCATTTTTAACATGGCAATTCTATATTAGTCTCTGAGCATAAAGCCCATTTGCACTACTTTATAAACCATGATCATATTATGCCTTGTTAGTAATATCAGGATTCAGTGCAAATTTACATAGTTTCAGTTTTAGAAATTTTTAGTTCAGTATCATATGTACCCTTATTTTAAAGTCTTGTTATTATGTATTTTATGCAACATTGTCAGTCCTCAAAATTCTGTCATCATGGTCCTATAACCTTTTCTTTCTCTTCTTTTGAGAACTGCATTCTTGGAATAAAATATTACTTTTTTTTTTTTTTGCTACCTCTCAAATCTATATTCCTGCCCTGACTTCTTTTTTTTTTTTCTTCTGTTATTTTCAATGGCCTATAGCAGTTTTCTCAACTTAGACACTATTGAAATTTTGAACCAGATAATTATTTATTGTTGGGGGTCTCCCATGAATTGTGGGATGTTTAATGGCTAGATAGTAGTAGTAACTTACTCCCTCCTGTTGTGACAATGAAATATCTCCAAACATTGCCAAATATCCTCTGAGGAGCAGAATCACCCCAGGTTCAGGTTCTGAAACAATGGACATAGTATTATTTGTGAATTATCCCAGTTTAGCTTTCAACTTATTGTGTCCAAAAATGGTTACAATGTACAAATGCCATTATCCCAAACTCTTTGATAATCATGTTACCATCCTTAATACCATTCAAGCTTTGAAATCCTCTGATTATTTTTAATATATTTAAATTTGATGATTTCTTCCCATTTATTAACTGGATCACTCCTTCCCCTACATGCCACCTTTAGCATCCAATATTTTATTACTTTATACTGCTCTTAAGTAACATCCTTTCAATGGCTGTGTCTGACTGTAATATATGTATACCTTCTGATTCATCCTGTATACTTCAGTCAGAATCATCCACCTCAAACTGCTTCACACCTAGTGAGCCTAGCTTTCAAGACCTCTTTAATCTGACACCATTGTACCTACCCCTTATTATTTTGCATTTCCCCCCACGTGTGTACATACCTGGCTCTTCTCTCCAGACAAGCCAATCTTCTCACCATTTCTCATGTGTGCTTTATTAGTCCCACTTCTTTGTATTTTCTGTTCCCTTTTCTTGGAGTACCCTTTTTTAAAAAGCTGGCCACAGCCAACTTCTAGTGTGCAACTCTTCAATTAAGTCTTCCAAACTATTTCATTTTACATAGACCTTTCCAGTCTCTAAGACTCTGTTGTGATCAACATCAATACCATGTAGTTTAGTATTTCAATGTTCTCTAAATTGTTTCACATGCATTTTCCCCGGCAGTTTGTTGGTAAGTTCATTGAGGGCAAGGTTGTCTTATCCTTATGTTGTCCTCACAATCTTTAATATATTGCTAGGTATATAATAGGCTGTCAATAAATATTTGATATTGCTAGTAGTAATCAAAAATTACAAAAGGATAATATCATCATCATTTTTTATAATAGCAGCTAACATTTACTGAACAATTCATTTTTAACCACATATAATCTCATTTAATCCTCACACGTTTCTATCTGAAATAGATGAGGAAATAGGGACTTAAAGAGGTTAAATAACTTGTCTAATTTCACAGCCAATTAATGAATGGTAGAAAAGAAATTCCAATAAAAATCTGTCTTATCAGAATCCACATAGAAAATGGTGGAGCCAGCTTTCCTCCTTTAACAGATTGTTGTACTTAATTATCTGAAATGTAGTCATGAGGTTAAAAAATGATGTAATAACATTAGAATCGATTGTAGTATTAAAATGAAGTTGACATATTGAAAAATGATTATAGTTGGTACTCCTCTCACTATGTTCTCTTCTTTTATCATCTTTCAGAATTTGGCTCTATTCCTGTTATCACATTGGTGTGAGTCTGGACTGTGGTATATTAATATCTTTGTTGCTTTCCCCTTATAGTTACTGACTATACTACTGGCAGAGTTGGAGCCCCTCTTATTTGCTGTGAAATTAAGCTAAAAGACTGGCAGGAAGGTAAGAATTTTATAAGTGCTAGTGATTCTAATTATGCTGCAAACCACTGGGAGCCTAATGACTTCCATTTCTTTAAAGTGTTAGGCAGTGTTGTTGCTTATTCCCTATGCTTTCTTTTTTTCTCAGTAACATCTGTAGGTTGCTAAGAGGAAAAGAAAATCTCTCAAATCTAGCTGTGATGATTTTGGCAATACTTGATGGTAAAGGGGAAGAATTCTTAGTGGGACAGTCCTGGGTTAGGGGAAGATGTGTATCATTTTCAGAAGATTGAGTGACTAATCACACACAAACACACACACACACACACACACACACACGACTTCTAAGGTCCTCATTACAGCAAACATTTTCATAGTTGAGACTGAATAGTCCAGCTATTTGCATAGTTGAATTTTTGTATGAAACTGCAAAGGCATACATAACTGCAAAGGCAATCACACTTAGAGGAAACCTGCACTTACAGACATTGGTAATAATCCTTTTTACAAATCAGTTGCCAACAAAGGGAAAACACCTTGTATCTTCCTATGATGAAATTGTAAAAAACAACCAAAAAAAAAACCCAGCTAAATATATACCTAAACTGCAAAATTAACAAATAATAAACAACCTAGCCTTGCCAGATAAAGGAAGAATAATTAAAAAGCTTAATATTTTAAAAGAGAATATACAGCTTGGGATGGAGCCACAAACTGAGAATGTAAAGGATCAGTTATTTTAGAGGACATCCCTTAGTTTGTTCAAACCCAAAAAAATGAATAAACTTTATCTGCCATAAATTTCTAACTGTATTTCTCCTATGCACCTTTCTTATTATGTGCATTATTTTTGGTACTTCACAAGCAAATAATCATTTTTTTAAAATACAATATTGAAGAGCCAATTTCATTCCCAGGCATTTTACATAATGGGAATAAATCCCTTTTCCCATGATAATGCCTGTCTAATTTTTGAATGAAAATCTGAAGAAAATACAGATAGCATAGGTGGGCAAAAGTAGGTTTACAATTGTAATACAAGTCATCTACCTAATAAAAGAGTAACATGCTAATTGACCATACCTTTGTGATGCCCACCAGCTAATCAGGAGTGAGTATGCAAATTAACCCAACAAAGATGGTGGGTTAATTTGTATACACAGGTGCTGAGGGGCCGGGGACAGGGTGGAACACTTGCATCGTTGCCATGGCAGTGACGCAGACATTCTGCACCACTCCAGCCACTTGGGGCCTCTGGGCAGCCTGGGAAGGCAGCAAGGTGCCTCTGGCCAGAGCGAAGGCAGTGCCAGCAGCCAGGGGAATGAAGGCCCATTCTTGCACAAATCTTCATTCATCCATGGGGCCACTAGTACAATAATAAACTCTGTTTTGCATACTCACAACTGTAAACCTATTGTATATTTTGAGCACCAGCTTCAATATCATTTTATGAGATGGGTTATTCATTAGACAGTGTAATCAGAGAAACAAGTTATATAGTAAAACTCAGTAAGGAGAATTTTGCCTTTAATTTTTATTTTCTGATTTCCCGGTATTGTGTTGCAATGTCAGTTTTGGGGAGTGGGTCCATTTTTGGATATGTATTTGGAGTTTTCCTTGCTTTGAAGGAAACTTTGCTTTATGGGTTTCGTCTTCTTAAAATATTGAATAGTTTTCTATTTAAAGAGCATTGAACAGCTGAAGGGAGTTCTGCTTTTAATTCTCTTATGACATAAAATCTAATTAGCATGTCAATTTATAAATTCAGATTTTGGTATATTTTCCTTAAAGTAAGCCTTATTCAAGTCATAAACAGGTAATGAATAATGATTAACTATTTTAATGGTTATTGGTCAATTAATTTGGTGTTTTAATTTTTAAAGTCATGACTGGTCTGGGCAAAATTAAGAAAATAAAATTTCGCCCTAGCTGGTTTGGCTCAGTGGCTAGAGTGTCGGCCTGTGGCCTGAAGGGTCCCGGGGTAGTTTCCCTCAAGGGTACATGCCCGGGTTGTGGGGTTGATCCCAAGTGGGGGACATGCAGGAGGCAGCCAATCAATAATTCTCTCCCATCGTTAATGTTTCTATTTCTTTCTCCCTCTCCTTTCCTCTCTGAAATCAATAAAAATATATTTAAAAAAATAAAATAAAATTTTATCTTCTGTTTCCTATAGCCTCCCTTTCGCACTTAGCGCTGTTGCCTTTGTAGGCATTTACTACCTGCTCCCTTTGATTAAAATCTCCTTAGGAAAAATTCAAAATGCATTGCTATCACAGATTATTAATTTACTTGTAACAGCCTCCAGTGTTACCCTTATTGGGAACAATTTTATCTTAACAAAGAGAGCTCTATGAATCCTAAACTTTAATGATATTCTAAGTGTGAAATTTTATGGTCATTGGAAGGTTTAGGGTGGCTGGTGATTATCATTGACTCCTGAAATCACAGTCACCCAGTATCATCACATAAATCTGCATAAATACAAACATATTCTCCAATAAAGTGATGTACAATTTGATCAGCAGGAAAATATTTTCAAAGGAGCTTTAAGAATTAATGCTATATCAACCAAAGGACTTATATGCAAGCATATAAGCCTAACCAATGTACACAGACACCAGGGGTATGAGGCATGAGTGGGAGCTTGGGGGCGCAATGCGGGAATAAGGACACACATATAATACCTTAATAAAAAATAAAGAAAGTAAAGAAAAAGAGAATTAATGCTAGAAGAACTCAATGGGGGGAAAGGGAGATATATGTAATACTTTCAACAATAAAGATTTTAAAAAGTAATGCAAGTACATTTTGTTTTAGAACAATAATTTGCTTTAATGACTTCCAGGCGGTTATACAATTCATGACAAGCCAAATCCCAGAGGTGAAATCGTAATTGGTGGACAGAATATCTCTATGGGATATTTTAAAAATGAAGAGAAGACGGCAGAGGATTATTCTGTGGATGAAAATGGCCAAAGGTGGTTTTGTACTGGTGATATTGGAGAATTCCATCCTGATGGATGTTTGCAGATTATCGGTCAGTGTATTTCCTTGTTTGTGGTTTTCTTTAGGTTTTGCAACTTCAGCATATATGAAAGATATTAATCAAGTCATTGATAGGGTTGATAATTCCATTAGTTTAAACTTTGGGAAAGTTATTTAACTTATGTCTGTGCTTCTCCATCTATAAAATAGGGACATTTTACAGATACAGTATACTGACCTGCTATGGCTTTTGTTAGTATTAAATGAGTTTATATCTCTCAAATATCTAGAACAGGGCAGTGCCTGCAGCTAAGTAAGTGGTAGCAACAGCAGCAGCAGCAGCATTTGAGATGGGGAGGATGGGCAGGAAAATAGCAGATGGGTAATAAGAAAACAAAAGTTGCTCAGAAGAAGTTTTATGTTTCTGTTATATTTTTGTTTTTGTTTTGTTTTTTGTCAATGGCAAGTGGTCCTCTATAACCATCTACTGTAACATACCCTATTCTATTGATTCCTCACCCAAAAGGCATTCTGGACAGTTTCCTTAGTTGCCATTCATAGGCTCTAACTAGACCTGACTCTTTGGAAATTATAATGTCAATCTTCAACATTAATCTGTTCTTTTGAGAATTTCAGTTGTTTTTCACTTTGTTCTTTTTGTGCCTACTAAAATAGATTTGTAAGTTCAGAAATCTATGCCAGATGACCTTTATGCTATTCACTTAATTTATTTTTTAAATATATTTTTATTGATTTTAGAGAGAGAGGAAGGGAGAGGGAGAGAGAGAAACATTGATAGGCTCCCTCCTACATGTCCCCTACTGGGTATTGACCAGCAACCGGGATATGTGCTCTGACCAGGAATCAAATCAGTGACCTCTTGGTTCATGTGTTGATGCCCAATTACTGAGTCACACTGGCCGGACGCTATTCACTTTAATTAGGCAAAAATTAAATAAAAATTTGACTAGCCGATAAGGGTTCTGGTCAGGTCCTTTTAAAGTAATAAAATTTCCTCAGTCATATTTCTAGTAATTCCTTTACATCTGTCTCTGGAACCTTATCTAATATGAGTATAGTTAAAAAATTTTAGGGAAATTTGACTTTTTATCTAGAAGTTTGATCAGTTGGGGAAATTTCTAAGAAATATGACTCAATCTAGAATCAGTGTACCCCCACCTTTTTCTTGATCCTTAATTACACTGGAATCAAATGTTTCCTTTGGCATGTAGAGTCGGTTTCCCAGGCTATGGGTAGGCAAGTCAGCACTCACATGAAGGTCATAAGGCAAGCTAATGTTTATTCATGCTGTGTCATCCTGTGCCAGACATCCTTAGAGCACTACCATTTTAACAAGATAATGTCACATAGGGAAAATGGGTAATTAATATATATTGACCATGTTCTGCTTGCCATATATTGTACTGCATGCCTGTATGAGGTAGGCATTATTATCCCCGATAAAAGTGAGGATTGAGAAGGTCTACTGACATGCTCAGGATCATATAACTAGTAACTGGCCGAGTTACCATTCAAGTCTAATGATCCAAAGTCCTGTTCCTTCTATTAACTTTGTTATAATATTTAAGATTTTAAGATATTGAAGCTTTCAATATAGTGTATAACATTTTAGCTAGTACTTTTTTATTTTACCTAGGCAATTTCTTTTTTAAAATATATTTTTATTGATTTCAGAGAAGAAAGGAAAGGGAGAGAGAGATACAGAAACATCAATGATGAGAGAGAATCATCCATCAGCTGCCTCTGTATGCCCCCCAATGGGGATCAAGCCCACAACCCAAGCATGTGCCTTTGACTGGAATCAAACTCAGGACCCTTCAGTCCATAGGCTGATGCTCTAGCCACTGAGCCAAACAGGCTAGGGCAACCTAGGCATTTTCTTAACTGACATGTATAAGATTTTAGAAGTACCTTTGTAAATACATATTAAGCAATGAGATTAAAGGAAAAATCATAATTGTACAGACCTTAATAAACTGGACTATGGATAACTTAACATTCTTCATGACTTACAGATCGTAAGAAAGATCTGGTGAAGTTACAAGCAGGAGAATATGTATCTCTTGGGAAAGTGGAAGCTGCATTAAAAAACTGTCCACTTATTGACAACATCTGTGCTTTTGCCAAAAGGTAATTGTAAAAGTTATGTTTGTTTCATATACTTACAGTAAAAGGATAATTGGAAAATGTTTGATTATGTATATTAATAATAAGGGACACATGAAATTTTCATCAGAGTTGGGGAATGTTATATATTTCTGAACGTTCTTGAATTCAAGATTATTTGGGATAATTCAGACATTTTAACTATTTATTAAACCCCTACTATGTCTTGCAAAATACTGTGCCACAAAACTCATTTAAGTTTCATAATAACTGAAACTTAGCATAAGTAATTTTTCTAAGAAGTTAACACAGCTAGTACAGATTTTCTAAATAAAAAAACCTGAGAGATTAAACCATTTTCTTTACCTTTTAATGTTTTATTTTTATGGGCTTTATTCATGCCTTTAAAATTTCTGAAAAACACGGGACAAAATTTAGTATCTTAACCATTTACTAAGTGTATAGTTCACCAATGTTAAGTACGTTTTGCAGAACTTTTCATCTTGGAAATCTAAAACTTTATATCAATTAAATAATCCCCATTTTCCTCTTCCCCTCAGTTCCTGGCTACTACCAATCTACTTTCTGATTGTTGTTTTTTTAATTTGACTATTCTAGATACCATATATAAATAGAATCATACAGTTTTGGCTTCTTGCACTTAGCATAATGTCTGCAAGATTCATCTATATTGTAATATGTATCAAAATTTCCTTCCCTTTTAAGGTTAAATTATATAACATTGTATATAGAAAGACCACATTTTGTTTAGCCATTCATCCATCAATGGACCTCTTGGTTTGCCTTTACCTCTTTTGACTGTTGTGAATATACTGAACATGGATATGCAAATATCTCTTCAAGTTCCTGCTTTCATTACTTTCCAATATATACTCAGATGTGGGATTACCAAATCATGTGGTAGTTCTACTTCTATGTTTTGAGGCACTCCCATACTGTTTTTCATAGCAGCGGCACCATTTTTACTTTTCCATCTGTAATACACAAGGGTTCCCATTTCTTCATACCTTCACCAACACTGGTATCTACTTTTTTTTATAGTACTCAGAGTAATGGATGAGAGGGAATATCTCTCCCTTAAGGACTGGTGATGTTGAGCATCTTTTCATATGCCTGTTGGCCCATTTGTATATATATTTTTAAAATATATTTTATTGATCTTTTACAGAGAGGAAGGGAGAGGGATAGAGAGTTAGAAACATCGATGAGAGAGAGACATCGATCAGCTGACTCCTGCACACCCCCTACTGGAGATGTGCCGGCAACCAAGGTACATGCCCTTGACCAGAATCGAACCTGGAACCCTTCAGACTGCAGACCAACGCTCAATCCACTGAACCAAACCGGTTTCAGCATCCCATTTGTATATTACCTCTAGAGAAATGTCCAATCAAGTCCTTTGTCCATTAAAATTTTGTTCTAGTATTTTCAATTATACAGTACAGTGTTACCAAAAATAGTCACCATCATTTACATTAGATCATCAGGCTTATTCATCTTATAGTTGAAAGTATGTATTCGTTTACCAACCTCTCCCTATTTCTTCCAAACCTGGCCCTTGGCAACCACTTTTCTACTCTGTTTCTATAAATTTGGCTATATATATATATATATATATATATACACACACACACACACACACACACACATATATATTCCAAATAACTGAATATTTTATTGTTTGTATATGTATGAACATATATGTGTATATACATGTGTATATATATGTACGTGTGTGTGTGTGTATAATCACATCTTTATCCATTCTTCCATTGATAGATACCTTGATACCTTGATTGTTTCTATATTTTGGCTATTGTGACTAATGCTGTAATGGACATGGGAACATGGGAATACAGATATATCTTCAATACCCTGTTTTCATTTCCTTTGGATTTATACTGAGGAGTTAAATTGCTGGTTCATATGGTAGTTCTGTTTTAAAATTTTTGAGGCACCTTCATACTTTTTTCCATAGTAGCTGAACCAATTTACATTCCAACCAATAGTGTATGAGGGTTCCCTTTTCCCCACATCCTAGTCAGCACTTATCTCTTATCTTATGGTTTGTTTTTTAATTACTCTCTTGTCTTTTTGATAATAGCCATTTTAACAGTTATGAAGTAATATCTCATTGTGGTTTTGATTTGCATTTCTTTCTCTGATGATTAGTGATGTTGAGTAACTTTTCATTTGCCTGTTGCCCATTTGTATGTCTTATTTGGGAAAATGTTTATTCAGTACCTCTGCCCTTTTAAAAATCAGATTGTGCTTTATTTATTAATATTTATTTTCTTACTATTGAGTTTTATGAATTATTTATAATTTTTGTATATTAATTCTTTATCAGCTAGATATATGATTTTCAAATATTTTCTCCTATTCCATAGGTTGTCTTTTCATTTTGTTCATGATTTCCTTTGCTGTGCAGAAGATTTTTTTTTGTTTGACATAGTCCCATTTGTTTATTTTTGCTTTTGTTGCCTTTGCTTTTTCTGTCAAATCCAAAAGATCATTATCAAAACCAGTATTAAGGAGCTTATTCCCTATGTTTTCTTCTAAGAATTTTATGGTTTTAGGTCTTTACCCGCTTTTTAATTGGGTTATTTTTTATTGTTATTGTTGAGTTATAGATGGTTTTTATATATTCTAAATATTAACTACTTATCAAATACATGATTTACAAATATTTTCTTCAATACCATAGTTGGCCTTTTCATATTACGTGACTATTTTTTGACACACAGAATTAAAAAAAAAATTTTTGTTGAATTCTCATTTATCTATTTTTTTTAATTGTTATTGCTTGTACTTTTGGTGTCATAGCCAAGAAAGCATTGTGAAATCCAATGTCATGAAGCTTTCCCCACCCCTATGTTTTCTTTTAGGTGTTTATAATTTTAGCTCTTACATATTTAGATCTTCAGTTAATCTTTGTATATGGTATAAGGTAAAGGTCCAACTTCATTCATTTCCATGTGTATGTATAGTTCTCTCAACACCATTTGATGAAGTGACTGTCCTTTACCCATTGCATGATCATGGGACCCTTGTTGAAGATCATTCTACCATATATACAAGGGTTTATCTCTGGGCTCTCTATTCTGTTTCATCAGTTTATATTATCTGTCTTTATGTTAGTACTATGGGTTTTATTTATAATAAAACTGTCACAAAAAGAAATATGCATTTGAAATTATATTTTAATGTATTATTTCATTGAAAATATTACTTGTTCTCAGTGTTTAAATTTCTATTTTGTTTTATATTATTTATTTTTAGTGACCAGTCCTATGTGATTAGTTTTGTGGTTCCTAATCAGAAAAGGTTGACACTTTTGGCACAACAGAAGGGAGTGGAAGGCACTTGGGTTGATATCTGCAATAACCCTGCCATGGAAGCTGAAATACTGAAAGAAATTAGAGAAGCTGCAAATGCCAGTAAGTAAGAACTTGCTTGACTTTAAGTCCCTTAAAGTCATTTAATGGTGTCTTGAATTGGTTTTTCAAGATGCCTGTTTGTTTTGTTTTTATAATAAAATGCATGGGTTTAGAAAACTGCTCCTTAAATATGTGTAATGAATTTCCATGTTGGAAGGATTCGTAAACATTATATAGTAGAATAACTATCTAGATATTTATTTCATGTTGCAACCTCTTTGCTAAGTTGTCATTTACTCTATGTTTGGAATGAGCCATCTGTGTTCTGATACTTCATAATGATGTGACCTTGTGTGGATCTTTTATTATTTATCATTGTGTATCCTACTTGTTGTGGGTACTTTGAATCTACAGGTCTCTGCCATTTAGTTCTGGGAAATATCTGTGTATCATGTTCTGTTTGTTCTTCTTTCAGTTTTTTCCTCCAAATTCTGTGTTTGTGTTTTTACCTGGGACTATTTTTATATGGAGGTTGGAGCCCTACTTTAATCCTCTAATTTTCTTCTTTTGTTTTCTACATCCATTTTGTTTATATTCTGGCAGTGTCCTTAACTTTATCATCTTCTGTCTTTTGAATTTCCAGTATCAGAATTTTATTTTCCAGAGCTCTTTCCTGCTTTCTCAGTGTTCTTTCAATACTATCCTGTTGTTCTTGCATATATGCAGTTAATGTATCCTCTCGTATTCTTCTGAGGATATTAAAGGGATTCCTTTTATGAAGTTATCTTCTGTTATTATCTGTTTCCTCCCGGTTCCACTGTCTGCTTATTTTGGTCATGGCCTCTCATATATCTGCTGACTCTTGTCTGTCCATTCACATTTGAAAATGAAGGATTGAAAACCTATTTGTAAACTTTACTGGGCTCGCTGAAAAGTTATTCAAATGTAAATGTCTTGAGTCATTGATCCATTTCTCTGAAGATTACTTCTCCAGTCTCTTGCCTGGAAGTTGTTAGTCTGACTGTCAGTACTCTGGTAGCCAAATAGAAGAAATTGGAAGAAGGCTGAGAG
Source organism: Lasiurus cinereus (assembly GCA_011751065.1). Taxonomy (NCBI): domain Eukaryota; kingdom Metazoa; phylum Chordata; class Mammalia; order Chiroptera; family Vespertilionidae; genus Lasiurus; species Lasiurus cinereus. The sequence continues at coordinate 9,290,072 of JAAGEH010000031.1, forward strand.
TGAAGTGAGTGAGTCTTAACCTCATTGAAATCTGTTTCCAGCTTTATTCCTTCTCCCTATTGTCCTTGAGTTCAGAGTCTCTAGTTCACTTTTTCCAAAAAGTAAACCTGTCTCCAGTTTGGTTGGGAAATAGCAGGATAAAGGAGAACTGTCCTGTGAACAGTGTACTGCTCATCTCTGTCTTCAGAGACACCATCTCAAGAGATCAGTTTGCTTCTTGTGGGCTTCTTGTTGGCATTTCTCTTGGCTCCCAAACAGTAACTGCTAGTACATTGCTTTTGGTCTTCTAAAATGTCATTGAACTCTCTCTCCCAGTGTTTACTTTATTTCATTTCAGATTATTTTTTCCTGTGGTTAATGCCTTTTTAGTTTTAAAAATTATTTTAAACTGTTTGAATTATTTCATAGGAGGAGCAGAGATGAAATAAGTCACCTTCATTTTTAATTGGATGCTGTTAACCTAGTTTTAACCTGTTGCTTTTACTCTTAAAAAAATAAAAGTATCCTTTTTGTGATTATAGATTATCTGTATTCATTATATATATATTGAACAATATAGAAAAATATAAAGGAGGAAGTAAAAAATAACTTGATAGTAGTTATCTTTGGATGGTGACATTACATTCTAGTATATAATCACCTATGGACATTATTGGTATTTTTATGTCAGTAGATATAGAATTACATTATAATTTTTAATAACTAAATAGTATTCTAGTATAAGTGTATCCACTTAAGTTCCTGTTATTAGACTTTTAGGATGAGTTCTTTTTCCCTCATACTATGTACAAATATAACACATATCTTGTATACTCAGTTATTTTCTTATGTAATGATTTTCTTAGTATGAATCTCTAAAAATGGATTTTTTGAGTCAAAGAAAATATATATTTTAAATATATATTTTAAAGCCTTTTTTATGTTGCCAAATAACTCTTCTTACCACAGAAAAACTGAACTAGTTTATATTCTTGTCATAGATGCATGAGCACACATATTTTCCTAACCACACTACTATTATTTATTTTTTAATTAACTACTTAGGTTCCATATTGGTTTCAAAATATAGGTAGTAATGTTAGCTAGAAAGATGAAGTTTAAAAACTATATTTCCTTAAGAAAAACATTCTTATAGTTAACTCTGGGCACTGTAAAGTTATTTAAATAACAGTTGCCTATTATAGCCATAAAGACAGTGACTTAATGTTTCTTTTTCTTAATGATGCTTTTGTTAATTATGGCATTACTGATATAGCACACTTTTAATATCACCATGCTACCAGAGTTTTTATTGATATAAATCCTGGTTTTCTCCCTTTAAATGTAGTATTTCAAAAAGTATTTCAGTCTATAAGCTGTTAGTCACTCTCTGAATATACTCATGGAGTAGAATGTGATTTGAATAATTTGTCATTGCACATGTAACAGTGAAAAGCAATAATGGGAAAAATCAAGCTGTATCACGGTTAGGTGGAAAATGGAATAAAAGTCTAGGACCTGCTAGCCCCCCATAACATTTCTATGCTGGAATGAGGAATGAAATGGAACAACTCATGATTTGGATAATAAACTTAACATTAGCTGAATGCATAAGGTTTTCTATGCCACAAAGATTTCTCGTCAACCTTTTGCTTGAAATTATAATTTTAAGACTTATACCAAAATGTATAAAATAATCTTGATTGAATCCATCTATATCTGAACTTATTCATATTACATAGCAATCCTTTTCATGTTTTAAATATACTTGTGAGGTGTATCCTATCTAATAAAAGAGTAATATGCAAATTGACTATACCTCTGCTACACTCACAGCCACGCTCACCAGCCACACCCACCAGCCAATCAGAGTGAGTATGCAAATTAACACAACCAAGTTGGCGATGGCCACAGAGAGCACAGGAGAGAGGCCTGGGTTGCTCCTGGCAATGGAAGAAGCCAGGTTTTTCACAAAATCTGGCCTGAGGAAGTTAAACAAAGTTTCAGTGGCTGTGCAAGCAGAAGGCTTGGCTTTGCTCCAGGGTACAAGGTTTCAATTGTATAAAATAAATAAATCCCAGATACCAGGGCCTCTGCTTGGGTTGTGGGGGGTGTGGCTGGCCTGCAAACCACCACAGACCCCTTGCCCAGGCCACCCTACACCCCAAGGGAATACCCATACTGATCCAGGACATCCTTCAGGGCAAACCAACTGGCCCCCACCCATGCACCAGGCCTCTATCCTATCTAATGAAAGAGTAATATGCAGATTGACCATCACTCCAACACACAAGATGACCCCCCCATGTGGTCAAAGATGACTGACCCCATGTGGACACAAGATGGCCACCACAAAAAGACTAGCAGAGGAGGGCAGTTGGCAGTGACCAGACCTGCAAAGGAGGGCAGTTGGGGGTGATCAAGCCTGCAGGGAAACGTAGTTAGGGGTGACCAGGCCAGCAGAGAAGAGAAGTTGGCAGTGACTGGGCCTGCAGGGAAGGGCAGTTGGGGGTAGGGCAGTTAGGGGCAAACAGGCTGGCAAGGGAGCAGTTAGGCATCAATCAGGCTGGCAGGGGAGCGGTTAGGGGGTGATGAGGCTGACAGGCAGAAGCAGTTAGGGGCAATCAGGAAGGCAGGTAGGTGAGCAGTTGGGAGCCAGCAGTCCTGTATTGTAAGAGGGATGTCCTACTGCCTGTTTAGGCCCGATCCTGGATAATAAACTTATTATCATGTAGCCCTGTGGATGGCAGTCGGACATCCCTCAAGGGGTCCCAGATTGGAGAGAGGGCAGGCTGGGCTGAAGGACATCCCCCCCCACCCCCATGTACAAATTTCGTGCACCGGTCCTCTAGTGTAGTATCATAAGAACACAAAATATGGAATTGTTTTGAGGTGATTTTTCAACTATCAATGGGTAGTAAAAGTGCTTTTTACTTCCACCTGCTTCACATTTTATAGTGTTCTAGGTCTGTAGTCAGCAAACTGTGGCTCGAGAAGTTTAAGTTTAAAAGAAGTGGCATTAGAAGAAGTTTAAGTTTAAAAAATCTGGCTCTCAAGAGAAATTTCAATCATTGTACTGTTGATATTTGGCTCTGTTGACTAATGAGTTTGCCGACCACTGACCTAGACTCTCGATTCCAATAATTACAGGCTGTTGTTCCTTGTGATTAAGCCCCTATCCCAGTGGTCGGCAAACTCATTAGTCAACACAGCAGCAAACTGCTATTAGCAGTAGTTTTAAAACATTGCATATAAATAAAGCTCTTCTGTAGATTCATATTACTTCAGTGGGCCTTCAGAATATTAAGGATGAGCTTGTATTAATAAGTAATGATGAAATGTAATTTATTGAATTTAAAATTATTAAATACTGTATTTATTGCTTCTCTATCCTTATTTTCTTATATTTCTTTCAAGATGTTGAGTTGTCTCAAATAATAAATATACTGCATTTTATACCAATGAAAGATATGAAATTCACCATCCCCTTTTTGAATCTGATTTGAACATTTAATAAAGCTTAGAAGAACAGTTGTCTAGAGACTTAATTTTCTGTACAATGAATTAATAAATGTGGATATATTTATTGAGATCTGTCATGTAGCCCTATGGATGGCAGTGAGCAAAACAAATATCCTGCTTTTATAATAGGTGAGACAAATATGTAATACATCAGGTAGCCAGTTTTTTTTTTTAAAAAACTTTGTAAGAAGATATAGAGAGACAGAGACAAAGGGACTTCTATTTTGTTATGAGTGGCCAGGGAAGTCCTCTCTAAGGAGGTGGCATTTGAGTGGACAATGAGATGAAGTAAGGAAGTGAGCTGTGCATCTGCAATGGGGAATACTATCCCAACAGAGGGGATGGCAAGTAGAAAGACTCTGAAGAGGGAGGTTGTCTACACATATATTAGAATAAAGATGTAATGCACCAAAACTCTATAACTGAAACAATTTATATATACTTTGAGGAACATAAAATTAAATTGTAAGCTAGTGGTATCATTAACTAACATACAATTAAATAAGTTTGCCTTATCACCTGCATCATCTAGATAAGTCCTGCAAAATTCATGTTTTATTAATTGTTTCTCTCCTATTTCCTCACCCCTCTCCCCCTGCACCTGCCCCCTTCTCATTTCAGTGAAGTTGGAGCGTTTTGAAATTCCAATCAAGGTTTGCTTGAGCCCAGAACCATGGACCCCTGAAACTGGTTTGGTCACTGATGCTTTCAAACTGAAAAGGAAAGAACTGAAGAACCATTACCTCAAAGACATTGAGAGAATGTATGGGGGCAAATAAAATGCTGTTCTCTTTACAATTGTGCAGTAGGTGGCCTGGTGGTTTTTCAGACTTTTAAGCCTTGTTGAGCTATCTGTTAGAATGTGAAGTATATAATTCTAAAGACATGATAATAAAAAAAAACATGATTAAAATAATTGTTGAGTCAACTTTAACTTAGTTTTGCATAGTTGTAGTGAAGCTGAAATTGAAAAATTGCTTCCTTTTAGCTGTTATTAATTTTAGAGTAAAAATTCTGTTTTTAAAATTAGCCTAAGATACTTGTGTTTATGAGAAAATAATTTAATGTTGAACAAAATTAATTGGAGTTGTAGTAGAATGTAGTTTGATGATATTTGCAGCTTCCAATGTCTCTTATCTTCCTAGTTCAGAGGAAGCTTAAAAATATTAAGCACGACAAAAAATATGTATTAACACTACTCAAAACAGAAGTGCTATAGGCCTTTTAAATTCTCTTCCAACCATTTGTCCTGAAGGGGAAATTAAATCATAATAACATAGAGAATCAACACCAGGCAAAACATTTTAGGATTCATAATTGTTGCATAGGTTAGAATATAATTATTATATATTGTGAATAATTACAGTACCTGAATTAAGAATAAAACAATATAAACTCACCAAAAATATCTAGTAATATATTTAAAGGGAAATTGAACTGCTTTTTTGGAAACTTGGAGTTCTAAAATCAGTAACTAATTATTTGAATGACTAAAGATTACTTAAATACATTTGAAAAAATGGTGAAAATTATCTTTCTCTGTTTAAAATAGAAGACTGAGACCAAGAGTAAAATGATAGGAAGTTATTCAAATTTTAATAGGAAGCATTTTCTGTCAGAAAATCGTTAGTGTTTATAGAGTTATCACCCTTGCACAGCACTAAACCTAGGAAAGGATTTAGATTCCGAATTTATCTTTGATTAAAGGGACTGATTTTAAAATGTGTTAAATTACACATGTAATTTAAGGTGTGTTTGCAGTTCTGATTGTATTCTTGAGCAATAGTTTGTATTTCGAAAGCCTTTCATTTTGCTTTAATTTTAGCAAAGCGGGTTATGACTTCCCCAATATCTTGTTTGAATGTATGGATGGTTAATTAAGTTGGATGAGTTTGAGGAAGTTAAAGGGAAGAACACACTGTTACTACTTTTTTCCTGTTTGTGAGAAGAGTTTAGAAACTGGAAAATGCTGGATTCGGGAGAAGGGAAGCTACTCAATAAGGAACTGATATTTGTACAGTAACTTGGTATGTGGGCTTCTTTTTGAATCTTTAATTAAAATCAGAGGTTATATGTCCCTGATAGATATTCACACTTGAACCCTTGAACCATTGTTACTGTAAACAGCAAAAATTCGTAATACTGTTACTCTTGGCACTTTTTTTTCTTAATCATTTCATATATAGCTTATATTGCTTTGTACAGATGTGGGCCACCACTGCAACAAAATACATTCTTTTTGTTCTAAAATATTTATAAGGAGACTATTTAAATGTTATGTACATGGTGGTAAAAAGGAAAAAAAAATCATCTGTTATTATTAGCAAGAAGGTTTTTGTAAAGATTTCTGTTCAGTGTTCTGCAGTATAAAATTCAAGGCAAGTTCTCCCTGCATTTATGTATATATGAGTATTCTCATTCTTCCAAACTTGCCTTTGAGGAGTGATGAACCATTATTATCACGTAGACTACTATTCAGCTTCTACTGTTCCTGGCCCACTGTTGATCCTGTAAAGATGATTTCCTTAGCCATTTGCAATATATGACTTTCCCCCACATCCAAAATGGTGATTTTAAATGTGCAAGTGCATGCATATTCAGGTATTTGCACCCCCACCCACTTCCATCTCCCGAAAGCTAGACCACTGCCAACTAATCTGTTGTGTAGGTCCTTTAGAAATATGTAATTAACACTTACAGTTGGGTGCTGCTAATTCTTTGCGAAAATCCAAATATTGTTAAGGGACCAGGGAGATGCCATTACCCCCTGATTTTTCATTAGGAAATATACATATTTATGTAAACAGATCTTTCCATATTCATAGTGACTTTTTAAATAGTTGAGCCTAAAGATTTTGATCCTACATTTCTATATGTGTTTAAATCATTTGCTGTTCTTACATGTCAGCCATTCAAATAAAGTGTACTTTAAAAATTTACTACAGTTAATGTACATTTCTAAGTAGAACACTTATGACCTTTGCTTTAATTTAATGAAAGTGTCTTGCCTCCTTGATATTTGTATTGATTCTTTTTTTCTAGAGTGGAGATATAATTGTATGGCTTTTCAGAACAGAAACACAGGTGAATGATTTAAAAAGTCAGAAGTTAAGGAAAGTAATGTTTCTTTGGTCATAAAGACATTAAAAATCCTCATCTATATTTTCTTGATAGCAGTGTTTTGAGGTAAGATGAAAACAGGTTAAGACTGTGTGGTATTTGGGATTTGGAGAGAAATATTTTAATTTTTAAATGTAGTTACAAATTAGACTGTAGTCATATTTGTACTTTCTGTTTAAATGCACTATTGCAGGATTGTTATTTGGATTTTTGTGTTTATTCTTGATGAAAAGCTGTTCTTGTTTTTAAGTTTGTACTCGAATCTCAAGAAATAAATTCACCATGTTATCAAGTTAATTTGTGCTTAATTATGCACCAAAGTAAAACCTGCAAGTTTGAAGAATATTAGCCAAACTTTTAAATACATATATTTAAAGTACTCATCTTTAAGATCCACCCATACTCCAGTTTGTAGTATTTGAACCCAGAGCTGTTACTTTGAAGCAGTTAATAGAGTAGAACCCTTTAACACTGATATTGTGAGACAAAACATAGTCATATTGTGTGAATTATTAGTAGGTGATAATAAATGATAACTGTTGCATTTAGTCTAATTAAAATTTATGGAGAAATTAATTTATCTTATTATATTATGTTTTTTTTATATATAAAAAAGTGTTAGAGCTCTGGAACCAGACTTCCTCAGTCTATTTCCTGGCTTTGCCGTTCACTAGCTTTGTGGCTTTGGTTGGGCAAGTAATTTATATCCCTCAGCTGCATTTCTTCATCTGGAAAAGTGGGGTTGATAATAGGATCTAGCTTATAAGGTGGTTGTTAGGTAACATGAGTAATTCATATAAAGTGTTTAAAACAGTAAACTTATATTGACTGTCACCATTATCATCATTATTGTATTTAGACAGTATTCATCAGTCAGGTTATTTAAAAATGTATTGCTAGCACACTCTGGGCCTTAAGGGATTAATTGCCTCCTGCTGAAGACTTTGTAGAAAGAGTTCTGGTTTCAGAGGTGAGGAGACCTGGGCTCATTCTTCCACTAGCTTTGCAATCATTGACAAATCTCATAACACCCTCTCGCCCCCTTAACCTTAGTTTCTTCTCTTTTATTAAAACAAAGACTGGACTTCAAAAAATATATTTTTGCAAAAAGGGAAAGTTGAATGACAGAAGATGTAAGGACTGTAATAGTCTATGAGGTCCATTAAAACTACCTATTTTTGTATTTTTTAAAATTCTTTATTGTTTAAAGCAGTGGTTCTCAACCTTCCTGATGCTGCGACCCTTTAATACAGCTCCTCATGTGGTGGTGACCCCCAACCATAAAATTATTTCTGTTGCTACTTCATAACTAATTTTGCTACTGTTATGAACTGTAATGTAAATATCTGATATGCAGGATGTATTTTCATTGTTACAAATTGAACATAATTAAAGCATAGTGATTAATCACAAAAACAATATGTAATTATATATTGTGAAATATTTATTTCTAATTACAAATAAATGAAATTTTGTCTTGAATCGTGGTGTAGCATGGGTAACAGTCTTAATATGACAACAGTAAACTACATTGCTACACTTTGCTACACCGAGGAGCGGTCTGTTGGTTCCTAAGATCATGGGAAATAGGTGTTTTCCGCTGGTCTTAGGTGACTCCTGTGAAAGGGTCGTTCGACCCCCAAAGGGGTTGCGACCCACAGATTGAGAACCGCTGGTTTAAAGTATTACATATACCATATTTTCTGGCATATAAGATGACTTTTTAACCCAGGAAAATCTCAAAAGTCGGGGGTCGTCTTATACGCCAGGTGTCATCTTATAGGGCAGGTGCTGAAACTTCTGAGCCAGACTGGAGAATTTGCGGTTGCTGCATACAGTCGGGGGAGCTCAAAAAAGGCCAAGGCTGCATCCCCGCTGTATGCAGCGACTGTATGAAAGCAGCAAGGGTGGCACTGTACAATTATGGTAGAAGAAAATCCGCTCACTAGGATTCGTGGAAAGAAGTGACTTAACGTGGTCCCAATGACAAGGTGAGGGGGCACCTCACTGGGAAGGTGTAAGTGAAGGGCGGAGCAAGCTGCAGGTGTACGGGACACCTGGGGTATGGAAAAAAGAGATAGAGCAGTGCTGTGCCCAGAAAAACACACCTCTTTCACCCATCTGGCCCACCCTTGTATCCTATTACTGTACCTCCTTCTCTGACTCTCAGATCTCGCTCCTGAGGACTGTAATGAAGAGGCGCAGGCATGCATGTGCGAGATCTGAGAGGCAGAGAAGGAGGTATAGTCTACTGATGTGGGATATGTTCAGAGCTCATTTAACTCCCAGAACCAAGCAAAGGCTTGCAAAACTAAACATAGATGCGGCAGTTATTCCTGCAGGATTGACATCATTGGAACAGCACTGGATGTGTGTCTAAGCAAGCCATTTAAAGGTCGCATTTGAGAACAGCGGAATGAATGGATGGTTAGTGGCGAAAAGTCATTCACATAAGGAGGAAACATGCATGCTCCACAGTTGGATGTTTTGTGCAAGTTTGTCATAAAAGCCTGGGATGTTATTGATGCAGAAACAGTAATCAAATCTTTCAAGAAGGGGCATATCAAATTCATTAGATGGTATGGAGGACGACTACTTGTGGCAAGATGAAGAGGAAGCCAAAGCTGAAACCATACCATCTGATACGGAATTCGATCCATACAATGACTGCCTTACAAATGTATCACAAGATGTCATTGATGTACTTATGATATCAGATGATGAACAGGAGGATTTTGAAGGCTTTTAAAAGTTTTCCTCTTAAAAGTTTCCCTTTAAAAAGTTTTTCTTTTAAAAGTTTCCTTTTAAAAAGTTTTCCTTTTAAAAGTTTCCCTTTAAAAAGCCTTCAAAATCCTCCTGTTCGTCATCTGATATCATAAGTATATCAGTGACATCTTGTGATACATTTGTAAGGCAGTCATTGTATGGATCGAATTCCGTATAAGATAGTGTAGTCTCAGCTTCGGCTTCCTCTTCATCTTGCCACAAGTAGTTGTCCGGGTGGAACTCTGTAAAAATACCATAGCTTGCAGTTATGACGGGCGTTGCTAACTCACCAGGGACTTGTCTGGCACTTGCTCTCTCTCTATTGTTTGTTATCTTCCTCCTTTCATCATCAGTTCCAGTTTGGTTGACAGCTTAGAAAACAAAACAGCATGGCAGCTCCCATGGGTTTATTGTCTTATCCTTACTTTCAGCTTTAGAGTGAATTAGGAAAAGTTTAATCCACTTGCACTGTTTTATGTTTACATGTTTGATGACAAATAGCCTTATGTTTATAAGTGACAATTTTCCTGCTAAGTACCTGCATATCATAAGCATTTGAATTAAAATTACCATATTGAAATCAAATCTGATGTTTTTTAAATTTTTATTTGGTGTGCATTGGAAGAGGGGTAATACGGTGAGTATATCCCAAACTCTATATTTTAACTGGAAAAGTTGGGGGTCATCTTATACGCCCAGTCATCTTTTATGCCAGAAAATATGGTAGTATTACATATGTCTCTTTTCCCCTCTTGACCTCTCCCCGGCTATCCCTACCCCCAGCACATGCCCTCACCCCCCTAGTGTCTGTGTCCATTGGTTATGCTTATATGCATGCATACAAGTTCTTTGGTTAATCTCTTATCTGCCCCCCTCCCCTGCCTTCCTGCTGAAGTTCCATGTTTTGTTCAATGCTTCTCTGTCTCTGGATCTATTTTTGTTCATCAATTTATGTTGTTCATTATATTACACAAATTAGTGAGATCATGTATTTATCTTTCTTCGACTGGCTTATTTCACTTAGCATAATGTTCTCTAGGTCCATCCATGCTGATGCTAATGGTAAGAGTTCTTTCTTTTTTTACAGCAGAGTAGTATTCCATTGTGTAGATGTGCCACAGTTTTTTAATCCATTCATCTGCTGATGGACACTTAGGCTGCTTCCAAATCTTAGCTATTGGAAATTGTGCTGGTATGAACATGTGGGTGTGTGTATCCTTTCTGATTGGTATTTCTGATTTCTTGGGATATATTCCCCACACAACTAGCTTTTGTGTAATTTTGCTCTCCCTAGGTTTTTTTATTCTCTTTTGTTTTTTAAATGATGCTCTAGATCCCAAGTTTCCTGTACGGATATGAGGCTGTTGATAATGCCATTACAAAAAGGGAGGAATCTACTAAATACAAGGAGTCTCTGTAATTCTTATGTTCTCTCTTTTTTTAAAAAAAAAAAATCAGGGTTCTGTACAGATCATTGAAAGCAGTTCTTTCAAACTTTTTTTTACTGTGATTCACATTGCTGTGTGCAAATGCTTATGTGTATAGCAAATAATATTTTATAATAATGTTTATGTGAAAAAACACAATATGAATGTGATGCTCACTGACTTACTTTTTTTATTTAAATGCTGATCGTGACCCAAATTGGTTTAAGGCCCCACAAAATAATGCTATCCAATAGAATTTTCTGTGAAGGTGGAACTCTTCTGTGTCTGTGCTATCCATCACAGTAGCTACTAGCCACATGTAGCTATTGAGTATTTGAAATGTTAATGTGATTGAGGAACTGAATTTTACATTTTTTAAAAATATATTTTATTGATTTTTTTTACAGAGAGGAAGGGAGAGGGATAGAGAGTTAGAAACATTGATGAGAGAGAGACATCGATCAGCTGCCTCCTGCACACCCCCCACTGGGGATGTGCCTGCAACTAAGGAATGGAACCTGGGACCTTTCGGTCCACAGGCCGACACTCTAGCCACTGAGCCAAACTGGTTCCAGCTGAATTTTTAATTTCATTCCATGTTGGAAAGCACAGCTCTGCTTTGCAAGACACGGTTTGGAAAGACAGACTTTGCAAGACACGGTTTGGAAAGAAAAGGTTAAAATACGCTACTTTACAAAGTTTATTAAAGAAAGCTATCCCCTGGTCTCATCCTTTTTAATTCCTCTATCTCAGAGGCAACCACTTTGAACTTTTTAATGGATTATTTTGAGATTTACTATCTTGTATCTAAATAATGTGCTTGTTGTGTTGCTGCTTCTCAACTTTGTCATGTTTTATTGACCTCTTACTATACTGAAGAACACTTCCTATCCTCCCAATATGTATGTGTACTTAGGTAAATAAATGTTTAAATGATAATATCTATGCTATGCAGAGCTGAAACGTATAGTAGGAAAACTGATTTTCTGCACTTATTTAATACTCTCGCATTTTCTTAGCTTTCTATGTACTTGTCACTGATAATTCAACCTCAGACTCTCCACCAATTGTCTTATCTCAAGATATGCAGATAACAAGAATTCTAACCATTTCTTTTTTTCTTTTTTAATATATATTTTTATTGTTTAAAGTATTACAAATAGTAGTACATATGTTTCTTTTTTTTCCCTATTGACCTCCCTCGGCCTTTCCCACCCCCCAGTACATGCCCTCACCTGACCACCCTCCTCCCCATGTCCCGTATCCATTGGCTATGCTTACATACATACATACATACAAGTCCTTTGGTTGATCTCTCATAGCCCGCCCCCCAACTTCCCCTGCCTTCCCACTGTAGCACGACAGTCTATTCACTGCTTCTTTGCCATCTTATGGAAGAAATCTGTCCTAGAACCATCTGACCTACATCAATCTAGATCATTCATCCTCCTTCATCTGGTACAGGGCCATTTCTTAGGATCTACCTTCACCATCATCCTAAGAGTTCCCTTCATCTTTATCATGTGTTGGATCTCTTATTTCAAGTATCCCATGTCTTTTTCTTACTTGGATTATTTCCTCTTTGATGCAATACATTTTGTAGTAGCTTACTGAGAACAGATATATGGAAGTTGCATTTCAGACCTTTATTGGATGTACAATTCTAGATTGAAAGTGTTCCCTCCATTGACATTAAACTCCCAGTGTTAATTTTGGCAATTCAAAGCCTTCCCAATTTCCCTGATCCCTTCTATGCATCTTATTTTCTCTTGCAGAAGCTCATAAAATTTCTGTGCTCTAAAATCTCATGATCATGTGTTTTTGTGTGAGTATGTTTCCATTCATTGCACTAGGCCATTTCAATCCAGAAACTCACATGTACTCCTGTTCTAAAAAATTTTCTTAAATTTTGCTGATTTTCCCTCTCCATTTTCTTCTCTCTCCTTTGCACTTCTGATGTTCAAATGATGAGGCACCTGTGTCGATCCTTAATTGTTTTTGTGTTTTTGTTCTTACTTTTCATCTTTAAAAAATTATTTCTGGGAGATTTCCTCTACTGGCTATTTTAGCTCTTCATTTGAATTTTTCATTTCTGCTATCATGTTTATAATTTCTAAGAGCTGTGATTTGTTGTTCTAAATATTCTTTTGTCAGGTCTTGCTTCATGGTATTTTTAAAAAGTTTTTCTTTTAACCTTATTTACCATGCAGAACAAATTTACTCCAATTTAGCTTTTATTATTTATTACTTTTTTCTGTTTTATGAAAATAATTGATAATCCTTGCCTGCTTGTTTAGTAGAAGCAAGTACTAGAGAGCTGACTAGAGGTCTGTGTGTGGAGCTGTTAAGAGCTTTGCTGTAAGGTGATTTTATCTGAGCCATTTTGCAAATCCCATATCAGTATCTTTAGAATTTTCCTCTAGGGCTGATTGGATTCTCCTGTGAGAAGTTTCTTCCAATCTTTTTTATGGAGGCTAAATTTTGAACTACCAGTATTCTGGGAAATCATATGTTAAAAAAAAAAAGTCTGGGGAGAGGGTTGCTTCTATATTCATCATGCATACAATTGCTTCATTGCCATGTTTTCTGTCCTGTTCCCAATGTCCCCTCAATTTCCCTTCTTCAATTTTCTGCTGAAGTGAGAAATGGGCAGTATGCTTGAGGGAAATGGTTGATGGATCTGTATTTTTTTTTTAAAAAAAAATAGCTGATTTAGTTTTGGTCCCACTATAACAGAATACCATACATGGTATGGCTTAAACATCATTTATCTCTCACAGTTCTGGAGGCACTAAGTCTGAAATAAGGGTGCCAATATTGTCAGGTTCTTAGTGGGAGCCTCTTCCTAGTTTACAGATAGACAATCTCTTGCTTTATCTCACATGGCAAAAAGAAGAGAGAGCAAAGTCTTGTGTCTTTTATAATGGACATCACCTCCCAAAGACCCCATTTCCTAATCACATTGGAGATTAAAACTTCAACCTAGGGCTGGCATGGCTCATTGGTTGAACATCAATCTATGAACCAGGTCACAGTTTGGTTCCTGGTCAGGGCACATACCTGGGTTGCATGCTCAATCCCAAATATGGGGTGTGCAGGAGGCAGCGGTTCAATGATTCTCCCTCATCATTGATGTTTCTCTCTCTCCTTTTCCTTTCCTTTGTGAAATCAATATAAACATATTTTCAAATAAACTTAAACATACTAATATCAGGGTGACGCAAACAGCCCAAAACATAAGCTTTCAATCGGTCCTTTCTTTCACTTTAGCCCCTTTAATTCTACTTGTAGAAGTACCAGGTCCTGCCATTTTCAGAGCCCTTTGGACATTATACACAATATAAATAATTTTTCTCTTTTTTCTCACTGTCCATTTAGGATTATATAAAGATTTGACTTTACACCAGTATCTGGCTTCCAAAAATTATTACTGTTTTCATTTCTATTTATTCTGTCCTTGTAGGTTTACACTTTTTAGAAAATTACTTAGTATAGTTTTAGTGAGTATTCTTTCTGTCTGGAATTCCTTTATTTTTTTACCCAGGAGGTTTCTTTTTTAAAAATATTTTTATTGATTTCAGAGCAGAAGAGAGAAGGAGAGAGATAGAAACATCAATGATGTTGAGAGAATTATTGATCGGCTGCCTCCTACATATCCCTCACTCATGATCGAGCCCACAACTGGACATGTGCCCTGATCATGAATAGAACTGTGGCCTCCTGGTTCATAGGTTGATGCTCAGGCACTGAGCCATGCTGGTAGGGCCTCCAATGTTTCTTTATTAAATATGATGAAGTGTGTATCTAAATTATTAAGAGGTGCTTAGCTACTCACCAAAATAGCTGAACTTAAAAAAACAAAAACAAAAAACACCTGACAATATTAAGTGACAGTGACAACGTGTAATAAAGCATGTAAATTCTCATATATTACTGGAGGGAGTAGAAATTGGTACAGCTGTTTTTTGAAACCTGTTTCACTATTAATAAAGCTAAATATACATTAACCAGTGACCTAGCCATCCCACTTCTAGGTATATACCCAGGAGAAATAAATACAGCTGGTTCTCAATGTTGCCAATAGGTTCTGCAACTTTTATTTTTTTGCAGAATTAAGAAAATTTTATTAGTATTATTGTTCATCTTGAGTATTTTCAAGCAGGCATTTTCCACCCCAGAACTAGCTACTAACTTCGAGTAGGTTCTGCAACTTTAAGTAAAATGATGTACAACAAAACCAACTTTTACCATAGGCTAATTGATGTAAACAAGAGTTAATTTCTTATGGCATCTCATCTGCATTCGAATGAAATATTAAATGAAACTATGCTATTCGAGGACCTGCTGTACTTCTGTCCACATGTAAGAATTATAGCAGCACTACTAATACTGATCCCAAATTGGAAACAACTAAAACAGCCATCAACAGAATAGATAAAATTGTGTTATATCTACAAGAAGAAATACTACTACATAGCAAAAAGTTAACTCTACATGCAAAAACATGGATAAATTTCACAGATAAAATAAGCTAGTCACAAGAGTACATTATGATTCCATGTATATGAAATTCAATAACAGACAAGATATTTATGGTGATAGAATGCAGAAAGTAGTTTTCTTTGAAGAGAGTGGTATTATTGCCTGGAATGGGGTTTGCAGGAATCTTCTGGCATGCTGAAAATTTCCTATATCTTGTTTATAAGAGCATCCTGGGTAGTGTCAGACATGTCTGGCAGTAAGATGGGTACGATAGAGAAGAAACTGAAAGATGGAGGTATTTGGGTGTGTTGGAGGAGAAGAAGATGAAACAATTCATCATATTCTGTCTATCATATGCTAATCCTCAAACTGACCAGTCTTTGGAACAAGTTTAAGTGTTCAGAAGAGCCTGAAAGATCATCTAATGGACCCATCTTTGTGGGTCTGATTGGGGGAAGCACATGTAGGTGGCTCTGAAATAAGAGGTACAGAAAACTTGGGTGAACTTAAAATACCTGAATGTCAGTATATTTCAACGTTTACACACACTTGTAGTCTCATTTGGGCTTAATTTTTGAAACATGACATCTCGATGTACCAAAAAAGTCATCTTTTACTCTCTTCCTTCTATTACCACCCTAGATAAGACCCTAACTCCTTTTTTAACAAGAACTATACCAACCTCCTAACTAGTTTCTTGGCAAGTATTTTTTTTCCATTCCTACCAGTGTATTCCATCTTGTATATAAACCTGCCAAACTTACCTTCCTAACATACCACCTTATTGATACTATTCGTATTCTAATCAATATGTTAGTTTGGTATTCATGTTCCAGAATGAAAAGAGCTCTCTACCTACCTTACCTTATCTCTCTATCAGGAATCGTCCACTTTATTTCACTTCTGCATTCTCCAGTATGCCAAGTTCATTTTCCCAAGTGGTTCTTCACCCTGGTTGCACTTAGGAATCATGTGGGAAGGTTTGCATCAACAACAAAAACCAAAACAAATGCAAACCAATACTCATGACTCATTCTCTCTCACTGGCCAAAAGTGGCTTCTCTGCTTGATCTGTAAATTCCTTTATAAGCACCTCTCTTTAGAATTAAATCACAAAATATTTCCAGAAGAAAGGACAGTCTTGACAGGTTACCAAGGAAGGCTTCTAGTTAACTGTTGGCTCCCTCAAATTACTGTGTGCATGGGATCAAATTTTATTTTGCTTTGGTAGATTAGCTATTTCCTTCAACACTTGAAAACCTCAGAGAATCTGAAAGAAAATACAGATCCAAGACATTTCTTTGAAGACACGCCTAAGAGTATCAAGAATCAGAAATGGGCTCTGCTTCCTATGGTGGGCCACTTGGAAGTACTAAATATCAACTTTACCCAATTTGTATTTTTGCCTTGGGGTTGTAAGAAATCAAAGGAAAAGGGGGAAAAGAATGTATTGATCCACTTACTTGTCTCTCCACAGTGACTTCTGCAGCAGAAATCTGAAAACGATTCTTTTGAAGTCAAATATTTATTCTTGTGCCTAGCTCTTTTCTAGGCCGTGTGTTATAAGAAGCTCAGAATCAGATATATATGTAGACAAGCATATACATTACAGACATGTCCACATATATTTTCTTTTTAAAATCCTTATCAGAGGATATTTTTCCATTGATTTTTAGAGAGAGTGGAAGAGAGAGGGAAAGACAGAAATATCGACCTGAGAAACACATCAATTGGTTGCCTTCTGCATGAACCCCTACCAGGGCCAGGAAAAAGCCTGCAACCGAGGTATGAACCCTTGACCAGAATCAAACCTGGGACCCTTTAGTCCCAGACTGACACTCTATCCACTGAGCCAAAGATCTACATGGCCATTTTATCTACCTTAGCTGTATTTTCAACATTCCTTGGAATATGGCACTCCAATGGCCACTTTCAATTTGGGATGGTGAATAGCACACATTCAAATAGGAAAGTAGCAATACAGCTCCCCAAGAATGGGTGAAAGGACCAGAGAGAGAACTTGGGACATCTTCCTACACATATAGTAACTAAAGTATGAACTATCTCAGGGAAAAATGCAGAAAGATGAGTTAAAATTTTGCAGCTTCTTTTTTTTTTAATATATTTTATTGATTTTTTACAGAGAGGAAGGGAGAGAGATAGAAAGTCAGAAACATCGATGAGAGAGAGACATCGATCAGCCGCCTCCTGCACGCCCCACAGTGGAGATGTGCCCGCAAGCAAGGTACATGCCCCCGACCAGAATCGAACCCGGGACCCTTCAGTCCGCAAGCCGACGCTCTATCCACTGAGCCAAACCGGTCTCGGCAAAATTTGTCAGATTTGATCCCCAGGCTTCTCCAAGTCACATAATTTTTAATCTAAATCTGCATTTCATTGGCTATCAAGATTCATGATGGTGAGAGAATTAACCTAAGTCAATTCAAGTGAAGGAAAGGATATGGAGCCTTCTGTTACATTTCATCAGGAGTCTGTTATTTCTGCAAGAGGTCCCTTGGGTTCTCTTTGCTAGTGAATTCTTCCCTTTTGCTTACATTATAAGCAATAGCTTTCTTTATCCCATCTCCTAGTATTGTGGGGTATTTTGGTGGGCCTTTGGTTTTGCTCAGAGAAGAAAAATTCCAAACTGACCTGGAGCTGTGAGGATTCAGCATTCTTTCTCCGGGAGGAAGGCTGTATGACTTCATTCTCTTATAATGTGGGGACTTTCTTTTTTAAAAAAAATTATTAAAGGTGGATTTGGCACTGGGCTTTTCTTTGTTTTGTTTTGTTAATCCTCACCTGAGGATAATTTTCTGAGGACCTATTTGTTAATCCTCACCTGAGGATAATTTTCCATTGAACTTTTGAGATTTGGCCCAGTGCCAAATCCTCACCTGAGGACCTATTTCTGTTTTAAGGTCCTCACATGTTCCAATAAGGTTTCTTTTGTTTTAAAACATGATAAGAAGTACTTCTGGACTTTTTCTTGTTTAGTATTGGTAGGTGCAATAGGGGAGAAGAAAAAAAGGTCTTGTATTGCTATCAGCACACAATATAGTGAGTCTTCAATGTCATTGATAGGTTCTACAACTTTAGATGAGACAATGGATAAGGAAACCAATTTTATCATAGGCTCATTGATATAAATGAGTTCTTATGGCATCTCATCAATGTTATAATGAAAGTGCATGAAATAAAACAAAATTGAACCAAATGATATTATTTGAGTATCTGCTGTATCAGAATAAGGGAGTGAATTAGAAGCTGAACTGTGAACTGAAGACTCTTAAAGTATGTATGAATTTGGCAAAAACAGAGAGCTTTTCAGATTTCAGTTATCTGGGAAGGCTTCCTTGGAGCCTCTAGTCTGAGTCTAATGCTTAAGAGGCAAGACAGACTCTTACCAACTTCTAGCAAATAACAGAAGGTGTATGCACCTGCAGCAGTATTCCTTCTGTGACCATCAACCTACAGACAAAATGGGGTGATGGCAACAGCAATATCATGGGCCATAGCTTAAAATTCTAGATCAGAGATATAGAGATCTCTGAAGGTGTGCCTGAAATATTGATGTCCTCTGCCCTTCGGTAAGCCAGAATTCCCTAAAAGGAGCTTTCTTATTAATTTATTCCAGGAGGTCATATATGTTATCTATGTTTGTTATGTGGTAAAAACTTTTTGGAAAGTGCTATTCTAGATATACCCCTCTTCTGAGAAAGCATTGGTAACACATGGACACAATGCTTTGTCCCCATGCCTATAGTTCTAGACAAACTGTTAGTTTTCTGAAAGTAGACAGACTGTCTGACTGATTCAGTACCAAATCTTCAATGCTTTTCCTCTGTGCCTGGCACATAGTACGTTCTCAGAAATTATTTCATGCAAATCACAGCCTCAATGAGATATCACCCAATGCATGTAGAATGACTATTATAAAAAAGACAACAGCCCTAGCTAGTTTGGCTCAGTGGATAGGGCATTGGCCCTTAGACTGATGGGTCTCAGGTTCGATTCCAGTCAAGGACACATGCATGTACCTGGATTTCAGGCTCGATCTCCAGCCCTGGTGGGGGATGTGAAGGAGGCAACTAATCAATGTGTCTCTTTCACATCAATGTTTTTCTCTTTCTGTTTCTCCCTCTCCATTCCTCTCTCTCGAAAATATAATGGAAAATTAACCTCAGGTGAGGATTAACAAAACAAAACAAAAAAAAAATAAAAAATGGATAAAAAGAAACCCTTGTGCACTATTGGTAGGAATGTAAATCATTGCAACCACAATAGAAAACAATATGGAGGTATGTCAAAAATTCAACATAGAACACATCATCCAGTAAATTTCATTTCTGAGTATACATTCAAAAAAATAAAACATAAATTTGAAAAGATATATGCACCTCCATGCCCATTACAGCATTATTTACAACTAGAGGCCCAGTGCATGAAATTCGTGCATGAGGGGGTGTGTCCCTTAACCCAGCCTGCACCCTCTCCAATCTGGGAACCCTCAAGGGATGTCTGACTTCCCATTTAGACCCAATCCCAGTAAGATTGGGCCTAAACAGAGAATCAGACATCCCTCTCACAATCCAGGACTGCTGGCTCCCAATTGCTTGCCTGCCTGCCTTCCTGATTGCCCCTAACTACTTCTGCCTGCCAGCCTGATCACCCCTAACCACTCCCGTGCCAGCCTGATTGATGCCTAACTGCTCCCCTGACAGCCTGTTTGCTCCTAACTGCCCTCCCCTCCAGGCCTAGCCACCCCTAACTGCTCTACCCTGCAGGCCTGGTCCCCCCCAACTGCTCTCCCTTGCAGGCCTAGGTCCTCTCCAACTGCCCTTCCCTGCAGGTCCAGTTGCCCCCAACTCCCCTCCTCTACTGGCCTGGTCACCCCTAACTGCCCTCCCTTGCAGGCCTGGTCCCTCCCAACTTCCCTCCCCTGCTGGCCATCTTGTGGCAGCCACCTTGTGTCCACATGGGGGCAGCCATCTTGTGTGTTGGAGTGATGGTCAATTTGCATATTACTCTTTTATTAGATAAGATAGAGGCCTGGTACATAGGTGGAGGTCAGCTAGTTTGCCCTGAAAGGTTTCCTGGATCAGGCCAGGGGTTCCCTTTGGGTGTGGGGCAACCTGGGCAAGGGGTCTGTGGTAGTTTGCAGGTCAGCCAGGCCCTCTGGTGACCCAAGTGGAGGCCCTGGGATCTGAAATTTATTTGTCTTCTATAATTGAACTTTGTAGCTTTGAGTGGAGCCAAGCCTCCTGCTTGCTCTGTGGTCACAGCCATTTTTGTTGGGATTTATTTATCTTCTATAATTGAAACTTTGTAGCCTTGAGTGGAGGCCTAGGCCAGCCAGTATGTTTGGAAAGTTTGGTTTCCTCCATTGCTGGGGAAACCCAAGCCTCCTGCTCACTCCATGGCTGCAGCCATCTTGGTTGGGTTAATTTGCATACTTGCTCCTGATTGGCTAGTGGGCATGGCTTGTGGGTGTAGTGGAGTGATGATTAATTTGCATGTTACTCTTTCATTAGATAGGATGGTCAAGATACACACACACACAATGTAATATTATATTATTCAACCATAAGAGGGGAAATCTTGCCATTTGAAACAAAGTGGATGGACCTTGTAGGCAATATGCTAAGTTAAATACTAGTAAGTCATACACAGAAAGACAAATACAATATGGTCTTATATGTGAGATTTAAAAAGAAAAAGAAAAGGAGCTCATCGATACAGAGAACAGATTGATTGCAAGGATGAGGGGTGGTGAAATGGATGAAAGGGGTCAAAAAGTACAACCTTCCTGAAACACTACTTTGAAAATGGTCAAGACTTGAAAGTAACCCAAGACTTGAAAGTAACCCAAGTGTCCATCAGTAGATGATGAATGGAGAAAAATGCTGAATACTTATATAATGGAACACTACTCTGCCCTAAAAAGGCAGAAAATGTTACTTTTTGCAACAGCATGGATAGTCCTAGAGAACAATATGCTAAGTGAAATAAGCCAGTCAGAGAAAGACAAGTACCACATGGTTTCACTCATATGTGGAATTTAATGAACAAACTGAACTACCAAGCAAAATGGAGATGGACACATTGATATAGAGCAGGCAGAAAGCTCTGGTGGTAATGGTGGTTATTGGGAGATGGAGTGGAAGGATTAAGCAAAAAAGAAAAAAAGAGAACTCATGACTATGGACATAAGTGTGGGGCTAGTGGAGGTGGAAGAGGGCATAGAAGAGATAAATGGTGATTAAAAAAATAAAACAAACAAAAAAGGAAAAGTACAACTTTCCAGTTATAAAATAAATAAGTCTTTAGAACAATGGTTCTCAACCTTCCTAAGGCCGCGACCCTTGCATACAGTTCCTCATGTGGTGGTGATCCCCAACCATGAAATTTTGCTACTGTTATGCATCGTGATGTAAATATCTGCATTTTCCGATGGTCTTAGGCGACCGCTGTGAAAGGGTCGTTCGACCCCCAAAGGGGTCTCAACCCACAATTTGAGAACCACTGCTTTAGAATGTAATGTAATGATGACTATGCTTAATAATATAATATTGCACATTTGCAAGTTGCTAAGAGTGTACATATTAAAAGGTCTCATCACAAGAAAAACATTTGTGACTATATATGACAGTGTTAATATAGTGATCATTTCAGAATGTATACAAATACTGGTATCAAATCATAATGTTGCATACCTGAAACTAATATGATGTTATATGTCAATTACACCTGAATTTTTTTAAAAAAGAAAATATTTCATGGATAAAAAAATGAGAAAATTTAGACCTTGAAGGATGAGTAAAATTTGAATAACATGGAAGCATTATAGGTTTTCAGGGAAGAATATATTAATAGAGTCAGATATGTGCCAGGAATAATTTGGAGAGCAATTGAGAGACCCACGACTATTCACGGTGTTTTTTGTTTTTTTGTTTTTACTATTTTTTTCAGTTACAGTTGACATACAATATTATATTAGTTTCAAGTATAAACCTTGGTGATTAGACTATATAACTTTCTAAGTGATCATCCCAATAAATCTCATACCCATCTTGCACCCTACAGTTAATAGAATATTATTGACTGTTTTCCCTATGCTATACTTTACATCCATGACTATTATGTAACTACCAAATATACTTCTTAATCCCTTCACCTTTTTCACCCATCCCCCCAAATCCCCTTTCCTCTGGCCTTCAAAATATTGCTTGTATCTATGTTCATTATTTGTTTCTGTTCTGCCTGTTCATTCATCAGTGGGAAGTTAGCAGGTCCCATACTTCCTATCATATATAATAAAAGAGAAACATGTAAATTGACTGTACCTCTGCTACACTCACCAGCCAATCAAGAGTGAGTATTCAAATTAACCCAACAAAGATGACAGTTAATTTGCATACACAGGCACCAAATGGCCTAGGTCCTGGGAACATCCTCGGGACCCAAGTCACTCCTAGCCTGTAAGCCTGCACTTAGGCTCTGAGGGGCAGGGGTCCCAGAATGCTCCCCAGCCACTCTGGGCCTATGGATGCAGGTGCCAAGAGGCTGGGATGTTCCCACCCCACCCCCAGCAGCTTGCACATGCACCAGCGCCAAGTGGTGTTTCGGGTCCACACCCCTCAGCCCGATGCTCACGAAGGGGACTGGCTGCCGGCCTTGGGGTCCTGTGGGGAACCCCTGGTGGCCATCACCATGCAGCCCAGGATCTCTGCATGTCCCCCGGCCTGGTACCCAAGATGTGGGGCTGGCTGCTGGCTGCTGGCCTCAGGAGCATGCCTCCCCCGCCAGGTGGCGGTTACATGCCACTAGCCCAGTGGACACAATGCAGAAGGTCCTCTGCTGCATGAGCTGTAGAGAAAACACCTTTTCTTTTTTAAAAATATATTTTATTGATTTTTTTTACAGAGAAGAGGAGAGAAGAGGAGAGTCGAAAAGATCGACAGAAACATTGATTAGCTGCCTCCTACACACTTTCCACTGGGAATATGCCTCCAATCAAGATACATGCCTTTACAGGAATAAAACCTGGGACCCTTCAGTCTGCAGGCCGATGGTCTATCCACTGGCAAACCAGTTCAAGATTAAATACCTTTTCTGACCACTCATTGGCTAAGCTCCCTGTACACTGCTACTTGTAGTGTTCTTGGTAATTTGGGTTATAAGAATCCAAGAAGGTGATCTAGGGTTTTTCCACCACACTCCTGGAGGAAAAAATAAAGGTCTGCTTATGGAGGGGCTAAGAAATGTCATATCCTGCCCTAGCCAATTTGGTTCAGTGGATAGAGCCTCAGCCTGCCAACTGCAGGGTCCAGGTTCGATTCTGATCAAGGGCATGTACCTAGGTTACAGGCTTCTCCCTGGCCGGGGCACAGGTCAAGGCTCATGTAGGAGGCAACCAATCCTAGTGTCCCTCTCACATTGATGTTTCTCTCTGTCTATCCCTCTCTCTTCCAAGCTCTCTAAAAATCAATGGAAACATATCCTCAGGTGAGGATAAAAGAAAGAAAGAAATGTCATATCTTATGAAAGACACATCTTGAAAATGCCTAAAGAAAGTTGTCATTTTTTCACAGTAAAAAGACTTGAGTCTGTGTTGATGAAAACACTTTGGTGCCTGCGGTGGCTGGCAGTGGCTGCAGCAGTGGGGTAATGGGGCTGGTGCCTTCCCTTGATCAGCCTGGTCACCTCCAGCAGAGGGAGTGGGCCTAAGCCATCAGTAGGAAATCCCCTGAGGGCTCCCAGTCTCTGAGAGGGGGCAGGCTGTTCTGAGGGAACCCCCCTCCATGCATGAATTTTGTGCACCAGGTCACTAGTTTAACATAATGCTGGATGGATAAAGAGCCACTGAAGAAGTATTGCCCCCAAACAAATTCAGGATTAAAATGAACACATGATAGTTGACCCAACTGGTTTGATTTCTCTCTTTGCATCTAATTTCAAGTCAAGTTCTGCCTATCCACTATGGGAACCAATTTCTCACTTGGTCTGGGTCCCAATTCCAATACTTCCTAATGTTCCTATATCATCTTCTAGTTCAGAGACCTGCACTGTAACCCCTGGCACCTCTGAGGCAAATGATGCTGGGCCATCCCTATTGATGTTGGAATGAGAGGAGGTAAACCCTCTTGTTTTCTTTACCCATATGTTGTCAATATTGTTTTCCACATGGAGAAAGGGTCCAAATGTCTATTTCCAAAATATCTCAAATGTCATATTCTCAGGGCAGCTGCTCTGAGCTCTCTAAGGTTGAGTTATATACCCATCTTCTGGGTCTCATAGCACCATCTGCTTATTGTTAATGATGAAATAACCACAACTGACATTGTAGAGCACTTGATATGTTCAAGGAATTATGCTAAGTGGTTTATAAGTATTATCTTATTCAATCATTCATTGTCACAGAAACCCTAGAATGAGCACTTTAATTATTATCTCACTTTATAGAAGAAGTGTAGGAAATGGACCGCTGTAATCCATCTCCAGCATGGCTGGTATTTGATGGAATTTGCTGAATTCCCCAGGCCAAACAGAATGTAGAAAGGAGGGAAGAGGATATAGGAACAAAGAACTGTGCACGTGGGCCAGCATCATGGTGGAAACCCGAGTCACCTGCCTTGGCTAGATAGGAACAGGTGGAGGCAACTAGAGAAGGCCTTAGCCTAATTTTTTTTAAATGGCCCAATTGGAGACAGCAAGACCTAGGCAATATAGGGTCACCTAGGGAAACAGGTGACCCCATAGTGCTCAGCCAATGAGGAACTGGAGGAGGGACTGAATAAATGGGCTGTGTTTGTTGCCCCAGGTGTGCCTGTACAATAGGATGGAAGCCCACTCTCCAGAGTATATTAAAATTCTCATTTTCACCATACTTCTATCTATAACTCTATTATATGAATTCAGACAGGTGAGCATTTTTCACAGAAAGAACTGGAGCACAGAGAAGTTGAGTGACTTTGCTCAAGGTAGCATAGCTAATACGTGGCCAAGGCAGAACTAAAAAAGCAGGTTTGTTTGAGGTTGGAGATGCCCTTCCTAAACACCAGACTCTAATAGGAGCTTTATCACATGATGTTGTAATAGTGTGGGTAGGCCTAACCCCTAAAATGATTGCTCCATCATGGCAAGAAGAAAGACTCATGTGCATCCCCAACCTAGAAAAAACATTCTGAATGAAGAAAAAGGAAAACTAGACTTCCACCAGATGGCACTGTGGGAGTCCAAGAGAAAAGTGCCCTCAGGACTTTTTCTTTCCCATTCCTTTCCTATAGAATAACCCAAATATCCACATTGTTTTCTTTCCCTTCCCAGAGAAGGCTTTGTGGGTGGAAAAAAATTTTTCAAGATAATTTTCTAGGCATAGATTGACACAAATTTGACAATTTAACTTACAAACTTATGTTTTGTCCCCTAAACCCTTTAGATCCATGTACTTCTTTCAAAGATCTCAAAGATTTTCTCAGATTCTTGCCACCATTTAAAAGCTAAAAATAAAAATCTGAATTGTCCAAAGTATTGAAGATGGCTGTGCAATGGAGTAGAAAGGTTTCCTGATTAGAAGTCTGGAGATTTGAATTCTAATGGTTCTGCTATTAAACTAATGAGAGACTTCAGGTGAGACCCTTCTCCTTTCTAGAAAATAAGGGGATCAGGTGAACCTTACAACGCAGAAGTTGTTTGTTGTTTTTCTGCTAGCATCTGTACAAAGGACATCATACACAAGCATTATTGAGCAATGGTAATAAAGATTATAGACTCTTATTCAAATCTCAGTTTGGCCACCCACAAGCTACATGAGTTTGGGCAAGTAACTTAACCACTCGAGGCCTCAGTTTCCTTCTCTCTCTCTCTCTCTCTCTCTCTCTCTCTCTCTCTCTCTCTATCTCTCTCTCTCTCTCTCACTATATATATATAAAGAGCCAGGGTGGTGACATCCACAATGACTAGAGGCTCGACTGATGGCCAGGCAGGTGGCCTGAACTGCTGACCTCTTGGAGAGAGAGAGAGGTGGGACTGATCAGCAGTGGCAGCCAGCTGCTGGCAAGGCCTGAATAGAGAAGCAGGGTGATCAGAACCTGCTTCACTCTCCCAACCTCTCCAGCAGCCAAGCCTCTCTCTCTCTCCTAGAGGTCAGTGGTTCAGCTGCTCATCAGCAGCCTGGGGTGGCTGCTGATCAGCCCTGCCTCTATGATCAGGCCCAGAGATAGGCCCGGAGATGCTGACTGGCGTAGCAACTGATCAATCAGAACTAAATCTGGGTGAACTGAGAACCTAAGGTGGGGGCTGAGGAGAGGTTTTAAGGGAAACAGCTGTTTGGTGTAAGATGTAAGAAAGTGATTCAATTTTTTAATGACTGATTTGGCAGTATAGTGCATGTGGCTGGCTATCAGTCCAGATACAGGGATTATGTGTTTTTGTCTGCCAAGAGCATCTCCGCCTGGTGAAAAAAGCTTTCCCCCCAATTTAAGCAATCCTATCCTATATAATCTATCTATACTAAAAAAAAGGGTAATATGCTAATTAGGCCTGGTCGACTGGCCATCTTCCAGACATCTGATTTCCTTCCAGACAAAACCATGGTGATGAGGGCTGAGGTAGAGGCAGTTAGGGGTAATCAGGCTGGCAGGGGAGGGCAGTTGGGGGAGACCAGGTTGGCAGGAGAGGGCATTTGGAGGCAAAATCAGATCTGCAGGGGAGGGTAGTTGGGGGCAAGATCAGGCCAGTAGAAGAGGGCAGTTTGGGGCAAGATCAGACTGGCAGGGGAGGGCAGTTAGGGGTAATCAAGCAGGCAGAGGCAGTTAGGGGTGATCAGTCAGGCAAGGGGGCAAGGTAGGGACAATAAGGCTGGCAGGCAGAGGGGTTAGAGGTGATCAAGTAGGCAGGCAGGCAGGCAAATGGTTAGGAGCCAGTTGTACCAGATTGAGAGGGATGTCTGACTACCGGTTTAGGCCCAATCCCTATGGGATTATGCCTAAACCAGCAGTTGGACATCCCCCGAGGGGTCCCAGATTGGAAAGGGTGCAGGCCATTCTGAGGAACCCCTTTCCATGCCTCTAGTCTGTATAATAAGAATCATATTGTACCTACATCACAGGGTTCTTGTAAGGATTGAGATAATGCATACAAAGTGCTAACACAATGCTTGGCACACATACTAGTAAGCTTTCAGTAAAAGCTATTATAACATAGAGCTGAAGCTCACATTTTAACAACTTTATCTATAGTTTGGGTGTACATTTACTAGTAGTAGTCAGCAAAATAGGAGGGAGACTTTAAGTAATAAAGCACAAACAGTCAGGCGTGCCTTTTCTTAAGTACAAGGATAACTATTTCATGGGTACAAGAGAAGGCTAAGTGTGCAATTGAAGTACACAGTTGCAAAAATAACCGTAAATAACTGGAAACCTCAGACATTGGTGAAAGTATAAAAAGATACAGCCATTCTAGGAAAAGGTCTGGCAGCTTCTTAGAAAACTAAACTAGATCTTCCCAGTGACCCAGCATTACCACTCCTAAGTATTTATCCATGATAAAGGAAAATATACATCCACAAAACGATCTGTATGAGAACTTGCATAGCATCTTTATTTTTTAATAGCCAGAAACCAAATGTCTATTTGCAGGTAAATGGTTAATAAATTAACAAACTGTGGTATCATTGCACAATGGAGTACTACTCATCAATTAAAAGCAACAAACTACTGATACTTGCAACAACATGGGTGATTCTTAAAGACATCAGGCTGAGTAAAAGAAGGCTAATACAAAAAGTTCATACTAGCTCTGGCCAGTGTGGCTCAGTTGGTTGGAGCATCATCCATACACTAGTTCAATTCCCAATCAGGGCACATGAAGGAGGCAACAGAACGATGTTTCTCTCTCACATCTCTGTTTCTCTGTTTCTCTGTCTCTCTGTCTCTATCTCTCCCTCTCTCTAAAAAATATATATATATATATATACACACACACACTGAGTGGCCAGATTACTATGATCTCTGAATGCATAATAATCTGGCCACTGTGTGTGTGTGTGTGTGTGTGTGTGTGTGTGTGTGTGTTAGAGGCCCAGTGCATGAATTCATGCATGGGTGGGGTCTGGCCAGCCTAGCCAGGGGGAGGGGACATAAGTGGTTGGCCGGCCTGCCTGCTGGTCGAACTCCTGGTTGAGGGGACAATTTGCATATCAGCCTTTTATTATATAGGATATACACTGAGTGGCCAGGTTATTATGTGTTCAGAGATCATAATAATCTGACCATTCAGTGTGTGTGTGTGTGTGTATGAGTTCATACTATATGATTCCATTTATATAAAATTCTATGACAGGTAAAATCGATCAATGATGAAAAAATCAGAACAGTGGTTGTCTCTAGGGGTGAAGGGAAGAGACTGCCTGGGAAGTGACATGTAAAGACTTTCTTGAGTACTGATACGGTTTTATATTTTAGTGTTTATGTTACATAGCTACATTTGTCAAAACTCAGTACATGTGCAATTTGTTTGTGTATTTCATTGTACTTTAGGTCAAACCAGTCAGGATTGGGCCTCTAGTTTTTAATAACAATATCCTAAAAATAACAAAAAATCTTATAGTAAGAAGTAATTTAAATATACAGTGGTACCTCCAGATACAAGTGCCCTAACATACGAGATTTTTGAGATATGAGCTGTCGAGCAAGCGATTTTTGCTTTGAAATACGAGCAACATTTGAGATAGGAGTAATCTCGCAGATCGGCCGGCTGCACATGACCCACCAGTTTACCGCGACTCGAGCGTCTCATAGTTTCCCACGCCTCAAAGTTACGGAATAAATTAAACTCGTATCTCGAGGTACCACTGTATAATGATAGATTCATAGTCTGGAATACTGAGTAGACAATAAAATGATGTTATAAAAATAAGAATAGACATAGAAAAAATGTATCATTAAGTAAAAAACTAGGACACAAAATCATGTGTGAACTGCGTGTGTGTGTGTATGTGTGTGTGTGTGTGTGTATGCATACAGTACTGGTAATATTTTTCTTGGTATTTTTCTATATTTTACAAATTTCTGCATTGAATGCTGCAGTCTGAGTTGGGGCACTACAAAGAAGAGTATAAAGACTCTGAGAACACAAACAATGGTTTGTTTCAAGCAAGACTTCCCTCAGTTAGTAAATTTTGAAGAAGGCAAAAATCAAAGAGTAATGGAGAGAAACTCACAGAATATGCTATTCTACAAGTGTAAAGGTGAGGAGATGGTGTCTATTGGTGGTGAGGATTTAAGGTCCACCAAAAAAAGATGGGATTCTATTAAAGAAGCCATGCAACCCTAACCCGTTTGGCAGAGTGGATAGAGCGTCAACCTGCGGACTCAAGGGACCCAGGTTTGATTCCAGTCAAGGGCATGTACCTTGGTTGTGGGCACATCCCCAGTAGGGAGTGTGCAGGAGGCAGCTGATCGATGTTTCTCTCTCATCAATGTTTCTAGCTCTTTCTCCCTTCCTCTCTGTAAAAAAATCAATAAAATATATTTTTTAAAAAAAGCAATGCAGAAAACTCTGAGTTTATGAATAATGGGTGAATTGATGGAAGTAGTACTGGAGAATTATTTTAGCCAGAGAAGGGTGGATTGGATTGTAGGCAGGGAGATCTGCCAGAAGACTCTCAGTTTGCATATTTGACCTGAGGTAATGAGAGTCTGGATTAAGCTTCTAGCAATAAAACCAAAAAGGAAGGAGCAGATGGATCTGAGAGATGTTACCAAGAAAGAATCAGAGCTAGATATTCAAATTTGCCTAAATATATGCCAAGTGGTAGTGGAAACCATGTAAGGAAACACTTTCCAAGGAAATGGATGTTAAGAGAGAATAGCTGAGGACTGAGTCTTCAAGGATTCCAATAGATATTGGGAGGAGGAAAGAATAGGAGCCAGTGAAGGAGACAGAGAAGAATGGTTTAGAGAGATAACAAGAGAAAATTGATAATGTAATATCATGAGAGCCAAGGGCAGTACAGTTACAGGGAAGAGTAAGTGGTTTGATGGTATCAAATTCATCCTTGAGGTCAAACATTCAAACTGAGCAGAAATCCTAGAATTTGGTCAGGAGGTTGTTACTGAAATTATTTACAGAGTGGCTTTAACAGAAAGTTCTGGACTCTAGAAGGTTCTAGGGAAGACAAAGATTGAGAAGTAGAGGCAACTCGTGCATACCACCCATGTGTCAAGATTAATGTGTTAGGACTGAGAAGAACAAGGTCAAGCTTTGTCATTCTAGTTCTGCTACTTAATCACTTGAAGTGGTTTCCTTTTATGAAAACAGGAAAAATCCCACTAGCTCATAAACTGTTGAAAGTATAAGTGACTCCTTTTATGCTATAGTGAAGGGGCTTCCTCTTCCATGCCTTCTCCCCTGCCACCCCTCACCCCACGCAAGAAATAATCCCTAGAGATTTCTGGGCATGTTTTAAGAAAGGTCTTTTACCTTAACAGTTCTGTCCCTAGGCTGGTACTTTTTTGAGAACTTCCTGTCTGTGCCTTCTGGAATTTGTCAGGCCAAATGACTTTATCAGTTCTTCCCTGAGCCCCTCTGAAGTGAGGACATTGAGGCAAGGTGATTAGGAGGGAGCCACTGGTCAGGGTCATGTGGAATGTCTCTGAGACCTGGGTAGAGGCTGTTAAGCAAGGAAGGCTTTGTTTGAGACCCCAAATATAGTTTGTGCCAAGCATATACCCCAACAACAGAAGGCTGTAGTTCCTGAGAGGATGATAGGCAGAGGTACCAAAAAACCTTCCTTTTTAAACCATAGCACCTGCAGACTAAATGGCCCCTGGACTGCATGCTTTTTAACATGCATATTAATTTTAAAGGTTTTCATCAAGGCATATACAGTACTTTTCTTTCAGTCTTTCTATTCTCGCTTGGCAACCACTTGCAACCAGATCTGACCAGAACTACCTCATTTTCCCCTGTGTATTCTCTACAAATCAATCCTTTGAGCACTTTTCCTTTATGAAGTTGAATCTGTTCCCAGTTTGACATGCTATGGATTGATCTTTGTCTTATTGCCTTGTTTCCCCTTAAAGAAGATTCCCTCTGAGAAAACAAAGTGGCTGCCACACAACACAGCAGGGCCTAGACCTGTGGTCAAGCTCTGGAGAGGTACTGACCTAACTGGATGCAGGTGGGAGTAGTGAGTATATTTTCTAGAACTGGCAATATTCAGATCCTGCGATATCTAGACAGTGTTGTCAAAGAGCCAGTTTGATGTCCCTGCTCCTTTTAATGGAAGAACTTGATTTCCTTTCTGGGAAGATGGTTTACCTTGTTAAAATGGGGTCACATCATGGATGGGGCAGTCACATGCTAAGATGTGTGGGCATCTCTAAAAACATGCCAGGAGATCAGATCTTCCAAGGTACATTATCAGAAACTTTATTGAAAGACCAATGAGCCCTATTCTGCTTTGGATTTTCTTGCAAGTGTCTAACCATTCAGTCACTGAATTTGGTCTGAGCATCTTCTAAATTAGATATTGTCTTCCACTGAGGGAAGGAAGTAGGGCTAAAAAATTAGGCCAGGGTCCTTTGTCTATGATAGTAATTGCCATAGGATGATGAAAGGGGTCTCAGCTAATGCTTTACTGAAGAGCTGAAGGAACCCCGGGGCAGGTATTGCTTTGGGGGGCCAGATGTTATATCTGGAGCAAAGCAGGACTTGTAAGGCAGGAGGTCAGAACTTGAAAGGAAATCTCTTCTGAAGCCTAGGGTTCAGATTTGGCCCCAGCAAGCTGCCCTGACAGCCTGTGATGACTAGGGTCTCAGGCATTCAGAGCCCCCGCCCCCTTCTCCCTTTCTGGCCTCCCTCCCTGTCTCCTCCCCTCACCAGCTGTCCCCATTCCCTAGAGCCCAGAGCAGCCAACAGCCAGATCCTGGGAGGAGCCATCCTGGGACTAGAGGGGGTGTGTTGGGGAAGGGGTGGAGGGGCAAGTGTTCAGGGATAAAGCGGCCCCAGTAGCAGGCACCCCCAGCCACTGCGTATCCTATCCCACTGGAGAACTGGGTTCCTTGCCTTGCTCATTGCTTACCCTCATCCAGGGAAAAAGATCAGCAGGGTCCTGGAGCCGCCCTGTCACTCCCCAACAGCCGTGAACTGCAGAGAGAGCCAGCAGCTGTGAACCCTCCTGAGCTGCCTGCTGCTTGAGTTGCACCATCAGGGCAATGCCAGTGGCCTGGGCGATGGCCTCGGACCCAACAGGGTCATGGGGGTCGTGCCTGACACCTTCTTAGGCCGCGAGGTGACCAGTACCAAGGGCAACGACGCTTATCTCTATATTCTTATCATGATTTACGTGTGCCTGGCTGGAGGCCTCATCCTGGCCTTCACCCGCTCCCGCAAGCTTAATGAGGCCAAGGACCAAATATCCCAGGGCTGCCCGGAACACCAGGGTGTCAAGGCAGGCGCCCTGGCCACAGCAAACGCGTAGATTGCAGCCGGTACACTGGCTGAGGGAAACCATCAGCTCGCTCCTGGGGATCTGCCCACCCTCGCCCAGGGCTCAGAGGGCATCTAGAGCCACAACTGCAGCTCAGCTTGATTGCACCTTCCTCATCTCTCTTATTATCCCTGGGCATGGTCCCTGCCTTTGCCTTTCCTCCTCTTCCATGTTTCGCCTCACCTAAGGCTCACACAGTGATGGGAAGCCAGAAAACCTTGTTTAGAAGAAGCACCATCCTACCCACTTGGGTCCAGTTTCTCCCTCTTCTCTCTCCTCTTTCCTGCTTCTCCTATCCTTGACTTCCCCTTCCATCCCCACCTCACAAATCCAGCTGCATTAAAACTGCTTCTGCTCTCTTCTCTCCAGACAGCCCACCCTCAAGCCCTCTGGGAACTGAATCCAACACATCCAACACTTGGCATTGAACTGAAGCAGTGAAGTCTATCAGAACTCATCTAACTGGCAGCTGCTCCAGGGGCTACCAAGGACTGCTCACTCTGCAGAGCCAATAGACTTGCCATCACTGCCAGGCCCTGCTGCAGCAGCTCCAGCTTCCTGTTGCCTTAGGGACAAAGACAACAAAAATGGAGAGACTTCAGTTATAATTTCCTTCCCTCCCTCTTTCAGCAGGGAGCTAGCAGAACATTAGGACCAGTCTGTGGAATAGAATGGACATAATGGGTACTGAAGGGGAAGTGGGGCACAAAGGGGAAGGAAAGACCTATGAACCAACTGTATGTTTTTTTTGCACCCAGTTGTCACCCCAAAGGTAACTTGCCTGATTTTTAGTAGCTTTTCCTTCCATTTTCTGCAATGAGTAATCATTGCTGGGTGAATCACCCCAATACTTCCAAATACTTCTCCTCTATTGCTTTAGTTGTTATGGCAGCTGTCTGCTTCATCCATGGAATGCAAGACTCAGATATTCCCTGCTCTGTAACTTGAGGAATGTCAGAGGGCAGGTAATAAAGGTTGTTTAAACAATAACCTAAGACTCTTCTCTCAAAGATCCCAGCCTTGAGACCCAGTACTATTTAGAGAAGAATTTTTGTTTTGTTTTTAAAATGACGCTTAGGGCCGAAACTGGTTTGGCTCAGTGGATAGAGCGTGGGCCTGCAGACTGAAAGATCTCAGGTTCAATTCTGGTCAAGGGCATGTACCTTGGTTGCAGGCACATCCCCAGTGGAGGGCGTGCAGGAGGCAGCTGATTGATGTCTCTCTCTCATCGATGTTTCTCTCTATCCCTCTCCCTTCCTCTCTGTGAAAAATCAATAAAATATATTTTAAAAAGAAGAAGAAGAACATGTAGCAAGAGTAGCTACAGAACTTCCCCATTGGAAAAAAAAGTGAAGTAGCCTGGGAAGAGTGATTTCCTTTACTGCCAGTCGCTTTCTTCAAACACCTTCAGGGGGTGTAAGTGTGTCTCATGCTGAAATTTCCCAGAAGCCTGGACACTCTACCACCCAGTGGAGGTGTCAACAGCATTGAAGTGATCATATTGTGCTCAGCAAAATATATATAGAGAAAAGCAAAATTAGATATTTGGCTAGCCTCCCATTTTGATAATGTATTCCTGAATAGCATGAGCTGACTGTACAAATGAGGAAAATGTTAGCCTTCTCCTTAATGTGATTCTAATAAGTTAGAGTCAGCTTTTTTTCAACCCACCCAGCAGTCTATTTCTCTCTTCTGTATAAGCAGATCCTGTTTCACTTCAGGTTCAATTATTTGCTCCATAATAATAATTAAGAAGAAGATCCACATCCTTTACTTGGAACTTGAGGTTTGGAACAAAGCCTGACTAAAAGTTGTTTTGAGTTCCAATATCTGAAAGTGTTCATAGTGAAAAAAGAAATGGAAGCTTTTCTTCCATTACAGACATAATTATGTGTTGTTAATTCACTTTTATGAGACATAAATGGGATCTCTCATTTGTTTGTATTTACCATCTTTGTTCCAATTTGCAATCTCTTTTAGAAACCAAAGATTGGCACATGATTTGTATCAACAAATACTTTCCAAACAATCTTGCCTGAATGCTAAAACAAATGTGCGGTGGTGTTGGAGAAAATGCAGGGCCAGAATCAGGGGAACTGGAGTCCAGCATTAGCTTTGCTAATTAGCAGGCTTTGATCTCAGAGTGAAATGCTTAACTTCTCTGGGCCCTGACTCCACTGGTGGGAATTTGAAGGTCAAGTGAAATAACATGTGTGGAAAGTATAGCAGCTATAGAAGCATAAGATGTTCAGTTTATATTTGCATTTTCCTTTGCTGGAAACCGAATATTGTCTCCCTAATATAAAGATGTAGACAGGAAACCAGAAGGCTGGTCAACCTTAATTACTCTGAAAGGTCAGAGCTAATCACTCACTGTTTAGTTGAGACATTGTTAGCTGAAGCAGCCTCCACCTGTTTGTCTTATGTAAATTTCTGTTATTGGAATTTCTTGCCTAAAGACTATGGGTATATCCCATAATCTTAATAAAAGGGATAGCAAAGCCAGAGCAATGGATAGTCCTTCCACTAGAGGTAGGCTTCCACCTGGCCCCCAATATTCCCAAATTAATACTTTTCTAGTCTCTTTTCATTTGTGTGTGGCCTTCTCTAGAACCCGAACCCTGAACCGGAACCCTGAACCACGCGGATGTCTTGAGGAAATGATATTTTTCGCTTAGAGCAAAGGAGAAAAAATACAACAAGAAAAAGGTGAGGGAAATTCACCGCCCGCAAAGCCCACAGACTAACTGCAGAGTCATGATCTGTAAGTAGGGTGGGAACATCTTTTTCAGCCAGGCTAATGGGGAAGAATTAGACTATAAATATAAAGTAAACTTTATTATAGACTTCTGTTTGCAATCTTAAATAATATAGTTTCTTTTTCAAATTAAAATTTTAGTTTCTATTTGGAATTTAAAATCTGTAATAAGTGAAACTCCATTGCTGAAACTGTTACAGAAAACCAGAATAATCAAACCATGCTTGGAGAGTCTGGAGTTACATTTATTATGCATGGGTCCAGAGGAAAATGTTTCTCAAATTCTGGGCACCAACATGCAGAAATTTTCTCTATTTATATGTTTTTGCCTTCTTTGTCTCCCAAATATGGGATGTTTTCCGCCCCTTTGCAAGTTCTTAAAGGGCTCCTACGTGCTGAGACCTTGAGACCGCAACCAAACACCTGGCTGGTGCCAGCACTGATAATTTTGTCCAGGGAAGGTTTAATGACCTCTCTGAAGTGAGAATAGTCTCATTTTCCTTATGTTTAAGCAAGCAAACATTTACAGAAGCCAATGGCAAGGTTAAAATTTCAAACAGCAGTTTTTCTATAAGATGGATGCTTCAAAACCGCCTCTGGAGAAATTCAAAGGTGGCAGGAGAGGGCAAGGCTATCTGCTCTATGGCAATGAGATTACTTAAGGTTTCATTTAAAAATTATAGAACTCGTAGGGAAATGAAAATCTTGGCCAAATTGGGTGTTAGTTATTACTTCGGAAAGTGAAAAAGAGAAAAAATTTGAGATCTGTTTTTATCTTTTAAGCATGAAAAGAAATTTGGCCAGATCTGTGACTAAAACTTCCCCCGAAGTAAGCAGGGTGTGGGGGGAAGGAGAGATATGTGGAGATCCAATATGAAAGCCCACTCTCCCAGTATGCTAATTTAAAATCTCCTTTCTCACCATGAAAGAGTATGTCTTGTATTTTGTGTTATTAATCTGGGACCTGCTAAATATTTGACTTGCCAGTTTTAAAAGCTCAAGATTCAAATTAAATTGGGAGAAAAATGTGATTGTGGTAATTAAATGCGTAAAGTACAAAAATGTATTTTTTAAAAAATATTTTATTGATTTTTCACAGAGAGGAAGGGAGAGGGGTAGGAAGTCAGAAACATCGATGAGAGAGAGACATCAATCAGCCGCCTCCTGCACGCCCCCCACTGGGGATGCGCCCACAACCAAGGTACATGCCCCCGACCGGAATGGAACCTGGGACCCCTCAGTCCGCAGGTTGACGCTCTATCCACTGAGCCAAACCGGTCTTGGCCGAAAATGTATTTTTGAGAAAATGTGTTTTCTCTAATAATTAGGAATTCAAAATATGTTGTTTATTGGTCTAATTAAAAAAGAAGGATTAATTCTGTGATTCCCAACTGAAAAAAAATAATATAAAGACCAGTTTAAAATCTAATTGATATCTTAAGATAATTATAAGAAGTATTATAATCTTTAAATCATATATGTATATATATATATGTATATATATATGTGTGTGTGTGTGTGTATATATATATAAAATTTGATGTTTTTTTCCATGTTAAAATTTCAAGGCTTTAACAGAGATGATTTTTGGGAAGCTCCATAAGCCCGGAGTAATACAAGAAATTTGTTTTCTCTTCTTAAAGGAAATCTTTTTAAATGTAACTGATCTAATATACTTGGAATTGCATGGAAAACTTTATCAAATAAAAATTAATAACTATATTTTAAATGTTATGAAAGTTTTGGCCTCTAAGAAGGGCAAAATGAAGTAACTAAATATTTCTTAATTCCAACAGCAGAATTTAAAATGACGAAAAGCCCGTGGCCCTCTGTATTCTTTTTTTTTAATATATTTTATTGATTTTTTACAGAGAGGAAGGGAGAGAGATAGAAAGTCAGAAACATTGATGAGAGAGAGACATCAATCAACCACCTCCTGCACGCCCCACAGTGGAGATGTGCCTGCAAGCAAGGTATCGAACCTGGGACCTTTCAGTCCGCAAGCCAAGCTGACGCTGTATCCACTGAGCCAAACTGGTCTCGGCGCCTTCTGTATTCTTTTTTTTTTAATTTTTATACATATCTCCCCATTGCCCCCCCTCCCTCCCAGGCATACCCCAACCCCCAATGTCTATGTTCATTGGTTATGCTTATAATGCATGCATACAAGTCCTTTGATTGATCTCTTATCTACCTCACCTAACTTTAATCTTCCTGCTGTAATTTCACAGTCTGTCTGAAGCTTTACTGTCTCTGTATCTATCCTTTTGTTCATCAGTTTATAATGTTCTTTATTATCCCCCAATGAGTTCGATCATGTGATGCTTCTCCTTCATTGACTGGCTTATTTCGCTAAGCATAAGGCTCTCCAGTTCCAACCAGGTTGCTGCAAATGGTAAGAATTCCTTCTTTTTAATGGCAGCATAGAATTCCATTGTGTAGATGTACCACAGTTTTCTGATCCACTCATCTGCTGACGGGCACCTAGGCGGTTTCCAAATTGTGGCTATTGTAAATTGTGCTGCTATGAACATAGGGGTGCATAAAAAAGACCACGGATAGCTATAGCAATTCTGAGAAAAAAGAATAAAGTAGGTGGGATCTCAATACCAGACTTCAAGCTATACTACAAAGCAACTGTTCTCAAAACAGCCTGGTACCGGCACAAGAACAGACACATAGACCAATGGGATAGAATAGAGAACCCAGATATCCACCCAAACCACTATGCTCAATTAATATTTGACAAAGGAGGCATGAACATTCAATGGAACCAAGATAGCCTCTTCAATAAATGGTGTTGGGAAAATTGGACAGATACATGCAAAAAATTGAAACTGGACCACCAACTTACACCAAATACAAAAATAAACTCAAAATGGATACAGGACTTAAACATTAGAAGGGAAACCATAAAAATACTAGAGGAATCCACAGGCAGCACAATCTCAGATATATGCCGAAAGAACTTCTTCACTGATACTGCTCCAAAGGCAATGGAAGCTAAAGAAAAAATAAACAAATGGGACTACATCAAAATAAAAAGCTTTTGCACAGCAAAAGAAACCATCAACAAAACAACAAGAAAGATCAATGCATGGGAGAACATATTTGCAAATGCTATCACTGATAAAGGTTTAATATCCAAAATCTACAACCAACTTATACAACTTAATAAAAGGAAGATGAAGGATCCAATAAAAAAAATGGGCAACGGACCTAAATAGAACCTTTTCAAAAGACCACAGAAGGAAGGCCAAGAGACACATGAAAACATGTTCAAAGTCATTAATCATCCGAGAGATGCAAATCAAAACGACAATGTGATACCATCTTACACCTGTCAGAATGGCAATCATCAACAAATCAACAAACGACAAGTGTTGGCGAGGATGCGGAGAAAAAGGAACCCTTGTTCACTGTTGGTGGGAATGCAGACTGGTGCAGCCACTGTGGAGAACAGTATGGAGTTTCCTCAAAAAACTAAAAATAGATCTCCCATTTGACCCTGTAATACCACTCTTAGGAATTTATCCTAAGAAATTACAAACACCAATCAGAAAGGATTTATGCCTTCTGTATTCTTAATTAAGCTAGAGGCGAGGCAACATTTGTGCCTTGTGAATCAGATGTAAACGTTTACTAAATTTGCTTTGCTTTTTAAATGAAGATACCTACTTTAATTACTTAAATAAATTAACTTTTTAAATTAAAATCAAGGTTTTCAGCTAAATGAAAAGCCAATGTCTTTGTAAACAATTTGATTAAGTATTCTAATAAAGTAACTAAGACCTTGTCTATACAAAAAGAAATTGACAGCCAGTTTGAAATTGAATTGCCATGGCCCAGAGCAAAGAATATCCTTACATGATATCATTCTACAATGTCATTATAATTTTTGATATTTTACAACAGCATATTGTACCATTATCCTAAACAAATTTACAATCTAATTCTTTGAATGTTTTTCAGCGATTTTAAAATGAACATGAAAGGAATTAAGGCAATGGGAAGGTACTTGAGCATTCTATATTGGCCCTTTTTGCACGTTTTGCCAAGAACCCTCTTCTCACATCCAATTGCCCTCAGCTGTTGCCTGAGCTTTCTGTTCATGCTGAGGTTGAAGCCTCGTGGTGGCTGCTACTATGGATCTGTCTCTCGCCAAATGGTGTGAGCTGGGCCCTTCCTGGAGAAGGAACTTGAATTCCCCGAGATTTGTGATCAGTACCGGAGCCCCACTAGCAGGCAAGGGAATCCCAAGGCAGGTGCTTAGGCATGGAGGCCATGGGGCATAAGCTACCAAGGAAACAGAACTGAACCTCACAACACCCTGCTTGGCCCCGGAGGATGACTGGTTATCCAGAGACAGGTAAGATTCCTCAAGGAAGAAAAAACCTAAGACAGGCACAGTCGCAGAGGGGCAATCAGGAGAGAACTTGGGGATCAACAGAGGTGGGGCACAGTCCCTCACTCCCCAAGCAGGGGCTTGAACTTTCAGCCCTTCTGAAGGAGGTCTCCTGCCCCATGGCTGCCTCGCTTCCCACGCCCAGCTCAGATCGGGAGCCAGGTAACAGACAGACTTGGCTGACAGCAGATACCCTATATCTAAATCCAGCCTAGCATCAGGAATGCTCAGAGCCTACTCAAGAATGCAAATAATCCTTTCCACTAATATTTACAGGGTAAACTAAGATTATTGTTAGAGTATTAAATTTGACAGTAAAATAGTAGTCAAGTTTTCAGATTAATTTAAATTGGTTAATTGAAATAAGTGAATATTCAAGAAAATTTAATTGTACTGGGCAAAAAGTTGTTCCTAAAGTATTAACTAAAATTTCTATTGGTAGTTCATCTTGTGGTAAAATTTCTTAACATGTACTAAACCTAAAGCAGTCATATTTTTGTGCAAGAAAATTAAAATTTTAAAGTTATCAAGACTGTATTATAAAAATTTTCCAAAAGCCTTCTAATTATTAAAGTAAAAAAAGGGGGGGATAGTGGAGTAATATTATGTAAGGGAAAATATCCTGAAAGTAAATTACATCTGGAAAAAATTGTTTTACTTTGAAAATTAATTTTCATTTGTAATGCTAACAAGCAAGACACCCGTGGAAAACACACATGGTATCAAAATAAGCCAAACTAAAATCATTCAGGCAAAAATAAAAAGGATCCCAATTCAAATTTATAGAAAAGATTCTTTTATTAACTTTTGGTCGAGAATATATTTGTATATTTTCATAAAACAACTCCCAGACCATGTGGATTTCTACAACAGAGAGGAATTGACAGAAATTCTCCAGCTATGAAGAGGAGAGGAGAAACAGTCCAGAGATGGAAGACGCTGACAACACCTTGCCATACTAGCAGTCAGCAGCTGTGCGTCACTGCAAGTTGCCCAGGAACAAACCAGAGAGTTTCAGACCTGCATTGCCACCATTTGTCCACCTTCCAGATATCATTGCTGACATGTACACAAAAAAAACTGTTGGACATTGAAACTGGGACTCAAAAAACTGTTGGCCCAGAAAGAAACTTGCTAGACTGATT
This sequence comes from Lasiurus cinereus, assembly GCA_011751065.1. Taxonomy (NCBI): domain Eukaryota; kingdom Metazoa; phylum Chordata; class Mammalia; order Chiroptera; family Vespertilionidae; genus Lasiurus; species Lasiurus cinereus. Next base: position 9,331,173 of record JAAGEH010000031.1, read on the forward strand.
TATTTACCTCTCAGCCTAGCCACTGTTGCTTGTCTCATTTTTTGTTCTTATGTGTTTATTTCTAGGCTGCAGATGCAAGATTTTTTTAAAGGAAAGAAATGAGGGAGATGCCGGAAACCGAACATTGTCTCACTAATAGAAAGATATGGACAGGAAACCAGAAGGCTACTCAATCTTAATTTCTCTAAAAGGTCAGAGCTAATCACTCACTGTTTAGTTGAGACATTGTTAGCTGAAGTAGCTTCCACTTGTCTTATGTAAATTTCTATTATTGGAATATCCTGCCTAAAGGATATGAGTGTATCCCATAGTCTTAATAAAAGGGATAACAAGGCCAGAGCAGTGAGTACTCCTCCCACTAGAGGTGGGGTCCCACCTGGCCCCCCAATATTCTCAAATTAATACTTTTCCAGTCTCTTTTCATTTGTGTGTGGCCTTCTCCAGAACCTGAACCCTGAATTAGAACCCTGAACCACCTGGGATGTGAAAAGAGTTCCCACATTCCTTTGGGAAATTGTGTGGGGAAGAGGGAAGAGTAAATTTTTTCATTATGTAAAGTTTACTTTCATTGCTTAAAAAGATGATTGCAGAGACTTGGCCACTAGTTGCCAGGTTTCTTAGCCTAATTCCCCCATTCTCAGAATCATGGACGACCAGGAATCTGTGCATAACTGTTTCGCCATCCTATTCTATTTCATTTCCCTAAATGTCTACAGTGCCTTTAACAGATTATGACAATAATATTGTATTTTCAAAGCTCCACCAGGACTTGAGTATAGACTTTGAAGAAATAGGCCGGTAACTGAGAGAGGGCATAAGGGAAGAGAATGAATGGAAAGAATAACAGGCTGTGGGCTTTCGGAGGGAAGTGGGGAAAGAGCAATTTAAAGTGCTCTGAATGTAAGGGAGCATGACTGAGGACCAAGGGTGAATAAGTTAAATTGGTCAATAGTCAATCTTAGGTGAACTTGAACCATTCTTCAAAGTGGCCTTAGGAGACATTAGATGGGCAGTCATCTTTCAGCCCCTTTTGTTACTTGACACAACCTACAGTCTGTCCAGAAAGCCAAATAATGCTATTAATTTAACTCTTCTTTCTGTGCAAGATGTCAGAAAATGGGACCAGGTTATGCAATGAGTCCCTCATCAGTTGTGATTTGCAAAAGGGCAAGGTCTTGGTGGCTTTGGCTTCATCCTCTGTAAAGAGTGCAAATTATACAGGGGGATATCTCATAGCTGCTGGCTAGGGCCTTACTTCATTCCGTGTCAATGCATATCATAGTGAGGAATAGAACTGGTGGGTTGAATTCCTGAGGGACACTTTGCATAATAGGCTTTTATATAGATAGATACACTATATATATATATATATATATATATATATATATATATATATATATATATATATAGTGTTAAAATATACACAATGTAAAATTTACCACCTTAGCCATTTGTAAAAGTGTACAGATTAGAAGTGTTAAGTACATTCCTGTTATGGTGCCACAGAAAAAGGCAAGCACTAAATTACTTTATATAGAAGCAGCAAGACTTAATCATTGCTTCAGATGACTCCTTCTCTAGGATATCCATATTTTATACTAGATCACTTAGAACAATGTGAGGGTGAGATCCAAAAACAATAACTCTAGGGTTGATCTCAGTGGAATCTAGGAAAGATATCTTGAAATGTTTACATTTTGGGGGTGTACTGTACTTCCCATAGCTTCTCAAATCACATTCTACGTTTTGTGCCTTTTTTTTTAAAAAAAGGAGCAATTAGTTTTTAAAAATTATTTATTTTAAAGAGAGTGGGAGAGAGAGAGAGAGAGAGAGAGAGAGAGAGATGACTGGGGATTGAACATGCAACCTGGGTATGACCTGCCACCTTTTGCTGTATGAGACAACACTCTAACAAACTGAGCTACTTCAGCTGGGGAAAATAACATCTTACTCTTACTGTCAAATGCTCTTAGAACTCTGGGGAGGTCTATGGTGTCCATATATGACTGCATTTCAGTAGAAATTTGCGGAATTCCCATATATCTGATCCACAAGATGCCCATTCACATAAACACCTCAGGTTCCTGGAAAGGCAGAGGATCTCCCCTTGGCTCTTTTTAGGACCTAGATGTGATCTAGTAGAAGTTGTAACTCCAGCAGACCTGGAAAAGAAAGAATGGAGTCAATGGGCATGTTAATTTTGCTATTCTCGTGAGACCAATCCTCTGGAGGTACTGTGGTCAGGACCAGACCTTGCCAAAACTGTAGGATTGATATTTATCTCATTTTTACTTCTGTTTCAAGCTTCCCCCTGCTCTCTGAAATTCCCAGTCCCAGTTCTCTGAAATTGTCCCTTCCCTACTGCCAGGGTCCAATGACCTTATTCATTTTCATTTAAACTGCTATTCTTTCCAGTGATGATCCAATGAATAAATCTTTAATGGTGGTTTTAAGATATTGAGTAAGGGAGATAAGTATGAAAGAGGGAGGGAGTTTCTTCTAAGACTCTCAAATCTGATATGGGTAAGGTTGCTCTGGCAGCCACTCATTGTGCTAAGCTTAAGGACAGAGCTTTGGTATTTTCCTTATCCCCATTACTTTTAGAGGTGTTGGGAGGACTGCAACCGTCAACCAACTAGGAGAACACCTGCATTTCCATGTGAATAATCTAGGGTGGAGGGTGGGATGGGGATGAAGATAGAAATAACTGAGAGAGGCAGAAGGGGAAAGAAGCCCTTGGCCTGCTCCCCAGTTAGATCTCTGTCCATTAGACACTGGAGGGGACTATTTGGGGTTAATGAAGGAAGAAATATTAGAATGGATCCCCTGAAGACTGATTCCTATTTTTTCCTGCCATCTTCCTATACAACTCTACCAAAGCAAGACCATAGTCAAATGACAAGCCCTGCTTAGAGGAGGCTGCTCTGGAAATCAGCTGGGTTCATCTTTATCCCATATCCCAAGTAACTGGCACCATCCCTTGGTGGTTTTGGCTTTTCCTCTAGCAAGTCCAGGGCACTGGTCAATTCAAGAACCTTTACCCTTTGACTTTTTCCATCATCCATTAAAGCAGACTATTATACTACATGGGACATGAGCTCCAGAGCCATATTGCCTGGGTCCAAATCTGTGGTTTGCCTTTCACCAGCTGGGTAATATCAGGAATGTTACTTAACCTCCAAGCCTCCTTTCCACATCTGTAAATTGGATGTAAGAAATACTCCCTCCCTCCCAGGGTTGTTGTAAAGATTGAGTAGTTAACATAGTGCCTAGCTCAAGGTAAATATTTAGTAATGGTAGTTTTCAGTCTTGCCCAAATCTATTACAGTAGAGTTATCATCTACACCACACATGAAAACTGCTTTGTCATGGTCACCAATGACCTGCATATTGGCAAATCTAATGCTTAGTTCTTAGTACTCATTTTCTATGACTACTTAGCAATATTTAATGCAATTGATCATCATTCATTGAAACTTTTCTCTTGACTTCAATAATACCTCAGGATCCTGGTTTGCCTCCTTCTTCACCAGTCCTTTTCTTTCTTAGTCTCCTTTGCTGGCTCCTCCTCATCTCCTCAACCTTTCATTGTTGAGGTCTCCATTCGGGGACCTCTTCTTTTTACCATCTATTCTCTTTATTTTGGTGATGTCAACTAGTTCCAACATTCAAAATGTCATCTTCATATGTAAATATCATATTTACAATAATGATACTCAAATTTTGTATATATTTTTTACTCTTGAAACTCCTACTCTGAGCTCCAGACTTGCATATCTGACTGCCTACCAAACATCTCTACTTGGGTATCTAAACCTGTCTCAAGATTAGCATATCCAAATCAGAACTTATGAGTCCCTTACCCCTAAGTTCTTCAACTTGAAAAAGAATAAAGGATCTGGGAACTAGTCTGACATTTACATGTAATCCTCACTAGTATTGGTAAGAAGCTGGTCTTTTATTCACAAGTAAGGCATGTTATATTCCTGTTGGATATAAACTCTCACAGAACAACAACATCAGATTAGTCTAATGATAAGAAATGTCTCTGTGAGCATTATAGAATGATACAAAAGACCATTTCATAATGTTATCTAAGTACATACAAAAACTAGGTTACTGTGAAACTCACAAAATACTAACTGTTATTTCTCCCTGGCTAATCTGATAACTGCTACTTCTTTACCCATTCAGCTTTAGACTCACTCTACCTTTTCTTCATTCTACATAAGATTTATTAAGATAGCCAATCATAGCCGTGGCCAGGTAGCTCAGTTGATTAGAGCATCATCCTGATACGCCAAGGTTATGTGTCCCATCCCCCATCAGGGCACATACAATAATTAACTAATGAATGAATGAATAAGTGGAATAACAAGTCTCTCTCCTCTCTCTCTCTCAAAAGAAAAAATATGATACCGAATCAAATAATTATCCTTACTTCCTAATAGCATCCAATCCAGAGTGAATACTTGCTTCCTTTGATCCATCCTATAATCACCTAACATTAGCTCCAATTCAATAAAAAGTCCTTTCTAGCAACTTTTACTTAGATTCTATGGTTCTCCATGGTGTGAAATCTCTCTTGGTGCCATGAGTAATATATCCAACTTGTTCAATTACAGGTTTGTTCCTGTTGGTCATTGGCTAGAGGACATTGACACATTAATCCTTCCCATTTTTTTGTGTGTAAATAATTAAGCCAAAATAGGTGTCATAATGCTTATACTCTTTCCCTCACCCTTCCATATTCAATTTAGGAACTAAGTCTTTTTACTCTATCTTCAAAAGGGATTCTACATATGATCATTTCTCATCATCTCTACTTCTACCACCCTAGATATACCACACATCATTTATAATTAACATAACACTTCTTAACTGGTCTTCTTTATTTACCCTTGTACCCCTGAAGTCAGTTGTTTACACAATAGACAGAGCAATATTAAAGCATTAAGCAGACTGTGTCCCATCTTTACCTAAGCCCCTCTATTGGATTAACCATACAATTAGAATAGAAATCCAATTCCTTATCATGGTCTACCAGGCCCTACTGACTCTTGCCAACTTCTCTAAACCTCATCTCCTAATACCATTCATTCTTGTTCAATAAATTTAAGTTACACTATCTTCTTGCTGCTCCTTGAACACATCAAGATCCTTTGTATGTTCTATTTCCTCTGCCTGTAATATTCTTCCTCCACATTTTCTCATAGCTCTTTCCTTTTCATTATTTGGGGTCTCAGTTCAAATGCCACTTCCCCAGAGGCTGTCCTTGACCAATTTAGTTGCTCCTTTCTCTCTGTCCCTACCCTATTCTTTATCCCACAACCCTATTTTAACTTCATAGCAGAAGTCAAAGGTATCTAAAAATATCATATTTGTTTGCTTACTAGTTTATTATCTATCAGCCTCCCTCTTATGGGCTGTAAATTCCATGAATGCCAAAAATTTTAGGTCTATTTGAAATATTTATAATTTATTTTTATAACTTTTTTGAGATATAGTTAATATAAGAAAGTGCACACATTTAAAATATATAATGGTTTGTTTTTGACATATTCATGCACCTGTGAAATCATCACCAAAATTAAGTTAATAAATATCCACCACAAATAGTTTCTTTTTTTAATATATTTTATTGATTTTTTACAGAGAGGAAGGGAGAGAGATAGAGAGTTAGAAACATCAATGAGAGAGAAACATCCATCAGCTGCCTCCTGCACACCTCCTACTGGAAATGTGCCCACAACCAAGATACATGCCCTTAACCAGAATCGAACCTGGGACCTTTCGGTCCACAGGCTGACGTTCTATCCACTGAGCCAAACTGGTTTCGGCACAAATAGTTTCTTTGTGATGCTTTCTGCCTTCTTTCTACTGGTTCAGAAAATTAATGATTTGCTTTTTGTTGCTATAAATTTGCATTTTCTAGAATTTTATTTAAATGTAGTCATGCAGTGTGCACTTTTACTCAGCATACTGATTTTGGGATTTACCCATGTCCTCATATGAATCAATATTTATTTTCTCCTTATTACTGAATAATTTCAGGATGTATCATAATTTATTTGTCCTTCTGTCTGTTGAAGGGTAGATATTTGGGTTGTTTCCCATTTTCCACAATGATAACCAAAGATCCTATGAACATTTGTGTACAAGTCCTTGTGAGGATATATGCTAAATGCAGGGATTTTGTTTGTCTGGTTCTTTAAAACATCTTCCACGTCCAGGCAATTATATAGTATTTATACAGTATATGGTAGTTAAATATCTGTTGAATAAATGAGTGGGTCTCTTTTTAGGAATGGATATTTCCACTGTTTTTGTGGTTACCTAAGAATCCTTTACCACCCTAACTTTTGTCCTCTTCTTGCCTTTCTAATCTGCAAGAAGGGTGACCCCTTGAAGGTGACTCTTTTCATTCTTGGCTGTTAGAGAAACCCTGCTTATTGGGTTCACTGCCAATGCATGCTCTACTCTAAGATGGCCACTCTGGCTGTTCAACAATCCATTCATTCCTCACTTGCTGACTCCCTATCGCATTCCTTACAGCAACTGCTCCAAACTTCCTGCTGTCTCCTCAAGCCCCCAGTCCCATCTTCCCCTAATTCTCAGGAGATGACTTCACCTCTTTCATTACTGAGATGCTTGAGGCCACCTGACAGGAACTTCTTCAACTTCCATCTGAGACATTTCCACATAGCCATCTCAAATGCTTCTGACTCTCAGGAGGATGTGTTCTTCACCTTGCCAGGGTTAAGCTCTCTGCCTGTGTGCTTGATCTTAGCCTCAACTTTAATGATATTAATAACAACAGTAGCAGCACAAAATGTACTTAGCTCTCAATATGGACCACGCATAGGGCTAAAATCTGAGAAAACATATCTCTGATTTTTATTCAAAAACTATGTCTTTAACATGTATTATTTCTTCCCCCGCCAAGCTTAAAAAATCATTTTAAAATAAAAGTATGCAAATGCTAAGCACTTGTAATGTGCTATTGAATTTAATCTCACAGTCAGATTGTAGCATAATGCTTAAAAAAGAAACAGATAAGGACACTGGATCAAAAAGTTTAAGTAACTTTTTGTGTCATATAGCTAATAAGTGGTAAAGTTAGGATTTGAGCTAAAATCTAAAATCAGAACTCTCCCTTTCTTCCCTTGAAGTTCAGAGGATTCTCTTAACTCTCCTCCTCAGTTCATGCCCAGTTATCATTTTTGGCCAAAATATAAAGCAACTATAAGAAAAACTAAAATAAAGGGGAAGAGAGACACACTAGGGGAAGACATTAAATATCTTGCCAGACTAAAGAGTTTGAACTTCATTCTGTAGACAGTGATTCCCAAACTTTAGTAAGCTCTCTGAGAAGTGCTTGTTAATAGGGCAGATTCCCTGGTTCTACTTTCAGACATATGGGATCAGTACCTTTGATGGTAGGCCAAAATGGAAGCATAAAAACTAGTTAGGAGGCTATGGCAGAATTTCAGAGGAGATGGCAGTGACTAGGGAGGTGGAGAGACATGGGCAGATTCTTTAAACTGTGGTAAAATACACTTACCATAAAATTACCATTTGAACCACTTTAAATTGTACAATTCAGTGACATTTAGTATATTCACATGGTGTGCAATTAGCACTTCCATCAATTTTGAAACATTTAAAATTATTATTGAATTTATTGGGGTGACATTAGTTAATAAAGTTACATAGGTTTTAAGTATACAATTCTATTGAGAGTGCTATACTAAGTGAAATAAGCCAATCAGATAAAGACAAATACCATATGATTTTACTTATATGTGGAATCCAGTCAACAAACAAATAAGCAAGCAAACTAGAAACAGACTCATAGATACAGAGAACAGACTGATAGCTGTCTGAGGGAAGGTGGGTTGTGGGGACTGGAAGAAAAAGGTGATGATATTAAGTAAAACAAACCACAGTCAACAATATGATGATTATCAGAAAGGAAGAGGGGTGGGGGAGGTAGAAGAAGGTAAAAAGGGGGATAAATGGTAAAGGAGACTTCACTTTGGGTGGCAAACACACAATACAATAAACAGATTTTGTAATTTCAGTACATTTTCATCAACCACATTAGAGAATTTGAAAAGGTAGACCTGGCAGGGCTATGCAACTGATAGAATATCAATGATGAATGAGAGGGGTGGGTCAAGCTAATTAGGTTTGGATGGCATGTTGATCAGGATAATAGTGATCTCTAAAAGATGAGTAAATAGAAAGAATCTTGCATAGGTAGCAATGAAGAAGACATGAAGATAATTATGGACATGAGTTTCTCAGAGACTTTCAGGGGAAGATATGAAGCAACCAGTTAGAGTGAATCTGGATAATAGGTGAAAGTCAGGGCCTGAGGGTCCAGACTTTATAATAGCAAACACTTACAGGAGGCTCACTACTTACCAGACTCTGGTCCATGATCTCAATAAATCCTCATGTTATATATGAACAAACAGAGGTATAAAATAACTCACCAAAGTTACTAGCATGTGACAGAGGGGGGATTGGAACTCAAGCAAAATGACTTTAGCGTCAGTGTTTATAAATATTATGCTATACTACCTCTCACAAAGGCCATTTCATCTACAGAGGGATAATGCTGAATCTAGGAGAATAAAGGCAAGGCTGAGGGTAAAGTCTTAAGGAAAATCTTAGGGTCTTGAGATCATCTATGACCATACTTGAGTCACCAACCTCTTTGACTCACCGAATCACTTAAGACTTGCCTCAAATCATGATGTTAAACTCAAACTGTAGCAGCTTAAGACTGATGGTCCTTCAACTCATTACCTAAATAGTGAAACAGGTACAGCTTGTGAGAGCTCCATATGTGAGTAACTAGATAGAGAATCAGAACTTTGAAGGAGAAATGTCTTATCACAGACCATTCCCTGGCTTGGTTCCTCTAAGCATCTAAGAAAGCAAATAAACTCTAACATTTCTTGGAATTAGGTATCTAATGAGATTTCCCCACTTGCAAGACAGGAAATTCATTCTCTCTCTCTCTCTCTCTCTCTCTCTCTCCACTTAAAAGCCTCCACAAACCCCCATACAAATATTATCTTTTAAAATGAGAATATAATAGAACACTCACAATACCCAAACTCTCCTAAACATTATTGATTTATTATTTCAGGATTTTTAATACATTTGAGGATCTTGTAACATCTCAGATTGCAGACACATCTATTGTGCAGGTCTGTATCTCTACAAGCTGTAGAAAAGTTTTCAGAATCTTCATCAAACTCCAGTCATTCATTGAAAGTTGGTTTTTGAAGAGGACCTAGGGTTGAAAAAAAGTGTTGTGTTTGCTTTTCTTTCTTAAGAAGGGAGAGGCTTGAATATGTTTCAATACTGAGAGGAGAGTCAACACACAGGTAGAGGTGAAGGTACAGGAAAGAGATGGAGGATAATAGCTGGAGCTGGGTCCCAGAGTGAGTGGAATGGAATTCTTGGGACCTATTCCTCTCTCTTTGTGATAAAAAGGGGAAGGAAGCTCTAGATAGGGCCCTACCTAGTTATATGATTTAGGAAGGGTGGGAAAGGAAGTTCAACATTCCCACTTGACAGTTTTTATTCTCACTGTGAAATGAGATTGCAGGGAAATGAAGGATGATGCTCACATATTTGGTAAAAAAAAAATATATATATATATATATATATATATATATATATATATATATTAAATTGTCATTGTGGAGAAGATTTGAAAGAGCTAATTAGAAAATCCCTAATATTGTACGACAGCAGGAGAGCCCTTTTGAGATTGGTAGGCATGACTGTTAGTATGGGACAGGCAGCTTATTTGTGTATAGAAAAACACATGGGACATAGCAACAGGCATGGAGAAAGTTTTCTTTTAAGTGGAGATAAATATTTCTACTTTTTCTTGGTAACGAGAAAGGTAGTAGATTAGAACTGAGAAGACCTGGGTTCAAGTCCAATGTTTCATCATCTTCTGTGTGTCATGGGAGAGCTAATGACACCTTTTACATGTATTATCTACTTCAAAAGGCTGTTATATGAAAAAAAGAAGATGGAGAATGACAAAATCCATACACAAAACATGAAATTGGCAAAACCAAAGAAAGTGAAAATAGCTGCAAAATAAACATTTGAAAGATAAATTGTGGGAAAATATAAAAGACAAAAGTATTTACAATACATATTACAATGAACTTATTATACAAAGAACTTTACAATTCAAAAAGAAAAAAGAAAATTGGGGAAAAAGAATGAGTAGGTTAGTAACATAAGAACTACAAAAGGCCATACATAAAGAAAAGCCCAGTGTAAGCAGAAGGAAGGAAATAGTAAAGATCAGAGTGCAGATAAACAACATAGAGACAAAAGAAACAATTCGAACGATCAACAAAACCAAGAGCTGGTTCTTTGGAAGGATAAACAAGATTGATGGACCGCTAGCCAGGCTCACCAAGAAGCAAAGAGAGAGGACCCAAATAAACAAAATCAGAAATGAAAGAGGAGAAATAACAACAGACCTCACCGAAATACAAAGGATTGTTAAAAAATACTATGAACAACTCTATTCCAACAAACTGGACAACCTGCAAGAAATGGACATATTCCTAGAAAAATATAACCTTCCAAAATTCAATCAGGAAGAATCTAAACATCTCAATAGGCCAATAACTATGGAAGAAATTGAAGCAATCATCAAAAAGCTTCCAGTAAACAAAAGCCCGGGACCAGATGGCTACACAGGAGAGTTTTACCAAACATTCAAGGAAGAATTAAAACCTATCCTCCTCAGACTATTCAAAAATATTCAAGAAGAAGGAACACTTCCAAACACCTTCTATGAAGCCAGCATCACCCTAATACCAAAACCAGATAAAGACAACACAATGAAAGAGAATGACAGGCCAATATCCCTCATGAACAAAGATGCCAAAATCCTCAACAAAATTCTAGCAAATCAGATCCAGCAGTACATCAGAAAGATCATAAACCATGACCAAGTAGTATTTATTTCAGGAAGGCAAGGATGGTACAATATCCACAAACCAATAAACATGATACATCACATAAACAAATTGAGAGACAAAAATCACATAGTCATATCAATTGATGCAGACAAAGCATTTGACAAAATCCAACACCTTTTCTTGATAAAAAATCTCAGCAAGGTGGGAATAGAAGGTTCATACCTCAACATAATAAAAGCCATCTATGATAAACCCACAGCTAACATCATACTCAATGGGCAAAAACTAAAAGCATTTCCCCTAAAAACAGGAACAAGAAAGGGATACCCACTCTCACCTCTCCTGTTCGACATTACTGAAAGTATTAGCCATTGCAATTAGACAAGAGAAGAAATAAAAGGCATCCAAATTGGAAAAGAAGAAGTAAAACTGTCCTTATTTGCAGATGACATGATACTGTACATAAAAACCTGAAAGACTCCATCCAAAAACTAATAGACTTAATAAATAAATTCAGCAATGTAGCAGGATACAAAATTAATGCCAAGAAATCTATGTCATTTATGTACACTAATAGTGAAATTACAGAAAGAGAGACTAAAAAAGCAATCCCATTTACCATCGCATCAAAAAAATTAAGATACCTAGGAATAAACTTAGCTGAGGTAAAAGATCTATATGCAGAAAAATACAGGACACTGAAAAGAGAGATAGAGGAAGATGTAAACAGATGGAAGAGCATACCATGCTCATGGATTGGAAGAATTAACATCATTAAAATATCCATATTACCCAAAGCAATCTATAGATTCAATGCACTACCCATTAAAATACCAAGAACATATTTCACAGATCTTGAAAGATTCATCTGGAACAAAAAAAAAAGACCCCGAATAGCCACAGCAATCCTGAGAAAGAAGAATCAAGTAGGTGGAATCTCAATACCAGATTTTAAGCTATATTACAAAGCAACTGTTCTCAAAACAGCCTCGTACTGGCACAAGAACAGACATATAAACCAATGGAATAGAATAGAGAACCCAGATATCCACCCAAACCACTATGCTCAATTAATATTTGACAAGGAGGCATAAACATACAATGGAGTCAAGACAATAAATGTTGTTGGGAAAATTGGACAGATATATGCAAAAACATGAAACTAGACCACCAACTTACACCATAAACAAAAATAAATTCCAAATGGATACAGGATTTAAACATAAGAGAGGAATCCATAAAAATACTAGAGGAATCCACAGGCAGCAAAATCTCAGATATATGCCAAAGGAACTTCTTCACTGATATTGCTCCTAGGGCAATGGAAGCTAAAGAGAAAATAAACAAATGGGATTACATTAAAATAAAAAGTTTTTTTCCAACAAAACAACAAGAAAGCCCACTATATGGGAGAACATATTTGCAAATGTTAGCACTGATAAAGGTTTAATCTCCAACATCTACAGCCAACTTATACAACTTAATAAAAGGAAGATAAATGATCCAATAAAAAATGGGCAATGGACCTAAATAGAACCTTTTCGAAAGATGACAGAAGGAAGGCCAAGAGACACATGAAAACATGCTCAAAGTCACTAATTATCCTAGAGATGCAAATCAAAACGACAATGCAATACCATCTCACACCTGTCAGAATGGTAATCATCAACAAATCAACAAAGGACAAGTGTTGGCAAAGATGCGGAGAAAAAGGAACCCTTGTGCACTGCTGGTGGGAATGCAGACTGGTGCAGCCATTGTAGAGAACAGTATAGAGTTTCCTCAAAACACTAAAAATGGAACTCCCATTTGACCCAGCAATCAATCCCATGCTTAGGAATATATCCTAAGAAAGTAGAAACACCAATCAGAAAGGATTTATGCACCCCTATGTTCATAGCAGCACAATTTACAGTAGCTATAATTTGGAAACAGTCTAGGTGCCCATCAGCAGATGAGTGGATCAGAAAATTGTGGTACATCTACACAATAGAATACTATGCAGCAGAAGCAAGTGAGGCCGGCACTGTCAGTGGGTGTGAGCATTGGCTGCTGTGTCGATCACCCCTCATGAGCAGGAGGAGGTAGAGAAGCCTTCAGGCGTGATCAGGGCCGGGGGCCACCACTCACACCTGCTGACAGCACTGAGCGATTGGGACCAGTGCCGGGAGCTGGCAGCCACTATGAGCAGCAGCTCCGATGCCAGCTGCAGGTGCAAGCAGAATCAGTGCCAACAGTGGGTGTGAGGGGGGCCATCACCAGCAGCAGATACGAGTGACAGGTAGTACTGTGGCGCATGGGAGCAAAGACTATTCACCAGAGGCTAGCCCCAATGACAGCGACTGGCACCCTGCTTTGTTCTGGTGCCCCTGCTCATCTGCTCCACAATACTGATGTAGCCAATGCCTGCTATGTTCTGTGCACGCCCCCTGGTGGTTAGTGCACGTCATAGCGACCAGTTGTTCAGTTGTTCTACCATTTGGTCTATGTATATTAACCTTTCATTATATAGGATGAGTCTGTTTCTATTTTGCTAGAAAATTGAAGACAAAAATAATTTAAGAAATATCCACAGCAATGACTGATCCAAGTTCTTTAAAATATATCTCAGAGATGAATGATTTCTTGGTGTAGCTGTTAGACTTGAATATGGATATAATGTTGAAAAATACAAGGACTTGGTACCTGATAATAAAAAAAAATGCTAACAATGCAGCTAAAAATGCAAAGCCAGTTATCATTTTTGAGGTAAACATTTTTAAAAATATGTTTTTATTGATTTTAAAGGGAAAGGGAGAAGAAGAGAGAGAAACATTGATAAAAAAGAACCATCCTTGGGTTGCCTCCTGCATGCTCCCTACTGGTGATCCAGCCTGCAACCAGGGACCTCTTGATGCATGAGATGAAGCTCAACCAAGTGAACCATACCAGTTGGTTGAGGTAAAAAATTTTGATTTTAAGCTCGTGCAATGGCTTTAACTAATGTTCTGATTCTGTGTCATGATGATTACCTGGTAATGCTAAGGCAATTTGCATTTTGATCCAGGAATGCCTGACACAGGATGCAGTTGCTAAAACAAACCAAATAAGAGAGATTGTCTGTTGCTTTAGATAAGCATATTCTTGCTTTTGATACCAGAGATGCAGTTCTTGCTAAGCTGCTCAATTTCTACAATTGCTGCGTACAGACGAGCTCAGAGAATTACAGACAAAAATGAATGAAACCATAATAGCAGTTTGGGCAATTATTTTCCATCCAAAGACAGACTACAGACTGGGGAAAGCTGGAAGATTACCATTTTGGGGTTTCAGCCTCTCACCTACCTAACACAATTGAGAACCATGTATGCTCTGGCATGTGTTTGGAAATCAAATGTCAAATTTTTTAAGGGGAAATTTTCAGAAAATTGACTATGTGATAGAGATTTACCATCATTGCTATTTCTTTAATAAATTTTGGGAAAGTGGGGGGAAAAAACCACTGATCACACATGCTATTTGAGTTGAAAATATCACAGACTACTATGCTATTGCACACATGGTTGTTTCAACATAAAGGTATAAATAATCAAATACTTCAATGTTACTTTAGTGAAACCATAAGCATGTACATGTTGAAAAATGAATTAGATAATTCCTCACAATATTTTTTTTTTACCAGGGTGAGAGCAGTAAAGTTTAGGTTAAACGCTGATGGGGAATCACAGTAAGGAGAGAACTAAGTTCTAGACCATTATACTACCAGAGAGGTATGGCTCACATTCAAACTTTCATCTCTTTAAACATATCTTTGGGTACATAAAACTATATATAAGATGCACATATCAATAAAGGAAAACATTTCATAATAATAGAATAAATACCCATGAATTTAGCACCTAACTCAAGTAATAGAACATTATTAATAATTTACATCTATCTAGCTATCCTATCCCACTCTCTGTAAACCTTGAACATTTGGGTTGCCACCAAATATTTGCTGTTATAAACAGTACTTATATGAACATTTCTATTTTTGAATCCTGGCACACATGTGCGAGAGAACAGACCAATGAGTGGAATTCATGAATTGTGGAATATACAAATACAAAATTATGCCAACTTGTTTACCAAAGTCATTGTAACTGTTGACAATCATAGCAGAAATGTATGAGTTTCTGTTTATTTACATCTTCTTCAAAATTTGGTATATCAGATGTCTTAATGTTTGTGATAGGCATGAAATATTATTTCATCATGGTCTTCTTAATTTGTCTTTACTTGATCACTAATGAAGTTTAGCATCTTCTCATAGGCTTACTGACCATCGATGTTTCTTGGCCTTTGACCATTTGTACATTTGTTTTCTTTTTAATTTGTAGAAATCCTTCAAATTTCTGGTTAGGAATCCTGTTTTGGTTCTATATATTATGTTTTTTTCTAAGTTTATAGATTTTTTTTCCTTTTTTAAATTTATTTTAATTAATTTATTTTTTAATTAAATATTTATTGTTGAGATTATTACAGTTGTTTCTCTTTTTTTCCCCTCCATAGCTACCCTCCATCTGGCTCCCTCCCTTCCCTCTACCCTTACCTCCTCTCACATTGACCTCATCTATAGGTGTATGATTTTTGTCCAGTCTCTCCCTGCACCCCGCCACCCCTTTCCCCCTGAGAATTATCAGTCCACTCCCTTTCTGTGCTCCTGATTCTATTATATTCAGCAGTTTATTCTGTTCATAAAATTTTTAATTCACTTAATTTTTAGATTCATTTGTTGATAGATATGTATTTGTTGTTCATGATTTTTATCTTTACCTTTTTCTTCTTCCTCTTCTTAAAGAGTACCTTTCAGCATTTCATATAATACTGGTTTGGAGTTGATGAATTCCTTTAGCTTTTTCTTATCTGTGAAGCTCTTTATCTGCCCTTCAATTCTGAATGATAGCTTTGCTGGATAGAGTATTCTTGGTTGTAGGTTCTTGCTATTCATCACGTTTAATATTTCTTGCCACTCCCATCTGGCCTGCATAGTTTCTGTTGAGAAATCAGCTGACAATCGTATGGGTGCTCCCTTGTAGGTAATTAACTTTTTCTCTTGCTGTTTCAATATTCTCTTTTTGTCTTTTGCTCTTGGTATTTTAATTATGATGTGTCTTGGTGTGGTCCTCTTTGGATTCCTTTTATTTGGGGTTCTGTGTGCTTCCTGGACTTGTAAGTCTATTTCTTTCACCAGATGTGGGAAGTTTTCAGTCATTATTTCTTCAAATAGGTTTTCAGTACTTGTTCTCTCTCTTCTTCTGGCACCCCCACAATTCTGATGTTGGTATGCTTGAAGTTGTCCCGGAGGCTCCTTACACTACCTTCACATTTTTGGATTCTTTTTTCTTCTTGCTTTTCCATTTGAGTATTTTCTTATTCTTTATATTTCAAATTTTTTACTTGATTCTTGCCTCCCTCTAGTCTGCTGTTAGGTCTCTGTATATATATATTTTTTTATTTCGGTCAGTGTATGTTTCATTTTTAGTTGGTCCTTTTTCATCTCCTCTTGGGTCTTGCTAAATTTATCCATTTTTTCTAGAAAATTCTTGAAAAACCTTATAACCGTGGTTTTGAACTCTATATCCAGTCATTTGTTTTCCTTCATTTCTTTTGTTTGTGATCTCTTCCTTTGTCTTCACATTCTCACTATGCTGGGAGAACTTCTGTGTTGAAATCAGCCTTATGATTGTAAAACTGCAAAAGCCTCTCTGTTGAGCTTGGGAGGCGTGGAGTCTCAGGCTTAACTGACCACCTTGCCTTCCAGTCGGCCCCACCCTATGTGACCCCTGGGTCTTACGTGCCTCTGGGTAATCGCTGGAGCAGTCCCTGTGTGCGTGTGTAGTGCCTCTAGACCGCTGCTCTTTCTGGTTCCCCTGTGCTCCAGGACCATATGAGTCTAGGTCCCCAGGGTCTCGGCCGAAACTGGAGTTTAGTGGAGAGAGAAGTGACACAGTTGGAGGCTCTGTCTCCTGCCCACTAGTGAAAGCCAGCGGCACAATCAGCAGTCCGTCTTCTGCACCCAGTGCTGTGTGTGCCACCAAACTTCTGCCCTTTCAAGACTCCCCTAAATTTCCGTGTACTTCTCCTGTTTCACAGTCCAAACTCCCCCTGTATGAGTTTTGGCCGGACCTGGGATTCGGTGCCATAGGATAAGGGGTTCAGTGCAGTTGGGAGTTTCCTATCTTCCTCCTACCAGAGGAAGCCAGCCAGGCAATCTGGCACCCGCTCTCTCCACGCATGCGTCTCCATACCTCAGCTTTTTGCAGCTCCTCTGGGTCTTTGTGAACCCCTCTCTTTCCTTCTAGTTGTAGAATTTCCACTCAGCCAGATTTCCTGTGGTTCTAGATGATGTCCATTCTGTCTTTTAGTTGTAGTTTTGAAATTGTTGTGTGAGGCAGCCGTTTAGGTGCTTACCTATGCCGCCATCTTGGATTCTCCCCGATTTTTTTCATTTTAAAATCACCTCTTTTGACAGAAGTTCTCAATGTTACTCAATAATACATTAGTGTTAATATATTCTAATTTATCAGTCTTTTTTATGGTTAGTGTTTTGTTTGTGTGTTTGTGTGTGTGTGTGTGTGCGCGCGCGCGCGTGCGCGCGGACACCCTTTGTTCAAGAAATCATTAGTTAAAGTCACAGAGATATTCTCTTACAGTTTTTCTAAAAGTTTAGTGTTTTAAATGTAAGTCTTCAATTCATTTGGACTTTATTTTGTGTATGGTATATAACATGGATCTATTTTCTTTTCAGCATATGGATAATGACTTGTTCCAAAGCAGTTATTAAGCAATCACTTCTTGCTCAATAATCTTAAGTTCCATATATGTGTGACAAGCCGTGGTATTTGACTTGAAAACACCACAAGTAACACTGATGAGTCATGGCATTTGACTTGAAAATACCACAAACCACCTTGATGTTGCAGACATGGTTGCTCTTTCTGAGCCCTTATTTAGTTCAATTAGTCAATTGGTCAGTCCCTGCATCACGCTTAAAGCTGTCTTAATTACTATAGCTTTATAACAAGTCTCAATAAGTCTTTATAACAAGTCTCTGATAAGACAAATCTCCTCACCTTATTTTTTCTCTAGGAGTAGTCGGCTATTGGTACTTTTTATTCCATATAAATTTGAGAATCAGTTGCCAAATTCAATGAAAAATCCATAATTTTGATTGGAGTTTCATTGAATCTAGAAATAAATTTGGGAAGAGTTGGTATCTTTATCATTATTGAGTGTGACTAGTTATGAACATGTAACATCATTCCATTTATTTTGAGCTTCTTTTATGTCTTTTATAGTTGTTTATAAATTTTGATGACTAGGTCTTGCAATCTTTTGTTATACTTAGTCCCAAATACTTTATAGTTTTCATTACTATTGTAAATGGCATTTTTATTACAATTTCTAACTCTTTATTGCTAATATAAAGATGCAATGAATTTTAAATATCGATCTTATAGCAGGTCACCTTGGTTAATCTCTTATAATTTATAATCACTTGCAGATTTTTAAGGGTTAAATAATCACATTCAATAATCATAGAAATGACAATTTTAAATGAAGATAATTTATTATGTGCAAATAATGTATCAGTTTTTTCCAGGGAATAACACTGTAATTACATACAGGGTTTACAACTTGGACTGGTTTCCTCTTCTTTTTAAGGGTGGGGATAAGAATGGCTCTTACCCTGTGCTGTTGTATTTTTCCTTTTTTTAGCCCCCAAATTTCACCCTCAATTGTGATATATATATATACTAAGTATGTGTCTCTATATTTACCATTGGCTGTAGGAGTCTTTCAGCCAGGGAGGTAAGGACATAAGCTGCTGATGAGACATACCAACGAGTGGGCACATATACATTGAATGGCCAGATTATTATGACCACCTGACATTTATAGGTAAGTTAGCTATACAATGCATTATATGGGATATGGAAGCCGAAGGCCTGTTTGAACACCTTTGCAATCTTCAGTCACCAAGATAAAACATCTCCAATTCACACAGGAATACAAGGACTGGACAGTCGAGAATTGGAAAAAAGTCATGTGGTCCGATGAATCACATTTCCAGTTGCATCATACAGATGGCAGAGTGAGAATTTCGGGGAAACAGCATGAAAGCATGCACCCTGCATGCATGAGTACAACCCTTCAAACTAGTGGGGACAGTATTATGGTTTGGGGCATGTTTTCCTGGCATGATCTGGGCCCTTTAATTTGTGTGGAACTATGTCTGAATAGCACAACATACCTTAGAATCATTGTTTATCAAGTTCATCCTATCATGTTGATGGCATATCCCAATGGAGATGGCTTCTTCCAATAGGACAATGTGCCATGCCACAGTGCTCGTATTGTGCAGGAGTGGTTTCAAGAACATGAGGGAGACTTTATCTTGCTTAGGGGGCTCCCACAATCACCAGATCTCAATCCAATTGAGAATTTGTGGGACAAAGTTAAAAGAGCCATCAGGCAGCTGGTTCCACAACCATCAAATCTCACAGAACTGGACAGTGCTATTCATCAGGCATGTGTCATATTCCTTGCATCACCTTTCAACATCATCGTGGAGTCAATGCCAAGAAGAATTGTTGCAGTATTGAAGACAAAAGGTGGCTCAACAAAGTACTGATAGGGTGGTCATAATAATCTGGCCACTCGGTATACATAAAAGCCCAGCAACCAGAACAGTGACATGACTGGAATGACCATAATGACCAGTGACTATGATATGCACTGCAGCAGACAACCAGCCTAATCCAGGCCCCAACTGCCTCCTCCCTCCCCCGGCTGGCCTGGCCCACAAAACCTTTGTTGTGAGCCTTTTTGTGAGCTAAATTAATAAATGCCCACTGATTTGATTAGTGAGTCAACATTCAGGTTGAGTTACCTACTGCTCAATAAAACTGGCTGGAGGAAAGAGGGAAAGGAGACATGGGGTGGGAAGGAGGAAAGGGTGGGTGAAACAGGCGATAACCGACACAGCAGCTCAAAGACAGGAGCCCTAAACATCCGAGTGAGGTTACCACACCCAAATCAAAAGTGCATGAATGAAGTCAAGTAGTGATGAGAAAACCCAGGTTCAGTCTCAGAAAGTAGAGGTCAAATTAAGAGAATCACACCAACCAGAGGGAGCTTCCCTTCTCCTGGCTGACCCCGCTGGCCAACCTCCCATTGCCCCTCCCCCCTGCAGGCCCAGCCCAATGGGCCCCCATTGGGACAGACTGGTTGGACCCCACCTAGCATGATTTCATGCACTGGGCTTCTAGTAAAATACAAATAATTAGGTGACAGAGTTTGAGTAATGAATTACTAGCCTCTTAAGCTTACGGGCTTTTACTTTTACTAATGCTTACAAATTCAGATCTAAGTTAATGTATTTCACCAATGTAAGATGTCATTGATTATAAGACTCAACAGTATTTTATGTACCACAGAGAAGAGATGGGAAAAAAGCTGATTAGTGCCCTGGCTAGTGTGGCTCAGTTGGTTGAAGTTCTCTTGTGTACCAAAAGGTCTCTGGTTTGATTCTGTCAGGGTCCCTGGTTGGGGTGAGTGAAGGAGATAACCAATCAATATTTCTCTCTCACATAGGTGTTTCTCCCCCGCCTAAAAAAAAGAAAAGCTGATTTAATTTTGATTTGGCATCAACTTATGATTCATATCAATTTCAAAGATATTAAATTGTGAAAAATGTATGCACCTTTGAAGACATTAAATACGGTAGTTTTTATGGG
Organism: Lasiurus cinereus; assembly: GCA_011751065.1. Lineage (NCBI taxonomy): Eukaryota > Metazoa > Chordata > Mammalia > Chiroptera > Vespertilionidae > Lasiurus > Lasiurus cinereus. Next base: position 9,351,913 of record JAAGEH010000031.1, read on the forward strand.
TTATTGCTTTCCCTCATTGCTTTCCAAATGTCTGTTGACATATTTTTAATGTAGAATTAAAGTTAATGGAACCATACTTTCTGGAAACCAACTGTCTTTTGGTTTCACTGACTACCAAACATAGCATTTTAGCTAGTTGCTCAAGGTTAAAATTTCAATGTCTCACCAGACACTTCACTGCTACATCAAATGGGTAATTTTGGGAATGTGAACATTTGGTAGAAAAACAGGAACAGGTGGGCTGGTGAAAAGACAATGTCCAGGTTGTCAAACATTGTTTTCAACATTTTAAGTTTTTACATTTGAAAAATCTTACATTGTAAAGAAACTACTACCTATTCTGGAGCCTTAAAAATATTTAAAAAAAAAGACCTTAAAACAAGCTTGAGAAAACTTGTCAAGACAAATTTTATTTTTTTCAAGTTACAAAAATATGTGCATGTCAAAAATACAGTCTAGTCCATATACAAGTAGTTCCAGCCATTTAAAAGTTATACAGAATTTTGAAAAACAAAAACAAACAACAAAAAACACAAAACAGTTCATACACAAGTCTCAAAACATTCAGTTCGTGAATAGTATACAGCCATTCAATTTACTTATTGCTAGTTATATACAGCTTTACTTAAGACTGGCCTCCACAAAGGAAAGGGCAGTGTTTGGGCACTCTGACTACTACTGTTAAAGCAGTGGTCTTTAGAAAGCCAATCTAAAATCAGAGTAAGTTAATTTTGAATAAAGCATAAGTTTTGGTTAGTTACTATAAGAAGGAGTGGTCAAATTCCAATTGTATCCCCTTCTTCTATTTAACTCTATTTTGTTAATATGTCAGAAATATAATGTGTGGTTTGGGGGAAGAGTAAACGAATTACTGGTTTTCAAAAGAAGTAATAAGAAACATTAACTTTGAGCTGCAATATACAAACAAAACTGGCACATCAAGCTTAAAAATATTAAAACAACAAATTCAAGAATGAAAAAATATTTAAAATTTAACCAAAATTCAAAGCTATATTTCTTTATTTTTAGATGCTGAGACATAAAATGAATCACTTTGTTCTCTTGAAGTTTATGGGCTAATGAAGATCTGCTGCTCTCTATTTCTTGTTAAAAAGACAAAGACTTAACTACATAACTAGAATGTTTTTTAAAAAAACTATTTGCTCATAATGCCATATAAAAGAACAAATCATGAAATTAAATAATTTTGACTTTAATGAGCAAAAAAGATAATGTAATTCACAGTGTAAAACACAGGAAAGAAATCACTTACTTTGGGGGTGGATAATACATAGGAGATTTTTGGCCCTAAGTTCATATGGAAGACTTAGAAGTTAAGGGTCTCAAAGAGAGAACAATGGCTTTGTTTCCAACTTTCCTGTTAGACCCTGCTGCAAGGTCTGGTTTATTGCTGACATTTTACTTCCATAGTTCTTGAATAAATTGAGACATATATTGATGATAAGTATGAGGTGAACTGGAAAAAATTTTAAAAGTAATCTTTAGAACAAAAGTGACACTCGTGACCATTTGGCTATGATACTTACCTTAATGACTTAAAACCTAAAAATAGGCTAAATTTTTAGGAGGTAGAAAACAAGTACCAAAAATTTACCATGTGGCCACCCCTCCTAATTTTTGGCCAACTTTGGCTCTTTATATTTCTCACTCCATATTCTCCCATTAAAGCTATTAGACCCACTAATATTTATTACCTAAAGTTATAAACCTGGAGCTGCCATGAAAAATCTTTAATAACAAGTTTTGCTTATAAGTCACTAAATATATCCAGTACCCAGGTATTAACTAAGAACATATTATACCTCTCTAGTATATTAATTCACTTCATAAGAACATGTTAACATAGAAAACATTAGGTAACACCGAACATCTCTGTGATTCTAGTATGTCAGAGTAGTTATGCAAACCAAAAGTGCTAATATTTTCATTTGAACTTATTTGAAAAAGCCTTATACCAAAATTGTATTACCAGTGTTTACTGAAAATACATGCATTCTATTATAAAATTAACCTAACCAAAAAAAAAATACACTACTTCCAGAGAATTATGTTGTGCTGATATCCTGTATAGTATTATAAAAGGATTTCATTTTTGCGATAGGCTAGGCTCACAGTGAGTATGTTAGTACAGAGATCATGTGTTTATAATATTACTATAATATGTTATTAGTGAAATGTATGTAAGGCATGTAAAAATCCAGCATTAAAGCTCTTAAGGGCAATAAACCAAACTGGCAGCTGCTAGAAAAGATGCTGCTAGGAATTAAAACTACAATGAAATGAATTAATTCACATAAACTGTGCTGCTGAAACTAACGGACCAAAGGAGAATGGGCTTTCTTCCCTTTAGCTAGTACTAGCCCAATCTTGAAAACGGAAGCAATCACTTGCAATCTTCCACACAGTGTTGTTAGGAGTAGTTTGAGCAGTCAGCAGGAAATTCTGATTGAAGAAGTGCTGTCTGTTTCCATCAAACTTCACAGTTCCACTGGTCACAACAAGAACTGTAGTCTGGGCCTGAGTAGCTTGCTCTTTACACACACACACACACACACACACACACACACACACACACACACACACAAACAAAAAAAAAAGGTTGGTTTCTATCTCTAAATAAGCATATTTATTTTTAGGCTTAAAAGACATTGCTCATAATTTAACACTTAAAAAACATTTCATGTCCTAACTAGTTTGGCTCAGTAGATAGAGCGGTGGCCTGCAGACTGAAGGGTCCCAGGTTCCATTCTGGTCAAGGGCATGTACCTTGGTTGTGGGCACATCCCCAGTAGGGGGTGTGCAGGAGGCAGCTGATAGATGTTTCTCTCTCATTGATGTTTCTAACTCTCTATCCTTCTCCCTTCCTCTCTGTAAAATATCAATAAAATGTATTTAAAAAAACATTTCATAAACTTTCTTTACTTTCAGCATATTCTTAAGCATGTATGCCCAAAGCCAAAAAACTATATAATCATTTCAAAGATAATAAAATTATTTTCTGTCCAGAAAGATTCTGGGTACTCAAAAGTTTCAAAATAAAGAGCTTATATTTATTAATATATCATTGGGTTTCTAACAAAGCTTTTTCATGTTTTGCTTCTTAATCTACAGCTATTTTTAAAACTGTAAAGGAAAAAGAATTCACCCTAACTTACTAGAGAAAATTAGGGCCCACCTAGAGGTTAATCTTATAAATGGCATCAGTCTATATTAAACCTAATTCTGTGTTGCCAAAAATCCTTTCATGCAACAGAGTAAAAAACTTCTTTTGTGAAATTTAATAAATTGTAAGATAATAAAACACATTAATTAGGGGTATAGTATAATTTTTTGGAGACATTTAAAGGCATAGAAGGCAACTATTTAGAGAAAATAGATAAATTCCATCAATAAAAATCACATTTAGCTTCAATTTCTCACATAACTGTTAATAAACTATAATCACACAATCCACCAAAACATAATAGTGATCTGTGGGAGTGAGATAGGTCTAAAAGGATACCAAAAGTTTAATTTGATAGCTCAGTGCTCACTAAAGTAAAACAAAAGAAACACCTTGAAAGACCATGCTCTTACCATGAACTGGTTGGCAATCTAACATATTAACCTGGAATTCACTAGAAGGCAACACCTCAAAAAAATTATTTAAGGCTTCTAGCCCTGTAACGACATTTCCATTCCATATTAAAGTGGCCTTGTCCAGATACAGACGGGTCAGTGCCTAAAAAGAAAGATAAAAGAAAGGCAAAAATAGTTTTGTTTCTGGGAAGGCATTTTAACAGAAATGAACTGAAAAGTTATAGGTGATATACAAACATTTTCATAGTTCTATATCAATCTCTACTCCCCTGCCCCCTTGCACTGGAATAGAACATGAACAAGGTTTACTCTTAATAAATGAGGCAGCTAAATATACCTTTATTTTATATTTTATTTTAGCCACAATGAGAAAACTATGCATCCAAACTGGAAAAGTTTTAAAAATTTGCTTTCTGTATTTAAATGAATTAAATGGTCACAAGTTTCAAGCACCTACAACCCAAAGCAGTTTGTCACCCGTCTTTTTCTAATTGAGAATTAACAAAGCTGTCTTCCACCAGGCCCTATCTGTACACCTTAATCCTAGTGTTTATATACATAGAGTCATTTCATGTCTTAGCCATTTAATGTTGTATGTGTTAGGAAGAATGGGTTCTCTTTACTACTCAAACAGCATATTAAATTAAAAAAAAATCACCAGTACTTGCTAAAGCAGTTTTTTATAAGTTAAAGCTTCACTAAGGCAAATTCAATAGTTAACTCTTTAGTCACAGCAGTTTAGTGTGCCACAGGACTCTATATTTGCTTAATTTTAAATTTTGTCTTGAATTAAAAGGCCAACACATATCTTGACTCTGCTTTTTTTCTACTTTATTTTTGAAATCAGGAAGGCACAATAAACATCCATTGTCACATCCCTTGTACCTGGTCTCATGTCATAAAAAATCAGTACCAGGAACTTCTTTTATCTTCTGCCTTAAAAAATAAATTTTTAGATATAATATGTTAGCTTCTGTGTCTGCTAACTAGTTTTGAGAAAGTTCTCTAAAATACACTGCTATACTGATAAGAGACTTAGGCAAGCTCGGAGCACATACTGAAATAATTACTATGGCTCAGGGACAAATTACAATGAAAAAATCTGACAAAGTGATAAGTTGTTCTTTTGAAGACTAAAAGTATCCAAGTCATGTGGATTATGCTTGTGAGTGCCAGTTACAGTTGTGAGATTTAATTTAAAAATTATCTATTAATATATTCCATTAAAGGGACAAATCGGGGAACATTCCCTATAATGTCAGACCCCTTCATCAGTACTAATACTATTTTAACCAAACTGAAGTTAATTGGAACTAAGAAAATGTAACATATTTAAATAAATATTTGTTGGGTCCTTTGTTAAGTGCAATATTTAAATTCCCATTTACCACACTAAAAATAAAATGAGGTTAAGAGAGGTTAGCAACTTGCCCAAGGTCAGAGATAGGTAAACACAAAGCTGACACACACACACACACACACACACCTATCTTTATTGAAAGTATTACAGCTGTCCCTTTTCCCCCCATTGACTCCCTCCAGTCCATTCCCACTCCATCCCCAGGCCTTCATGACACTATTGTCTGTGTCCATGGGCTATGCGTAGATGCATATACATTCTTAGGTTAATCTCTTCCCACCACTCCCTTCTCTCTGAAATATGCCAGTCTATTCAATATCAGAATGATCACTTATGCAAATCAGATGAATGGCTGGATTGAAAAAAAGAAATGGTATTTAATAAAGAGTAATATAGCCTATAACACTCACCCATCTTCTTTTGTCCATTGTCTCATAGTAAATATTGACAAATTCCTCAGCAGCTCTACATGCCTGGTCTACATAAGTTTTAAAATCCTACAAGAAAAATTTTAGAAGTGTACATTAGCATCCTTCCAAACGCTCACAAACACAAAATCACCAACAGAAGCTGATGATTTGTTTCAATCACTTTGCAGCTCTGTACATAGTCTACATTCTTCCATATAAATGTTGACATTTTAAAGGCTTAGGGCTCAAAAGTTTCCAATTTTCACTTTGCTTGGATATCCCCATTAGTTCATTTGATATACTGCGTTTTTCCTCTCCTAAATATAATATTATAATCTTAATTTGAAAACTGGTACTTCAGGACTTACTTTAGGCTTCCAATATTTTACAAACATTCACCGAAATAAAAATGTTCCAACCAGAAACTTTAAAAAAGTGAGGGTGTAAGAATTGCCACTGAATACATTTGGAAAGTGCTGAGTTCTTTTTTCAAGAAAGAAGTTGTGACCAAAATCAAGTTGTTGAATGAAAAAAAAAAAAGGTATAGTAACAATAAAGTTCAATGAACTACTTGAAAAATTAGGTACTTAGGAAACTTCTTCACATTACGTAAAAATTTACCAGCATTTGTAAAGAATTGTAAAACCGAAAAAAAAAAGAAATGTTGAGGTTTCTCTCCTACAGGAAAAAAATCTTCTTCCCTAGGCATTTACCCAGCCAGCCTACTATTTGAATTAAGAACTAGTTTCATGTCTAGCTCAGATGATCAAAATTATATATAGAGAGGGAGATAATCAAAAAAGGAGTTTGCAAGCCATAAACGAAAGACCCCAACTTGCCCGCCTCTCGCTAGATCCCATCTCAGGGTCCTTTTCAGCATTTTAGAGTGCACAACCCAAGGGAATAGGGAGTCAGGAACTGGAGGTCCAGGGCAGCGGGTGTAGGAATAGAGGGGGTCTGCAAAGAGCGAGCCCCGCCCCAAGCCCGGCGGGCCAGCCCCTGATTCGCTACTTGATCACGTGATCCGCAGCCTCCCAGACTCAGCGACCCTCCCCTCAGCCGCCCAAGCACCAGCGTTCGGGCACCCTGCCCCAAGGTCCCGGCACTCACCACAGGCATGGCCATTGGGGAGCCTGAAGCAGCCTGTGGAGGCAGTGGCGGCGTCACTACTTCCTCACGTGTCCGGCTCCCTCTGCTGTAGGAGGACCAAATATTAAGGAAGATAGTGAAACCCGCCAAACATACGGAATTCTTTCTCCGCCCATTCTTTCCCGGAAGTAGTTCGGTCCGTACTTAAAAGGATCCCGATGTCCCAACCTTAAGCCGCTTCCCTTTAGTTCTGACTATATCCCCCCAATCGCCCAAGGCATTCAACTTGTTTGATATTTACTTAGTTTGGAAGAAAAAAAGTCACTTTGCTTTTGTAAACTGGGTATTCTAATGTTTCCACTTTTCCAACCGCAGGCTCGGAGACCAGCAAAAAGAACGAAGATCCAACAGGGGGAACCTCTTTACTTTAAGAGGCGGGTCTAAGGCTAGCTAAAGACCAATAAGAAACAGAGGGTAGACATACAGGTCCTGTAGCCTATAGGAAAAATGGGTGGAGCTTGCAACACGCGCGCAATCATACTGCGCATGACTGGCAAAGAAAGTTTTAAGGGTTCTGGAACAATCTGGAAGAATCAATCCTCGTATTAAACCCCAATATATCCGTAGTATTCCTACGATAATTCACTATTTGACCTTGCATTATTCAATAGAAAAGGCTCATCCAATTCTTCCATTCTTATAGACCTAAAATGAAGATTTCTCCACAGCACCATTCACTACCTTCCACAACTAATTCATGACAGCGAGCAAGGTACTTTTCTAAGCATTTTAACCCATATTCACTTACTCAGTTACAATAACACTATGGCATTTAATCTCCATTTTACAGTTAAGACATTAATTAACTGGCTTCAGTCATAAACTAGTTGGAATTCAAGCTTAAGCTAATTTAACTACCTCTATAAACGCACTTTACTCCCCAGGATCCTTTGAAATGGCCCATGTCAAAGCTGCGGAACACCTTCTGGGGATTCAAATCAATTATCTCTATAGTCTTACCTCAAGTAACTGCTTTGCGGCGCCTCATAATAACGGACACGGTCACGATCACGGACACGATCGCAATCACGGTCTCGGTCTCGGTCACGGTCTCTGTCACAGTATCGGTCACGGTCTCGGTAATGGTCTCGGTCACGGTCACTCCTTCCTTGATATCCTCCTCGGTCTCTTTGATACCAGCCTCTTCCAAATCGTCTCATATTCTTAACCTTTCTTTTCGCTAACCCGTTTGTCTTTCCTTTTGCCTAGTTCAAACTGCCGCTTTTCTACGAGTATCTTCTCCACTCCGAAGTCCTTTCCAACGGCACTTCTGGACGTGTCTCCTATTTAAAGCCACAGTCCTCCCACGTGATCTGGATTGTTACTTATATGCTAATGAATCTCAACGACACATCTCAAGCCCCTACCTCCGCTCTCAGCTCCGATTCCACATATGGATATGAACACCACAAGGCACTACAGGCTTCTCAAACTTGTAGAGTCCAGAATTTAAACTCATTATTTCCTCTGTCCTAACAATCTTATGTATTTTTTTCCTGTCATTTATGCTTGTACTCCTGGAATATATTTGGGTCCATCCCATTATCATGTTTCATTCATTAATTCAGTAAATGTGTATTAAGTGCATACTGTGGGCCAGGCACTGTACAAGGTTCTAAATATAAAATGGTGACTTGATCCATAGCTCATGAAGCTCAGAGTGCTAGACAATAAACAAAACATGAATGAATTACAAAGGAGTTCCAAGAACTTGTCCATCTTTAAAGCAACCTCTCTGTCTCTCTCCTCTGTATATAAATTTTGACTTTGCTCTATTCTCATTTTTCTAAAATTTTCCTAATTTTTAAAGACCTACCTTGGTCTGGTCTCAATTTATCTTTCAAAACTTTTCTCCCATTATTCACCGATATTGGCAAAGTTAACTACTACTGTTTGTAAAAAGTGACTCATATTTATTGCTTTATAGTTTATTGTGTTTTTTATTGAAAGCTTAGAATGTGTCTGGTGTTTATTATGATTTCATTCAATCTTCCCAGCCTATGGAGAGGGAATATTATTATCTAGATTTTTAAGAATTTAAACAGAAGTCCAAAGAGTTGTAAATTGGCTATGATGACACAACTAATGGAGCTGGGATTACAACCCACAACTGTCTTTGCTCTTAGAAACTTTACCATTCATGCATTTGTTGATAGTGTGTTTATTTTGGAATATTTGTTCCCTCCATTTGTATCTGCCCTTTAGGGATCAGGACAGGTAAAGTCTCTTCCATGAAACCTTCCCTCATTTCATGTCCACAGAACCCCAAAGAATATTATCTCTCCTATGCCTATGAGGAGTGGCTTTTGGTGTGGGGCAATAGTGCCAGGGACTACAGCAGTGTTGAGTACTGAAAAGGGACAGTTGGTGGCTGTGCAGTGAGTTTTAGGAGCCTCAGGCTGTTACTCCAGCCCAGGTAAAGCAGAAGCTATGCTGGGGATGGCCCAGAACCAAAAAAGGAAGTGAAAACTCTAGCCAGACCCTAGTGGTGCAGGTTCCCTCCTCTTTACCAGGCCTCTGCCAGCACCAGCACCATAGCTCACACAGCCTTTGTCTCTGGCTGAGGCAGCCTCTGGGTCATTTTTCTCTCCAACTAGTCACCAAAGTGTGCCTTGGAAAATTTGGGTTTTATTGGAACCCTTCTTTGCTTAAAGCCCTTCAGTGGTTTCCCATTATCTTTGTCCTGTGTCCAGCCAGTCAGGCCCTTTTCATTTCCTCCATCAGCTCAGCCCTTGAGCTACACAGGGCACTATATCAGGTACTCACAGTGCAGAAATCAGAGGAGGTAAAAGCAGGTAACATATATGACACATAAGGGACTCAATGGTGCTTGAGACTTACTGTGGAGTGTGGTCCATGTGCTCACAGTTTCTGCCTCTCAGAACGTTTCAACATTGAGCATGGCGGGCACATGCATATGTGCAAAGGAAAGAAGCAGGTGCTTTCCTTTAGTTAAAAATATAAATTTTAAAAGTATAGCTCTGGCTGGTGTGGCTCAGTTGGTTGGATCATCCTCCCATGCACAAGAGGGTGTCTAGGTTGTAGGAGGTAATTGATGTTTCTCTTCTCTCTCTCTCTCTCTCTCTCTCTCTCTCTCTCTCTCTTCCCTTTTCTCGCTCCAAAATAATGTATATTTTTAAAATGTACTTAAAAACATTTGGTCACTTCATTCTGGAAGTGAAGGTTGTTTGGGGCTACATCCCCAGCCAGTCGTCATTCCTGTGCCCAAGAAGAGCTCTGGATAGATTCACTCTTTTTTAAAAAACAATTAATAAATCTTTATTGTTCAGATTATTACATATCATTCTCTTTCCGCCCCCAAAGCTCCCCTACACCCATTCCCACCCTCCCTCTACCTTACCTTCCCCCATATTGTCCTCATCCATAGGTGTTTGAATATTTTCCAGTCTCTCCCTGCAACTCCTTCACCCCTTTCCTGATTCTATTGTATTCTCCAATTTATTCTGTTCATCAGATTTTTTATTCACTTTTTAGATTCACTTGTTGATAGATATGTATTTGTTGTTCATGATTTTTATCTTTACCTTTTTCTTCTTCTTTCTCTTCCTAAAGAGTACCTTTCAGCATTTCATATAATACTGGTTTGGTGTTGATGAACTCCTTTAGCTTTTTCTTATCTGTGAAGCTCTTTATCTGCCCTTCAATTCTGAATGATAGCTTTGCTGGATAGATTATTCTTGGTTGTAGGTTCTTGCTATTCATCACGTAGAATATTTCTTGCCACTCCTGTCTGGCCTGCATAGTTTCTGTTGAGAAATCAGTTGACAATTGTGTAGGTGCTCCCTTGTAGGTAATTAACTTTTTCTCTTGCTGCTTTTAATATTCTCTCTTTGTCCTTTGCTCTTGGTATTTTAATTATGATGCATCTTGGTGTGATCCTCTTTGAATTCCTTTTATTTGGGTTCTGTGTGCTTCCTGGACTTGTAAGTCTATTTCTTTCACCAGATGTGGGAAGTTTTCAGTCATTATTTCTTTAAATAGGTTTTCAGTATCTTGCTCTCTCTCTTCTTCTGGCACCTCCACTATTCTGATGTTGGTATGCTTGAAGCTGTCCTAGAGGCTCCTCACACTATTTTCACATTTTTGGATTCCTTTTTTTTTCTTTTTCAGTTGAATGTTTTCTGCTTCTTTGTATTTCAAATCTTTGACTTGATTCTTGCAATCCTCTAGCCTGCTGTTTGGTCTCTTTGTAATATATACATATATATTTTATTTCAGTCAGTGTATGTTTAATTTCTAGTTGCTCCTTTTTCATCTCCTCTTGGGTCTCACTAAATTTATCCATCTTTTCTAGGACATTCTTGAAAAACCTTATAAGCATGGTTTTGAACTCTATATCCAGTTGTTTCTTTTCCTACATTTCTTTCATTTGTGGTTTGTTCCTTTGTCTCTGTATTTTCCCTATGCTGGGAGAATTTCTGTGTAGGAATCAACCTTATGATGTAAGACTTGCAAAACTGCAAAGGCTTTCTGTTCAGCTTGGGTGGGATGGAGTCTCAGGGCTGAGCAGAGACTGTCTTGGCTTCCAATTAGCCTTCCCTTATGCGGCCCCTGTGTCTCAAGTGTCTCTCGGTAATCGGTAATCGCTGCAGCCCTTTCTATGTGCACATGCGGGTGCCTCCAGACCTCTGCTTTTCTGGTTCCCTTGTGCTCCAGGACCTGTATGAGTCTGGGTCCTCAGGGTCTCCCCCTAACTGGGGTTCAATGCAGTTAGAAGTGGCACAGTTGGGAGGCTCTGTCTCCCGCTCACCAGAAAGAGCCAGTGGCACAATCAGCAGTCTGTCCTCTCTGCACTCATTGGTTTGCACGCCCCAGACTTCTGACCTTTTGCGGCTCCCCTGAATTTCTGTGCACTCTTTCCTTTTCACAATTCAGACTCCCCCGTATGAGTCTCGCTCAGGTTCAATGTAGTAGGATAAGGAGTTCAATGCCTTTGAGAGTCTCCGTCTCCCTCCCGCCAGAGAAAGCCAGCCATGTTCTCTGGCACCTGCTCTCTCCATGCACGCGTCTCCGTACCTCAGCTTTTTGCAGGTCCTCTAGGTCTCTGTGAGCCCCTCTCTTTCCTTCTAGTTGTAGAATTTTCACTCAGCCAACTTTCCTGTGGTTCTGGATGATGTCCGTTCTGTCTTTTAGTTGTAGTTTTGAAATTGTTGTGCAAAGCAGCAGTTTAGGTGTTTACCTACGCTGCCATCTTGGTTTCTCCTTCAGACTCAGACTCTTTTAATCTTTTATACTTTTACTTTTCTGTCTCTAAAAAAGAATTAGGGCTCTTGACACTTTTGATAAGTTTTCAAATGCTTTTCATGACAGTTTATGTAATTAGCTTTGAACTCTCAACAGGGACTCTTGTCACTTCCCTCTGTATTTAATCACATATTCACCAGCATGTGTGAGTGAAGTAGGTGTCACTGCCCACCCACCTACACCCCTAGGTAAAGAAAAGAAAAAAAGACAGCTGAGCTAGAGGTAGAGAAAAAGCTCAGAGTTTTGCACTGAATGCTTGCACAAAATTTTGAGCACTTCTACTAATGTGCTACTAGGGTGAGAGACTGGGTAAACTGATAATGCAGAAAACAATGTTGGACTCTGGTCAGAACAGAGAATCTAAACCTTAAGAAAACTATGGTTAGCGGAACGAATGGGAACCAGGTGAATAAGACACAAAATTGCTCTTTACTAGATAACTGCACATATGCAAAAAATGTAGTGAATGACTAGCAAGGGTGTGAAAGAGATTTTCTTAGAAACACAGAATGGCATATTGGTTAAGCACATTGTTGTCAGCATCAATCTGGGTTTAAATCCTTGCCATGCCACTGAGTAGCGCTTTGACCTTGGCCAAATTACCTAAACATCCCATTCCTCAGTCTCTCAATCTGTAAAATGGAAATGAAAGTATTACTACATATTTCATTATACTGTTGTAAGAAGTGCCTGGCATACTGTCCTTGCTTGAGGAATATTATAGTATTTTCTTACCTATGGAAGTTAAGTTTATGCAGCCACCCATTTCAGAGTATGAAGTTGGGACAGATGAGATACTTTTGGTATACTGAGCGGCATTAGTAAAGTTCAAGAGAGTGATAGGGACCCTGAGATAGCAGATTGTAGGAGCAATAAAGTGGGTTGATTAGAATTAGTTGTCGATCTGCTGTACAGCCATCTCTCCTGGTCAAGTGTAATCCTAAGGGAATTAAAGCTGTTTGGAGATACCAGCATCCCTATTTGAATCTATATCTTTCTCTGGACTTGATAAGGACTCTTTATTTATTTTTATTTATTTTTATTAAATTAAATCTTTATTATTCAGATTATTATATTTGTTTCTCTTTTTCCCCCTCCATAACACCCCTCCACCCAGCTCCCACCCTTCCCTCTGCCCTTACCTCCCTCCCATTGACCTCATCCATAAGTGTATGATTTTTGTCCAGTCTCTTCCTGTACACCCCTCACCCCTTCCCCCCTGAAAATTATCATTCCACTCCCTTTCTGTGCTCCTGATTCTATTATATTCACCAGTTTATTCTGTTGGTCAAATTTTTAATTCACTTAATTTTTAGATTCACTTGTTGATAGATATGTATTTGTTGTTCATAATTTTTTGGCTTTTACCTTTTTCTTCTTCCTCTTCTAAAAGAGTACCTTTCAGCATTTCTTATAATACTGATATGGAGTTGATGAACTCCTTTAGTTTTTTTTCTTATCTCTGAAGCTCTTTATCTGCCCTTCAATTCTGAATGATAGCTTGCTGGATAGATTATTCTTGGTTGTAGGTTCTTGCTATTCATCACGTTGAATATTTCTTGCCACTCCCATCTGGCCTGCATCGTTTCTGTTGAGAAATCAGCTGACAGTCGTATGTGTGCTACCTTGTAGGTAATGAACTGTTTTTCTCTTGCTGCTTTTAATATTCTCTCTCTCTCTTTTGCTCTTGATATTTTAATTATGACGTGTCTTGGTGTAGTCCTCTTTGGATTCCTTTTATATGGGGTTCTGTGTGCTTCTTGGACTTGTAAGTCTATTTCTTTTACCAGATGTGGGAAGTTTTCAGTCATTATTTCTTTAAATAGGTTTTCAGTATCTTGCTCTCTTTCTCCTTCTGGCACCCCCACAATTCTGATGTTGGTATGCTTGAAGCTGTCCCAGAGGCTCCTTACATTATCTTCACATTTTTAGATTCTTTTCTCTTCTTGCTTTTCCAGTTGAATGTTTTCTGCTTCTTTATATTTCAAATTTTTGACTTGATTCTTGCCTTTCTCTAGTCTGCTGTGAGGACTCTGTATAATATTTTTTATTTCAGTCAGTGCATGTTTAATTTCTAGTTGGTCCCTTTTCATCTCTAGTTGGTCCTTTTCCATCTCTAGTTGGATCTTTTGCATCTCTAGTTGGTCCTTTTTCATCTCCTCTTGGCTCTCGCTAACTTTATCCAACTTTCCTAGCATATTCTTGAAAAACCTTATAAGCGTGGTTTTGAACTCTATATCCAGTCCTTTTTTCCCTCCATTTGTTTTGTTTGTGATCCCTTCCCTTGTCTCGGCATTTTCACTATGCTGGGAGAACTTCTGTGTTGGATTTCAGCCTTATGATGCCAGACTGGCAAGACCACAGAAGCCTCTCTGTTGAGCTTGGGAGGGGTGGAGTCTCAGGGCTTAAGGGAACGCCCTGCCTTCCAGTTGGCCCCGCCCTCCATGGCCCCTGAGCCTCGTGTGACTGGATAATCGCTGGAGCGGTCCTTGGGCGCACCCGCCCTAGGTGCCTCTAAACAGCTGCATTTCTGGCTCCCCTGCGCTCCAGGACCACATGAGTCTGCGTCCCCAGGGTTTCACCCGAAACAGGGGCTTAGTGGAGTCAGAAGTGGCACAGTTGGGAGGGTCTGTCTCCCGCCCACTCGCAAAAGCCAGAGGCACAATCAGCAGTCTGTCCTCTGTGCAGTGCCGTGCACCTCAAACCTCTGATCTTTTGTGACTCCCCTAAATTTCCATGCACCTCTCCCTTTCACAGTCCAAACTCCCCCCATATGAGTTTTGGCTGGATCTGGGGTTTAGTGTCGTAAGATAAGGGGTTCAATGCCTTTGAGAGTCTCCGTTTGCCTCCTGCCAGAGAAAACTAGCCAGGTACTCTGCCACCCGCTCTCTCCACGCTCGTGTCTCCGTACCTCAGCTTTTTGCAGCTCCTCTGTGTCTCCGTGAGCCCCTCTCCTTCCCTCTAGCTGTAGAACTTCCACTCAGCCAGCTTTCCTGTGGTTCTGGATGATGTCCATTCTGTCTTTTAGTTGTAGTTTTGAAATTGTTGTGTGAAGCAGCAGTGTAGGTGTTTACCTATGCCACCATCTTGGATTCTTCCCGATAAGGACTCTTTAGTAATAATCAGGGAAGTGATCTGAGCAGTCAGCCCCTTCCTCTCAGGTCTCTAATTAGCAAGCAGCCTCTTCATGTTAAGTCTCATGCTCTACTAAGTTAGCCAGGTGCCTTTGGTCTGTTCACATTAGATAGGGCTTTAAAAACAAGTTCATTATGATATAATTCACATATCATTCAGTTTATCCATTTAAGGTATACAATTCAGTGTTTTTTAGTATGTTTACACAGTTATGCAAAGATTGCCATGAAATTTAGGAACATTGTCCTGAAAATAAACCCCTTTTCCATTAACAGTCAGTTCCCATTTCTCTTTCATTCCAGCTCTTGGCACCACCAATCAACTTCCCACTTCTACACATTTGCCTATTCTGGACATCTCATATAAAATGAATCATAAAATATGTGGTTCTTTCCGTCTTATCATAATGTTTTCAAAGCTTATTGATGTTGTACTCCATTCCTCTTAATTGCATAATAATATTCCATTGCATAGCTTTAACAAATTTTATTTATCCATCATTCATTGATAAACATTTGGGTGATTTTCATTGTTTTCGGTGTTATGAACAATGCTTCTATGAATACTTGTGTACAAGTTTTTGTGTGAACATACGTTTTCAGTTCTCTGGGGTGGATCCCTGGGAGTGGAATTGCTGAGTTATATGCTAATTTATGTGTTAAGAAACAAAATTCAACCGAGTAAATTTTGAAGATCTTGTTGGCTTTATTCAACAATTCATGAATTGGGCAGATCCAATCTAACAGATAGAAAGGAGCTCTGAAGGGCTGTATAAAATGACTTTAAAATACATTTTATTGATTTTTTTACTGAGAGGAAGGGAGAGAGATAGAAAGTCAGAAACATCGATGAGAGGGAGACATTGATCAGCCGCCTCCTGCACACCCCATGGTGGAGATGTGCCCGCAAGCAAGGTACATGCCCCCAACCAGAATCGAACCCAGGACCCTTCAGTCTGCAAGCCGATGCTCTATCCACTGAGCCAAACCGGTCTTGGCTAAAATGACTTTATATAGTCAGAAGGGAGTGGGAGTTAATTATAGCTAGTGATGTCACTTTTCTTTAGGACATGGGTGGGGAACCTTTGTCTGACAAGGTCCAATTGAATATTTATAAAATAATTAAAGAGCCATACAAAATTTTCAACTTAAAATTTAGCCTGCTCTATTTGGTTAAACATTTAATTAACTCACCCTTAATGCCTTAGTGGGACCAGACTAAATGATTTCCTAGGCCCTATATGGCCTGAGGGTTGGATGTTCCCTTCCCCTGCTTAGGGGAAGGCAGTGGTAAATCATGCAGATTATGTCTCTAGTGGTAATCAGGGGATTACTCCTTGACTGTTTAAAGATTCCGTTTCTTGGAGAGCTGAAACTGTAATTAAGTCTTGGTTTGATAACAAGAGGCTTAGAGTAAGCAACTCCATTTTGGGCCTATTCTCTTGTTTTTAATATATCTTAAATATATTAAGGAACTACCAGACTCTTCTTCACAGTGGCTATATCATTTTACATTCCCACCAGCAATGCATAAAGGTTCTGATTTCTTCACCTCCTCACCAATACTTCTTATTGTCTATCTTTTTTATTATAGCCATTCTAGTGGTGTGAAGTAGTATCTCACTGTGGTTTTCATTTGCATCCCTTTGAAACCTAATGATGTTGAGCATATAATTTTGCGAGTGATTTCATTGCTTTTATTGAGGTGTGAAATTATGGAGGTCCTTATTCTGTCATTCTAGAAGTATTGCCTAGATAAATACTTTTTGTTAGGGTCGCTGAAGGAGGAATGCATGAGGCCAAAGTGGTAAGGGATTATAAATTTATTAGGTTATCTGGATACCAGATGGACTGAGCCCCAAACGGCATCAGCACCCAAAGATGAGGAATTAGAGGTTTTTAAAGAACTCTATGTGGTCTTTTTCTGGGTGGAGAATTCTCTGTGCAGGTCGGGATTCTGGGAAACTCTGGAGGGGAGAAATAATGGTCTTAGCAAGTGGAATGTGGTCTAAGTAAGTGGAATGTCCATTGTGAAGTGGCCTAAAGATCAGTTCCCAGAGAAGGGGGTATTGGTTCAATTATTTGATCAGACCTAACACTTTCATACATCTTTTAAAAGACATTTTTTTATTATTTATAAAAGGCAGACTATAAAATCATGACTAGATTTTTAAATTCCTAAGGCTAACATTATGTGTTTTTCATATATTAAACACTTACTGGCACTGAATAAAATCCATACACAGTGTAGGTGGTTAAGAAACGAATGACCCTCCTCTTTTTAGCTTGCCTTTATTCCTCTTCTGTATCCATTATGAAGAAAGGGAAAGTGTGAACTAATTTCTTATAAAGGGATCTCTTTCTTCACATCATGATAGAATTGAGAGAATAATCCATTTTCATCTCATTACTTTTCAATTACCCCCTCTATGGGTTATTCACAAGTCTTATCTTCAGGGGAGAGCAATTCTTTTAAACACTCTGCTGGAAACTTCTTTTTCTTCAAGTAATTATATTCAGAAGCAAAACGTATAATAAGGCTTTTGTCTTGCTTGAGCTCTCAGGTTTTGGGAAGTTCCACTAAAACTGGCTCACCAGTCTGCAAATTTCTTAGAAAAATGTGAACTATCATTGTCAATACATCATATTGTAAGATTCAGACAGGAGTATGCATTTAATTAACAAGACAAGGAACTAAAATCTGCATATTTTCTGATCTTATTTGGCTCTATCTGAGATATCTTCTTCACAGCAAACAACTATTTCTTTATAACTTTCTTCATTCAGCGTATTGCTAACCCTCTTCCTATGCCCATGAACTCAGTAATAATAAACAAAACAATAAATGTACGTTCACTGTCCCCAAAGAAAATGTTGTTATGGGCTTAATGTAGTCACTCAATTTTTATCTCTCCTTTTTATCTTTAAGTGTATGTTTCCTGATATTAACATAGATCTACAAAAATATTTGTTATTATTTACCTGACACAATTTTTCCTATTATTTTATTTTGAACTTTTGAGTCCTCATGTTGAGGTGTATTCTTTGTAAATTGCATATAGCTGGATTATGTTGGCCTGATAATCTGTCTTTATTTAAATGATATGTAATTTACCTACAGTAATGTTCATAAAGTTTGTGTATGATTAATGGATTTTTAAAAAGTAAACATCCATATAACCACTAACTACATCAAAACAATATTTTCAGTGTCCCAGAAGTCTTCTTACTGTCCCCTGCCTGTCAGTACCCCACAAAAGTAATCACTGTAACAACTTTTATGATACTAGAGAGTTTTTGTTATTTAATTTCAAGCTGGAAATAACACCAATGTCGATCACTAATGGGAAAATGCACAAAAAAAAGTGATCTTAGAGTATGGAGGGGCAAGGACCAGACTGTGTTTCCCCATAAAGAATGAATCAGGGACAGGGTGACCTCAGACCTGGAGGCAGAAGGAATGGGGGGGGGTTTGTTCCCAGCTGACATCCTGTGACATAGAACACCAGGTGCCTGAAGGCACCCCCGGCCTTGAGAAGCATAAAGTTTGACTCACAACTCCTGCAAGGACAACCGTTATCTAGACTGCTTACTTGCATAACCAAAAAGCTTAGACAAAGAGTCAGTATATGAAATTTAGTAATGCTTAGCCAATTAAAATTTGCCAAGTCCTCCTGCGCTGAGGATAAAAGGCACTTGCTGCAGACGTTCGGGGCTCTCGTGCTTCCCTGCTGTGTCAGTGGAACCGTGAGCCCGGACTCGAGTTCGTAATAAAGGCTTCCTAAATTTTCTAATTGACTGTCTGGTGGTCGTCTGTCTCGGGTCGCCCCATTACAAGAGGAAAATTTTATATAATAAAAGGCTAATATGCAAATTGACTGAACTGCTGAGGGAGTGGTTGCTATGACATGCACTGATCACCAGGGGGCAGACGCTCAATGCAGGAGCTGACCCCTGGTGGCCAGTGATCTCCCACAGGGGGAGCACTGCTCAGCCAGAAGCTAGCTCACAGCTGATGAGCTCAGTGTGGTGGTGGGAGCCTCTCCCACCTCTATGTCCTTGTTAAGGACCCCTTGGGGGATATCTGACTGCAAGCTTAGACTTGCTCCCTGTGGACATCCCCTGAGGGGTCCCAGGCTGTGAGAGGGCACAGGCCAGGCTGAGGGACCACTACCCCCTGTGCACGAATGTTGTGTATCAGGCCTCCAGTAGTTTAATATTTCACCATTAAGTATAATTCTAGTTTTTAAAAACTACCTCTTATTAGATTAGAAAAGTTCGTTTCTATTTATATTTTGGTGTGTATGTTTTTCAAAAAATTATGAATAGGTGTTAAGTTTTATCAAATGCCCTTTCTGCATCTATTGGCAATTTTCACTTTTATTCAGCTAATATAATAAATTATATTGATTGACATTCAAATAGTTAACCAAGGTTCCATTACTGGAATAAACCTCACTTAGTCATGATTCATTTTATACATTACTGGATCCATTTTGTTAATATTTTGTTTAGGATTTCTGCATGTATGTTTATGACATTTATTGGTCTGCAATTTTCCTGTCTTGCTATATCCTTGTTAGATTTTGGTATCAGGGTTCTGCTGGCCTTATCCTATCTAATAAAGAGGGAATATAGTAATTGACCATCACACCCTCACAAATATGGTGGCACCCACAGCCAATAAGGAGGGATATGCTAATTGACTGTCACACCCTCAAATATGGTGGCACCCACAGCCAATAAGGAGGGATATGCTAATTGACTGTCACACCCTCAAATATGGTGGCTCCCACAGCCACAAGATGGCAGTGTCCAAGTTCCCTCAGGCCCACCAGGGTGGCAGGCTCCATGCACCTGCCTCTGGAGTCCCTCACTCCTCTCAGCCCCCCAGCTGCCCAGGGCTGGCCCAAGGCACAGGCAAGCCTCGGATGGCAGCTGCCCAGCTGCTCAGGGCCAGCCTGAGGGATGACCAAATGACTGAACAAGCAGGCTGCATGGGGCGACCAGGATGGCAGGGGAGTTAGTGAAGGACAACCAAATGACTGAACAAGCAGGCTGCATTGGACGATCAGGCCAGTGGGGGGGAGGGTAGAGAGGCAACCAGGTCAGTGGGGGGGAGGGGCAACCAGGCCAGCAGAGGGGCTGTTGGGAGCAAACAGGCTGGCAGGGGGGGCATTTAGGGGCAACCAGGCCAGTGGGGGGGCATTTAGGGGCGATCAGGCTGGCGTGAGGGGGAGCAGTTAGGAGCAACCAGGCAGGCATGTAGGCAGGTGAGTGATTAGGAGCCAGCAGTCCAGGATTGTGAGTGGGATGTCCGACTGGCAGTCAGACATCCCCAGAGGGGTCTCAGATTGGAGAGGGTGCAGGCTGGGTTGATGGTACCCTCTTCCATGCACAGATTTTGTGTACTGGGATTCTACTTAAATATAACTATATTGACTTTCTTTTATACTCTTTACATTTTATATATTCTCACCCTTTTTACTTCCAACTTTTCCATGTCCTATTATTTAATCTGAGTTTCTATTAAGCAGCATGTAGTTGCATTTTATTTTCTATAAAAGAAAAAGTGGTCTGATAATGATTATATTTTAACTAGAGGCCTGGTTCACAAAATTCATGTATGGGGGAGGGGTGTGTCCCTCAGCCCAGCCTGTACCCTCTCCAATCTGGGACTCCTCAAGGGATGTCTGAGGCAGTCGGACATCCCTCTCATAATCCACAACTGCTGGCTCCCAACTGCTCACCTGCCTGCCTTCCTGATTGCACCTAATCGCTTCTGCCTGCCAGCCTGATCACCCCCTAACCAATCCTCTGCCAGCCTGATTGATGCCTAACTGCTCCCCTGCCAGCCTGTTTGCTCCTAACTGCCCTCCCTTGCAGGCCTGGTCACCCCTAACTACTCTACCCTGCAAGCCTGGTCACCCCTAACTACTCTCCCCTGCAAGCCTGGTTCCCTCCAACTTCCCTTCCCTGCAGGCCTGGTCACCACTAACTGCCCTTCCCTGCAGGCTTGATCACTCCCAACTGTCCTCCCTTGCAGGCCTGGTCCCTCCCACTGTCCTCCTCTGCTGGCCTGATCACCCATAACTTCTCTCCCTTGCAGGCCTGGTCCCTCCTAACTTCCCACCCCTGCTGGCCATCTTGTGGCAGCCATCTTGTGTCCACATGGGGCAGCAATCTTTGATCACATGGGGGCAGCCATCTTGTGTGTTGAAGTGATGGTCAATTTGATATTACTCTTTTATTAGATAGGATTGAAATTTTTAACTCATTTAATTTTAAAGTAATTATCAAATATTATTGAGTTTATAGCTATGCCATTGCTACTTATTCTTTATTTGGCCTATCCTTTATTTTTCCTTTCTTGCCTTCTTTTCATTATTCAAGTATTTTATCACACCATATTTTCATCTATTACTTTTTAGTGATATATTCTTTTATTTTTTAATTTTGTAAAATAAATATTTTCAAATAAAAGTTAAATTATTTTTGGCAGCAGATTCACAGTACAAGAAATTTGAAAGTGGATGCTTCAGTTTGAAGGAGAATGCATGATGGTATAATGGGTTACCTTAGAGATTATATTATATACCCATGACTTATTTTAGTCAATCTTAGATTAGTATTTATACCACTTCCTGAGCATGTAATCACCATATAACAGTGTTACTATTTTATGACCACTCAACTTGTCTGTGGTTGTTGTTAAATATTTTATTTCTATGTATGTTTAAAACCCTATGTGAATTAGTTTTTATGATATATGTATATAAATATATAAATATAAATATATATATATTGTACCATGATAAAAACACCACAGGATATTATTATCATTAGTTTAAACATTATTCTTTGTTCTCTCCTACAGTTTTATGCTTCCATCTATGATCATTTTTCTTGTTTAATTTCTACATATTTGTGAACTTTCCAGTTTTCCTTCTGTTATTTATTTATATATTTGTCATATTACTAGAGGCCTGGTGCATGAAAATTCATGCACTGGAGGGGAGGTTCCCTCAGCCCAGCCTGTCCCCTCTCATAGTCTGGGAGCACTGAGGGGCAGGAGGCAATCTGGCTATCAGAGGAAGGTGATGCCCCTGCTGAGGATCAAACCTCTGCTGCTGCCACTGCTGGCAGAGCAAGTCTCAGATGGCCCTGGTTATCTGAGCCTTGGGCGGCCCTGGGAGGCCGGGAAGCCGCCATATGAGACTTGCCTGCACCTGGGGCCAGCCCTGGGCAGCTGGACAGCTGACATTTGAGGCTTGCCTGTGCCTCAGGCTGGCCCTGGTCAGCTGGGCAGCTGACATCTGAGGCTTGCCTGTGCCTTGGGCCAGCCCTGGGCAGCTGGGGGGGGGCTGAGGAATCTGGGGGACTCCAGAGGCAGGCACAGAATGGCTGGGCCTGCCTGGGGGTGGGCCCAGATTTGCTGTGTGCCTGGCGCCCCAGCGGGGTTGAGGGGATTGGGTGCTGCCATCTTTGAGGGCGTCAATTAGTATATTTTCTCCTTATTGGCTGTGGGTGCAGTCATCTTTGAGCACAGGGCAGGCATTTAGCATATTCCCTCCTTATTGGCTGTGGACACCACCATCTTTTAGGGCAGAGCAGTCAATTAGAATATTCCCTTCTTATTGGCTGTGGGTGCTGCCATCTTTGTGATGATGTGAGGGTCAATTAGCATATTCCCTCTTTATTAGATAGGATGATTGATGTCATAAAATATATTAATTTTGTACCATTTGACATAGTTTTATCATTTTGTTTTTAAACTAGAGGCCTGGTACATGGGGGGGGGGAGTGTCCCTCTGCTCAGCCTACACCCTTTACAATCTAGGACCCCTCGAGGGATGTCCAACTTTCTGGTGGGATTAGGTCTAAACAGGCAGTCAGACATCACTCTCATAATCCAGGACTGCTGGCTCCCAACCACTCACCTGCCTATCTGCCTGATTGTCCCTAACTCCTTCTGCCTGACAACCTGATCACTTGTAACCACTCCCCTGCCAGCCTGATTGATGCCTAACTGCTTTCCTGCCAGCCTGATTTCCCCTAACTACCCTCTTCTGCCAGCCTGGTCACCCCCAGCTGTCCTCCCCTGCTAACCTCGCTGCCCTCAAATGCTGTCCCCTGCAGGCCAGGTCCCCCCAACTGTCCTCTCCTGCAAGCCTGGTCCCCCCCCACAACTGCCCTCCCCTGCAGGCTTGATCACCTCCAACTGCACTCCCTTGCAAGTCTGGTCTCTCCCAACTGCTTTCCCCTGCTGGCCATCTTGAGTCCACAAGGGGATGATCATCTTTGACCACATGGGGGTGATCATCTTGTGTGTTGGAGTGATGGTCAATTTGCATATTAATCTTTATTATATAGGATGCTATACCTAAATTAAAGGTGACTTATGCAATACAACTACAGTATTATAGGAATCTCTATTTGTCTATTTATTTGCATTTACCAGAGGCCTTTATATTGTTGTATGTTTTCATGTTCTCAAGGGGGTGGATTAACCTTGATATGTAGTATTTGCTGAGCTCTATGTTGTAAATACTCCTACCATAGACAATGTCAAGTAATATAGAATGTGAAGTAGGGAAGAAATGTGTACAATCACCTTTAATGAAATGGTGTAAGTTTTGACTCCAATATGCCACTTGTTTCAATATACCACAGAGTTTCACACTCCACAGATGTAGCTTAGGAATCTCCTAATGATTTGAGAGGAATTCATATGCAGATTTTAGATTTAATTTCTCTGTGATTCTCTTCTTTCTATAATTTTGCCCCTGAATTTTTAGCCACTTTGGTAGCCCTGAACTGTACTTCTGTCTCTTTGTCCCAGAAATTCTGACACTTTCTGCTTAGGGTTTATCGCCCCTTCCACCCCTTCACACACTTCCACCCTCGCCATTCCACAAGTTGTAAAAATGTCCTCTGAGAAATTCACCTCATGTGCATGCCATCTTTCAAGGAAAGTACCATATAAAGTCCTACCTGTGTTGGTTGCTTGTCAATATCTCCAAGCACATATATAAATTTTTCTAATTATTTCCAGTTGAAGAATTAGTCTGCTAAAAGCTACTGCTTTACAACTGGAATTGGAAGATTTCTTTCTTCTGTCCAGCCTTTGACTCGAATTGAAGATGTTAGTCTATTATATTTATTGTGATTAATGATATATTTGAATGTTTCTACATTCTAACATCATATTTTGAGTTTTCTCATTGGCCTACTTCTATTTTTTCTCTTTGTCTACCTCACTTCTTGCTTCCATTTGGAATTATATTGTAAAATATGTTTGTTTATCGCGATTGTTTTTCCTTTTCTATTTGAAAGTTATATGCTATAAATCTATTC
Source organism: Lasiurus cinereus (assembly GCA_011751065.1). Classification (NCBI taxonomy): domain Eukaryota; kingdom Metazoa; phylum Chordata; class Mammalia; order Chiroptera; family Vespertilionidae; genus Lasiurus; species Lasiurus cinereus. The sequence continues at coordinate 9,376,188 of JAAGEH010000031.1, forward strand.
TTGTAGTGGTTAACTTAGAAATGTTAACATGCATATTTAATAAAATTATAAAAGTAAATCAATGTTTGCCATTCTTTTAAACAAAACAGTGACTATGTAGAACCCTTTAACCCTAATCACTCTGTTGTGAGTTATATGGTCACTGCCCTACAAGTCCACTCTGAGTGACTCTGAAAGACAGTGGGAAGGCAATTTCTCCCAGTGCACTAAACATCAGTTGGAACACTTCGTTGTCAACTTGGTGTGGAAGGAGAAATGGCCTGAGATATGTATATGCTGGTCAGAGACTTGGGAAAAAACACACATAATTGAACAATCCCTGGTATAAGATCTAGGGGAAGGTTATGTAGATGAACCTCTTGGATTGGGCAGTGTGAAGATAATTATGCCTTACATAAATGTCCATCTGAAGGTACCTAGTTAAGGGGAGATCCTTAGTGATCATATGAGAAAAGTGACCAAGCCTGTGGATATCTATTCTTAGGCACTTCAGTGCTTGCACAATTGACCCATCCGCAATAGAAAGGATTCAGCATGGACTCGGCAGCATAAGGCTTATTAAGTTTGATTCTGGTTACTATTCCTGCCAACAGCATAGGCCAGCTCCTGTTAAGACACCTTTACCTTGGAGGACCTGCTGGCTACCTGGTGGCAGGTTGATGACATCATTCTGAAAGGACAGTACTTTGTCTTCACAGGAGTAGATACATATCCTGGTATAGATTTGTTTTTCCTGATCACAGGCTTCTGCCTACTTACCATCATAGATTTAGAGGATGATTTATTTGTGCCAGAACCAGCACACTATAGTGACTAATTGTATGTGTCAACTTGGCTATGCCCAGATATTTGATCAAACATCATTGTGTATATTTCTGTGAAAATGTTTTTTGAACAAGATTAACATTTAAATTAGTGGAATTTAAGTAAATCAGATTGCCCTCCATAACATGTATGGGCCTCATGTAATCAGTGGAAGGCCTGAATAGAAAAAGAATGACTTGCCCAAACAGAAAAGACTGCCTTTGGACTTGGACTACAACTCTACCTGCGGTCTCCAGCCTGTCAGCCTGCCCTGCAGATTTTGGACTTGAATGAATTCCTTAAAATAACATTCTCTCTATATATCTCTATCTCTATCTATCTACCTACCTATCTGTATTTCTATATATATCTACATATATCTGTCTACCTATATATATCTATATCTGCATAAACAGATATAGATATAGATATAGATATAGATATATAGATATAGATATAGCTATATACTAGAGGCGTGGTACACAAAATTCATGCATGGGTGGGGTCCGTAGGCCTGGTCAGTGATCAGGGAAGATCAGAGCCAGGCTGATCAGGGCCAGTCTGGAGAGGAGACAACAGTCACTGGGTTGGGTGCAGAAGGAATGGACACAGGATGCCAATGCCACCATTGTTGGTGCCCACTGTATGGCTCCCTGTTTTCCCCACCTCCTCCTTCCCTCATCACTGCACTGACACCATGGTGGATGGGCAGTGGGATGATTGGGGCCTGCCAGTCATGGGGACGGATGAGGCATGGGAGGTTGGCCACTGGCCCCAAGCAGTGAGCTGGCCCTCAGCCCTCCCTGGGAAAGGGGCTGCATCCACCACCACCCACCCCTGATTCCCTGTCACAGCCCAGAGACTGGGGGAGGGACCATGGGAGCTTGGCTGGCTGTGGGAAGTTGGCTGTTGGAGCACACTGACCACTAGGGGGCAACTCCTGCATTGAGCATTTTCCCCCTGGTGGTCAGTGCATGTCATAACAATTGTTCATTCTGGTTGCTTAGGCTTATATATACATATACATACATACATACATACATACATACATATATGTATATATATGTACACACACACACACACACACACACACACATATATATATATTAGTATATATTAGATCAGTGGTTGCCAAGGATCTCACAGGCCACCAGTGATCTGCAGACTAGTGGTTGGTGACTGCTGCATTAGATAGATAGATATACAAGGTGTCCCCAAAAGATGTATATAGGATAGCTCAATTTGGAAAATGAAATGTATCTTAATAAACACTGCCTTTATAATTATTCAAAGTGTGTGTATACATTCTGGGACACTATATACACATACGTACACATACACATACACATACACATACACATACATATACATCCTATTCATTTTGTTTCCCCAAGAACCCTGGCTAATACATTCATGCCACATTACCACTGACCAGAAATACACTTTACAGCAAAGTAAAACAGTGAACTCACACCCATGGAATTCACTGTCTTGTCATGTACTTCATTATCCAGAAATAGCTGTATAGGGATTTGACAGAATATGTAGGGCTCAGCTGAAGACTCAGTTATGGCAACATTTGGGAGACACATTCATTGTTATATTGAAGTGCTGTTCTATAGGACAGTTTATGCTTAAAACTAGCAGCCCATTGCCAGAATGTATAGGTATGAGAACCAAGGAGTGGATTTTGGAATAGCCCTTCTTATTATACTATCTAATAATTAATGTTCTCTTCCTAGATCTCCAACCTTAGACTTGGTGTGCTTGCTCCAGGGTAAATGTTCATGTTTCCAGTGAATTGGAAGCTGAGATATAACCTGGTCATTTAGGACACAACTTACTGCTAAACCAATAAGCAGATGAGGGATTAGGAGCTTGGTTAGAGTTACTGATCCCAGTTACCAGGGGTAGGGTAAACTGGGTTAATATACAGTGGGAGAAAGAAGGAATATTTTTGAACCCAGGTGATTCACCAAGTTGTTACTATTCTCCTTTGTACAATTTATACCAGTCAAAGGGAAACTGAAGCAATCCAATAATATAGATAAGACCACTAAGAGCTACTAGCTTATAGATGTAAAGAGGGGTTCTTTTTTGCCCACAAGTTTAAGAACTGTATCTAGCTAGATTCTGGCAGAGGATAAGCGGAATATTGCAATGAGTGGTGGAAGAAGACAGGCTTGATTATTACCTATGCACACTATAAAAACAGAGCTTTTTTCCGCTCTGTTTTATGTTACTGTTTTTAACCCTATTTTATCACCACTACCTTTTGTGAAAAACACTAGTGGTAAGTATTGTTTTCAGTTCAAGTGGAAATATGATCAAATTGAAATCACCCTGTGATCAAACAGTAGCTGGTGGGATTTAGTGTGACCCTGTGCTCATGACACAAACTTTTCACCTACACAAAGGACAAGAGTGGACACTGAGGAGCATAAGGGGTGGACTTTTAGTCATCTTTCACTTACTCCTCCAGATCCACTCTAATTTTTTTTTACCCTGCTCTGATACCTAGAGGCTGACCTTTATATATTTCATCAATAGGCTCCCTTGTCCATTATTTGGTTTCTAGTTATATTTATCCATTGGAAGCTCAAGGCAGGAGATAGGAGAGTGAGATTAAGCTATTTATTACCCACAGCTCCTTCTTTTTAAGGTCATCTACAGCTGACTGTGTCCATCTACTAAAGGTCACAATTCTTCTCAGAGTTACCCTTCTGTATGAATCATTTTTGGTTCTGGTAATCAGTTTTCTCATTTCTTCCAGCCCCAGGGTTTTATCTACTCCAGTGTATGGTGCCACCCCATGTGGTTTCGCTATATACTGTCCATCATACCTTTTAAAACAATTCCTTTATTAAACCCTCTTTGAGTTTTCCTATTTTGAGTGTGCATATGTTTCCTATTGGGACCCTAATATGTTCCTTCCCCTTGTTTCTTCCCTCTCTGTCTTGTCCCTTTCCTCCTCCTGTTACCTTAGTTGTAGGTTATTTACTAGCATTTCTACTATTATCCCCAAGACAACAACACCCATTCAAGCTTAAATCTCAAAAGCATATTTGACTCAAAACCCTTTCCACTTCCACCTCCACTGACATCAAATCAGTTGCAGTTATCTCCATTCTAACCCTTGAATGTTTCTTTCATCTACTCCCTTCTAGTTTCATGGCATGGCAATGTAAGACATAGGCATTGGCTTCAGTCAGAACTGAATTTTAATTCTATATCTGCCACTTACTTGGATAAGTTCATTCTCTCATTCAATAAATAGTTGTTGAGCATCAAATTTGTGCCAGTTACTATTCTATATTCTAGGCCCTGAGGATTCAGCAGTGCAGAAGACTAAGTGCTTGTCTTCATGAACCTTACATTCCAGTAGGAAAGACAGATTTACAAATACATGAATAAAACAATAAATAAGAAAATTTCAGATTGTGCCCTATTGAAAACAAAATAAAATAATGAGAAGTAAGTGCCATGGAAGAAGGAAATTTTAGATAGAGACATAAGATGAATGTGGCTAGAGAAAAAAATGTTGGTAATGGACCAAGTTCTGGGGCAAGCCAAGAATTAGAGATTGGGAAATTGTCGGAAACCAAATATTGTTCTCACTAAATGGATGTAAACAGGAAGCCAGAAGGCGGGTCAACCTTAATTGCTCTGAAAGGTCAGAGCTAATTACTCACTGTTTTGTTGAAACATTATTGGTTGAAGCAACCTCTATGTTTGTTTCTTGTTAATTTCTGTTTTTGTTATTTCCTGCCTAAAGGCTAGGGGTGTGTCCCAAAGCCTTAATAAAAGGGAGAAAAAGGCCAGAGCAAGGGGCAGTCCTTTCCACTAGAGGAAGGCTCCCGCCTGGCCCCCCAATATCGCCAAATTTATGCTTTCTGGTCTCTTTCTTCATTTGCGTGCGGCCTCCTTCAGAACCCGAACCCTGACCCGGGAACCCTGAACCACGCGGGACGTGGAAAGAGGTTCCCACATCTGGCGCCCATCAGGGACTGCGGAAAAAGGTGCTCACATCTGGCGCCTGACCGCGGGACGTCTGGAGGAGAAGGTATTATTCGCCTAAGAGCGAAGGAAGGAAAATTCACCAAGGAAAATGGTGAGGGAAGATTCACCTAGGAAAAGGTGAGGGGAATTCAACGTACGCAAAGCCCACGGATTAACTACAGAGTCGCGATCTGTAAGTAGGGTGGGAACGTCTTTTGCAGCCAGGCTAATGGGGAAGAATTCGGTTATAAATATAAAGTAAACTGTATTATAGACTTTTGGTTTGCAAGCTTAAGTAATGTGGTTTCTTGTTCAAATTAAAATCTTAGTTTGCATTTGGAATCTGAAACCTGTAATAAGTGAAACTCCACTGCTTAAACGGCCTCTGGTGCAGAGAAATTCAAAGGTGGCAGGAGAGGGCAAGGCTCTCTGCTCTCCTGCAATGAGATTACTTAAGGTTTCACTTAAAAATTATAAGAGAAATCGAAGGGAAATGCTAATCTTGGCCAAATTAGGTGCTAGTTATTACTTCGGAAAGCGAAAAAGAAAGAAAAAATTTAAGATCTGTCTTTATCTTTTAAGCATGAAAAGAAATTCAGCCAGATCTGTTACTGATGCTTTCCTCCCTGAAGTAAGCAAGATGTGGAGGAAGAGAGACACTGTGGAATCCAGTATGAAAGTCCACTCTCCCAGTATACTAATCTAAAGTCTCCTTTCTCGCCATGAAAAAGTTTTAAAAATTTAGAGATGTGTCTGGAATTTCTGTACTCGTGAGGAGAGAAGCCCGGCTTAAAAAGAAATGCGCGCAATTGTCCACCTTTTTGGACATATTAGACAGGGTTTTAAGCTGGAATCTCTCCGCAAAAGCTGCAGAAAAGGAAAAACCAGAACTGGTCTTCATTTTTTAAGAAAAATGGCGTAAAGGAACCAAATGAGATGATTTTGTGTTATTAATCAAAGTTTTCAGCTAAATGCAAATTAAATTGGGAGAAAATAAAATATTTCTCTAATAATTAGGAATTCAAAATACGTTGTTGATTGGTCTAATAAAAAAGGATTAATTCTGTGATTCCCAACTGACAGTTTAAAAATATAATTGATATCTTAAGATAATTATAAAAATATTATAATCTTTAAATCATATATGAATATATATATTTGATGGTTTTTTCCATGTTAAAAGTTCAAGGCTTTAACAGAGATGATTCTTGTAAAGCTCCATGGGCCCAGAGTAATACAAGAAATTTGTTCTCTCTTTTTAAAGGATTTTCTTAAATTTAACCGATCTAATATACTTGAAATTTCATGGAAAGCTTTATCAAATAAGAATTAATAACTATATTTTAAATGTTGTGAAGGTTTTGGCCTCTAAGAAGGAAACAAGGTAGCACTCTAGGGAGAGGCATAAACACTCAGCCTCTGAGAGATCCAGTCTCTCGGTGTCCTAGATGTCAGAGAGGTAACCATTGGGCCAGACAGTGTAAATCAAAATTTCATAGAAATGGGCAGCCTCTAAATCAAGATACAGGGTATGGTCAACCACCGGGAAACGGCCAGAGGGGTGCCCCCCAGCCCCGTTATTAATAGGGGAAACCTGCCCTGCAAGGCCCACAGTGGATTCCCTCATCCGAGCAACTCCAAGAAGGGCAGCCCTGGATCTTAACAGCACTATAGCAGTCACTTTGACTCCTGACATTGCTCTGCAAGCTATTCCTACAGGAATTTGGGGTCCTGTGTTACCGGGAGCATGGTAAAGAGGACGGTACAGACACCTAGGAACGTACTTCTTGCAGTACCAACAGTTACCAGCTGTACGGTAATATTTCCTGGGGCACATGGGGAAGTATTTTTAATTAATAAATTAGCTTTTTAAATAAAAATCAAAGTTTTCAGCTAAATAAAGAGCCAATATTTTGTAAGCAATTTGATTAAATATTCTAATAAAGTAACTAAGACCTTCTCTATACAAAAAAGAAATTGATAGCCAGTTTAAAATTGAATTGCCATGGCCTAGAACAAAAGAATTTCCTTACATAATATTCTACAATGTCATTATAATTTTTTTTGACAAATATCCCAAACAAACTTACAATCTAATTCTCTGAATATTTGGTAGCAATTTAAAAAATAAATAAATAAATAACATAAAAGGAATTAAGGCAGTGAGAGGGCACTTGAGCATTCTATATTGGCTTTTCTTGCTCTTTTTGCCAAGAAGGACCCTCCCACAGCTGTCGCCTGAGTTTTCTGTTCATGCTGAGGTTGAAGCCTAGTGTTGGCTGATAGCATGAATCTGTCTCTCACCCAGTGGTGTGAGCTGGGCCCTTCCTGGAGAAGAAAGCTGGGTTCCCCAAGATATGTGATCAGTGCTGGGACCCTGCCAGCAGGCGAGGGGATCCTAAGGCAGGTACTGGGCGTGGAGGCCACAAGGGCATCAGCTACCAAGGAGACGGAACTGAACCTCACATCAACCTGCTTGGCCCCGGAGGATGGCTGGTTAGCCAGAGACGGGCAACTGGAACTTATACGTTACACCGACCACCGCCTAAGCCAGGAACTGGGCCTTATGCCGCCCTGCTTTCCAATGACGGGTAAGGTGGGTTGGTACCGTATGGTAGTCCCTGACCTAAGACAGGCACAGTCGCAGAGGGGCCATCAGGAAAAACTTGGGGTTCAACAGAGGTTGATCCTCACCCCCCAACATTGCAGAGGGAGGTCTCCTGCCCCATGGCTGCTTCACTTCCCACGTCCAGCTCCGATCGGGACCCAGGTGACAAGACAGAGACTTGCCCAGCTCCATTCGGGACACAAATGACAGACAAAGATTTGGTGCAGCTTAGATTGGGACCCAGCAACAGACAGACTTGGCTGACAGCTGCCCTATATTCTAAATCCAACTTAACACCAGGAATGCTCAGGGCCTACTCAAGAATGCAAATAATCCTTTCCACTAATATTTACAGGATAAAACTAAGATTGTTGTTAGAATATTAAATTTAATAATAAAATAGTAGTTAAATTTTCAAGTTAATTTAATTGGTTAATTGAAATAGGTGAATATTCAAGAAAATTTAATTGTACTGGAAAACAGTTGTTCCTAAAGTATTAACTTAAATTTCTATTGGTAGTCCATTGCATGGTAAAATTACTCAACATGCAATAAACATAAAGCAGTCATATTTGCATTATAAAAAATTTTCCAAAAGCATCATAATTACATAAAAAAGGGGGTTAGTACAGTAATATTATGTAAGGAAAAAGTATCCTGTAAGCAAAATACATCTAAAAAATTTTTTACTTAACAGCAAGACACCCATGAAAAACATACATAGTATTAAAATAAGCCAAAGGAAAATCATTTGGGCAAAAATAAAAAGGATCCAAAGTCAAATTTATAGAAAAAATTCCTTTACTAACTTTTGGTCGAGAATGTTCATATATTTTCAGAAAAACAGCTCCAACACCATGTGAATTCCTACAACAGAGAATGCTCCAGCTATGAAGACGAGAGGAGAAGCAGTCCAGAGATGGAGGATGCTGACGACGCCTTGCCATCCTAACAGTCAGCAGCTGTGCATCGATGCAGGTTGCCCAGGACCAAACCAGAGAGGGTCGGACCTGCATTGCCACCATTTGTCCACCATCAAGAACTGAAATATCATTGCTAATACGTACATTCAAAAAACTGTTGGACATTGAAGCTGGGACTCAAAGGACTGTTGGTCCAGAAAGAAAGATACTATAGACTTATTCATTTACCTCTTAGCATAGCCATTGTTGCTTGTCTTATTTTTTGTTCTTAATATTTATTTCTAGTCTGTAGGTGCAAGATTTTTTAGAGGAAAAGAAAACGGGGGAGATGTCGGAAACCAAATATTGTTCTCACTAAATGGATGTAAACAGGAAGCCAGAAGGCGGGTCAACCTTAATTGCTCTGAAAGGTCAGAGCTAATTACTCACTGTTTTGTTGAAACATTATTGGTTGAAGCAACCTCTATGTTTGTTTCTTGTTAATTTCTGTTTTTGTTATTTCCTGCCTAAAGGCTAGGGGTGTGTCCCAAAGCCTTAATAAAAGGGAGAAAAAGGCCAGAGCAAGGGGCAGTCCTTTCCACTAGAGGAAGGCTCCCGCCTGGCCCCCCAATATCGCCAAATTTATGCTTTCAGTCTCTCATTTCGTTTGCGTGCGGCCTCCTTCAGAACCCAAACCCTGACCCGGGAACCCTGAACCACGCGGGACGTGGAAAGAGGTTCCCACAGGAAATATACAGTAAGTCCTCATTTAACGAAGTCGGTGGGTTATTGGAAACTGACTTTAAGTGAAATGACATATAATGAAACCAACTTTACACCAGGATAATTGATAAAAATAAGAGTTAAATTCTTGAGATAGAAAATGGTGGCAGAATAGATGGATGCTTCTGGAGCTTTGTCATTGGGCAGAGGGCGAGAGAGCAGCTGGGAGTTGCACTGGGAGTGTTTCTTGGCAAGTTAAGACTCAGTTATTCTGCAGGAGAAGACTGGGAACTGATGGACGGGGCTCTCCTGGCCAGGCAGCCCCACTGCCACTGGGTTTTTGTTGGCCTGAGCCACCAGCGCAAACGCGGGGACCGCGCCATCGTGCAGAGGGAGGTGGATGTCTGTGGTGGTCTGAAAGCTACCACTGGCTGAAACACCCACCGGACAGCCGGAGACCCAAACCACCGCTCTCCAATCGGCGGATTCAGAGATCCACACGGCACACGGAAAGGTCAGATTTCGCCTGGGATAAGGAGAGAGAACTACATAACCAGACACCCAGAAAAGAAAAACTATGGGCAGAAGAAGAAACAGCCCGCATACCACAGATAGGTAGGTATCACCAGAAAAGGAAGTAAACGAAATAGAAGCAGAAATAAGCCTGCAAGAGAAAGAGTTCAGACAAATGATCATAAGGTGGATGAAAAGAATGGAATACAAGTTCGACATTGTGAGTAAGAGCCAAGGGGAAATGAAGAAGACCCAAGAGTAAATGAAGTAGAAGCCAGAAAAAATGCAGAAGCAGCAAGAAGAAATGCAAAAGAAACAGAAAGAAATGCGGAAGAACCTAAAAGAAATGCAGAATAATCCAGAAGAAATGAAAAATGACATCACTGCTATAAAGAACTCATAGAAAGCATCAAAAGTAGACTAGAAGAAGCAGAGGATCGCATCAGTGAGCTAGAAGACACGGTAAGAAAAAATACCCAAGTACAGCAGCTTCTAGAAAAAAAAGTTAAAAAGGAAGAGGAGAGCCTAAGGGAACTTTGGGATAACATGAAACAAAACAACATCTGCATAATTAGAGTTCCATTAAGAGTGGAAACTGAACAAGGATTAGAAAACCTGTTTGAAGAAATAATGACAGAAAATTTTCCCAATATAGGAAAGAAAAAGCCCACACAAATCCAAGCTCACAGAGTCCCAAGAAATATTAACCCCCCAAAACTGACACCAAGGCACATTATAATTAAATTGGCAAACACTGACGACAAAGTAAGAATCTTAAAAGCAGCCAGAGAGAAACAGAAAGTGACCTACAAAGGAACCCCCATAAGACTAGCTACTGATTTCTCAACAGAAACTCATCAGGCCAGAAGGGAATGGAATGAAATATACAAAGACATGCAAAGGAAGGGTCTGAATCCAAGAATACTGTACCCTGCAAGACTCTCAATCAAAATTGAAGGTGAAATCAGAAGCTTCAAAGACAAAAAAACGACTAAGGGAATATATTACCACCAAACCAGCAATGCAAGAAATGTTAAAGGGTCTGCTGTAATAAAAAGAAAGAGGAAGCAAAGAAGGAACTCGGGGGTAAGGACTAAAAATGGCAACATAAGTACTTATCAATAATAACTTTAAATGTAAATGAATTAAATGCTCCAATCAAAAGACATAGGGTAACCGATTGGATAAGAAAACATGATCCATACATCTGCTGTCTGCAAGAAACCCACCTCAGGAAAAGAGATGCACACAGATTGAGGGTGAAGGGATGGAAGATGGTATTTCAGGCAAATGGAAATGAAAAAAAAAAAGCTGGGGTTGAAATATTTATATCTGACAAATTAGATCTCAAAGTGAAGGACATAACAAGAGATAAAGAAGGCCACTTCATAATACTAAAGGGAACAATCCAACAAGAAGAAATAACTCTGGTAAACATATATGCACCCAATATAGGAGCACCTAACTACATAAAAAAAAAAACTCTTGGAGGATATTAAGGGAGAGATAGACAGCAATACAATCAAAGTAGGAGACTTTAATACCCCACTGTTAACCATTGGACAAATCCTCTAAACAAAAAATCAGCAAAGAAACATCAATCTTAAATGACACACAAGACCAGATGGAATTAATTGGCATCTTCAAAACATTTCACCCCAAAGCCACAGAATATACATTGTTCTCTAGTGCACATGGGTCATTTTCAAAGAGAGGTCATATGTTGGGTAATAAGAGTAGTCTCTTCAAATTCAAGAAGATAGAAATCATATCAAGCATTTTCTCAGAGCACAGTGGCATAAAACTGGAAATCAACTATAATAAAAACAATAGAAAGAAATCAAACACATGGAGTCTAAAAAGCATGCTATTAAACAACGACTGAGTAACCAGAGAGATCAAGGAAGAAATAAAAAACATCATGGCAACAAATGACAATGACAACACAACAATACAACATTTATGGGACACAGTGAAAGCAGTCTTGAGAGGGAACTTCATAGCCCTACAAGCCTACTGCAAAAAAACAGGAAACAATGGTAATAAATCACCTAACCCTACAACTCAAAGAGCTAGAAAGTGAGCGACAAGAAAATCCGAGTGTAAACAGGAGGAAGGAAATAGTAAAGATCAGAGCACAGATAAACAACTTGGAGACCAAAGAAACAATTCAAAAGATCAACAAAACCAAGAACTGGTTCTTTGAAAAGATAAACACTATTGATGGACCTCTAGCCAGGCTCACCAAGAAGCAAAGAGAGAAGACCCAAATAAACAAAATCAGAAATGAAAGAGGAGAAATAACAACAGACCCTGTGGCAATACAAAGGATTGTTAAAAAACACTATGAACAACTCTATTCCAACAAATAGAACCAGTAGTAAGAAATGGACATTTTCCTAGAAAAATGTAATCTTCAAAAACTCAACGAGGAGGAATCTAAACCTCTCAACAGTCCAATAACTATGGAAGAAATTGAAGCAGTCATCAAAAAGCTTCCAGCAAATAAAAGCCCGGGACCAGGTAGTTACACAGGAGAGTTTTACCAAACATTCAAGGAAGAATTAAAACCTATCCTCCTCAGCCTATTCAAAAACATTCAAGAAGAAGGAACACTTCCAAACACCTTCTATGAAGCCAGCATCACCCTAATACCAAAACCAGATAAAGACAACACAATGAAAGAGAATTATAGGCCAATATCTCTCATGAATATAGATGCCAAAATCCTCACCAAAATTCTAGCAAATCGGATCCAGGAGTACATCAGAAAGATCATACACCATGACAAAGTAGGATTCATCCCAGGCATGCAGGGATGGTACAATATCCACAAATCAATAAACGTGATACATCACATAAACCAATTGAGAGATAAAAATCACATAGTCATATCAATTGATGCAGAAAAAGCATTTGACAAAATCCAACACCCTTTCTTGATAAAAACTCTCAGCAAAGTGGGAATAGAAGGAGCATACCTCAACATCATAAAAGCCATATATGATAAACCCACAGCTAACATCATACTGAATGGACCAAAACTAAAACTATTTCCCCTAAGAACAGGAACAAGACAGGGATGCCCACTCTCACCTCTCCTGTTGGACGTAGTACTGGAAGTATTAGCCATTGCAATTAGACAAGAAGAAGAAATAAAAGGCATCCAAATTGGAAAAGAAGAAGTAAAGCTGTCCTTATTTGCAGATGACATGATATTGTACATAAAAAACCCAAAGGACTCCATTCCAAAACTAATTGACTTAATAAATTTGGAAATGTAGCAGGATTCAAAATTAATGAAAAGAAGTCTGTGGCATTTCTATACACTAATAGTGAAATTACAGAAAGAGAGACTAAAAGAGGAATCCCATTTACCATCGCACCAAAAAAATTAAGATACCTAGGAATAAACCTAACTAAAGAGGTAAAAGACCTATATGTAGAAAACTACAGGACACTGATAAAAGATAGAGGAAGATGTTAACAGATGGAAGATCATACCATGCTCATGGATTGGGAGAGTCAACATCATTAAAATGTCCATACTACCCAAAGCAATCTATAGATTCATTGCACTACCCATTGAAATACCAATGACATATTTCACAGAACTAGAAAGAATTCTTCATAGATTCATCTGGAACAAAAAAAAAAAAAAGACCACAAATAGCCATAGCAATTCTGAGAAAGAAGAATAAAGTAGGTGGGTTCTCAATACCAGATTTCAAGCTATACTACAAAGCAACTGTTCTCAAAACAGCCTGGTACTGGCATAAGAACAGGCATATAGACCAATGGAATAGAATAGAGAACCCAGATATCCCCCCAAACCACTATGCTCAACTAATATTTGGCAAAGGAGGTGTGAACATTCAATGGAGTCAAATAGCCTCTTCAATAAATGGTGTTGGGAAAATTGGACAGATACATGCAAAAAAATGAAACTGGACCACCAACTTACACCAAATACAAAAATAAACTCAAAATGGATACAGGACTTAAACATTAGAAGGGAAACCATAACAATCTTAGAGGAATCCACAGGCACACAATCTCAGATATATGCCAAAAGAACTTCTTCACTGATACTGCTCCAAAGACAATGGAAGCTAAAGAAAAAATAAACAAATGGGACTATATCAAAATAAAAATGCTTTTGCACAGCAAAAGAAGCCATCAACAAAGCAACAAGAAAGATCACTGTATGGGAGAACATATTTGCAAATGTTATCACTGATAAATGTTTAATCTCCAACATCTACAGCCAACTTATACAACTTAATAAATGGAAGATAAACGATCCAATAAAAAATGGGCAACAGAGCTAAATAGAACCTTTTCGAAAGGTGACAGAAGGAAGGCCAAGAGACACATGAAAACATGTTCAAAGTCACTAACCATCCGAGAGATGCAAATCAAAACGACAATGCGATACCATCTTACACCTGTCAGAATGGCAATCATCAACAAATCAACAAACGACACGTGTTGGCGAGGATGTGGAGAAAAAGGAACCCTTGTGCACTGTTGGTGGGAATGCAGACTGGTGCAGCCACTGTGGAGAACAGTATGGAGTATCCTCAAAAAACTAAAAATGTATCTCCCATTTGATCCTGTAACCCCACTTTTAGGAATTTATCCTAAGAAATCACAAACACCAATCAGAAAGGATTTATGCACCTCTATGTTCATAGCAGCACAATTTACAATAGCTACAATTTGGAAACAGCCTCGGTGCCCGTCAGCAGATGTGTGGATCAGAAAACTGGGATATCTACATAATGGAATTCTATGCTGCCATTAAAAAGAAGGAATTCTTACCATTTGCAGCAACCTAGATGGAACTGGAGAGCCTTATGCTTAGTGAAATAAGCCAGTCAATGAAGGAGAAACATCACATGATCTCACTCATTTGTGGATAATAAACAACATTATAAACTAATGAACAAAAGTATAGATACAGAGGCAGTAAAGCTTCAAACAGACTGTGAAATTACAGCAGGAAGATTAAAGTTAGGTGAGGTAGATAAGAGATCAATCAAAGGACTTGTATGCATGCATATAAGCATAACCAATGAACATAGACACTGGGGTGTTGGGTTATGCTTGGGAGGGAGGGGGGGCAATGGGGAGATATGTATAAGAAATTAATTAAAAAAAAAGACAAAAAAAAGAGAGTTAAGTTCCCATGGCATATTTCTGATCACAAAAAAAACATTACCAAACTTCTAAATAAAGGCCCCAAACACTTCTAATATTATGCATTGTAATTAATATGAGCTATATGTACATTTGAGAAAAATGAATAGAAACAAAATTTTTTTTAGTTTGCTGTTTCCAGTTCAGGGTCACAGGTAGCCAGAGCCTAGATGGGCAGCTCAGGGTACAAGGTAGGACCCTAGACAGGACACCCTTTTATCACAGCGCCACTCACATCCACACCCACACTCACTCAGACTGGGTCAATATAGACATGCTAGTTCACCTAACCTGCACATCTTTGAGATGTGGGAGGAAACCAGAGTCCCCTGAGGGAACCCACACAGACATGGGGACAACATATACATTTTGCTCATACAGTGTCCCCAGCTAGGAATCAATAATTTTTTCATATCCACATTATAAAGAAATGGCATTGAACAAAATGACACTACTCAAAGACCCACTGTAATAGCAAAAAGGGCTTATTGCTCTTAAGTACCAGGTGCTGTCCTAAGTGCATTGCATTCAGTAATTCATTCAATCTTTGATAGAACCCTAAACAGAGAGAACAGTAGATATCATTTTTATTTTTAACATCATTTTACTAATGAAGAAACTGAGGCATTAATAGATAAATAACTTACCCAGATAAAATAGAAAGCAAATTTTAAAACTGGGCTTTGGAGTTAGTTTTGTTTTGGAATCCCTGTTCTGCGTTTCATTGAAGAATACTGCCCTCTAAGAGAAAGAGGAGAAAAAGTTAGCAAAAGAGATTGCGAAGTAATATAACCTCTAAGAACTTCAGTTCTCTCATCTGTGAAATGGAAATAAAAATAATATGTGATTCACAGGGCTGTTGTGAATATTAAAATCTTATAATGCTTGTCAAATGCACATCAGAGTGCCTGTCAAGTAGCCACTTGATAAATGGCAGCTAGTATTACTTCTGACACTATTGTAATATGTTTCTAGATGACCTAGTTGACTCCTCACTTTCCAGCTGCACCATCTCCTCCCATGAATCCAAACCAGACAACCAGCTCACATATTCCAATTTATCTTCATGTGGTACTGGTGTCACTGTGATCTTACATTCTGTTCACTTTCAATAGCTCCCAATTGCTTACAGCAGGGTAGTCCAATAATTTATGTAAAGCTAGAGGCCTGGTGCATGAAATTCGTGCATGGGGGGTATCCCTCAGCCCAGCCTGCATCCTTTCCAATCTGGGACCCCTTGAGGGATGTCCAGCTGCCCGTTTAGGGCTGATCCTAAGTGGGCAGCCGGACATCCCTCTCACAATCCAGGACTGTGGGCTCCCTACTGCTTCCCTGCTTGCCTTCCTGATTACCCCTAACTGTTTCTGCTTGCCACCCTGATCACCCCCTAACCACTGCGCTGCCAGCCTGATTGATGCCTAACTGCTCCCCTGCCAGCCTGTTTGCCCCTAACTGCCCTCCCCTGCAGGTCTCTTCACCCCTAACTGCCCTCTCCTGCAGTCCTGGTCACCCCCACCTGCCCTTCTCTGCTGGCTTGGTCACCCGCAACTGCCCTCCCTTGCAGACCTGATCCCTCCCAACTGCCCTCCCCTGCTGGCCATCTTGTGGTGGCCATCTTGAGTCCACATGAGGACAGTCATCTTTGACCACATGGAGGCAGCCATCTTGTGTGTTGGAGTGATGGTCAATTTGCATATTACTCTTTTATTAGATAGGATAGAGGCCTGGTATGCAGGTGGGGGCCAGTTGGTTTTCCCTGAAGGGTATCCTGAATTAGGGTGGGGCTTCCCTTGTTGCATGGGACAGCCTGGGTGAGGGGCCTGTGGTGGTTTTCAGGATGAACACGACCGCCGGCGACCCAAGTGGAGGTGCTGGTATCTGGGATTTATTTATCTTCTGTAATTGAAACTTTGTATCCTTGAGCAGAGCCAAGCCTCTAGCTTGCTCCATTGCCACAGCTATTTTTGTTGGGATTTATTTATCTTCTATAATTAAAACGTTGTAGCCTTAAGCAGAGGCCAACGCAGGCCAGGGCAGGTGGAAAGCTTGGCTTTCTCCATCTCCAGGGGAAACTCAAGCCTCCTGCTCTCTTCAGCTCTATGGCTGCTGCCAGTTTTGTTGGGATTTATTTATCTTCTATAGTTGAAACTTTCTAGCCTTGAGTGGAGGCCTAGCCCCACCAGAGTGTGCATAAAGCTTGGCTTCCTCCATCTCTGGGGGCAACTCAAGCCTTTTGCTCTCTCCAGCTCTGTGGCTGCCATCATTTTTGTTGGGATTTATTTATCTTCTATAATTGAAACTTTGTAGCCTTGACTGGAGGCCTGGGGCCACCAGGCTGTGCAAAAAGCTTGGCTTCCTCTATTGCCAGGGAAACCCAAGCCTCCTGCTTGTTCTGTGGCTGCAGCCATCTTGGTTGGGTTAATGTGCATACTCGCTCCTGATTTGCTGGTGGACATGGCTTGTGGGTGTGGCAGAGTGATGGTTAATTTGTATATTACTTTTTTATTAGATAGGATACCATATAGTAAATATTCTTAGACTTTGTGGAATATATGTTCTATATTGCCACTACTCATCTCTGCCATTGTATAGCAAAAGCATTCATAGAAAACACATAAAAATTATCATAGATGTATTCCAATACAACATATAAAATAAACCACGGGGAAGTTCAGATTTGGCCCACAGGCTATAGTTTGTCAACTCTTGATCTATAGAATTAAGGTAGGCATTCGTGACCCCACCTGCTTCTAAGAACCTTGTTTTCAACTGCTCTAAATTTTTAGTTTGCAAACTGGCCCCTGTACACAGAGGGAAAGGAGAGACAGAAGAAAGAGGCAGACTCTCCAGATTGGTAGGTGGTAAGTTTAACAAGCAAGGGCACTTACTTTAAGGCTTGTCTTACGCAGTTGCAATACAATTAGATCTCTGTGTCTGCCTACCTGAATCTTAAAAGTTTCAATACAGATCTTATCTTGAATCAGTCACATACACCACCTACATGATATCAACAAAACATTACTATCTCAAAGCTGTGTCCTTGGGGTGGCTTCTAGCATGGGCAAAGCAAGTGGAATGCACATTCCAATTATAGGGGTAGAGGTGAAGAGCCTCCAGTTGCCCAGGTCAAGCTTGTGGCTCAACTGGTGGTCACATCCTCTCATAACCTCCTCCAATGCCAATCATTCATTAAAAACTCTAGTCAAACCAGATGATTTTCTGTTCTCTATACTAGTTCTTCATTCTGATTCCTCTCTTCTTCAAGCACTGTCTGTTTAAATCTTACGTACCTGTATTGATGGGGGTCTTTTTATAAGCAACAGAACTGACTTTTGGCTGTGGTATAGATTACAGGTGCTCATTAATAGCAGTGCTCTTCTTTCTGGATGTCTATCTATATTACATTTCCTAGCCTGCCTTATAGCTAAATGTGACCATGTAACTGAATTCTGGCCAATGGAATGTGAGCAAAATGATATATATCATTTTCCACAAAACCTCCCACATTTGATCCTTCCAGCTGATGCAGAGGATACCTATCTTAGACAGCTCAAGCTGCGATAACAAAATACCATAAAATGAGAAAATTTATTTCTCACAATTCTAGAGCTGGAAAGTTTAAGATCTAAGTACCAGCCTGGTGAGGATCTTATTTCTATCTGCAGCAGGATTCGTTCTGCTGTATTGTCTCTTTCCATTTTCCTTTTTATACTGATAGGAGCACTAATCTAATTCATGTATAATTCATGTATGCTCCATCTTCATGATCTAATTACTTTTTCAAAGGCCCAACTCCTAATAAAATTACATTGGAGGTTAGGGCTTCAACATGTGAATTTTGGGGAGACAATAAACACCCGGTCTATAGCAACTCCTAAGACCTAGAAGAGAATAGAACCAAAGAATAGAAGGAGCCTGGATCCCTGAATAACTATGGAGCATAGTCTTTCTCCTGACCCATTTTGGATTGGAAATGGAGAAAAAATGGACATTTTTTATAAAACCGCTAATATTTAAGAATTTGTTTATCACTTACCCAAACAAATATATTGACAAACTAAAGAATTTATTTGAGAGGCAATGGGTAAGTTCAAATAGGAAAAACTAAACAAACAGGTGTTGGGAACAAGGTATCTTCTTAGATCCAGATAAAGGGGTCACTTTTTCAGGGCACCACTGACACTATGAATCAGCTCCAACTGTTTTCCATCTTTGCATTGCTCAGCTTAAGATTCAATTGCTTGGGAAAAAAGAATCCAAGATGGCAGCATAGGTAAACACCTACACTGCTGCCTCGCACAACAATTTCAAAACTACAACTAAAAGACAGAGCGGACATCATCAGAACCACAGAAAAGCTGGCTGACTGGAAATTCTACAACTAGAAGGAAAGAGAGGGGCTCACAGAGACCCAGAGGAGCTGCAAAAATCTGAGGTATGGAGATATGCGCATGGAGAGAGCGGGTGCCAGAGTACCTGGCTGGCTTTCTCTAGCAGGAGGGAAACGGAGACTCTCAAAGGCATTGAACCCCTTATCCTAGGCACTAAACCCCAGATCCAGTTGAAACTCATATGGGGGCAGTTTGGACTGTGAAAAGGGAGAGGTGCACAGAAATTTAGGGGAGTCGCAAAAGATCAGAACCCTGGTGGCGCGCACAGAACTATGCACAGAGGACAGACTGCTGATTGTGCCTCTGGCTTTCGCGAGTGGGTGGGAGGGAGACAGACCCTCCCAACTTCACCACTTCTGACTCCAGTAAGCCCCAGTTTCCGGTGAAGCCCTTGGGGACCCAGACTCTTGTGGTCCCAGAGTGCAGGGGAGCCGGAAAGGCAGCAGTCTAGAGGCACTCCGAGAGTGCTAACCCAAGGACCACTCCAGTGATTACCCAGTCATGTGACGCTTGGGGGCTGTGGAGGGCGGGTCCAACTGGAAGGCAAGGCAGTCCCTTAAGCCCTGAGACTCCACCCATCCCAAGCTCAACAGAGAGGCTCTTCAGTGTTGCAAGTCTGGTATCATAAGGCTGAATCCAACAAAGAAGTTCTCCCAGCATAGTGAAAATGCCAAGACAAGGGAAGGGATCACAAACAAAAGAAATGGAGGGGAAAAAAAACGACTGGATATAGAGTTCAAAACCACACTTATAAGGTTTTTCAAGAATATCCTAGAAAAGTTGGATAAAGTTAGCGAGACCCAAGAGGAGATGAAAAAGAACCAACTATAGATGGAACTAGAAATTAAACATACACTGACTGAAATAAAAAATATTATAGAGACCTAACAGCAGACTAGAGGAAAGCAAGAATCAAGTCAAAAATTTGAAATATAAAGAATCAGAAAACACTCAACTGGAAAAGCAAGAAGAGAGAAGAATCCAAAAATGTAAAGATAATGTAAGGAGCCTCTAGGACAGCTTCAAGCGTACCAACATCAGAATTGTGGGGGTGCCAGAGGAAGTTAGAGAGCAAGATACTGAAAACCTATTTAAAGAAATAATGACTGAAAACTTCCCACATCTGGTAAAAGAAACAGACTTACAAGTCCAGGAAGCACACAGAAACCCATATAAAAGGAATCCAAAGAGGACTACACCAAGACACATCATAATTAAAATACCAAGAGCAAAAGACAAGGAGAGAATATTGAAAGGAGCAAGAGAAAAACAGTTCATTACCTACAAGGGAGCACCCATACGACTGTCAGCTGATTTCTCAACAGAAACAATGCAGGCCAGATGGGAGTGGCAAGAAATATTCACCGTGATGAATAGCAAGAACCTACAACCAGGAATAATCTATCCAGCAAAGCTATCATTCAGAATTGAAGGGCAGATAAAGAGCTTCACAGATAAGAAAAAGCTAAAGGAGTTCATCAACTCCAAACCACTATTATATGAAATGCTGAAAGGTACTCTTTTAGAAGAGGAAGAAGATAAAGGTAAAAGACCAAAAATTATGAACAACAAATACATAACTATCAACAAGTGAATCTAAAAATTAAGTGAATTAAAAATTTGATCAACAGAATAAACTGGTGAATATAATAGAATCAGGAACACAGAAAGGGAGTGGACTGATAATTCTCAGGGGGAAAGGTGTGAGGGGTGTACAGGGAGAGACTGTACAAAAATCATACACCTATGGATGAGGTCAAAGGGAGGGAGGTAAGGGCAGAGGGAAGGGTGGGAGTTGGGTGGAGGGAAGCTATGGAGGGGAAAAAAGAGAAACAATTGTAATAATTCAAATAATAAATATTTAATAAAAATTAAAAAAATAATAAAATAAATAAAAAGTCTGTAAAATGTGAAAAAAAAGAAGATTCACTTGCTTGGGAGAATCCATAGACTTGGCTTGGACCTTGTGCCCACCTCTTGACCAGAGGAGCACAGGTAATATTTATTGGCAGTCCCCAAAAGCTACACAAGATGTGGGAGTGGAACCTTCCAAAGTAAATACCTTACCTGGCACTTGGCATGTCCTGAAAAGTAGTAGTAAAGTTTAGGCATTATATGGCCCATCAATTGAATTCTTAAATTTAGTTATTGTGTTTAAAATTTTATACTTTTAATTTGATTCTTTTTAAAATTAGATTCTAACTTTTTAGTGAAAATCCCTATGTTCTTTTTTTTCTTATAGTCCATGTCATATAACTGCCATAACTGGATCACTATTGTGGGAACCACTTTCACTTTCCACATGGTTCCGGGTTCTGGAGGCCGCACACAAATGAAAAGAGAGACTAGAAAAGCATTAATTTGGCGATATTGGGGGCCAGGTGGGAGCCTTCCTCTAGTGGAAAGACTACCCCTTCCTTTGCTCTTGCCATCCCTTTTATTCAGGTTTGGGATACACCCTTTGTCCTGAAGCAGTCAATTCTAGTAACAAGTAGATTATCTTATCAGTAAGGATTTACATGATTATTTGATGGGGAAGTTCGTTGTCTCAATTAGATAAGGGGTGACTGGCTTTGACCTTTCAGAGCTTCAAGGTTGACCAGCCTTCTGGGTTCCTTGTCCACACTTCCTATTAGTGAAACAATTATTGGTTTCCAGCATCTCCCCCGTTTCTTTCCTCTAAAAAATCTTGCATCTGCAGACTAGAAATAAACATTTAAGAACAAAAAATGAGACAAGCAACAATGTGTATGCTGAGTGGCAAATGAATCAGTCTGTAGTAAGTTTCTTTCTGGGCCAACAGTCCTTTGAGTCCCAGTTTCAATGTCCAACAGTTTTTTGAGTGTACATGTTAGCAACAATTTTTCAGTTCTGGATGGTGGACAAATGGTGGAAATACAGGTCCGACCCTCTCTGCTTTGGTTCTGGGCAACCTGCATCGATGCACAGCTACTGATTGCTAGCATGGCAAGGCATCATCAGTGTCTTCCATCTATGGACCGTTTCTCCTTTTTTGTCTTCATGGTTGGAGCAGACCTTTCAATTCCTTTGTTGTAGGAATCCACAAGGTCTTGGAGTTGTTTTCTGAAAATATACATATTCTCTACCAGAAGTTAGTAAAGAAATTTTTTCTATAAATTTGACTTGGGATCCTTTTTATTTTTGCCCAAATGATTTTTCTTTGGCTTATTTTGATACTATGTATGTTTTTCATGGGTGTCTTGCTGTTAGCATTAGAAATGAAAATTAATTTTCAAAGTAAAAAAATTTTTCTAGATGTAATTTGCTTACAGGATACTTTTCCTTACATAATATTACTCCACTATCCCCCCATTTTCTAAATTTAATAATTAGTAGGCTTTTGGAAAATTTTTATAATAGTCTTGATGACTAAAATTTTAAATTTTTTTGTACAAAAATATGACTACTTTAGGTTTATTTCAGGCTAAGCATTTTTACCTTGAGATGAACTACCAATAGAAATTTTAGTTAATACTTCAGGAACAACTTTTTTTCCAGTACAATTAAATTTTCTTGAATATTCACTTGTATTAATTAGCCAATTTAAATTAATCTGAAAACTTGACTGCTATTTTATTGTCAAATTTAATACTCTAACAACAATCTTAGTTTTACCCTATAAATATTAGTGGAAAGGATTATTATTATTATTTTTATTTTTTATTTTTAAATATATTTTATTGATTTTTTACAGAGAGGAAGGGAGAGGGATAGAAAGTCAGAAACATCGATGAGAGAGAGACATCGATCAGCCGCCTCCTGCACACCCCACACTGGAGATGTGCCCGCAACCAAGGTACATGCCCCAGACCAGAATCGAACCTGGGACCTTTCAGTCCACAGGCCAACGCTCTATCCACTGAGCCAAACCTGTCCCGGCTGGAAGGATTATTTGCATTCTTGAGTAGGCTCTGAGCATTCCTGGTATTAGGCTGGATTTAGATATAGGGCTGCTGTCAGCAAAGTCTCTGTCTATTGCTGGGTTCCAATCTGAACTGGGCCAAATCTCTGTCTGTTACCTGGGTCCCAATCTGAGCTGGGCGAGGGAAATGAAGCAACCATGGGGCAGGAGACCTCCCTCAGAGGGGGCAAGGGTTCAAGCCCCTACATGTTGGGGGGGGGTGAGGTTCTGTGCCTTACCTCTGTTGATCCCCAGGTTCTCTCCTGATGGCCCCTCTGTGACTATGCCTGTGTTAGGTTGTTCCTCCTCTGAGGAATCTTACCCGTCTCTGGCTAACCAGCCATCCTCCCGGGTCAAGCAGGGTGATGAGAGGTCCAGTTCCATCTCCTTGGTAGCCTATGCCCCTGTGATCTCCACATCCAATACCTGCCTTGGGATCCCCTTGCCTCCTGGAGGATCCCCGCATTGATCACCTATCTTGAGGAACCCAGGTTTCTTCTCCAGGTAGGGCCCAGCTCACACCATTGGGCGAGAGACAGATCCATGGTACCAGCCACCACGAGGCTTCAACCTCAGCATGAACAGAAAGTTCAGGCAACAGCTGTGGGAGAATCCCTCTTGGCAAAAAGAGCAAAAAAAGCCAATATAGAATGCTCAAGTGCCTTCTCACTGCCTTAATTTCTTTCATGATCTTTTAAAAATTGCTACCAAACATTCAAAGAATTAGATTGTAAGTTTGTTTGGGATATTTGTACAATATACTGTTGTAAAATATCAAAAATTATAATAACATTGGAGAATAATATCATGTAAGGATATTCTTTGCTTTGGGCTATGGCAATTCAATTTTAAACTGGTTGTCAATTTCTTTTTATATGGACAAGGTCTTAGTTACTTTATTAGGATACTTAAATCAAATTCTTTTCAAAGACACTGGCTTTTTATTTAGCTGAAAACCTTGATTTACGTAATTAAAGTAGGTCTCTTCATTTAAAATACAATGCAAATTTAGTAAATGTTTATGTCTGATTCACAAGCCACAAATGTTGCCCTGCCTCTAGCTTAATTAAGAATACAGGCGGTTATGGGCTTTTTGTCATTTTAAATTCTGCTGTTGGAATTTTAAGAAACATTTAGTTACTTCATTTTGCCCTTTTTAGAGACCAAAACCTTCATAACATTTAAAATATAGTTATTAATTCTTATTTGTTAAAGTTTTTCATGCAATTTCAAGTATATTAAATCGGTTAAATTTAAAAAGATTTCCTTTAAGAAGAGAGAACAAATTTCTTGTATTACTCTAGGCTCATGGAGCTTTCCAAGAATCATCTCTGTTAAAGCCTTAAAATTTTAACATGAAAAAACCATCAAATATATATATTCACATATGATTTAAAAATTATAATACTTTTTATAATTATCTTAAGATATCAATTATATTTTAAACTAGTTATTTATATTAACATTTTTCAGTTGGGAATCGCAGAATTAATCCTTTTTTAGTTAGACCAATAAAAAACATTTTGAATTCCTAATTATTGGAGAAATTTTATTTTATTTTCTCCCAATTTAATTGGAATCTTGAACTTTTAAAGCTGGCAAGTCAAATATTTAGCAGATCCTAGATTAATAACACAAAATACAAGACATACTCTTTCATGGTGAGAAAGGAGATTTTAAATTAACATACTGGGAGAGTGGGCTTTCATATTGGATCGCCACGTGTCTCTCTCTTCCCCCACATCCTGCTTACTTCTGGGGAAAGCATCAGTAACAGATCTGCCTTAATTTCTTTTCATGCTTAAAAGATAAAGACATATCTTAAATTTTTTCTTTCTTGTTTTGCTTTCCGAAGTAATAACTAGCACCCAATTTGGCCAAGATTTGCATTTCCCTGCGAGTTCTTCTATAATTTTTAAATGAAACCTTAAGTAATCTCATTGCTGTAGAGAAGATAGCCCTGCCCTCTCCTGCCACCTTTGAATTTCTCCACACTAGAGGTGCTTTTGTTGTGCCCAGATTTCGGGGTCCCCAATAATCCACCACTACGGAGCCTTTTCCGATGCAAAAGCAAAGAGTCTTTATTCAAACCCGGGTTTGGCTCTCAGCCTCTTTCTGAGGCAGCAGGGAGGCAAGAGAGAGAGCCGGGCTGGAACAATGAGTTTTATGGGGTAGGATAATTAGGGGGTTTAGGAAAGTGATGAGGGTTACAGAGATTGGTCACTTGAATTAGGGTCTTTCTGTGGTTTAGCCTTATTAGGACCCTCGCTGTGTTCCTGGAGCTTCATTGGTCCATTTGGGTGGGGGTTGGGGAAGTTAAGACATTGCTGGCACACCTGTGGCCACTCCCAGAAAAGGGAGGGGTTTTAGGCAGGGGTCCCAGCCCTATAGGACAAGATGGAAGGGAGTTCATTTCCTTTCACTTTCAATAGTAGAGTTGTTGTGACATGGCCAAACAGCCCCTGTGTGCATAACCTTTAAGTCCCCAATCCCGGGCCAAACTTGCCCCAGAACAGGGTAAGATAACAGAATATTCACCTGAGCCAGTAAATGTCTCTGTTAAAATTTTACACTGCTCTTAGGATAACTCCTCCAGGCAGCTGTGCTAACTGCAAATATTCACTTCTGTAGACAATGCTTGCTTGCTCATCCCTTCAATAGGGCTATAAAACCAGCCATAATAAAGCTCAAATTTCCATCTCTAAAACTCTGTGTCCCTGATACCAAGGAGCCAATCAGAAAGTGACAGGCTAGCATAGGTCGGGAGGGATATAAAAGGAGGGACTCCCACTCCATCAGGGCTCTCACCAAGGCATTTGCTGGCTGCTGCGTCAGATGCAGTTTGAACCCAGATTTGAATCTGTAATAAAATTTGCTTGTTTGATCAAATTGGTTTCAGTGGTCTATCTTTTGGGACTCGCTCCTTAACAGAGTTTCACTTACTAGATTTCAAATTCCAAATACAAACTAAGATTTTGATTTGAACAAGAAACCAAATTACTTAAGCATAGAAACCAAAAGTCTATAATAAAGTTTACTTTATATTTATAACCTAATTCTTCCCCATTACCGTCTGTTCCCCATTTATAGATCTCGACTCTGCAGTTAGTCTGTGGGCTTTGTGTACATTGAATTTCCCTCACCTTTTCCTAGGTGAATTTTCCTTCCTTCTGTCTTAGTCGAAAAATACCTTCTCCTCCAGACACCCCATGTTGGGAGCCAGATGTGGGAACCTCTTTCACATCCTGTGTGGTTCAGGGTTCCCGTTCAGGGTTTGGCTTCTGGAGGAGGCCACACACAAATGAAAAGAGAGACTAGAAAAGCATTAATTTGGCGATATTGGGGGGCCAGGCGGGAGCCTTCCTCTAGTGGAAAGACTACCCCTTCCTTTGCCCTTGCCATCCCTTTTATTCAGGTTTGGGATACACCCTTTGTCCTGAAGCAGTCAATTCCAGTAACAAGTAGATTATCTTATCAGTAAGGTTTTACATGATATTTGATGGGGAAGTTCATTGTCTCAATTAGATAGGGGGTGACTGGCTTTGACCTTTCAGAGCTTCAAGGTTGACCAGCCTTCCGGGTTCCTTGTCCACACTTTCTATTAGTGAGACAATTATTGGTCACACTATGAATCTATTTCTATTGCTCAGGTTTTGTTTCTTCTTTTTTTTTTTATTTCAAGAAAATGATTTTAAATATAATGTTACATGCAATAAACCTTAATATTTCAAGAAAAACAATCTTAAATATAGTAATGTTACATGAAATAAACATTAATATCTCAAGAAAAACAATTTTAAATATAATAATGTTACATGCAGTAATACCATTTATTAAAGAAAAATGATCTTATATATAATAATATTACATGTAATAAACATTAATATTTAAAGAATAAAAGGATTTTAAGTATAAAAATAATATTACTAAAACTGTACTAACATAGTATGATATCACAAAAGTTGTAGGAAATATTAAAAATCTGCAAATAACAGGGTTACTTTTATTATATTCTAGTATATTTTTTCATTCTGGCTCTATTTTTGTTCATCAGTTTATGTTGTTCATTATATTCCACAAATGAATGAGATCATATGATATTTATCTTTCTCTGACTGGCTTATTTCACTTAACATGATGCTTTTAAAATCTACTTTGTTGGATGTGGGTGTTGCTACTCCAGCTTTTATTTTATTTTCCATTTGCATGGAAATTTTTTCCCATCCCTTCACTTTTATACTGGGTGTGTCTTTTGTTTTGAGGTGGGTCCCCTGTAGATAGCATATAGTTGGGTCATGTTTTTGTATCCATTCAGCTACTCTACACCTTTAATTTGAGCATTTAATCCATTTACATTTAGGGTTATTATTGAGAGGTCCTTATTTATACACATTTTTAAATCTGTATGGCTAGGTTTCTCTCTTTCTTCTTCTCAGCAATCCCTTAAGGCATTTCCTTTAGCATTTCTTGTAATGCTGGCCTGGTGGTGATGAACTCCTTTAGCCTTTTTTAAATTTTTTTTTGTCTGGGAAACTCTTTATTTGACCATTTTGAATGATAGTTTTGCTCGATGTGGTAATCTTGCTCTCAGATCTTTGGTTTCTATTACAGTAAGTACTTCATGCCATTCCCTTCTGGCCTGTAGAGTTTCTGATGAGAAATCAGGTG
Organism: Lasiurus cinereus; assembly: GCA_011751065.1. Taxonomy (NCBI): domain Eukaryota; kingdom Metazoa; phylum Chordata; class Mammalia; order Chiroptera; family Vespertilionidae; genus Lasiurus; species Lasiurus cinereus. The sequence goes on from JAAGEH010000031.1 coordinate 9,403,920, forward strand.
TCAGCCTTATGGGAACTCCTTTTTAGGTAACAGTTTTCTTTTCTCTTGCTTCCTTTAAGATTCTCTATTTGTCTTTAATTTTTGGCATTTTAATTATGATGTGTCTGGGCGTGGGGCTGCTTGGGTTCTTCTTGTTTGGGGTTCTCTGTGCCTCCTGAACTTGTGTTACTTTTTTCTTTACCAGATTAGGGAAGTTTTCCACCATTATTTCTTCAAACACCTTCTCTCTTTCTTCCTTTCTGCCTCTTCTGGCTCACCTACTATTTTAATATTGTTATGTTTCACAATGTCCCACAGCTCCCTTAAGCTGTCCTCTGTTTTCTAGTTGTTTTTCTTTTTGTTTCTCTAATTGAGTGATATGTTCAATTCTGTCTGCTAATTCACTGATTCAATCCTCAGCTTCCCCTAATCTGCTATGTATTCTTCCAATGTGTTCTTTATTTGTGTTATGTCATTCTTTATCTCAGACTGTTCTTTTTTCCTAGTTACTATATCTTTTTTCATACCATTGAGCATTTATTTTTATTTTTATTTTTTTTAAGGGGAGAGCTCGAACACAGTCCCCCACTACCACAAATTATGCACTCGAGTTTCCCACATTTGGAGAAATCGCAGGGGTCACATATCCAGAGTGCAATGGATAAGCCTCCCCCTGGGAAAACCATCTTCGTGATCATGGTATCTCCCCTGCCAGGTAAGTATTATTGAGCATTTTTGACATCATTACTTTGAACTCTGTTTCAGATAAATTTCTTATCTCTGCTTCATTTATCTCTTCTTCTAGAGAATTCTCTAGTTCTTTCATTTGAGGGTTTGTTTCTTTGTTTCCTCATTTTGGTTGTCTGTTTGGTTTTGTGACTATGTTTTAGGTAGATCCTTTAGACCTCTCAATCTCTAGTGCAGGGCAGTGTTAAAGGCTGTTTCTGACTAATTGGATCAGTCAAAGACTCAAAGCCTCCAGAGACCGCTTATGTCTGCAGACTAATAGGATTCCAACTTGAATTGCCCCCAGGCAATTGTCTTCAGGTGTGGCAAGTGTTTTTTTTTTTCCAACATTGTGGGACCGTTGCTTTTGCCTGGAGGCTAATTGTTGCTTTTGATCTTTTAAGTGGCCTCAGGGCAAGGTGTTTTCCAATAGGGTATGTGGGCTGTCTTCCCTCCAGGCAAGGCAGATGTCTATGTGGGAAAGATGTCCTCAGCTGTGTGAGGGAATAATGCAGCCCAGGATACTTGGGGGTCTGCCTTCTGAGCTCTATCTCTGAGTCCGCAGTCCTGGGTTCTGCTCTCACAACTCCAGTCCACTTCACCCTCCCTCTACCAGAGTACAATGTGGGTGGCTTGACAGGGAATTTTTGTGCATTGGCCCTTTAAGATGGTACTGAACTTTCAGCTGCCACTCCCTGGCAGACACCACCCCACTGCTTTTCAAAGCTAGATGTTATGTGGGTACTCTTCTCAGTTTGGGGCTCTCTGCTGGGGAGCCCAGCTTTGGGATTTGTCCCAGAGTTTTCAGTGGCACCCCCTCCCCGACTTTAGTTGCCCGGCCAGCCCTTTCAAGCCTCCGCCCCTCCTACCAGTTTCTATGCCTGCATCTCCACCTTCTTTCCTTGATTATCAGGGTTCTCGCCTGTGAATTTTCCATTGATTATTCAGGAAACCTTTGCATATTTCAGTTGTAATTCCAGCTTGTTCCTGGGAGCATGTCAGTGCAGCATCCTCCTACTCTGCCAACATTTTTTATCTCGTCACAGGCTGGTTTTGTTTCTTCTTGAGCTTGTTTCTTAGTGTGTCAATTAATTTTTTACTGTCTGTCAGAGTTTGTACCTGAAAAGGTATATAGGTTCTAAGTGATCTTATGTCCTTCCAGAGAGGATTCACCCTACTTTCTGCAAGGCAGCAGGAGGGCAAATAACCTTTATCCAATCAGCCACTGAAGTGATTTGTGTCTGGTTTACAGTGTTTGCTAGACTCAACCTATCTCTAGTTTGCCCCATTTATATGATTTAGATCTTTAAGGGGTCTCAAATGAGAATCAGGGTGGATGTTTTCTAGGGACCTTCCTCCTTGAGAAATTCTGAACTCTAATCTTTGTCTTCTCAGCTCTGTGAAACTCCCAAAACTCCACTCTATTTTTTGCCACTCTACTTGACTTCTACTTTATTGCCCTGTATGCTTTAGTAGAAGATTCCTGTACTGTCAGGCTCACTTTTCTTTGCTTCTCCTCTCTGCAGACAGTGGCTGCTCAAATCCTAGCTGCCTTTGGAAGAGCTTAAATCCCAATTTTTCCTCCCCTCCAAGTCCTGTGATAGTACCTAAAACTCTGGTGGTCTCTCTGCCTCTTAGGAGCTATCCTGTACCATGTCTGGGACAAGAATTGACAGGTATCATAATAGAAAATATTTCAACATATAGAAAGTTGTATTTACTTTGATGAGATTGCCTTCTTTCTAGGATCTCACCTCTCTAATACTGGCTCTCTGATACTTTAAAAAATGATTTTTTAAGGAATTTAGCCTGATTTCTCTAATTGTTCTCAGCAACAGCATTGGTCTGTTCTAAGTTACTCTATCTTGAAGCAGAAGTCCCTTGTGTGGTACAATATTTTAATAAGTATTTGGCTTCCAAATTTTTCTTGTATATTTATCTCATTTTTGTGGTCTATAATTGGATTGAAAACCAGGTGATGATGATGATGATAATGTGTGTATCACTCAGAGTTCAGTGCAGGAAACAGAAGCCACATTAAGCAGGATTAAGCAGGAAGGGATGTCCCTAAATCTTTATTTCAAAAATGGAATTATATAACCTGTTTCATTAAATATATCACATATCATGACATAGTTTTAGGCTAATACACACAGCAATTTTTTTTAGTTTGATTGAAATATTCCATAGTATGGATGTACTAATGAATTTAATCATTCTCCTAATGATGGATGCTTAGGTTATTTCCAGTTTGTTCGGTTTTCTTTTCACTAAAAATAACACAGCAATGCATGTCTTTGTGGCCATTATTTCTGTGCAATAGTATTTTCTAAGTGAGATTGCTAGGTCAAAGAATATACATATTTTCAAACTATAATAGACATAGATTACATTTTTAAAAGTTTTTAACAATTTACAGGAAGAATCTAAAATAGAGAATTGAGTGCTTACAAAATTGCTGAAAGGTCTGGAGAGGGGTATTGGCTGGATATAAAAGAATTGTTACATAAAAATATGGAACTGAAAGCTTAAGTGAGCTACTATCTCTGATGTTACCCCTAGAGCTCTGCCAAAATCAAGAATCTGCCATTGTAATTTCTGCAGTTATCTTTGAATACCCAAGGAGCTAGATGAAGAACATCCATCACTGTGCTCCAGTGATCACAAATGAGGTATAAAAACTTCTGTTGCGGCCCAGCCAGCATGGCTTAGTGGTTGAGCATCAACCTATGAACCAGGAGGACAGAGTTCAATTCCCAGAAGGGGCACATACCCAGGTTGTGGGCTCAAACCCCAGTGTATGACATGCAGGAGGCAGTCGATCAATGATTGTCCTCCATCATTGATGTTTCTCTTTCTCCTCTTCCTTCCTTTCTGAAATCAGAAGAGAAAGAGATAGAAACATCAGTGATGAGAGAGAATCATTGATCAGCTGCCTCCTGCATGCCCCACACTGGGGATCAAGCCCGAAACCTGGGCGTGTGCCCCAATTGGGAATTGAACCTTGTACTCCTGGTTCATAGGTTGATGTTCAACCACTGAGCCATGCCAGCTGGGCAATAAAAATATATTCTTTTAATTTTATTGCAGATTTTAAGTTTATGAATGAGTTAGTATTGCACACTTTATTGTGACTGAAAAATTTGTGTAATAACATTCACTGGAATAAGATTTGGCCTATATTTTCTTTTTTTTCTTGTGTTACATGTATACATATCTCCCCATTGCCCCCCCTCCCAGGCATACCCCAACCCCCCAGTGTCTATGTTCATTGGTTATGCT
>JAAGEH010000031.1:9407916-9430639 GCA_011751065.1 Lasiurus cinereus
CCCAGGCATACCCCAACCCCCCAGTGTCTATGTTCATTGGTTATGCTTATATGCATAGATACAAGTCCTTTGATTGATTGATCTCTTATCTACCCCACCTCTCCTTAATCTTCCTGCTATAATATCACAGTCTGTTTTATGCTTTTCTGCCTCTGTATCTATCCTATTGTTTATCAGTTTACAATGTTCTTTATTATCCACAAATGAGGGAGAGCATGTGGTATTTCTCTTTCATTGACTGGCTTATTTCACTAAGCATAAGTCTCTCCAGTTCCATCTAGGTTGCTGCAAATGGTAAGAGTTCCTTCTTTTTAATGGCAGCATAGAATTCCATTGTGTAGATGTACCACAATTTTCTGATCCACTAAACTGCTGACAGGCACCTAGGCTGTTTCCAAATTGTAGCTATTGTAAATTGTGCTGCTATGAACATAGGGGTGCATAAATCATTTCTGATTGGTATTTGCAATTTCTTAGGATAAATTCCTAAGAGTGGGATTGCTGGGTCAAATGGGAGATCCATTTTTAGTTTTTTAAGAAAACTCTATACTGTTCTCCACAGTGGCTGCACCAGTCTGCATTTCCACCAACAGTGCACAAGGGTTCCTTTTTCTCCGCATCCTCGCCAACACTTGTCCTTTGTTGATTTGTTGATGATTGCCATTCTGAGAGGTGTAAGATGGTATCACATTGTCGTTTTGATTTGCATCTCTTGGATAATTAGTGATTTTGAACATGTTTTCATGTCTCTTGGCCTTCCTTCTGTCATCTTTGAAAAAGGTTCTATTTAGGTCTGTTGCCCATTTTTTTTATTGGATCTTTTATCTTCCTTTTATTAAGTTGTATAAGTTGGCTGTAGATGTTGGAGATTAAACCTTTATCAGTGATAACATTTGCAAATATGTCCTCCCATACAGTGGTCATTCTTGTTGTTTTGTTGATAGTTTCTTTTGCTGTACAAAAGCTTTTTATTTTGATGTAGTCCCATTTGTTTATTTTTTCTTTAGCTTCCATTGCCTTTGGTGCAGTATCAGTGAAGAAGTTTTTTCAGCATATGTCTGAGATTGTGCTGCCTGTGGATTCCTCTAACATTGTTATGGTTTCCCTTCTAATGTTTAAGTCCTGTATCCATTTTGAGTTTATTTTTGTATTTGGTGTAAGTTGGTGGTCCAGTTTCATTTTTTTGCATGTATCTGTCCAATTTTCCCAACACCATTGGTTGAAGAGGCTATCTTGACTCCATTGTATGTTCATGCCTCCTTTGTCAAATATTAGTTGAGCATAGTGGTTTGGGTGGATATCTGGATTCTCTATTCTATTCCATTGGTCTATATGTCTGTTCTTGTGCCAGTACCAGGCTGTTTTGAGAACAGTTGCTTTGTAATATAGCTTGAAATCTGGTATTGAGATCCCACCTACTTTTTCCTTTTCCTCAGAATTGGTGTGGCTATTCGTGGTCTTTTTTTTGTTCCAAATGAATCTTTGAAGAATTTTTTCTAGGTCTGTGAAATATGTTGTTGGTATTTTAATGGGTAGTGCATTGAATCTATAGATTGCTTTGGGTAGTATGGACATTTTAATGATGTTGACTCTCCCAATCCATGAGCATGGTATGCTCTTCCATCTGTTAACATCTTCCTCTATCTTTTTTTTCAATGTCCTGTAGTTTTCTACATATAGGTCTTTTACCTCTTTAGTTAGGTTTATTCCTAGGTATCTTAATTTTTTTGCTGTGATGGTAAATGGGATTGCTTTTTGAGTCTCTCTTTCTGTAATTTCACTATTAGTGTATAGAAATGCTACAGATTTCTTTTTTAAATGAGTTTCGGTTGCTGCCTTTTGTGGAGGGTAACCCCTCAATTCCTTTTGATACTCATAATGCTGGAAAAGAGACATTGCAGGAATCTCATATATACATACAGGATTGCTCTTTGTAGTTTGTCAGACTATTTCCACCTGCCAGCCTTCACATAAGTATATCTCCTTGGTAAAACATAATTTGCATATAAAACCCTAGCTTCTTTAGACTCTTGGGTGGAGTGTAAGTGGAGTAAACCAATAATAATATTGACCCAGTCTGTAGTTATTATGTAACATGACTAATTACCCACTTCTGCTCAAGATGCTAATTTTGCTGTATTCTCTGCCTACCACTGAACATTAGAATTGAGTGGGAGATACAATTCACAAAACAGGAATGGTAAATGGCTTAGAAAATTATGGGAAAATAATTTTAAGCAACTTCTTAGTAATCCAAAAATGGATATTGAAACTAGATATAATTTTGTGGCCTGTGAAATAAACAACTATAAATTTGAGATAACCTGAAGCTGGTGACAGAGCAATAAAAGACACTTTTATTTATTGTTGGAGAGAGCATATATTGGTCCAAATATTTTGGAAAGTAAATAGACTGTATATATCAAGAATCATTACTAATTTTCATAAACTCTGGCCCCGTAATCCCTCTTCTGGGAGTTATTCTAATGTAATCATCATAATATACTGAAAAGAGGTTTGTATTAAACATTATCCATTGTAACTTCATTTATAATAGGGAAAATTGGAAACAACTTAAATATATAATAACAGAGGAATGGTTGAATAAATTTTAGCTCACACACAAAATTAAATATTCCATAGCCATAAAATAATGTATAAGTGAAGTGACAATGTTAGTCGGAAATTTTAATTTTAATCCATTAAACACTACAGGCACAAAGACTCAGGCCCCTGAACTTTTCATGGATCTACAAAGATATTTGGTAAATATTATTGGCTACAAAACATGAATGTAACTGCTACTAAATAAATGTTTAAATAAAAAATGTCAAAACAGTAATGTATCAATTTTTTAATTATTTTTATTCAGAAAAATTGAATACATTGGAAAAATAGTTCATTTGCAAGAATTTCTGAGTATAACATCTGTTAAGAAGTCATAACCAATAATATATTTCAAAAGCAAAATTTAAAAATTACTTCAAAAATTTTTGAAAAAGTTAATGTAGAATGTGGGTACACGTTAAAGTATATATGTGCAGTGGGACCTCCAAAAGTAAGAGTGACTGGGATTTAGCATAGTCTTAAAATAGTTTGGTTAAGAAATGCCTTATTTTTACCATGTTATGTGTCAGACACATAATATGCATCATCTTTTTTTAATTCCTACAACAGTTCTGGGGTGTAGCTCTGTTTATCATCAACTAGCATGAGGTTGCATAGCTAAGAAAGGCAGTGCTGTAATTTGAAGGCAAGTCAGCTTGATTCCAAATTCTGAGGTGTGAGTGAGAAATTATAATGTTATGGTATCAAATAATAATAATTGTAAAAGCTTAAGAATTGTATAAATGGCTTGATTATAATTTTAGGTAAAAATAACTGTATTCATTGAAAACAAAACATACTTCTGATTTTTACCATTCTGTATCTTCTAAACTATCTTTACAATGGTTGTGCAACACATGTATTGATTTTTTTACATTGAATTTATTGGGGTGATATTGTTTAATAAAATTATATAGGTTTTATGTGTACAATTCTATAATAACTCATCTGTATTTTGTATTGTGTTCGCAATCCTAAGTCACATCTCCTTCAATCACTATTATCCCTTTACCCTCTTCTACCTCCTTTCACCCCCCCAACCTTTTTAAAAATTATATATATATATACACATATGTTATATATATGTATGTGTATGTATATATATTTATGTGTGTGTGTGTATAATGTACACATGTGTGTAACTGCACCCCAACCAAGATAAAAGGCATTTCCATCACCCCAAAAAAGTTCCTGGTGCTTTTCTGCAAGACAGCTCACCACACCATCACAAAGCACTGTCCTGCTTCCATCACCACAAGTTCCTTTCTCCTCCTCCTGAGTTTCATCCTTTGTGAATGGGTTCTTCCACTCAGCATCAGGTTTTTAACATACATACATTGGGTTTTGTTTGCTTTTTGTATTGTTCAGTGAGTATTCCATTGGGTGAGTGTCCACAGCTTGTTCTTTAATTTTCCTATTGATGGACATTTGGTAATTTTCAGTTGGGATTAAGCTACCTTAAACATTGCACCAGTCTTAGTTCAGACATGTAGTTATCTTGGGTGACACATAGGAAGGATGCTCTGGTGACATCTAGGAGGGATGCTGCAAGTGTATTTAACTTAATAAGAAATTGCCACACTGTCTTCTCAAGTGGCTGTACCATCCCACACTCGCATCAGCAGTATATGGGTGATTGAGTTGTCCCACAGTCAGCCAGGCACCAAGCATCTCAGTGATTTTAATTTGAGATGCTCAATTAGCCATAGAATAATAGTTAATTATGACTTTAAATGTACATTTCTTTGTACAATAATGATTGTCCAGCAGGATTTTAATGTGCTATCAGCTACTTGAATATCCCACCTGGAGAGAAGTGTCTGTTCTAAATATTTTGCTCATTGTTTAAAATGGCTTGGATTCCCGAGACTGGTTTGGCTCAGTGGATATAGCATCAGCCTGCAGACTGAGAGGTCCCAGGTTTGATTCCGGTCAAGGGCATGTACCTTGGTTGCGGGCACATTCCCCGTGGGGGGTGTGCAGGAGGCAACTGATTGATGTTTCTAACTCTCTGTCCCTCTCTCTTCCTCTCTGTAAAAAAATCAATAAAATATATTTTAAAATGGCTTGGATTGTCTTTTTTATCACTAATTTGTAGGAAATTCTGTATATTTTGGATGTATTTCATTCATCAGATAAACTAGTAAGTTTGGCAAATGTGTTTCTTAGTTTTTGATGTAGCTTTTTCATTTTCTTTTTTTAATGAACTTTTTATTGTTGATAGTATTACAGTTATTTGTCTCCCTCTCCCCCCCACCTTTTTAAGAAGCATTCAAGAATACTTGTGTAATAGTGTCATCTTGTGGTTTTATAGAATCATTACAGTCTCAGTTTTAATTTCAGTTTGGGAGCTGATTACTAGAGGGCAGCACTGAGCTTTATTCTGGTCAAGTTTTCAGGGCTGAATGTGACAGAAAGCTAGATCAGGATTCCACCTCTCCTTCAAAACTAAAAGAACAACAACAAACCATTTATAATGCCATAAATAGATAGATGATATATGATAGATAGACAGATAGATAGATAATCAAAATACCTTCCCATAGCTCCTCTGCATCTTGAAGCAATATAACAGAGTTAGTAAGCATTGAGTCCCGCAGCCATGCTCTCTCAATTTGAGCCCTGACTCCACCACTTACTAGCTGTGTGACCTTGGCCAAATCACATAACCTCTCTGGATTTTATCTTTTTCTCCATTTCTATAGTGAGGATAAGAATTGTCCCCACTTCTTAGGGTTGTTGGAAAAATAAGTGAAATAATATATTTAGAGTGCCAGTTAAGAGGGGTGCTCAATAATTAATAATTATTACATTGCCTTCTGCCCAAAGATATCCTTCTTTTAAGAATACATATATATGTTATTGAGCATTATAAGCAGAGGGAGAGAGAACTTTATTACTACTGCTGAACTCCCAAAAGAAATTTCGGTGGAGTAGGGTTTATATTAAAAAGAGGTTGAAAACTGCAGTTCAGTGCCTGCTCTGGAATCAGGCATATCTAGCTTGAATCTAGCTTGAGCCTGGGCAAGTTACCTGCTCTACCTAATCTCATTTGTGTCACAGAATTTTTGTGACAATTGAAATGAGAGTGTCTTTCATTCTTGGTGCACAGTGACTGGCATATAGAACTCACAGCAACTATTAAATTTTGTTTTCCTCTTTACCTCAGTGGGGTTTATGTGACACAGCAGCCTTTGTGGCAGAATATGGACATTTGTCTAACGGTCTTTGCTGGGAACCAATTCCAGAATGTAATAATTATAAGAGTTCCATCAAAAGGTTCATGGGACTTGGGAAGCTCAACAGGGTTGATTCAAATGTAGTTTCTCTGTTGGAAACTGGCTAAATGGCACTTCCCCCAAACCTGAATAGGATTGTCTGCTGCCAGACAGCTCAACACATTTTATTGTCTCATGTTGGCCAAACACCTGAATAGCTGTAGGCTATTCCCTAATCTGACAATATCCTTTGATACCCTACCCTTTGAAGTGTATAACTCTACCTTGCCTTAGGACAAATTGTGTTGAATAAAAGCACTGGTCTTTGGTCAAGATAAGAGTCTTTAGCTCCTTTAGCTGAAGATCCTCTGACCCCCAATGCCTTTCAAAATTATCTTTTTTCTCCAGACTTTTTAATCATCTATGCACAGCCTCTTTCTCCAGAATGCTGAACTCTTTGTAAGGCTGGGGAAAGAACCCTGACAAGTCTTTGTTAGTTTTCCTCTCACACTTTCGGTCTTCTTCCTCTACCTCCCTAGCTCCCCAGGTTTTCCCCTGATGTCTGACTGCAAGGAGCTACATGTCCAAGGTTTGTTCTGGATGATTAACCAGGAACACGCCATTCTGGACCTAGTTCTGTAGCACATGCCCAAGTTTTGTAGAGCTGTGCATTTTGTGTCTCAGTCTCAAAAGATCCCAGCCTAATGGGGCGGGGGTGGTGTCCCTCAGCCCCACCAGCACACTCTCCAATCTGGGACATCCCTCTCACAATCCAGGCCTGTGGGCTGCCAACTACTCATCTGTCTGCTTGCCTGATTGCCCCTAGCCCCTTCTGCCTGCCAACCTGATCATCCTAACCACTCCCCTGCCAGCCTGATAGATGCCTAACTGCTCCCTTGACAGCCCAATCTCCTGCAACTGCCCTCCCCTGCAGGCCTGGTCCCCCCCAACTGTCTTCCCCTGTAGGCCTGATCACCTGCCAGCCATCTTGTGGTGGCCATCTTGTGTCCACATGGGGGCGGCCACCTTTGACCACATGGGGGCAACCATATTGTGTGTTGGAGTGATGGTGAATTTGCATATTACCTCTTTGTTATATAGAATATATTTGATTATTCTCTGTAGTACTTAGCAGTAAAAAATATTAAATGTTAAGGTACTCTGTTTTTGTCTTTGCAATTAAAGTTAAGAGGGAAGTTAGAGAGATGTGTTTGGCTTTACAACCAGTCTTGTGGAGGGAGAGGAGGCCATTTTGGATACTTTCATTAGTGGCTCCTTAGGAATTAAAAATCGTGCAATGATGACCAAATTTTGTAAATTGTTAGGCTTTCATATGGGGAATGTAGAACAGGAACTGATATAAGTTTTAATAAAATCCAGTAGAATTTCATGAACATTCTGGTACTATAAGTCAATAAGATCATCCCGGGACAATATTTAACCAGACAATGTAGCTGATGTTTCTGACACTTGGTTCTAAGAGGTCTATAAGAATGATTCCTAAGATTATACTCCAAATGGATTTGGAGTTTTTCTACATTTTAGACTCAAAAGGATCCTAAGTGGTTTTTAATTTGTCTTAACACCATCATGAATTATACTGCAACTGAAGTTAAGAGAATAAATGGGTATATTTGAACCTATGGATAAATCCAATAGACCCACCCTCTGATTTCTTTTAAGAGACAGTGATTAAGAGCCTTGGATTATAAAACTAGACCACTTATTTTCAAAATCTGGTTCCACTATATATTAGCTGTATGCCCCTATAACTTTAGTCAACCTCTTTGTGCCTCTGTTCCTCATCTATTAAATGTGGATGATGATACCACCCCTATAAAACTGTTGTGATAGTTCAATGATTTGATACATAGAGTCCATAGAACACTGTCTAGCACATAGTGAACCCTCAATGACTATTAACTATTATTATTAACATATAGGGTGGGCAAAAACAGTTTTTTTTTGTGTGTGGAAAATCCTATATAATAAAAGAGGGATATGCTAATTAGCCCAGGTATGCTAATTAGTCACGACCAGTCAGGTGTGGCCTGCAGTGGGTGCATGTGTGGGCCTGCAGCACTGCCCAGCCCGGATGCCACACTGGCCAGGAATCGCAAACAGGCATGCTACACTGCCTGACCTATTAGCAGCCCCCAGCAGAAGTGGCCTCTGTCAGGGGTGTGTGGGCACACTGCACCAGCTCGGAGGCCACCTAGCTGAAAGAGTCACTGGAAATTTTGGTTAAATTCAATAGTTAATATCACTACTATAGTCCTGGTGCATGAAATTCATGAATGGGGGGGGGGTCCCTCCTCAGCCCAGCCTGCACCCTCTTACAATCCTAGACCGCTGGCTTCTAAGTGCCTGCCTAGTCAACCCTTAAAGCCCATCTTGTTGTCATGGTCACCCCCAACTTCCTCCTGTGCCAGTGTGTTCACCCCCAACTACCTCCCCTGCTGGCCTTCTCACCCCCAACTGCCCTCCCTGCTAGCCTGCTCACTCCAAACTGACCCCTCACAATCTTGATCACCTCCAACTGACCCCCACTGATGTTCTGCTCACCCGCAACTGGCCCCTCTGCTGGTCTGCTTACCCCAGTGGGCCCCCACCAGCCTGATCACTCACAACTGTTGTCCCATCCTGGCCTGACACCCACATCTGCCCTCCTCTCTTGGCCTCTAACAGCCTCTACCTCAGCCCCGCCACCATGGCTTTGTCCAGAAGAACATATGGAAGGTCTCCTAGAAGGTCTTCCAGTCTAATTTGCATATTACTCCTTTATTAGTATAGAGGCCTAGTGCACGGGTGGGGGCCGCCTGGTTTGCCTGAAAGATGTACTGGATCAAGGTGGGGATTCCCTTGGGGTGTGGGGTGGCCTGAGTAAGGGACTGAGGGCCGTTTTCAGCCTGGTCAAGACCCCCAGGGTGGACTCTCACCCCATGGGGTTGTGGCTACCCTGGGTAAGGGACTGAGAGCTCTTTTAAAGCTGGCCACACCCCCTTCAGGGTGGGATTCCCTGCTGAGGTGCCTAGCCAGTCTGGGTGAGGAGCCAATGGCTGTTTGCAGGCTGGCCAAGCCCCACAGCAGGGACCATCACCCCAGGGGAGTGCAGCCAGCCTGGGTGAGAGGCTAAGGACTGTTTTAAGGCTGGCCACACCCCTTCAGGGTGGGTGTCTTCACTGGGGTGCCTGGCCAACCTGGGTGAGTTGCTGAGGGTTGTTTTCAGGCTGGCCACTTCCCAGGGATCCAGGCTCCCAGCTCCTCCTTTTTTGCTTTTTTTTTCAGTGCCACCTTGAGCAGAGGCCAGGGCTAGCCAGAAGCAGGTATCTGGGATTACTTTATAGTCTATAATTGAAACTTTGTAGCCTTGAGCAGAAGCCAGGGCCAGCCAAGGGAAGCATGGCTACCTGCATTGCCAGGGGCAACCTAAGCCTACTGCTTGCTCCAGCTCCATGGCTACTGCCATCTTGGTTGGGTTGATTTGCATACTTACTCCTGGTTGGCTGGTGGGGATGTCTTGTGGGCATAGCGGAGGTATGGTCAATTTGCATGTTTCTCCTTTATTAGATAGGATGCTTTGTGAGAGATGACATCCTCAAACACTCAAGACCATCAATCATACAAATTAATAGGAAACAATTGCATAATGCTTTGTCCTAATTGTACACACTTTAATACCATTTTTTTGGTTTTAAAATCCTTTCTTTTTTAATTTAATAAATCTTTATTGTTCAGATTATTAAAATTGTTCTTCTTTTTCCCACCACAGTTCCCCTCCACCCAGTTCCCACCCCACCCTTTGCCCTTACCTCCCCCCATTATCTTCATCCATAGGTGTACAATTTTTGTCCAGTCTCTTCCCACACCCCCACACCTCTTTCCCCCTAGAATTGTCAGTCCATTCCCTTTCTATGCCCTTGATTCTATTATATTCATTAGTTTATTCTGTTCATCAGATTTTTTATTCACTTGATTTTTAGATTCACTTGTTGATAGATATGTATTTGTTGTTCATAATTTTTATCTTTATCGTTTTCTTCTTCCTCTTCTTCCTGTTCTTAAAGAATACCTTTCAGCATTTCATGTAATACTGGTTTGGCAGTGATGAACTCCTTTAGCTTTTTCTTATCTGTGAAGCTCTTTATCTGCCCTTCAATTCTGAATGATAGCTTTGCTGGATAGCGTAATCTTGGTTGTACGTTCTTGCTATTCATCACTTTGAATATTTCTTGCCACTCCCATCTGGCCTGCATAGCTTCTGTTAAGAAGTCAGCTGACAATCATATGGGTGCTTCCTTGTAAATAATTATCTGCTTTTCTCTTGCCACTTTTAATATTCTCTTTGTGTTTTGCTCTTGGCATTTTAATTATGATGTGTCTTGGTGTAGTCCTTTTTGGGTTTCTTTTGTTTGGGGTTCTCTGCACTTCCTGGACTTGTAAGTCTATTTCTTTCACCAGGTGGGGGAAGTTTTTAGTCATTATTTCTTCAAATAGGTTTTCAGTATCTTGCTCTCTCTCTTCTTCTGGCACCCCCATAATTCGGATTTTGGTACACTTGAGGTTATCCCAAAGGCTCCTTAACACTACCTTCAAATTTTTGGATTATTTTTTCTTTTTGCTTTTCCGGTAGAGTGTTTTTTTTTCTTCTTTGTATTTAAAATCATTGACTTCATTCTTGCATTCCTCTAGTCTGCTGTTGGGTCTCTGTATAATATTTTTTATTTCAGTCAGTGTATGTTTAATTTCTAGTTGGTCCTTTTTCATATTCTCGAGTATCTCACTCATATCCTCGAGGGTCTTGCTAAATTTTTCTGCCTTTTCTAGGAAATTCTTGAAAAACCTTATAACCATGGTTTTGAACTCTATATCCAGTCATTTGCTTTCCTCCATTTCTTTCATTTGTGATCTGCTTTTTGTCTCCACATTTCCCTCCCTCCCTGAGTTGGTAAAGTAGCTTTGTGTGCTAGGTGTCCTATATAGCCCAGTGGCTCAGCCTCCCTAGTTACCTGAGTTGGACACTTTTGGTGCACCCCTTTATGGACTGTGTGTACAGCCTTGTTGTAGTTAAATCTTGATTTTTTTGGTATCACTAGGAGGAATTGACCTCCAGGCCAATTGGCTGTGAGGATCACCTGTTTCTCCACTGGGAGAACTTCTGTGCTGGAAACACCCTTATGAGACAAAACTTGCAAGTCTTGTGGAGTCTCAGGGAATAGAAGACAATCTTGGCTTCCCATCAGCTCTTCCCTATGAGTCCCCTGGGTCTCAGGGTCCCTTGATAATCGCTGTAAGCACCTCTGAGAGAAAGCCACCCTTGAGTTTCATCCACTGCCAGTCGGTCAAGATTTCCCCCGAATGAGTCTGTATTCCCAGAGTCTCAACTGGAACTGGAGTTCACTGCAGTCTGGAGCTTCCATCTCCCTCCTGCATGAGAAAGCCAGCCACGCACTCAGCAATCAGTCCTCTCTTCACTCGCATGCCTGTGGACCTCTACTTTCTGCAGCTTCCCTAAGTCTCAGTGTGCTTTTCTCTTTTTCTAACAGTCCAGATTACCCCCGAATGAGTCTGAATCCCCAGGGTCTCATATGAAACTGGAGTTCAGCATAGTTGGAAGCTTTCATCTTGCTCCTGCTTGAGAAAGCCAGCCAGGCAATTAGCCGCCAGTCCTCTACGTGCGCATCTTTGTACCTCAGCCTTTTGCAGCTCCTCTGAGTGTCAATGTACCTTCCTCTTTCCTTCTAGTTGTAGAATTTCCACTCAGCCAGCTTTCCTGTGGTTCTGGATTGTGTTCGTTTTATCTTTTATTTGTAGTTTTGAAATTGTGCGAGGCAGCAGTTTAGGTTTTTACCCATGCCACCATCTTGGTTTCTCCACACTTTAATATCATTTATTCTACATCTTTCAAGTTAATTCAACAGCTGACTGAGGAGAGCCAGCACTGAGAAGTGTGCAGCCCTGGCTCTGCTATGTTGAATTTGTGGTTTCCAAAGAAACAGCCAGAAGGAATGATAAACCCTCTGCCAATGGCTCAGCAAGTGCCTATCTATGCGGCAGCAAGAGGAGGCTTGGTCTAAATAGAGACTTTCCAGCAGGTAATGATGCCAGCCTTCCCTGGTTCAGGCAGTTTCCTGTGGAGTGCAGTCTCCACGCAATACAACTGTGGCACCAGTTTCATCCCTGGCAATCTCATGCATGTTAGCTCAGGACAGCAGGGAAGAAAGGGAAAAAGCATCATGTGGGGCAGCTCTGGCGAGCAAGCAGAAGGAAACCATGTCTGGCAGACACTGCCCTGCTCCTCCCTTCAAAATGTAAGAAGAATCAAATAAATCAATGCAAACACCCCTCCCCAACCCCAGAGAGATGCAGAACTTAGGGGCACACTGCCCAGGCATCTGTACCTGCTTCCCACACACATTATCCAAATGGACAGGTTAGGGGGTTAAGGAGAAGAGGAGGAGTCTTGCAGTAAGGAGATTCCCTGGAACCACACCCTTGCCTTCCCTCCAGACCTGACCTCTGGGAGTACAGGGCCTGACTCTGCTCCCAGCATATTTGCATATCATAGACTCTCCAGTACATCCAGGCACTGGGCATTCCTGCCGTCTTCCCTGCCTCCCAGCCACTGACCCTCACAATCTCCTACCCCAGAAACACTTTGTCCTCCCCAAATTTCAGTCTTTATAGCCTAAATGCATGGAGTTTAGTTGCTTCTCCATAAATTTTATTTGATAAGAACCCAGCGAAGTCACTTAGCAACTGAGCTGCTCAGACTTCATTAGGGACAATGAATGGCACAACTTACTTGGATTTGATAGCAAAGCAATCTTATTCTTTTGTTTTTTTTAAATAGATTTTTATTGATTTCAGAGAAGAAGGGAGAGGGAGGGACATAGAAACATCAATGATGAGAGAGAATCATTGATTGGCTGCCTCCTGCATGCGCTCTACTGTGGATGGAGCCCATAACCCAGGCATGTGTCCTTGACCAGAATTGAATCTGGGACCCTTCATTCCTCAGGCTGAAGCTTTAGCCACTGAGCTGAACCAGCTAGGGCAAGCAATCCTATTCTTAAAGGCTTGATTTTTATCGTAAACAAGTGGATTTGAATCATATCAAACCAATACACATTTTTTTAATGAAATGTCTCTTCATTTCTACTAATGCAATTCTACCTTAAAGCTTATGTTGTATAATCTATACTAATAAAAGTGTAATATGCTAATTAGACCAGACATCTTCGGACATCCATCCAGATGTCCTTCCTCACAAAGCCACGGTGGTGGGGGCTGAGGCAGTGGCGGTGAGGGAAACCAGGTCAGCAGGGAGGGCAGTTAGGGACAATCAGGCCAGCAGGCAGGTGAACAGTTAGGAGCCAGAAGTTCCGAATTGCAGGAAGGATGTCCGACTGCTGATTTAAACATCCTCTGAGGGGTTCCGGATTGGAGAGGGTGCAGGCTAGGCTGAGGGATCTCCTCCATGCATGAATTTTGTGCACTGGGTCCCTAGTAATATAATAATTAATTGTGTTTCATGTACTCACAACTGCAAACCTACTCTTACCCCACCCTGAGAGAGAGACAAGTGACAAGTGTTTCTGGAACTCTTTATTTTTTTTTTTAAAGAAAATCACTTTAGACATTTTATTTATATGCTAATTCAAAGCTACTCCTACCTATACATTTGGAATCTCTTGGCTATTCAGGATTTTGAAGCATTCTTTGAATGATCATCTTTTGAGCATCCTAGTCCTCATCAGAACTTTCCTGTGAAGTAGCTGCTGGGGCTCATATATGGCACCATGACACTGATAAGTAGAGAAAACTAGAAGGCCTTAAATATTTTGATTAGGTTAACCCAAGTTCTACAGTTAGGGATTGTTTTCTTTAGGTAGTCATGGTGTTTTCCTTGAGCCCCTGTTAAAATGCAAATAGCCTTTGAGGGATAGCACAAGAAATGCATTAGTGGAATGTAGTAAAGATAAGCATGGTCTTTGTTGTTGTCAAATGGTTTTGCCTTTAAATTCTGACTCTACTACTTATCCAGAATCAGACTGTCTAGATTTAAATTCTGGCTCCACTGATTAATGACTATAAGACTTTGGTTAAGTTACTTTAACATCTCTGTACATTGGGAATACAATTAGAATCTACCCCATGGGTCACTAGGTAGATTAAAGGAGATAGGGCTTCTAAGAATTCCTGATACATCATTAGTAGTCAATAAATATTATTATTGTCTAATGTATCAGAGTATTGGTATTCTGATTTACAAAATGGGGGAAAATATACTTTCATGGTTGTTATGAATATAAAATGAGATAACGTACATGTGAAAATGCCTACCATACTTAAAAATAAAAAGACAGAAAATAATGAATTCCGGCAAGAACCTTCATATATTACTGGTGGAAATTTAAAATGTTCCAGACTCTTTGAAAAAAAATCACAGAGATTAGATTAGTGGTTGACAGGGGCTAGGAGGAGAGGAAGAATGGGGAGGGACTACTAAATGGTTACAGGTTTTCTTTGTGAGGGTGATAAAAGTATTCTGGATTGAATAATTATTATAATTGTACAACTTTGTGAATATATTACAAAATACCAAATTCTACACTTTAATGAATTTTATGATATGTAAATTATATTAAATTCTAAAAATTTAATATAAGCCTCATTTAATATAAGGAATTTTACTTTTCAAATGTAGTCCTCATTTAATAGAAGCCATTTTAGCTACTAACACCTTAGTTCTTACTTTAGAAACCCAGAAGAAGGCCCTGAATGGATGGTGTCCCTGATAGAGAGGACTGCTAAGGAAAAAGGGATAGATCTAAAGTATGGGGTAGGTGCATAAGTGTGAGGGGAAGTTGAAAGTCTCTCTTAGAAGGAAAGGCAATGAAAGCATTTAAGGGGAATAGGAGACAAATTTCACCTACTTTGAATTATGCAGGAAGCCAGCCTAGATAATCTTTCATATTCTGGGCTGAAATCACAACTGATGAATGTTTTGTCATTTAAAGTTGTCCTAGAGGAAAAAAAAAAGATGTGTGATTATTAGAAAAAAGGGAAAAAAGAAGAATACAGAGACAAAATCCAAGGGTATGCAAGTCTGACTCTGAAAGGCAGCAGAGAGCAGTAGTCTGTGGAGAATGCACTTATCCAGAGGGCTCTAATTGTTGTTAATCCCTGGGTCAATGCATTTAGGCCAATGCAATGTTGTTAATCTCTGAGTCTGCTATAGGTGGGATCAACTTAAAGGATTAGAAGTGTTTAAATGCTAATCCTGGTCTTGGTCTGGGGATGCTAAAGAGTGCTTCACCAAAGTGTTTGTATCCCTCTCAATTATTTATCCCATCAGTGGAATTTATCAACAGACTGGAGTCCTTGGCAGTATTATGAATGCATAAAGGATTCGCTGAAATGTAAACACTGGGTAGTCATGCCAGAGTTTTGCATGCCAGAAGGTAAACTGAAGACATTTGAGCACTGAATGACATGGTGGTGAGTAGTTGGCACCTCTTGTTTATTAGAAATATTGTAATGAGGGAAAACATAATTCAATTGGGAACTCAGACTTCTGACCAAGATACTGGAAGCTATCCATTGTTCACAATATCAAAAAAGTGCAGCAGGGAACACAGAAGGCTGATGGATCTTGTGGTTTAGCAAGGGCTAAAAGCTAAGCACTGGTTGTTCTGTCAAGATAATGGTGGCTCAAGGCATTCCCCTAACCTGATAATCTTTTACTGTTTACCAAACCTTACCTTTGATATGCATGTTTGTTTTGCTAAAGGTCCAATGTGAATTCTAATAAATGAAAAGCTGATAGGTCCGGACATTGGGGGAACTGCTCTGCTAGACAGTAAGATCTTTGCCTGGCTCCTCCCAGGCCTCCTAAATTTATGTTTCTTGTCTAGTATATCTGTTTATGCACAGCCCCTTCCCTAGATCCTGAATCTTCACTGCAAAAGGTTGCAGCATTTTGGTGCCTCGAAAGAGATATCTGGAGAAAGGGATATCCCCACCTTTTTTTCACCGGAGCAAAAAAAGAAGGAAATTCATTAGAAAGGTGGGATTCATGGAAAAAGGTGGGGTGACTCACTGCGCATAAAGCCTGTGCCAAGCTTCAGAATTAGTGATCTGAAGTAGACAGGAACGACTTTTTCAAGCCAGACTATAATGGGGAATAATTCAATTAAAAGGCAAAAATATCATTGTAAATTTTTAGCTTCTATGCTCAAGGATAAAAAAATTAAAATGTCAAAAGGTACTCTCTTAAATCAGACTCAAGGGAAACTAATGCCCTTGTCATCTTTGACTATGTAGGCTCTTGTTCAAATTATATTGTGCCTAATTTGTATTGGGGATCAAAAGTCTGTTATACCTAAGGCCCTGGATCCTTTGCCTCTAGTGTGGGAAGGATCAACAAAAGGCGTCTTTAATGCTTTGTTTGAAAATTAACAGATGATACCTTGGGACAGGCAAATTTTAGCTAAAACAACTTTAGACACCAGTCAATGCTATGAAGAACAGGATAAGATAAGATCTGTGAACAATAAGCTGAGATCTAGGCTGCATTCTGGCTTTAAGTCCCAGGCAATATAAAACATCAGAAATAATTCATGAAAACAACTCTGATTTATTAAGTCTTGTCTGTGTGTTATGTGTGCTTGTCTGTTGATTGTTGTTTTATCTGTCTTTGTTGTTTATTGTTAGTCTATTAAGCATGTCTTTGATTTAATTTAATAAGAAAAGAAACCTAGGTGGCCAAGCCATTCACTAAATTTCCCCAGAGCAAACAGGATGTGGAGGTGGGGAGACACTGGTCCATGGTACATGTCCTAGGAGACAAAGGGAAGTAAAAAAAAAAAAAAGGCCCAGCTCATTAATTACTAGATCTTTTGGTGATCCTGTAAAATGGATGTCCACTCTTGAAAGTGCTATTAAAAGTCCCATTTTCACCATGGTTTTTTTTTTTGGTGGCTCTTTTTTTTTAAATTAATTTTTATTAATTTTTTATACATATCTCCCTATTGCCCCCCTCCCTCCCAGGCGTACCCCGACCCCCCAGTGTCTATGATCATTGGTTATGTTTATAAGCATGCATACAAGTCCTTTGATTGATCACTTATTTACCTCACCTAACTTTAATCTTTCTGCTATAATTTCACAGTCTGTTTGATGCTTTATGATTTTTGTCCTCCTGAGAATTATCAATCAGTCTACTCCCTTTCTGTGCTCCTGATTCTATTATATTCACCAGTTTATTCTGTTGATCAGATTTTTAATTCACTTAATTTTTAGATTCACTTGTTGACAGATGTGTATTTGTTGTTCATAATTTTTTTGTCTTTTACCTTTTTCTTCTTCCTCTTCTAAAAGGGTACCTTTCAGCATTTCATATAATACTGGTTTGGAGTTGATGAACTCCTTTAGCTTTTTCTTCTCTGTGAAGGTCTTTATCTGCCCTTCAATTCTGAATGATAGCTTTGCTGGATAGATTATTCTTGGTTGTAGGTTCTTGTTGTTCATCACGTTGAATATTTCTTGCCACTCCCATCTGGCCTGCATCGTTTCTGTTGAGAAATCAGCTGACAGTCGTATGGGTGCTCCCTTGTAGGTAATAAACTGTTTTTCTCTTGCTGCTTTTAATATTCTCTCTTTCTCTTTTGCTCTTGGCATTCTAATTATGATGTGTCTTGGTGTAGTCCTCTTTGGGTTCCTTTTCTTTGGGGTTCTGTGTGCTTCCTCGACTTGTAAGTCTATTTCTTTTACCAGATGTGGGAAGTTTTCAGTCATTATTTCTTTAAACAGGTTTTCAGTATCTTGCTCTCTCTCTTCTTCTGGCACCCCCACAATTCTGATGTTGGTACGCTTGAAGCTGTCCCAGAGGCTCCTTACATTATCTTCACATTTTTGGATTCTTTTCTCTTCTTGCTTTTCCAGTTGAATGTTTTCTGCTTCTTTATATTTCAAATTTTTGACTTGATCCTTGCCTTTCTCTAGTCTGCTGTTAGTACTCTGCATAATAGTTTTTATTTCAGTCAGTGTATCACTAAATTTATCCATCTTTTCTAGCATATTCTTGCAAAACCTTATAAGCGTGGTTTTGAACTCTATATCCAGTCGTTTTTTTTCCTCCATTTGTTTTGCTTGTAATCCCTTCCCTTGTCTCGGCATTTTCACTGTGCCGGGGAAACTTCTGTGCTGGATTCAGCCGAAGAAGCCTCTGCTGAGCTTGGGAGGGGTGGAGTCTCAGGGCTTCAGGGACTGCCTTGCCTTCCAGTCGGCCCCACCCTCCACGGCCCCTGAGTCTCACGTGACTGGGTAATGTCTGGAGCGGTCCTTGTGCGCTCGCGCACCCGCAGCGCCTCTAACCGCTGCCTTTCCGGCTCCCCTGGGAACAAGGACCACACGAGTCTAGGTCCCCAGGGTTTCGCCCAAAACAGGGGCCCAGTGGACTCAGAAGTGGCGCAGTTGGGAGGATCTGTCTCCCGCCCACTCACGAAAGCCAGCGGCACAATCAGCAATCCGTCTTCCGCGTGGTGCCGTGCGTGACCGGACCTCCGATCCTTTGCAACTCCCCTAAATTTCTGTGCACTTCTCCCTTTTCACACTCCAAACTCCCCCCGTATGAGTCTCGGCTGGATCTGGGGTTTAGTGTCGCAGGACAAGGGGTTCAATGCCGTTGGGAGTCTCCGTTTCCCTCCCGCCAGAGAAAGCCAGCCAGGTACTCCGGCACCCGCTTTCTCAGCGCGCGTCTCCGTACCTCAGCTTTTTGCAGCTCCTCTGGGCCTCTGTGAGCCCCTCTCTTTCCCTCTAGTTGTAGAACTTCCACTCAGCCAGCTTTCCTGTGGTTCTGGATGATGTCCGTTCTGTCTTTCAGTTGTAGTTTTGAAATTGTTGTGCGAGGCAGCAGTGTAGGTGTTTACCTATGCCGCCATCTTGGATTTCCCACCATGTTTTTTTTGTTTTTATTTTTTTTGTTTTTTTTTTTTATTTCCCAATCCATCATTTGAAGTTTGGCAGAATTTAGGGTTACATCTGGGATTTCTGTACTCATGAAGAGAAAAAAGCTAGATTATGAGAAGGCGCACCCTGCCAGATTTTGGATGGCCTCTTAAACGGAGCTCCATCTCTTTACAAATGCTACAGAATAAACCCAAGACTATTTTTCTCTAAAAGATGGCAATAATGATACAAGGAAAATATACAAGCTGTACTTGGGCAATAAGATCAGTGTTTCCATACTAATGGGTAATTTTTGAATAATAATGGACTGCATTCCAAGGTTAACATTAAAAGCCACTGAAAGTAAGTTATCTCTGTTACAGAATTTGCCAAATAAAATGCCTTGGATAATAATAATTGGCTTTAAAATCTCAAAATTGTTGAAACATGGATACATAAATGTAACTAAAATGAAGGATTTGTGGTGGAGCTTTTCAGTAATAATTATAGATATATTAATGGTGGGGGTCCAGTTGCCCAGGGGAAGAGTGGCTTCACTCTCTGTTGAAGGAAGGGGCTGGCCACATTTCCAGCAGCAGTAACTTTAGATGTTATCTCTAAGGAAATATGTGACAGTTTTAAAATTCAAATGGCTACTGGGGCAGGTGATGGCATGTACTGGCAGGTGGAGAAGACCAGGGGGAGATCAATGGGGAAAAAAAAAAGGAGACATATGTACCACTATTTGTAATACTTTAAACAATAAAAAAAAGGAAAAAAAATTCAAATGGCTACAGGTCTGCTTCCAAAGTCTTTGGTAACTTAAAACTTTGGAGTTGACTAAATTGAATAAAAATTATTGAATATCTAGATATTTCAAAATAACAAAGTTCTAAAATATCAATCTGAGTTTGCCTCATATGAAAAATCTAAAAGATAGAATTTAATCTATTAATTAAATATACCTTGTATTTTATTTGAAATATATCCTTAAAAATGTGAAGGTATTACTAATATAAGAAATGCTAAGTATTTAACTTGCCACCTAAAATTTAAGGATTCTAAGAGTTTAAAGTTCAAATTAAGTTAGGAGAAATTATATGGTTATAAAATAAAGTTTAGAAATTCATTTTTAAGAAAAAAAGTATTTGTGTTTTCTCTGAAGAAATTAGTAGCTATGTACGGTAAAATTTCAACCTAGAATATAATATTTTATATGGTCTGATTAAAAAAGAGGATTAAGCCGAGACCAGTTTGGCTCAGTGGATAGAGCGTCTGCCTGCGGACTGAAGGGTCCCAGGTTCGATTCCGGTCTGGGGCATGTACCTTGCTTGCAGGCACATCTCCAGTATGGGGCGTGCAGGAGGCGGCTGATCAATGTCTCTCTCTCATCGATGTTTCTGACTTTCTATCACTCTCCCTTCCTCTTTGTCAATAAAATATATTAAAAAAAAGAGGATTAATTTTATGGTCTGAACCAAATTTTAATATAAAAATCAGTTTAAATTTAATTAATATCTTTTAGAATAATTACAAAAAATATATAATATAATATTTGGATTATATTTCAGTCAGTGTATGTTTAATTTCTAGCTGGTCCTTTTTCATCTCTTCTTGGTCCTTTTTCATCTCCTCTTGGGTCTTGCTAAATTTATTAATTTTTTCTAGGAAATTCTTGAAAAACCTTATAACCCTGGTTTTGAACTCTGTATCCAGTCATTTGTTTTCCTCCATTTCTTTTGTTTGTGATCTGTTCCTTTGTCTCCGTATTTTTGTTGCTTTCCTGAGCTGGTAAAATAGCGTTGTGCACGAGGTGCCCTATATGGCCCAGTAGCTCCGCCTCCCCAGTTACCTGAGATGGGCTGTCTTGGCGCACCCCTTTGTGGACTGTGTGTACAGCCTTGTTGTAGTTAAGTCGTGATTGTTGTTGGTATCACTGTGGGGAATTGATCTCCAAGCCAATTGCTTGTGAGGATCAGCTGTGTTTATGCTGGGAGAACTTCTGTGCTGGAGTCAGCCTTATGATACAAGACTTGCAAAATTGCAAAAGCCTCTCTGTTAAGCTTGGATGGGGCAGAGTCTCAGGGCTGAGCAGACATCCTTGGCTTCTGTCAACCCCTCCTTACACAGCCCCTAGGTCTGTGTCCTTCGGTAATTGCTGCAACCCTTTCTGTGTGTGTGTGCACCTCCAGACCTCTGCCTTTCGTGGCTCCCCTGAGTTTCCATGCACTCTGGGGACCTGTATGAGTCTGGGTCCCCAGCATCTCGCCCAAAACTGGGGTTCAGTGCAGTCGGAAATGGATTTCAGTGAAGTTGGGAGGTCCTGTCTCCCTCCTGCTAGAGAAAGCTAGGGTCATAATCAGCAGTCGGCCCTCTGTGTGTGTACTCGTGTTTGCGCACCTCCAGACCCTTGACTTTTTGCGGCTCCCCTAAGTTTCCATGCACTCCTCCCTTTTCATGGCAGTCCAGACTACCCCAGTATGAGTCTCACCCAGAACTGGGATTCAGTGCAGTGGGATATGGGGTTCAATGCAGTCAGGGGTGTCCATCTCCCTCCTGCTAGAGGAAACCAGCCAGGCACTTCTCTGCCCCTGTCTTCTCCACGCGTGTGTCTCTGTACCTCAGCTTTTTGCAGCTCTTCTGAGTCTCCATGAGCACCTCTCTTTCCTTCTAGTTGTAAAATTTCCACTCAGCCAGCTTTCCTGTGGTTCTGGATGATGCCCATTCTTCTTTTTAGTTGTAGTTTTGAAATTGTTGTGCGAGGCAGCAGTTTAGGTGTTTACCTATGCTTATTTAAATTGGCAAATGGAAATAAGTGAATATTCAGAGGAACTTGGTTATAGTAGGCAGAAAACTATTCCTGGAGCATTACATATTTTTCCTGATGGTTCATCTTATGGTAAAGCTGTTTATTTTTTATTTTTATTTTTTTTACTTTATTTTTTATTTTTAATTAAATATTTATTATTCAGATTATTACATTTGTTTGTCTTTTTTCCCCTTCATAGCTCCCCTCCACCCGGCTCCCACCCCTCCCTCTACCCTTACCTCCCTCCTGTTGACCTCATCAATAGGTGTATGATTTTTGTCCAGTCTCTCCCTGTACACCCCTCACTCTTTTCCCCCTGAGAATTATCAGTCCACTCTCTTTCTGTGCTCCTGATTCTATTATATTCACCAGTCTGTTCTGTTGATCAAATTTTTAATCCACTTAATTTTTAGATTCACTTGTTGATAGATATGTATTTGTTGTTCATAATTTTTTATCTTTTACTTTTTTCTTCTTCCTCTTCTAAAAGAGTACCTTTCAGCATTTCATATAATACTGGTTTGGTGGAGTTTATCTTATCTGTGAAGCTCTTTATCTGCCCTTCAATTCTGAATGATAGCTTTGCTGGATAGAGTATTCTTGGTTGTAGGTTCTTGCTATACATAACATTGAATATTTCTTGCCACTCCCATCTGGCCTGCATAGTTTCTGTTGGGAAATCAGCTGACAATCGTATGGGTGCTCCCTTGTAGGTAATGAACTGTTTTTCTCTTGCTGCTTTTAATATTCTCTCTTTGTCCTTTGCTCTTGGTATTTTAATTATGATGTGCCTTGGTATAGTCCTCTTTGGATTCCTTTTATATGGGGTTCTGTGTGCTTCCTGGACTTGTAAGTCTGTTTCTTTTACCAGATGTGGGAAGTTTTCAGTCATTATTTCTTCAAATAGGTTTTCAGTATCTTGCTCTCTCTCTCTTCTTCTGGAACCCCCAAAATTCTGATGTTGGTACGCTTGAAGATGTCCCGGAGGCTCCTTACATTATCTTCACATTTTTGAATTATTTTTTCTTCTTTCTTTTCCATTTGTTTTCTGATTCTTTATATTTCAAATTTTTGACTTGATTCTTGCCTTCCTCTAGTCTGCTGTTAGGTCTCTGTATAATATTTTTTATTTCAG
>JAAGEH010000031.1:9430739-9647548 GCA_011751065.1 Lasiurus cinereus
GTCTCTGTATAAATTTTTTTTTTTATTTCAGTCAGTGTATGTTTAATTTTTAGTTGGTCCTTTTTCATCTCTAGTTGGTCGTTTTTTATCTCCTCTTGGGTCTCGCTAAATTTATACATCTTTTCTAGGATATTCTTGAATAACCTTATAACCGTGGTTTTGAACTCTATATCCAGTCATTTGTTTTTCTCCATTTCTTTTGTTTGTGCTCTCTTCCTTTTTCTCCGCATTTTCACTATGCTGGGAGAACTTCTGTGTTGGATTCTGCCTTATGATACAAGACTTGCAATACTGCAAAAGCCTCTCTGTTGAGTTTGGGATGGGTGGAGTCTCAGGGCTTAACGGACTGCTTTGCCTTCCAGTCGGCCCCACCCTCCACGACCCCTGAGTCTCATATGACTGGGTAATCACTGGAGCAGTCCCTGTGTGCATGTGTGCTCTCTCACAGTGCCTCTAGACTGCTGCCTTTCTGGCTCCCCTGTGCTCTGGGACCATATGAATGTGGGTCCCCAGTGTTTCGCCCGAAACTGAGGTTTAGTGGAGTTAGAAGTGGGGGAGTTGGGAGGCTGTCTCTCCCGCCCACTTGTGAAAGCCAGCAGCTCAACCAGCAGTTGGTCTTCTGTGTGCAGTGCTGTGCG
The DNA here is from genome assembly GCA_011751065.1 of Lasiurus cinereus. Lineage (NCBI taxonomy): Eukaryota > Metazoa > Chordata > Mammalia > Chiroptera > Vespertilionidae > Lasiurus > Lasiurus cinereus. Next base: position 9,431,378 of record JAAGEH010000031.1, read on the forward strand.
CAACACCAGGCTTCTGATCTTTTGCAACTCCCCTAAATTTCCGTGCACTTCTCCCTTTTCACAGTCCAAACTCCTCCCACATGAGTTTTGGCTAGACCTGAAGTTTAGTGTCATAGTTTAAGGGGTTCAATTCCATTGTGAGTCTCTATCTCCCTCCCGCCAGAGAAAGCCAGCCAGGTACTCCGGTACCTGCTCTCTCCATGCGCGCATCTCTGTACCTCAACTTTTTGCAGCTCCTCTGGGTCTCTGTGAGCCCCTCTCTTTCCTTCTAGTTGTAGAATTTCCACTCATCCAGCTTTCGTGTGGTTCTGGATGCTGTCCGTTCTGTCTTTTAGTTGTAGTTTTGAAATTGTTGTGTGAGCAGCAATGTAGGTGTTTACCTATGCCGCCATCTTGGATTCTCCATAAAGCTGTTTATTATACAATGAATTCAGACTGAGTCATCGAGAACAGTCATAATTCTGTACAAATAATTGAATTAGACACTATCAAGGCTGAATTGCAGGGTTTTCAAAAGCCAAAATATTGTACAGTTATCAAAAAATGACCCCCTTGCATGTTAAAACAAAAAAGGGGAATAGTGGAGAAATACCCTGTAAGTAAACTATAAAAAGCCTTAATTACTTTAAAATTTTTTCACTTTAAAGTTTTTTTCACTTGTAATGCTAATGGCTAGACACCCATGGAATTACACTGGTGTCAGAATAAGCCAAAGGAAAATGGTCTGGTTAAATGGAAAGATCCTGAGTCTAGTTTATGGAAGGGTCCTTTATTAACCTTTGGTCAAGGATATGATTTGTTATTTCCAGAAAACTCCTCCAAGCCCCTGTGGAAACTTCAACAATGGATACAGGAGAGGAACTGACCAGACTACTCTACCCAAAGATAGCAGCAGCCCCAAGCAACACACAGACAAGACATAGAAGAAACAGTCCAGAAATGGGGGATGGTAAAGACATCTTGCCAGGTTAGCAGTCATCAGCTGTGCATCGGTGCATGTTGCCCTGGACCAAGCCAAAGAAGGTCAGATCTGCATTGCCATTGTCCACCATTTGTCTGCCATCCAGAACTGGAATATCATTGCTGTCATGTCACAGGGGACAATGATTGGGAAGGGGACTCAAAGAACTGATGGTCCAGAAAGGAGCTTAGTGCAAACTAGTTCCTTTGATGCCTGGCAGCAATTTTAAAAAGACACAAAAGAATTCAATCCTTTTCATTGAATCTAAAAGTCTTAAAACTACCCTTCAACCGGGTATACCTTTCAAAATTTATTAAGAAAACAAAAAAAGGGGAGATGTGGAAGCAACCCATTGTCTATACTATCATGAAAGTGCAACATGGAACACAGAAGGCAGATGGACCTTGGGCTTTAGCAAGGGCTAAAAGCTATGCACTGATTGTTCTGTCAAGACAATGGTGGCTCAAGGCAATCCCCCTAATCTGATAATCTTTTACTGATATGCATGCTTTGCTTGGCTAAAGGGAGAATGTGAATTCTGGTTAATAAAGAGCTGAGAGGTCCAGACATTTAGGGAACCTCTCCACTGGAGAGTAAGGTCTCTGCCTGGCTCCCCACCCACTGCATGACTTCTAAATTTATATTTCTTGTCTAGTATATCCATTTATGTGCAGCCCATTTTCTTGATCCTGAATCCTCACTGCAAAGGGTTGTGGCACTGAGATACATGATTTTATTGCAGCACATAGGAAAAGAAAATAAATAAGAGAAAGAAAGAGAAAGAAAGGGGACAAAAAGAGCTTTCAAGACACTTTAAATTAAGATTTGGCCTCAAAGGCTCTCATCCAAGCTTTATTTAGTTTTTATCATAATTCTTTTTTATTTTTTCCTGATGTTGTCTTAATAAAAGCTGTTAACTTGATTCAGGCTGTAAAAATAAAGATCAATTATCCATATAAGTCCTTGGCTTGACAAGATAGAATGAGGGACAATTTTTCTCAGAGTTATTTGTCATAGTATTTCTTTTTTAAAATATATTTTTTCTTGATTTCAGAGAGAAAGGGAGAAGGAAAGAGAGATAGAAACATCAGTGATGAGAGAGAATCATTGATTGGCTGCCTACTGCACACACCCCTCCACTAGGGATTGAGCTCACAACCTGGGCATGTGCTCTTGACCAGAATCAAACCCAGAATCCTTCAATACACAGGCCAATGCTCTATGCACTGTGCCAAATCAGCTAGGGCTGTCATAGTCTTTCTTTGCATATATATTTAAAAAAAAAGTTTCCTTATGAAATCAAGCTTCCTACCAGATTTTGAAGCTACCTGCAATGAAATGATGCATCCTTATACTGTAGTTACTTTGCATGAAAGCCTGATTCCATACAGGTGTTGGAACCTGTTTTACCTTGGCAATGGCTCCAAAAGAGCTGTGGGTCAGTAGTATTCTATTTCCAAACTTTCATACCTTCAAAAATTTAGTTATGTCCACATGTCCACATGGGTAGGGCTTCAGCTGGCTTCTTTTGAGTACAGTAGCTTTTACACAAGAGCTTTGTAATTTTGTTTCAGCAGGTAAAGGCTTAGTGCATCTTCCTCCATCTCTCCCTTTTTTTTCTGACATTTCCTGTCTTTCTACATTTTTTTTTCAAAATAAATTTTCTTTGACAAAATATTGATTGAGGTTAAATCCTAGAATGACATAGAACTTTCTGGTTCTCCAGGAAGTCCTAGCAGAGTTAGAAATACCACTTGAATTCGTGAAATAGAGACCAAGAATAATGGAGGGACAAACCTTCAGCTTGGGGATTGTTTAACAAAGGGCAATAACCCAGGACAAATAGCAAAGGTACTTTCTGACACATGGTTTGAGGAAGGATCCATGTTGTAAATGTGTAAACTTGGGAAAATGCTATCAAAAAGCAAAATTATATTTAATCTATTATTATAGTAAGAGCAATGAAAATGAAATCTACCATCTTAAAATTTTAAGTGTACAAATACAGTACTGTCAAGTACAAACACTATTTTGTAAAGCAGGTCTCTACATCTTATTCATCTTACTTAACCTAAAACTTTATGCCTATTGAATAACAAATCCACATTTCCCTCTTCCCATAGCCCTTAGCAACTACTGTTCTACTAGAGATTCTATGAGTTTTGCTGGAGCTGACCAGCAGACCCTGAGTGACAGAAGAATGATTACTCTAATACAGGATTGCTGTGAAATATAGGGCTAAGGGATTGCTATACTAAAGAAACCAGAGATCCTCTATTGCCTGCCTCTTCAGGATTTTGTTGTATCAGAAGTTTGAGATAAAATTTATCTTTTAGATACAATCAGAAGGGTAAGTAACCTTCGGATGACACATGTGTCCACAATGTCCTTTAAGCAAGGACACCTAAATATTAAGCATAAAGATTCTGGGAAATACCAGAGGGTTGGTACATACACAGACTTGTATGGAAAGGTCAAGGAACAATTAGGAATGGCTGCCATTAGCCAACTACCTTATGTTGAACTTCCAAACTTTCCAACCAATTCTCCTGTGCTCCCCCACTAAGTTTGACTATTTTATTTTATTTTCTTCTAACATTTTATTTTCATTGGCACAGAGGTTAATATCAAGACCTCAAGAACCTAAGTGATTGCACTTTTAACATTAATTTTCTATTTAACTTCTTTTTTTAAAGCCTTTTACTTTTAGTTCTTTTTATTTCTTTATTGATTAAGATATTACATATGTGTCTTTAAGCCCTCATTTTCCCCTGCTCATGCCCTCACTACCCTGTTACCTGTGTCCATTGGTTAGGCTTATCTGCATGCATACAAGTCTTTTTGTTAATCTCTCCCCCTTTACGCCCACCCTCCACTATGATCCCTCTGAGGTTGACAGTCTGATCAATGTTTCTCTGGATCTGTTTTTGTTCATCAGTTTATGTTGAACATAAATGGTAAGAATTCCTTCTTTTTTCATGGCAGGGTAGTATTCCATTGTATAAATGTACCAGAGTTTTTAATCTATTTATCTGCTGATGGGCACTTATGCAATTTCCAAATCTTAGCTATGGGGTATTGTGCTGCTATTAACATATATCCTTTCTGATTAGTGTTTCTAGTTTCTTGGGATATAATTCTAGATGTGGGATCACTGAGTCAAATGGGAGTTCCATTTTTAGTTTTCTGAGGGAACCTATACTGTTTGTTGATTTGTTGATGATAGCTTTTCTGACAGGTGTGAGATGGTACCAAATTGTTGTTTTGATTTGCATCTCTTGGATAAATAGTGACTTTGAGCATGTTTTCATATGAATCTTAGCTTTCCTTCTGTCTTATTTCCAAAAGGATCTATTTAGGTCCATTGCTCATTTCTTTTTCAAAATATATTTTATTGATTTTTACACAGAGGAAGGGAGAGGGATAGAAAATCAGAAACATCGATGAGAGAGAGACATCGATCAGCTGCCTCCTGCACGCCCCACACTGGAGATGTGCCTGCAACCAAGGTACATGCTCCCGACCGGAATCAAACCTGGGACCTTTCAGTCTGCAGGCCGATGCTCTATCCACTGAGCCAAACTGGTCTCGACCCCCATTTTTTGATTGGGTTGTTTATCTTTTGCTAAGTTGCATGACTTCCATGTAAATGTTGGAGATTAAACTCTTACTAGTGATAATATTGGCAAATATGTTCTCCCATGCAGTGGGCTTTCTTATTGTTTTGTTGATGGTTTCTTTTGCTATGCAAAAGCTTTTTATTTTGATGAGACCCATTTGTTTATTTTCTCTTTAGTTTCTATTTCCCTAGGAGCAGTATCAGTGAAGACATTGCTTCAGCATATTTTTTTTCTGCCTTTGGATTTCTCTAGTTTTATTTTTATGGTTTACTGTCTCATGTTTAAGTCCTTTACCCATTTTGAGTTTATTTCTGTGTGTGATGTACATTGGTGGTCTAGTTTCATTTTTTTGTATGTATCTGTCCAATTTTTCCAACACCATTTATTGAAGAGGTTGTCTTGATTCCACTGTCTGGCCCTAGGGTTTTGTTTGCTGGAAGCTTTTTGATGACAGCTTCAATTTCTTCCGTAGTCATCAGCGTGTTGAGATTTTTAGAATCTTCCTATGTGAGTTTTGCAAGGTTGAGTTTTTCTAGGAATGTGTCCATTTCCTCTAGGTTTTGAAATTTTTTAGAATAGAGTTGTTCATAATATTTTTTTTTTAATACGCCTTTGTATTTCTGTGGGGTTTGTAGTTATTTCCCCTCTCTCATTTCTGATGTTGTTTCTTTGGGTCCTCTCTCTTTGCTTCTAAGTGAGCCTGGCCAGAGGTTCATCAATCTTGTTTATTTATTTCAAAGAACCAGGTCTTGGTTTTGTTGATTTTTTGTTTTTTTTTTTTTGGTCTCTGTGTCATTCATTTCTGCTCTGATCTTTATTATTTCCTTTCTTCTGCTCATAGTGGGCTTTTCTTGTTGCTCTCTTGCTAGTTCTTTGAGTTGTTAAGTTATTCATTACCATTTTTTCCTGTTTTTTTGAGGTAGGTTTGTAGAACTATAAACTTCCCTCTCAGCATTGCTTTCATTGTGTCCCCTAGCATTTGCATTGTTGTATTTTTAGTGTCATTAGTCTCCAGAATATTTTAAATTTCTTCTTTGATGAAGTCAAAGAAGAAATCAATCATTGTTTAATAACATGCTATTCACCTTCCAAGTGTTTGAATTTTTTGGAATGTTTTAATTGTAGTTTATTTCTAATCTTATGCCATTGTGGTCTGAGAAAATGCTTGATATGATTTCAATCTTTTTGAATTTGGGGAGACTTTGCTTGTGATTCAATATGTGGTCTATTTTTGAGAATTTCTTGTGTGCAATTGAGAAGAATGTATACTCTGTGGTCTTGGGGTGATATGATATACTCTGCAGAAGTCAATTAGGTCCATCTGATCTAGTGAGTTATTTAGAATTGCTGTTTCTTTGCTGATTTTTTGTCTAAAGGATTTGTCCAGAGATGTCAGTGGTGTATTAAAATCCTCTACTATGATTGTATTGTTGTCTATCTCTCCCTTGATATCTTCCAGGAGATTTTTTATGTATTTAGGGGATCCTGTATTAGATGTGTATATGTTTACCAGAGTTATGTCTTCTTGATGAATTACTCCTTTTAGTATTATGTAGTGGCCTTCCTTATCTATTGTTATAGTCTTTACTTTGAGGTATATTTTGTCAGATATAAGTATCATCACCCCAGCTTTTTTCTCATTTCTATTTGCCTGAAAAATGTTTTTCCATCCCTTCACCTAAGTCTGTGTGAATCCTTTGCTCTGAGGAGGGTCTCTTGTAGACAGCAAATGTATGGGTCATGTTTTCTTAACCATTCAGCTACCCTTTGTCTTTTGATTGGTGCATTTAACCCATTTACATTTAATGATAACATTGACAAGTTCATGTTTGTTATCATATTTTTCCTTAGTGTTTGTGTTTTTTTCTTGCCTTTCTCTTTCTTCTTTTTACAGCAGTCCCTTTAGCTTTTCTTTCATTGTTGACTTGGTAGTGATAAACTCTCTTACCCCTTTCTTATCTGTAAAGCTCCTGATTCCACCTTCAATTTTGAATGATCTCCTTGCTGGCTATAGTATTCTTGGGTTCAGACCCTTGTTATACATTACTTTATGTATTTCATTCCATTCTCATCTGGCCTGGTGAGTTTCTGTTGAGAAATCAGTTGATATTCTAATAGGAGATCCCTTGTAGGAAACTTTCTGTTTCTCTCTGGCAGCCTTTAAGATTCTTACTTTGTCCGTAGTGTTCGCCAATTTAATTATGATGTGTCATGGTGTTGGTCTTCTGGGGTTCAGCTTGTTTGGGACTCTGTGTACTTCTTGGACTTGCATATTTTTATTCTTGCCAATATCAAAGACATTTTCTGTCATTATTTCTTCAAATAGGTTTTCTATTCCTTGCTTCTCTTCCACTCCTTCTTGTATCCCAATTAAGTGTATATTGTTTCATTTTGTGTTGTCCCAAAGCTCCCTTAGACTCTCTTCTTGTTTTTTTAAGTCTTTTTTCCAGTTGCTGCTGTGTTTTTGTGTTTTTTTTTTCCTACCTTGTCTTCTAATTTACTGATGCGGTCCTCAGCCTCTTCTAGTCTACTGTTTAGGCCTTCCATTGTGTTCCTTATTGCAGCTATGTTGTTCTTCATCTCCTCTTGGTTTTGTTTCATGTTGATGACATTCTCATTCAGCTCTTTATGGTTCTCATTGAGTTGTGTGAATTTGTTGTTGAGTTGTGTGTATTTATTTTCCATATGTTTAAACATCCTTAAAACCATTACTCTGAATTCTTTCTCTGAAAGGCTGCTGGGTTCAATTTCATCTAACTACCTTTCTGATGATTCTTCTTTTTCTTTCCTTTGGGGATTGCTTTTGTGTCTTCTCATGTTTTCCTGTAATGTTTTAAATGTAGATCCAATTGCTTTTCTACGCAAGTTTTTTTTTTTTTTGGGGGGGGATGGTGCTACTGGTGTATTATCTCAGTTCTCCTGTGTTTGTTAATCTATTGTGGTTCCCTACTTGAGCTATTTACGTTCTCTTGAGAGCTTGAGCAGCACAACTGTGGTGTCTAGAAGTCGGCAGCCATGGAGAGGAGTGTTTCTATTTTTGCTGTTTTGCACCCTTAATTGAGATCACACATGCCCAGCCAGGATACATAGTGGCACCAATACCCTTCTGTCTGGGTGATGTGTTTCAGGGGGCCTACACCCTGGAGAGGCGTGACTGTGGTGCCCAGAGTTACAAAATCACACCCGTGGAGGCTCCCAGTGACTCCCAGGCACCGTTTAGGGAGTGGACTGCCAGAAACATGCTGCTGAAAACACACAATGTGTGGCAACCATGAGGGCACACCACAAACACAGCGACCAGGGAGCTCCACATACCAGATAGGAGGTCATGTCACAGATGGGGCAACCAAGATTTGCAAACACAGGGACTAGGGTGCTCCACAAACCTGCACGAGGACATGCTGCAGACTGGGAAACCTTGGTGTGTGCAAATATGGTGACCGGGGAGTTCTGCAAGCTGGGACCAGTGAGCACCGCAGCCGTGCCGATGTCTCCGGGGAGTGGGAGGTTGCATTCACTGCTTTGAAGGGGGAGGTCCCAGGGTCCACGGGTCTGAAGCTGTGGCAGCAGGACTCTGGCTGGAGTGGCTGTTCGGTTGCAGGGCTGTTCCAAGTCCTGTCTAGCTGGCGATGTTGATGAGTTCCCAAAGAAAGTCCGTTTTCCCCTTCAAAATGGCATGGGATCTGTGCCCTGTCCCTATTTCTGTTGTTCTGACACCCCTATCATTTGTATGTTTCTTTGTTTCATATTGTCACACAACTTCCTTAGGCTCTTCTCCTGTATTTTCATTTTTTTCTCCAATTGCAGTTCAGTTTGCATGTGTTTTGCTTCTCTGTCTTCTAATTTGCTAATTCAGTCCTCTACTTCTCCTAGTCTACTGTTGAAACTTTCCATGGTGTTTTTTCTTTACAGTTATATCACTCTTCGTTTCTTCTTGATTCTTACATAAGTTGTTCATTTTTTCATCCATGGTTTATGTACTGCATGACCCTTATTCTGAATTCTTTTTCTGACATATTGCATGCCTCTGTTTCACTTAGCTGCTGTCCTGGCCATTTCTCCTTTTCTTTTCTTTGAGGGTTTCTTTGTCTACCCATTTTTTGTCTCACTGATGGATGTAAATGTTGAATCATGGAGGGGCTGCTCCTTGGGTGGCAGTGGCACCTCAGGCTGCAGTTTTTCCTTGGGTAGTTGAGGCAGTGGCTGCTTCTCAGTTGGCAGAGGCTCCTGTGGTGGGTGCTGTTCACTGCAGTGATGGCTCCTCTGGGTGGTGGGGGAAGGCTGCTCACACAGCTGCTGCTCCTCCGATGGGGGTGGGCTGATCACGAGGCTGCTGCTCCTTGAATGGGGACAGGCTGAGCAAGGCTGCTGTTCCTCATATGGAGGTGGACTGCTCGCATGGCTGCTGATCCTCAGTTGGGGGCAGACTGCATGTGGTTGTTGCTTCTTAGACCAGTGTGGACTCTGCAGGGCTGCCACTACTTGGATGTGGGTAGTCTGCTCATGTGACTGCTGCTCCTTGGACCGGTTCAGGTTGCTTGAATGGCTGCTGCTCTTCAAATGGGGGCAGGCTGCTTGCAGGGCTGCTGCTCTGTGGATGGGGTAAGCTGCTCATACTGCTGCTCCTCTTTGGATGTGGGCCATTTGCTTGCACAGCTGCTGCTCCTCAGATGGATGCAGGGTGTGGTCTTCACAATGCTGCTGCTCTCAGACAGGGGCAGGCTGTGTGGTGACATGGCTACTCAGTCATGAAAAAGCTGCTCATGTGGCTGCTGCTCCTCAGATGAGGGCGATCTTTTCATGTGGTTGCTGCTCCTCAAATCAGGGAGCAGGCTGCTCACACAGCAGCTGCTCCTTGGACATGCATAAGCCATGTGAGGCTGCTGCTCTTCTGCCTGTGCAGGCTGCTTGCCGAGCTGCTGCTCTTTGGAAAGGTGAGGACTGCTCACATGTCTGCTGCTTGCATGGTCACAGGGCCCTGGGCTAATGCATTGGACTGGTGCTTCAGAACTCACTGGAACCTGTGTCCTGGGTGGCTGGAGACTTGGTGACCATTGGACTATATCCAAGGTAGCAGGTTCCTGGCAAGGGTAGCTGTAGAGTTCCAGGTGTTATCTGAGGGCACCATGGGTGGGGGTGAGGTGGGCTCCCAGTTACAGCAGTTCTCCCCTTAAAATGGCAAGGATTCTGAGGAAAAGCTGGCCTCCCCATACTGTTTGCAATGGTAGCAGATGCCTAGTTGAGTGAGCCTGGTTAGCCTGCCCCTGAAGGTTCTGCAGGATCTAACTGTGCCTCTCTCACACACACACACATGCACACACCACAACCACACAATCCTCTTTTGCTCCCTCACTTACTCACACTCTCTCCCTCACTGCTGTCTTCTTCCTGCCTCTGTAGTTGGGTCTGGGATGTTATTGACCCATTTGTGGATGGAGTTTCCTCTTCAGGTGTCTTGTTATGTGGTTTGCTCTCTAGCACATTGGTTGGACAGGATAAAATTCTCCTCAACAAGATACCACACAAAGGGAACAAAACACAAATATACTCATGACACCGATAGCCCCAATATAAGTGACCACCTGGGAAAAGAGAATTAGGGGAGAGAAAAGAAAGCATAAATTATATCAAAGAGAGAAAAAAAAGATAAGAGAGAAAATAAAAAGGTAGAAAAAGGAGAATATATATAAGGGGAGAAAACATCACAGAAAAAAATGGATAAACCAAAAAAAATGCAAACATCAAACACCCAGTAAAGAGGTTGGAGGCAGAATCTGTAGAGGCTGAGCTTATATACAGAAAACTAGAGGCCTGGTGCATGAAATTCATGCATGGGAGGCTGTCCATCAGCCCAGCCTGCACTCTCTCCAATCAGGAACCCCTTCAGGGATGTCCAACTGCCTGTTTAGGCCCGATCCCAGTAAGATCAATCCTAAACAGGCAGTTGGACATCCTTCTCACAATCCAGGACTGCTGGCTCCCAACTGCTCACCTACCTGTCTTTCTGATTGTCCCTAACTGCTTCTGTCTGCCAGCCTGATCATCCCCGAACCACTCCCCTGCCAGCCTGATTGATGCCTAATTGCTCCTGCCTGATCATTCCTAATTGCCCTCCTTTGCAGGCTTGGTTACCCCTAACTGCCCTCCCCTGCCAGCCTCATCTCCCCTAACTGCTCTCCCCTGCTGGTCTGGTCACCCCTAACTGCCCTCCCCTGCAGGCTGATTGCCCCCAACTGCCCTCCTTTGCAGGCCTGGTCCCTCCCAACTGTCCTCCCCTGCTGGCCATCTTGTGGAAGCTCATCTTGTGTCCACATGGGGGCAGCCATCTTTGATCACATGGAGGCATCCATCTTGTGTATTGGAGTGATGGTCAATTATTCTTTTATTAGATAGGATAGAGGCCTGGTGCATGGGTGGGGGCCGGCTGGTTCGCCTTGAAGGGTGTCCTGGATCAGGGTGGGGGTTTCCTTGGGACGTGGGGTGTCCTAGGCTAGTGGTCTGTGGTGTTTTGCAGGCCAGCCATGGCCCCCGGCAACCCAAGCAGAGGCCAGGACTGGCTGGAAATATCTAGGATTTATTTATCTTCTATAATAGAATTTTTTTAGCCTTGAGCAGAGGCCAAGGCAGGCCGGGGTCACAGCTGGAAGCTTGTCTTCCTCCATTGCCTGCAGCCATCCAAGCCTCCTGCTTGCTCCAGCTCCATGGCTACCTCCATCTTGGTTGGGTTAATTTGCATTCTCACTCCTAGTGGCTGGTGGGCGTGGCTGGTGGGTGTGGCTGGTGGGTGTAGCAGAGGTACAGTCAATTTGCATGTTTCTCTTTTATTAGTGTAGATAAGGTTAAGAACTGGTTGAATATGGGGAGAACCTCAGTTCAGTACAGAGGAAGTAGAAAGGGGAGGAGTGGATAAAAAGAAAAAGAATGAGAATAAAATAATAATAATAAATTTAAAAAATGATTTTAATCTGTTATAAAAAATAGCAAATAAAATAAAATAGAATGATGGAAAAATAATGTGAAAAGAAATAGAAAATAAAGCAAGAAAAAAAGGAAAATAAGGAAAAAAGAAGAAATAAAAGATAACAAAATAATAATAAAATTAAATTAAATTAAAAATGAAAAAATGAAGTGTTCCTTTGGCTGGCTTAAGATTCTAGTCTTCTGTTCTGTCTGTGGTTTCTGTTTCCTGTTGCTAAAACTGAAGGCCTCTCTTTAGACCAGTCCCTTTGGACTCTCAGGGACTATTCAGATTTTTTAAAAAATCCTTTGTACCATTCAGGGTTTATTCTGGGTGTGCCTGTATTGGTTGCCTGGAGACTGGAGGGAGGGACTATCTATTCAGTAGAAAATGACTGCCCAGGTCACTGCCACTTCTCCTGGACCCTCTCCTCTTCCCAGCCTCTCCCCAGACTCCACCGGTCCACACCTTCTCCTATGCCTCAGCCACGGATGAGTGTCCATATCCAAAAGGTCTTATGAACTAGGTTCAGTGAAGCAAAGCACAGGCCACAGAGAGAGGAAAGACTGTGCCTATGAGAGTTCCTCTCCTGTTGGCACTGCGTGTTCTGGTCAGCCCTTCAGGCTGCCCCCTCTGGGCTCAGTCTGTAGTGACTGTGGACCCAGCTCTAGAATCCCCTGCCACCAGCAGTCCTGTGGACCATCTTTTCACAGTCAGATACTGTGCCTGTTCCATGGGATGTGGCTCTGTGTCATGTGGTTTCCCTCTGACTCTCTGGGCTCAGAGGTCTGGGAGATCTCTCCTGCCCAGATCCTTGATTTTACCTTTCTCTGGGCGGAGGGGGTAGGGGGGTGTCCTCTGCCCTTCCCAGCTGCAAATTGTCTCACCTGATGAGTCTCCTTTGCCAATTTGGGGTGGTTGTTATTCGTTTCAGCTGCTCATTTTATCTGACAAGGCTTGGGACACATCCGTCTATTCCACTGCCATTTTGTCCTCTGAGTTTTGTTCTGGGCTGCAAACATTGCACAGCTCCTCTGTTGCCCCAGGAGGTAGGGTGCCTTAAGACAGAGGAAGATGGAGTAGGTCACTGAACAATGGGTCGGTTGGAGTTTAGAGGGAGATGGTGCCTCCAGCCAAGCATGCCCAGACATTGCACCTGTGCCCTGAGTTTCTTGGAAACGGCTGAAATAACTTTTGTAACCTTTGGATTGTCATTATAAGTATCCGAACTCCCTCTTGTGGTTTCTGAGTATAAATTTGCTGTAACACCTGTGGTCTGCACTGTAGTTCAGCCTTTGCCATGGTGAAGTGCTACTACAACTGTAGTCACTGGCCAGCTTAATAAAGGCTCATAAATTTAGATCTCTGTCTCTAGTGGTCATCTCTTGAGGATTACCCCATAACAGTTTGACTATTTTAAATATCTCAAATATGTGAAATCATGCAGAATTTGTCCTGTTATTGGCTAATTTTATTCAACATAATGTTTTCCAGGTACACCCATCTTATTGCATATGGCAAGATTTCCTTATTTTTAAAGGCTTAATAATATTCCATTTTATGTATTTCACATGTCTTTATACATTTATTTGTCAATTGATATTTAGTTTAGTTCCATATCTTGGTGATTGTGAATAATGCTGCAATGAACATAGAGTGCAGATATCTCTGTGAGACCATGATTTCAATTCTTTTTTAAAAAAATATATTTTATTGATTTTTTACAGAGAGGAAGGGAGAGGGATAGAGAGTTAGAAACATCGATGAGAGAGAGACATCGATCAGCTGCCTCCTGCACGCCCCCCTACTGGGGATGTGCCCACAACCAAGGTACATGCCCTTGACTGGAATCGAACCTGGAACCTTTCAGTCGGCAGTCCGACGCTCTATCCACTGAGCCAAACCAGCCAGGGCTAATTATTTTGAATATATATCCAGAAACTAGGTTACTAGAGTATATGGTAGTGCTATTTTAATTTTTTTAGGAAATTCCATACTGTTTCTATAGAAACTGCACCATTTTACATTCTCACAGTGTGCAAGGTTTCTAGTTTCTCTACATCCTTGCAAACATGTGATATCTTTTCTCATATAACAGCCATTGTGAGAGTTGTGGAGTACTATCTTATTATGGTTTTGATTTCCATTTCACTGATGATTAGTGATGGTGAGCACCTTTTCATATACTTACCAGTCATTTGTATGTCTTCTTTGGAGAAATATCTATATAAGTCCTTTGCTCATTTTTAGTCAGGTTATTATTATTTGCTATTGATTTATAGGTATTTGTTTTTTCTGTTATCTCAAAGAGAAATATCATTTAATTTTTAAAATTCTTTATTGCTGAAAGTATTACATATGTCCCCCATTTTCCCCATTGACCACTTCCAGCCTGACTCTTCCTTGAGCCTTTACCACCCTATTGTCTGTGCCCATGGTTCATGTATATCTGCATACAAGTTCTCTGGTTGATCTTTTCCTGCCCACCCTCCCCTGCCTTCCCTCTGAGGTTTGACAGTTTGTTTTATGCTTCTAGGTCTCTGGATCTGTTATGTTCATCAGTTTATTTTCTTTATTGGATTTTACATATGAGTGAGATCATGTGATACTTGTCTTTCTTGACTGGCTTATTTCGCTTATCATAATATTCTCCAGGTCCATTCATGCTGGTGCAAATGGTAAGAGTTCTTTGTTTTGTACAGTTTCATTGTTTTCCATTCTGTAAATGTACCACATATTCTTTATCCATTCATCTACTGATGGGCACTTGGGCTGTTTCCAAAACTTAGCTATTATAAGTTGCACTGCTATAAACATAGGGGCGAATACAGTATATTCTTACTGATTGGTATTTCTGGTTTCTTAGGATATATTCCTAGAAGTGGGATCACTGAGTTAAATGGGGGTTCAATTTTTAGCTTTTTAAGGAAACTCCATACTGTTTTCCACAGTGGCTCTACCATTCTGCATTCCTACCAGCAGTGTACTACGGTTCCCTTTTTTCCACATCCACGCCAACACTTGCCCTTTGTTGATCTGTTGATGATAGCTATTCTGACAGGTGTGAGGTGATTCCTCATTGTCCTTTTGATTTGCATCTCTCAGGTGATTAGTGACTTTGAGTAATTTTCCATGTCTCTTGGAATTCTGTATGTCCACTTTGGAGAAGTGTCTGTCTATTTAGGTCCTTTGCTCATTTTTTAAATTGGATTGTTTGTCTTCCTTTTGTTAAGTTATGTGAGTTCCCTATATATTTTAAAAATTAACCCCTTATTGGATGTATCATTGGCAAATATGTTCTCCCATGCAGTGGGCTGTCTTGTCATTTTACTGTTTTTTTTTTTGTGTGTGTGTTGTTGTTTTTGTTTTGTTTTTTTGCTGTGCAGATTTTTATTTTGATATAGTCACATTTGCTTATTTTTTTCCTTAGTTTCCTTTGCCCTAGGAGATGTATCCATAAATATATTGCTGAGGGAGATGTCTGAGATTTTTCTGCCTCTGTTCCTTCTAAGATTTTTATGGCTTCACAACTTATATTTAAGTCTTTTATCCATTTTGAGTTTATTCTTTATGTTTTTATTGTCTAAAGTTTTACATATGTCTCCTTTTTCCCCCAATTGAACCCTTCCTCCATCCCTTCCCAGTCAGGGCAAGCCCCCACCACCCCACTGTCTGTGTCTATTGTTTATGTTAATATGCATGCATACAAGTCTTTTGGTTGCTCTCTAAACCTCCCCCTACCATTTGTCTCTAGATCAATCTATTCTTGTTCATAAAATTATGTTGATCATTATATCACACATATGAGTGAGATCATGTGATATTTATCTTTCTCTGACTGGCTTATTTTGCTTAGAATAATGATCTCCAGTTTTATCCATGTTGTTGCAAATGGTAAAGGTTCCTTCTTTTTAATAGCAGCAGAGTATTCCATTGTGTAGATGTACCACTGTTTTTTTAATCCACTCATCTGCTGATGGGCACTTAGGATGTTTCCCAGTCTTAGCTATTGTAAATTGTGCTGCTGTGAACATAGGGGTGCATATATACTTTCTGATTGGTGTTTCTGTTTTGTTTTTTTTTTGGGGGGATATAGTCCTAGAAGTGGGATTACTGGATCAAAAGGGAGTTCCACTTTTAACTTTTTCAGGAAACTCCAAACTGTTCTCCACAGTGGCTGCACCAGTCTGCATTTCCACCAGCAGTGCAGGAGGGTTCCTTTTTCTCCACATCCTTGCCAGCACTTGTCGTTTGTTGATTTGTTGATGATAGCCATTCTGACAGGTTTGAGATGGTATCTCATTGTTGTTTTGATTTGCATCTGTTATATTATTGGTGAATTTGATCATGTTTTCATATGTCTCTGGGCCTTCTGTATGTCTTCTTTCAAAAATTGTCTATTTAGATCCTTTAACCATTTTTTTGATTAGATCATTTATCTTCCTTTTGTTAAGTTATATGAGTTCTCTATAAATTTTGGAGATTAAACCCTTATTGGAAATATCACTGGCAAATATGTTCTGTCATGAAGTGGGTTTTCTGGTTGTTTTGTTGATTTTTTTTTTTGCTGTGCAAAAGCTTTTTATTTTGATGTAGTCCCATTTGTTTATTTTCTCCTTAGTCTGTAAATATATTGCTATGACATATGTCTGCTATTTTGCTGCCTATAGAGTCTTGTAGGATTTTTATGGTTTTCCCATTTTTCATTCAAGCCCTTTAGCCATTTTGAGTTTGTTATTGATGGTCTAATTTCATTTTTTTGCATCTATCTGTCCAAATTTCCCATTTATTGAAGAGACTGTCTTGCCTCCATTGTATGCTCTTGCCTCTTTTGTCAAATATTAACTGAGCATAGTGGCTTGGGTCGATTTCTGGGTTCTCTGTTCTCTTCTATTGGTATATATACTGAGTGACCAGATTATTATGATCTCTGAACACATAATAATCTGGCCACTCAGTGTATATATACATATATATGTATTAATGGCCCGGTGCATGAATTCATGCATGGATGGGGTCCAGCCAGCCTGGCCAGGGGGAGGGGACATGGGTGGATGGCTGGACTGCTTCCTGGTTGAACTCCTGGTCAAAGGGAAAATTTGCATATTAGCCTTTTATTATATAGGATATACACTGAGTGCCCAGATTATTATGCATTCATAGATCATAATAATCTGGCCACTCAGTGTATGTCTGTTCTTATGCCAGTACCAGGCAGTTTTGAGAACCATGGCTTGGTAATATAGCTTGATATCTGGTAATGTGATCCCTCCAACTCTGTTCTTCTTTCTCAGGATTGCTGTGGCTATTCGGGGTCGTTTTTAAATCCAGATGAATTTTTGGAGTTTATTTT
This sequence comes from Lasiurus cinereus, assembly GCA_011751065.1. NCBI lineage: Eukaryota > Metazoa > Chordata > Mammalia > Chiroptera > Vespertilionidae > Lasiurus > Lasiurus cinereus. The sequence goes on from JAAGEH010000031.1 coordinate 9,448,270, forward strand.
TTATGGTGTAAGTTGGTGGACTAGATTCATTTTTTTTCATGTATCTGTCCAATTTTCCCAACAGTATTTATTAAAGAGACTGTTTTGACTCCATTGTATGTTCATGCCTCCTTTGTCAAATATTAATTGAGCATAGTGGTTTGGGTCGATATCTGGATTCTCTATTCTGTTCCATTGGTCTATGTGTCTGTTCTTGTGCCAGTACTAGGCTATTTTGAGAACAGTTGCTTTATAATATAGCTTGAAATCTGGTAATGAGACCCCAACTACTTTATTCTTCTTTCTCAAGACTGTTGTAGTTATTTGGGGTCTTTTTTTTTGTTGTTTCAGATGTATCTTTGGAGAGTTTGTTCCAGATCTTTGAAATATGATGTTAATATTTTAATGGGGATTGCATTGAATGTGTAGATTGCTTTGGGTAGTATGGACATTCTAATGATGTTGATTCTACCAATACATGAACATGGTATGTTCTTCCATTTGTTTATGTCCTCCTCTATCTCTTTTTTCAATGTCCTGAAGTTTTCTGAGTACAGGTATTTTACTTCCTCAGTTAAGTTTATTCTTAGGTATCTTAATATATTTGATGCTATGGTAAATGGGTTTATTCTTTTCATTTCTCTTTCGGTGGGGTCATTATTGGTGTATTGAAAGGCCATATATTTCTTGGCATTAATTTTGTATTCTGCTAAATTATCAAATTCATTTATTAGGTCTAGTAGTTTTTTGATGGAGTATTTGGGGTTTTCTATGTATAGTATCATGCCATCAGCAAATAATGACAATTTTACTTCTTCTTTTCCAATTTGGATGCCTTTTATATCTTATTCTTGTCTGATTGCTATGGCTAGCACTTTTAGCACTATATTGAACAAGAATGGTGAAAGTTGGCATTCTTGTCTTGTTCCTGTTCTTTGGGGAAATGATTTTAGTTTCTGTCCATTGAGTATGATATTGGCTGTAGGTTTGTCATATAAGGCTTTTATTATCTTGAGGTATGCTTCTTCTATTCCCAGTTTGCTGAGAGTTTTTATCAAGAAAGGGTGTCGGATTTTGTCAAATGCCTTTTCTGCATTAATTTATATGATTATGTGATTTTTGTTTCTCCATTTGTTTATGTAATGTATAATGTATGTTTATTGATTTGTGGATATTGTATCATCCTTGCATTCCTGGAATAAATCCCACTTGGTCATGGTGTATGATCTTTCTAATGTAATGTTGAATTCGAGTTGCTAGGATTTTGTTGAGAATTTTAGCATCTATGTTCATCAAGGATATTGGCCTGTTCTCTTTTTTTGTTGTGTCTTAATCAGGTTTTGGGATGAGGGTAATGCTGATTTCATAGAAAGAGTTGGGAAATGTACCTTCCTGATGAATTCTTTTGGAATAGTCTGAGGATGATAGGTTTTAGTTCTTTGAATGCAGCTAGAATTCCCCTGTAAAGCCGACCAGACCAGGATTTTTGTTTGCTGGAAGATATTTGATTGCTGCTTCAATTTCTTCAGTAGTTATCAGCCTATTCAAGTTTTTTTATTCTTGACTGAGTTTTTGGGAGCTTGTATTTTTCTAAGAAATGCACATTTCATTTAGGTTGTGCATTCTGTTGGAATAGAGTTACTCATAGTATCTTTTCATAGTCATTTGTATTTCTGTGGGATTGGTTGTTACTTCACTTCTTTCATTTCTGATTTTGTTTATTTGGTTCCTCTATCTTTGCTTCTTGGTGAGCTTGGCTAGAGGTTCATCAATCTTGTTTATTCTTTCAAAGAACAAGCTCTTCGTTTGTTTAATATATATTTTTTGTCTCTATGTTGTTTATCCCCACTCTGATATTTATTAATTCCTTCCTTCTGCTTACACTGGGCTTTTCTTGTTGCTGTCTTTCTAACTCTTTGAATTGTAGGGTTAGGTAATGTATTACCATTGTTTCTTGTTTGTTGCAATAAGCTTGTAGAGCTATAAATTTCCTTCTCAAGATTGCTTTCACTGAGTCCCATAGGTTTTGGATTATTGTGTTTTTATTGTCATGATATTTGATATTTTTTATTTCTTCTTTGATCTCTTTGGTAACCCAGTCATTGTTTAATAGCATGCTATTTAGTCTCCATGAGCTTGATTTTTTTGGACTGTTTTTATTGTAGTTGATTTCCAGTTTTATGCCACTATGATCTGAAAATATGCTTGATATGATTCTTATCTTCTTGAATTTGAAGAGACTTTGCCTATGACCCAACATATGGTCTATGTTTGAAAATGACCCATGTGCACTTTAAAGGAATCTATATTCTCTGGCATTGGGGTGAAATGTTCTGAAGATGTCAATTAATTCCATCTGATCTAGTGAGTCATTTAGGATCGATGTTTCTTTGCTGATTTGTTGTTTAGAGGATTTGTTCAGTGGAGTTAGTGGGGTATTAAAGTCCCCTGCTATGACAGTATTACTGTCAATCTCTCCCTTGATATCTTCCACCTGTATTGGGTGTGTATATGTTTATCAGAGTTATATCTTCTTGTTGAATCTCTCCATTTAGTATTATGAAGTGGCCTTCATTATCTTGGCCTTCACTTTGAGCTCTAATTTGTCAGATATAAGTATTGCTACCCAGCTTTTTTTAAATTTCTGTTCACCTGAAAAACTTTTTTCCATCCTTTCAACATCAGTCTGTGTGAGTGTTTGTTCTTAAGTGGGTTTCCTGTAGACAGCACATATATGGGAAATGTTTTCTTATCCACTCAGCTAACCTAGGTCTTTTGATTGGGGCATTTAATTCATTTACACTTAACGTTATTGATATGTACTTGTTTGTCACCATTTTTATTCTTTTTTTAAAAATAAGTCTTTATCGTTCAGTTTATTACAGATCTTTCTCTCCCCCACTAGCTCCCCTCCACCTGATTCCCCACTCCTACACCATGCTCTTATCTCATGCCACTGTCCTCATCCATAAGTATAAAATTTTTGTCCAATCTCTTCCTGCACCCCTCACTCCTCCTTTTCCTGAGAATTGTTACTCCATTTCCTTTCTATGTCCCTAATTCTATTATATTCACCAGTTTATTCTGTTCATCGAATTTTTTATTCACTTGATTTTTAGATTCACTTGTTGATAGGTATGTATTTGTTATCACTTTATTGTTTATAATTTTTATCTTTACCTTTTTCTTCTTCCTCTTCTTAAAGAAAATCCTTCAGCATTTCATATAATCCTGGTTTGGTGATGATGAACTCCTTTAGCTTTTTTCTTATCTGTGAAGCTCTTTATCTGACCTTCAATTCTGAATGATAGCTTTGCTGGGTAGAGCATTCTTGGTTCTAGGTTCTTGCTATTCATCACGTTGAATATTTCCTGCCACTCCCTTCTGGCCTGCATAGTTTCTGTTGTGAAATCAGCTGACAGTTGTATGGGTATGCCCTTGTAGGTAACTAATTCTTTCTCTCTTTCTGCTTTCAAAATTTTCTCTTTGTCTTTTACCCTTGGCATTTTATTTATAATGTGTCTTGGTGTGGTCCTCTTGGATTCCTTTTGTTTGGTGTTCTGTGTGCTTCCTGGACTTGTAAGTCCATTTCTTTCACCAGGTAGGGAAAGTTTTCAGTCATTATTTCTTCAAATAGGTTTTCAGTATCTTGTTCACTCTCTTCTTTTGCCACCCCCATAATTCTGATGTTGGTATGCTTGAAGTTGTGCCAGAGGCTACTTACACTATCGTCACATTTTTGGACTCTTTTTTTCTTTTTGTTTTTCTGTTAGGGTGTTTTTTGTTTGTTTGTTTGTTTTTTGCTTCCTCATATTTCAGATCTTTGATTTGATTCTTGGGTCCTCTAGTCTGCTGTTGGATTTCTGTATGTTATTCTTTATTTCAGACAGTGCACACTTAATTTCTGGCTGGTCTTTTTCCATTTTTTTTGGCATTCTCATTTAGATCCTTGAAGGTCTCACTAAGTTTCTCAGAGTTCTCAATAAGTTTGTCGGCGGTTTGTAGAAGATTCTCGAATAACCTTATAAATATGGTTTTGAATTCCATGTCCAGTCATTTGCTTTCCTCCATTTCTTTCATTCATGATATGTTTCTTGGTCTCCGGATTTTGGCTGCTTCCCGGTGTTGATGGAGTGGCTTTGTGTGCTAGTTGTCCTTAGGGCCCAGTAGCTCCACCTCCCCAATCACCTGAGGTGGACACTCTTGGTGCACCCCTTTGTGGGCTGGGTTCACAGTCTTGTTGTAGTTAAGCCTTGATTGCTATTGGTACACTGGGAGAAATTGACCTCCAGGCCAATTGACTGTGAGGATTACCTGTGTCTATTAATGGAAGAACTGCTATGCTGGAGACACTCCTATGGGGCAGGACTTGCTTCAATAGGGCTTTGGTGCTCACTGAGTCTGCCTCTTGAGTGTGTCACTTATGTATGTGAGGAGTTGAAATATGGTGTTGTCTCACACTGACCTCTAAGTACACTGGTTCCTGGATCTCCAAGGAGGTGCAAGTCAGCTAGTGTCTGAGGCCACCCAGCAGAAGCTACAGGGAGATGTGCCGATTTCTCCTCTTTGCTTGTACTTCCGAAGATTTGGAGTTGATTTCTCCTCTTTGCTTGGAGTTTGGAAGTTTTGTAGTTGTCTGACCTAGTTGCAATTTGTTAGGTTAAGCTGCCAGAGGGCAGGCCATTCATATCAGAAGTTGCCGCACAGCTGGGTGGGTTTGTAAATTGGACAGGATGGGGTCTCAGGGAGTCACTAGGCTAGGGTGTGGCAAACAGCAATGGCTGCCAGTCTGCCCTCTCTGGCGTTCTTTTCAGTGTCCTGCGTCCTGTGCCCCAGTGCAGTAAACAATGACTCCTGTGTGCAACTCTGCGAGAGAGCCACCCTCCCTTTCCGACCCTGATGGCAGACAGTCCAGTTTCTCCCTGTATGAGTCTGGGTCCTCAGAATCTTGCCGGAAACTGGAGTTTAGAGCAGTTGGGAACTTGTAACTCCCTCCCAATTGAAAACCAACAGCACACACCATCCCGATTCACACGTACCTCTGCCTTTCTGAGCCTCTGCACGTTCTACCAGTTCTGGATGCACTTTTTTCTTTTCTTCTAGTTGTAGAACTTCCACTCCTCCAGATTTCCCATCGTTCTCAGGGGTAGTCGTTTTGTCTTTTAGTTGTAGTTTTGGTGTGGTTATGAGACAGCACATATAGGTGTTTCCCTTATGCCGCCATCTTGGTTTTCCCATTTTTATTCTTTATGCCTGTGTTCCTTCTTTTCTTCCTATTTCTTGTTTTTATAGAAGACCCTTTAGCATTTCTTTTGTTACTGGATTGATGTTAATAAACTTTCTTAATCCTTTTTTGTCTGTGAAGCTCCTTATTTCACCTACTCTTTTGATTGATAGCTTGCTGGGTACAGAATTCTGGGATGACTTTGTATATTTCATTCCATTCCCTTTTGGCCTGATGTGTTTCTGATGAGAAATCAGTTGTTATTCTGATGGGGGATCCTCTGTAGGTAACTTTTTTTCTCTCTGGTAGCCTTTAAGATTCTTACTTTGTCATTGGTGTTTGCCAATTTAATTATAATGTGTCTTGGTGTTTGTCTTTTTGGGTTCTTCTTGTTTGGGACTCTGTGAAGTTCTTGGGCTTGTGTGAGTTTTTTCTTCCCTGTATCAGGTACCTTTTCTTTCATTATTTCTTCAGACAGGTTTTCTATTCTTTGCTTGTTTCCTCTCCTTCTGGCACCCTTATTATGTGGATATTCTTTCATTTCATGGTGTCTCTAAGTTCCCTTAGGTATTCCTCCTCTTTCTAAACTTTTTTTTTCCCAGATGCTTCTCTGCTTCAGTACTTTTTAATACCTTATGTTCCAGCTCACTGATGTGATCCTGTACTTTTTCTAGTCTACTGTTGATGCTTTCTATTGAGTTCTTTATTGCAGTGATGTCATTTTTCATTTATTCTTGGTTCTTACACATATTGAATTTGTCTTCCATCCTTTTTATCAACCTTATGACAATTTCTCTGAATTATTTCTATGACATCTTGATTGCCTCCATCACATTTACTTCCTTTTCTGGTGATGCCTCCTTTTCTTTTGTATGCTGGCTGTTTCTTTGTTTGTTCATGATTGCTCTTCTCTGGATGTCTGGTTCTCTCTCTCTCTCTCTCTCTCTCTCTCTCTCTCTCTCTCTCTCCTATATCAACTTAAAGGCACAAAATATACCACAACAAGATGAAGCATACAGTGCATCAAACACAAATGTATTCACAATAATTATAACCCCAAATAAAGGTGACCATGATAAAAAAGAGAGTTAGGATATAGAAAACAGTAAAAAAAATGATATTGAGGAAAGAAAAAAGAGTGAAAAGAAAGAGAAGAGAAAAAGGTAAAATATATGTACACGGGGATAAATCTCCAATAAAACAACAAACAATCAAACAAAAATTATCTAGAGATTAATGCAAAGTACGAATAACAAGTAATCCAAAATATGTAAACTACAAACTCTCAAACAACAAACATCCAGATGAATCTGAATAGTTAGAACTTATTTTCAGAAGGTAAGGGTGAGAAATTGAATAAGTGGGGAAATAGCCACAATTCAGTATAGTGGAGGTAGTTAGCAAATGAGTGTATAAGAAGAAACGTAGCTAGGCCTGAGTTTGTGATTGTAATTATTTAAGCAATTAGTAGAAGAGAACAAACAAGGAAATGAATAACAGAAGCAAAAAAAAAACCAGCATCAACAAAAACAAACAACAAAAGAAAACAACAACAACAACAACAAACAAACAAGCAATAAAAACCAAACTCTCCCGTGGTGATAGCTGGCCTTTCTGTCCATGGATTTCCTCACTGTCCACTGATTTCTCACTAGCTGTGTTTAATTTGAAATTCCAGGTGGATATTAATCAATTCATCTTCTCCTTCTCTCTGCCCCATGAGAAGCACAGGTGTTATCTGTGTACTTGCACTGATTTGTCTACTTCTGGACACTTTCTAGGTGCCTGAAGTCAGAGAGACTGGAGTCTTGGTATTCCTGAATTCGCAGCTGTGGTAGCTGGTCCCTGGGGGTTATGGTTCTAGGGTTCCCATAGGTGTCCAATTGTCTCTCCATTTGAGTTAAGGCTGGGATTCAGATCACCACCACTCTCCCCTTCAAGATGGAACAGTCTCTGTGCAGAACCAGCTACTCTGGTTGAGATTTCAGGAACAGTAGTTGTTGCCCAACCAGGGGAGCCTGGACCAGCAGTCCCTAAAAATTTCTTGGAATATAGCTATCCCTTATTCAGAAATATATACACTCTCTGTATATACACTCACTCTCCTTTTGTTCTCTCACTCACACACTATCTTGCAGCCTGCTTTCCTGTTGGCAGCCATCTTCTTCCCCTTGAGTTTATTCTTGTATGTGGTGTAAGTTGGTGGTCTATTTTCATTTTTTTTGCATATACTTGTCCAATTTTCCCAACACCAGTTATTTAAGGGACTGTTTTGCCTTCATTGGATGCTCTTGTCTCCTTTGTCAAATATTAATTGAGCATAATGGCTCGGGTCGATTTCTGGGTTCTCTGTTCTGTTCCATTGAGCTATATGTCTGTTATTGTGCCAGTCCCAGGATGTGTTGAGTAGAGTGGCTTTGTAGTATAACTTGATATCTGCTATTATGATTCCTCTAACATTGTTCTTCTTTCTCAAGATTGCTGTATCTATTCAGGATCTTTTTTTTTTGGTTCCATATAAATTTTGGGGATATTTGTTCTAAATCTGTGAAATATGTCCTTGATATTTTAATAGGGATTGCATTGAATCTGTAGATTACTTTGGGTAATATGGAAATTTTGATGATATTGATTCTACCAGTCTTTGAACACATTATTTTCTTCCACTTGTTTATATCTTCCTCTATCTCTTTTTACAAAATCCTATAGTTTTCTGAGTACAGGTCTTTTGCCTTCGTGATTAGTTTATTCCTAAGATTCTTAATTTTTTGTTGCAATGGTAAATGGTATTTTTGTTTGTTTGTTTTTTTAGTTTCTCTTTCTGAGAGTTTATTATCCCAATATATAAAAAGCCAGGGCTGTCACGATCAAAACAACTGGATGGACAACCAAACAGCAGGCTGCGTGGGGTGAGCAGGCTGGCAGGGGTGTTAGTGAGGGACTGCCATATGACTGAACAGCAGGCTGCATGGGACGACCAGGCCAGCAGCAGGGGCAGTTAGGGACATCCACGCCATCAGAGGGGGGCATTTGGGGATGATAAGTCAGGCAGGCAAGTGAGCAGTTAGGAGCCAGCAGTCCCAGATTGTGAGAGGGATGTCCAACTGGTCCTAAACTAGCGGTTGGACATCTCCCAAGTGGTCCTGGATTGGAGAGGGTGCAGGCTGGGCCGAGGGGCCTCCCCCTCCCCATCTCCCCTACCCCACACAAATCTCATGCACTGGGCCTTTAGTTTTTTAATAGCAGTTTACCTTACTACATTGTAGTAGGAGATCACAGTATCTCCCACAAAATGTGTCATGAGGCTGAGCATACAGTATATACTCAATAAATAATTGTTGAATGAATGACACTATACTAGCTCATTCATGAAAGATCTCCCAGCCTGGCCAATGTTACTCAGTGGTTGAGTATCAATCTATGAACTAGAAGGTCACAGCTTGATACACTGACCGGGCATATTCCCAGGTTGTGGGTTCGATCCCCAGTGTGAAGCATGCAGGAGGCAACCAATCAATGATTCTCTCATCATTGATGTTTCTATCTCTCTTTCCCTTCCTCTCTGAAATCAATAAAAATACATTAAAAAATATCTCCCAGAAGTTATTACTATGGGACATTAAGCTGTAAAATTCCTTCATTGTCACATAATTTCATTCATTTTAAGTCATAATTAATGTTTGAGTTTTGAGCACTTACTTCATGGTTTACTCACAAAATATCCCGATGAGGGAGTTGATATTACCTACATTTAATACATAAGGGAACTGAGACTCAAATAATTAAATCACTTTCCCAAAGCCACACAGCTCTTAAATGACTGAGCCAGGATTCAAATTCAAGCATGCATGACTTCAACATTTTTTCCATTACACCATGCTTCCTTAAATATGTGTTTGGCTTCATACACTATGTTTGTTGCATAGATTTATAATCCTGAGAGTACAATATGATTCAGAGCAAGTTATAATCATTTGGAACTTAATAAATCTCTCAATAAAGTAATAATAGATGAGATATGTGATATTAGCTAATTAATAGTACATATAGTCTGGTAATCAGCTTATTACTATCTCTTACACTCTTTCTTCATAAGTAATCTTTAAATTTAAAAAGTAAATATAGTAAAAATTCAGAAGACATGGGGATTGAATCTGAGATACCATGGCTGGCTGATTTTTCTGTTAAGGATCAGAAAGCAACAAAAAACATTTCTAATTTTAGTACTTACTTTTAGGAAAGTTGTTCAAAATTCAGAAATTTATTTTCTGACCATTGAACAGACTGTTTCAGTGGTACTCCCAACTAGAGAAATGTATGGTAAGATTTTAATTTTTTTTCTTTCTTTCAATTGTTTAGGAAATATTTATTGAGCACCTATTATGTGCATGTATGTACTTCAGGAACTGGAAATTCAGCACTGAATAACAATAGAATAATCACTCATAGATTGAGGAGAGAATCCAAGATGGCGGCATAGGTAAACACCTACACTGCTGCCTCACACAACAATTTCAAAACTACAACTAAAAGACAGAATGGGCATCATCCAGAAACACACGAAAGCTGGCTGAGTGGAAATTCCACAACTAGAAGGAAAGAGAGGGGCTCACAGAAACCCAGAGGAGCTGCAAAAAGCTGAGGTACGGAGACGAGTGTGTGGAGAGAGTGGGTGCTGGAGAACCTGGCTGGCTATCTCTGGCGGGAGGGAAACAGAGACTCTCAATGGCATTGAACCCCCTTATCCTACGACACTAAACTCTAGGTCCACCCGAAACTCATGTGGGAGGAGTTTGGACTGTGAAAAGGGAGAAGTGCATGGAAATTTAGGGGAGTTGCAAGAGATCAGAAGTCTGGTGATGCACACGGCATTGCGCACAGAGCACTGGCTGCTGATTGTGCCACTGGCTTTCCCGTGTGGGCGGGAGACAGACCCTCCCAACTGGGCCACTTCTAACTTCACTAAACCCCAGTTTCGGGCGAAACCTTGGGGACGCAGACTCATATGGTCCCGGGAGCCCACAATAGCCAGAGGGGCAGCAGTCTAGAGGCACTGCAAGAGCGTGCGTGCTTAAGGGACTGCTTCAGCGATTACCCAGTCACATGAGACTCAGGGACCGTGGAAGGTGTGGCCAACTGGAAGGCAAGGCGGTCCCTTAAGCCCCGAGACTCCACCCATCCCAAGCTCAATAGAGAGGCTTCTGCAGTTTTGAAAGTCTGGTATCATTAGGCTGAATCCAAGACAGAAGTACTCCCGGCATAGTGAAAATGCCAAGTCAACGGAAGGGATCACAAACAAAAGAAATGGAGGAAAACGAACAATTGGATTTAGAGTTCAAAACCACACTTATAAGATTTTTCAAGAATATCCTAGAAAAGATGGATAAATTTAGCGAGACCCAAGAGGAGATGAAAAAGATCCAACTAGAGATGGAAAAGAACTAACTAGGATTTAAACATACACTGACTGAATTAAAAAATGTTGTACAGAGACTTAACAGCAGACTAGAGGAAGACAAGAATCAAGTCAAAAATTTGAAATATAAAGAATCAGAAAACACTCAACTGGAAAAGCAAGAAGAGAAAAGAATCCCAAAATGTGAAGATAATGTAAGGAGCCTCTGGGACAGCTTCAGGCATACCAACATCAGAATTGTGGGGGTGCCAGAAGAAGTAAGAGAGCAAGATACTGAAAACCTACTTAAAGAAATAATGACTGAAAACTTCCCACATCTGGTAAAAGAAATAGACTTACAAGTCCAGGAAGCACATAGAACCCCAGATAAAAGGAATCCAAAGAAGACTACACCGAGACACATCATAATTAAAATACCAAGAGCGAAAGACAAAGAGAGAATATTAAAAGCAGCAAGAGAAAAACAGTTCATTATCTACAAGGGAGCACACATACGACTGTCAGCTGATTTCTCAACAGAAACAATGCAGGCCAGACGGGAGTGGCAAGAAATATTCAACGTGATGAATAGCAAGAACCTACAACCAAGAATAATCTATCCAGCAAAGCTATCATTCAGAATTGAAGGGCAGATAAAGAGCTTCACAGATAAGAAAAAGCTAAAGGAGTTCATCAACTCCAAACCACTATTATATGAAATACTGAAAGGTACTCTTTTAGAAGAGGAAGAAGAAAAAGGTAAAAGATAAAAAATTATGAACAACAAATACGTATCTATCAACTGAATCTAAAAATTAAGTGAATTAAAAATTTGATCAACAGAATAAATTGGTGAATATAATAGAACCAGGAGCACAGAAAGGGAGTGGACTGATAATTCTCAGGGGGAAAGGTGTGAGGGGTGTACAGGGAGAGACTGTACAAAAATCATACACCTATGGATGAGTTCAACAGGAGGGAGGTGCGGGTAGATGGAAGGGTGGGAGCCAGGTGGAGGGGAGCTATGGAGGGGAAAAAAGAGAAACAAATGTAATAATCTGAATAATAAAGATTTAATTGAAAAAAAAAGAACCTACAACCAAGAGTGCTCTACCCAGCAAAGCTATCATTGAGAATTGAAGGTCAGATAAAGTTCTTCACAGACAAAAAAAAAAAAAAAAGCTAAAGGAGTTCATCACCACAAAACCAGGATTATGTGAAATGCTGAAGGGTTTTCTTTAAGAAGAGGAAGAAGAAGAAAAGGGTAAAGATAAAAATTATGAACAACAAAGTGATAACAAATACATACCTATCAACAAGTGAATCTAAATCTCAAGTGAATAAAAAAATCCGATGAACAGATTAAACTGGTGAATACAATAGAATTAGGGGCATAGAAAGGAAATGGACTAACAATTTTTTGGGGAAAGGAGAAGTGAGGGGTGCAGGAATAGTTTGGACAAAAATCTTACTCCTATGGATGAGGACAGAGGCGGGAATTAAGGGCATGAGGTGGAGGGGGGAATCAGATTGAGGGGAGCTATGGGGGGGGGAAGAGGAACATCTGTAATAAAATGAACAATAAAAATTTATTTTAAAAAAGAAGTTGAACTGAGTTATTTTTGAAGGTCTAATAATAAATTTGTGCGCTTTTGCATATAGGCAGTTCAGGACCACTTTTCCACTCCTACCTCCTCCCCAAAGCAAAGTTGAAAGTTTTCCCTCTCCATCCTATACACTCCTCAGCCTCTGACTCATGCTGTTTTGTGAGATGTTTCCTGCTTAGTTCTTTTTTTTTCACCCTAATTTTAACCAGCTTTCAGTTATTTATGACTATTGCGGCATACTGTTGTGACAGATCTTTAAGATCCAGCAGGTGTGCCCCTAACTGGTCTCTTGAGAAGTCAAGCTTTCTTATACTAAAATTAATGGTGAGAGTCAATATTTTAAATAACTAAGAGTCCTGGTACAGGCAGATTGTTTCTGACAATAAACAACTAGGCTGAGCTTGACCAGTACACACCAGTGCCATTGCTGATTATCAGCCTGGAAGACAGTCATGCCACTTCATTTATCTTTGGTCAAAATTAACAATTTACTGGTAATAAGGATTTTCCTCAATAACATCTCCCCCAAGAAATTCTTCTGACTATGTCTAGTATGGTTATTCCTGATCTTAGATAAACTTTAATGTTTATTATTTCATTTCACAAGCATTTATCTGGTACCTACACTATGTTGGGAATTTGGCTAGGCATTAGGGCTATGAAGAGGACCTTTAGAAGCTTCCATTCTAGTGGGCATAGAGAGCTCTGCCCCTATTGTTGCCCACTCCTTGTGGTATAAAATCCTACAAAGAAATATTAAACAGTTCAGTATCTTTGCCACAATATATATCAGAAATAGGGATGTGTATAAATCAGAGTGATACATTTCCTAATGGGTATAAGTATTAGGCACAGATGAAAAAACAATAAACTCAACCTGAGGGTATCAACTAAAGCTGCACAGAGTAGGGAACACTTTCATTAGGTATTGAAGGTGAAGTTCATCAGAATAATCTAGAAGTGGAGTGTGGGAGGAGAGGAGGACATTCAAGGCAGAAGAAATGGCATTTTCCAAATCTGATGCTTGACAGACTATAAAATATATGTCTGTAGAACTGCAAGAATGTTACTGTAGCATCAGTTGAGAACAGTGGTACATGGAGGTATACCTAAAGGCAAGGGCCAGATGGAGAAAGACTTAGCCTGCATCATTGTGAAAGAATCCTCTACATTTGCTGATACCACTTCATTTATTCCTATTCATTTTCTACTCATTGTGGTCCCTCAACTTATAACCTTACTCTCTGAATACAAATCTAGCAGACAGACACCTTTTTATCTTTAACATACCTGAATCCTTCAACAGAATGTAAGATGTAAAAGGCACTTTTCATCCTCAATGTTTCATCTTCCTTGGATTGTAAGATATCACTGTCTCCTGGATTTTGTTGTTTTTCTGGACATTTCATATGTTTTCATTATGACTTCTTTTCTTTTTGCCTGACCCTTAAATTTAGATTCTAGAGTTTTGTCCTTGCTTCTTTCTATACTCTCCACTGTGTTTTGTTGATCTTATATACTGCCATAGCTTCAATTACTCTTTATCAATTTATTACAGTCAAATTTATATCTCTAGCTCAGCTTTCTATTTTGAGATGCAATATGTCAAACTGTTTACTGAATATTGCCATTGTACATTCTACAGGCATCACCAGTTCAACATGTCTAAAAGAATTCATTATATCTCCCACTCCTTCCTTTAGTGTTTTCTATCTTAGAGACTTGTATCATTTTTCAACTCAGTTGCCTAGGCCTCAAAAGCTTAAAATCATCTTGGAGTCTTCTTTTTAACTCCTTACCTTCAATAACTTGTCAGTGATTAAGTTATTGTTGGTTCTACTATCTTAAACTCTGATATTTTTTTATCTTGGTAAAATTCATCTCCAATTTTTCTACACCCTTATTACCTGTCTATTGGCCTGTCATTTCTCATATGGATTACTACAACAGCTTCCAAACTGGTCTCCCTGCCCAAAAGTCTTGTCCCCCTTCCAACCCATTACTTACATCTATTGTCTACAGTATTAAATCTACAAACCTATGAATGGCATTTATGACTCTTGGTGATCTTCTCCCTATCTCTGCTGATAATATAGACCCAAGCAGAACGAATGACTTGGAATTTTGAAAAATCTAACATATTCTTTTTCTTTTAAATTCTGTGTTTTACTACATGCTGTTCCTTCAGCCTGCAAGTCTCTTAATACCAATACCCCTTGCAACCCCATTCTCCAAGCTAACTTTTCTTTCAATATTCAACTCAGAGAGATGTCTCTTTTTCTCCATTCTCCTCTCCCCTGAAATCTAGGTTTGGGTGATCTTCTCTGTCTTCCTCTGTCTGAGCTGTTTCAATCATATCACTTTTTACCCTGTATTGGCATTATCTGTTTACATTTCTGTCTCTCTCCAAGAGGACAGTATGGTGGAGAAATGTGGACATATTTAATACAATAATAATGTAATATCATTAATATAATGGTAACGACATACCAGACCCTGTTATAAATGTTTGTTGTATATTAACCCATGTAATCCTCGCAACACTGGGCAATTATTACTAAAGTTAAATCAAGAGAACTTGGTGATGAATTGAATGTGGGGTCAGAGAAGAAGCAAGACTCCCCGGTTTTTGACTGGAGCAAATGGATGAACTGTGCATAGAAGTGCTATCCACTGATATAAGTAGTACAGGAAGAACAAGAAACGAAGGAGTTTTGGTTGGAGGGAACAGGAAAATATTTCCAGTTTGGGAACTTCTATCCCTTTGCCATTTTTCATAACAAATATTTCCAGAAGCTTTAGGAATAATGTGAGTAACACATCTTTCCCTCTCATTGACAGGCATTTGGAAATACCACTGTTCATCTTGGGAAAGCACATTAAGTTTCCAGAATCTCTTTGTTAGCTAACTGGAAACAGGATGGATATATTCCTGGAACCTGGCCTTTATCTCATCTGATGCTCTGATTTAAGGCTCTCAGAAGACAGAGACGACACTATGACCTTGCATTGTACAAGCTCTTGTGGTGGTTGTGCTTCCTGGCCTTCACATCTCTCCCTAAGCAGGCATGAATACCCCCCACAAGATAGGTGTTGTGGGCCCTTGGGCTCATGATCATTTGTTCTCAAAGGCCCTGCCTGAAGTTTCTGCTTAATTTGCCACTGAACAGATCAACAGAGAACCATCATTTGATGCAGATTATTCTTTTGAATGTGATTTTCAAGGAAGATTGTCAGACTTCCAGGGCCCTTTCCAGTTTTATTTCTCACCGCCAGGTGGCTTCAGGATTCATTGGACAGAATTCTCCTGGACAAGGTTTAAATATGACTCAGAGAAAGATACTACAATTTCCAACCTGTTTCCTATCTTCACGCCCTAGGGTATCAAATTACTACCCAGTTTTTGGGGAGAAACCAAGATGGAGGCATAGGTGAACACCTAAGCTTCTGCCTTGCACAACAATTTCAAAACTACAACTAAAAGACAGAACAGACACTATCCAGAACAACAGGAAAGCTGGCTGAGTGAAAATTCTACAACTAGAAGCAAAGAGAGGGACTCACAAAGACTCAGAGGAGCTGTAAAAAGCTGAGGTACGGAGATACGCTAATAGAGAGGATGGGCAGAGGAGGGTCTGGCTGGCTTCTTCTAGTGGAAAGGAGACAGAAAATCCAAAATGCACTAAACCCCAGCTCCAGGCGAGACTCATACAGGGGAGTCTGAACTGTTGTAAAAAGGAAGGAGTGCACGGAAACTTAGGGGATCTGCAAAAGAGCTCTGGGGGTGCACGGAAGTGTGAAAGTGCATGCCAAAGTGCACACTCAGAGTGCTGACTGCTGATTGTACTGCTGGCTTTCTCTAGCAGGAGGAAAAGAGAACCTCACAACAATACTGAAATCCAGGTCCAACTGCACTGAACCCCAGTTTCAGGTGAGACCCTGGGGACTCAGACTCATATGAGTCCCTAGAGCACACAGAAACTCAGCAGAACCAGAAAGGCAGAGGTCCGGAAGCACAAAAAATGGAGGTCTGCAGGGAAGCACGCAGGCACAGACACAACTGATCCTCACAACCAATTGGCTTGGAGGTCAATTTCCCTCAGTGATACCAACAACAATCAAGAATTAACTACAACAAGGCTGTACACACAGTCCACAAAGGGTTGCAACAATAGGGTCCACCTTGCGTAACTGGGGAGGCAGAGCTACTGGGCCACATAGGACACCTAGCACACAAAGCTACTCTACCAACTCAGGGAAGCAGTGAAATATGTGGAGACAAAAGAACAGATCACAAACAAAAGAAAAGGAGGAAAACAAACAATTGGATTTAGAGTTCATAACCATACTTATAAGGTTTTACAAGAATTTCCTAGAAAAGATGGATAAATTTATCAAGACCCAAGAGGAGATGAAAAAGAACCAACTAGAGATGAAAAAGGACCAATTAGAAATTAAACATACACTGACTGAAATAAAAAATATTATACAGAAACCTAACAGTAGACTAGAGGATTGCAAGAATCAAGTCAAAGATTTGAAATACAAAGAAGCAGAAAACACCCCACTGGAAAGCAAAAAGAAAAAGGAATAAAAAAAAATGTCAAGATAGTGTAAGGAGACTCTGGAACAACTTCCAGCGTTCCGACATCAGAATTTTGTGGGTGCCAGAAGAAGGGAGAGAGCAAGATACTGAAAATCTATGTGAAGAAAAAATGATTGAAAACTTCCTCCACCTGGTGAAAGAAATAGACTTACAAGTCCAGAAAGCCCACAGAACCCCAAACAAAAGGAATCCAAAGAGGACCACACCAAGACACATCATAATTATAACACCAAGAGCAAAAGACAAAGAGAGAATATTAAAAAAAGCAAGAGAAAAACAGTTAATTACCTACAGGGGAGCATCCATATGACTGTTGGCAGATTTCTCAACAGAAACTATGCAGGCCAGAATCCGAAAAAAATGGCGGTGGAATAGGCGGACGTGTCTGGAGCCTTATTGCTGGGCAGATGGAGAGAGCAGCTGAGAGTCTCACTGGGAGTGTTTCTTGGCAAGTTAAGAATCAGTTATCTCTAGGAGAAGGTGGGGGACTGCTGGACGGGGCTCCCCTGACCAAGCAGCCCCAGTGCCATGGGGTTTTTGTCTGCTGGAGTCACCAGTGCAAATGCAGAGACCACACCATCTTGCAGGGGGAAGTGGATGTCTACAGCAGTCTGAAAAGCTACAGCTGCAGCATCCACTGAACAGCCGGGGGACCCAGAACACCGCTCTCCAATCGGCGCAGACACTGGGACTCAGAGGAGCTCCACATGCCACACAGAAAGGTCAGATTTCACATTGGATAAGGTGAGGTCTCCTGTCCCACAGACTGGACTGGGGGAAAGCTGCTCTAAAGAGCAATCTGTGGATATAGGGCAGGGTCTGATCCCTAAATGTGGCAGGGGACTCTCAGAATTATTAACAGAGGGGAGCTCTAGAAAGCAACCTATTTTGATCTGAGGCAGAAGGACAGCCTGGGAGTTATTACAGTGTCCCGGCTGCTTGAACATGAGGGGGGAAGGGAGAGAGCACAGACAGAACTATCCTCGTCAGACCCTGGCTTCTGATTGCTAAGCCCAATACATAGGATCACACAATTGGAGACATCCTGAGAGTCTGCAGGGGAAGGGTGTTTTTCTGGAACCTGGGGATTGGAGCTCAGAGTAAGCATCAGAGCATCAGCTCAGGGGCAACCCATCCCCACAAACAGGTAATGAAAACCACAGAGTAGCAGGATCTAAGCACAGCCTAGAGAGGTCCTGTGCTTAGTCTCAGAGGTCAATTTTGAAGCACTGCCACCCAGTTGATGACTCACAAATTGACTCTCGCATAATCACAAAAGAATAAAGATATTAAGACACACCTCAGCAGTGGAACACAGGAAACTGCAATACCCTCCCAACTGGGAAACAGGAGTGCCAAACAGAACAATAGTAAAAGTGAATGACCTCTACTGCTGCCCATTCTATTTTTTTTATTTTTTTGAATATTTTAATTAAAAAACTATGTTTTTCTTTTCTCCCCAATTGATTATACCTTTTTAATTATTACATTTTTATTTTCAACTAGTATTACTACTACTACTATTTTACCTTTTTGAAAAAAAACAAATGTCATTTTATATTCTCTTAATTTTGCTTTGGAATTAGAGTTCTACATTCTATTTTCATCTTTTCTTTAGCATAATTTTACTCTATCTCAACTCTACCTTTATGTCAACACTCTTTTCCTAACTTTCCCCATTTTGTTTTCTTGTTTCTCTTTCCCCTTTTCAACTTTGGATTCTCCCTATTCTTTTTCTCTATCTGGTTATAATTTCACCCCACTTATATATCTAATTTCAAATCCCCTACTCCAAGTCCATACAAACCTCTCTCTTCTTGTATTCACTATCCAAAAAAGTTGTCTTTCTCTATGTTCTTTTGTTGTTGTTTGCATGAACGGTGATTATATCAATTTTTTAAACATTTTTGTGAGATTGTTTTTGCTTATTCTACCTGTTTTATTTTGCTTTTTGTTTGCTTTGATTTGGTTTGATTTTACCTCTTTTCCCTCGCCTCCCTTGATATTGGTTGTTATTTGTAGTGTGTATTAATCTCCAGGATCTTGTTACTGGCATTTCTTGTGATTAGTGGCTTTTCTATTGGAATTTCCTCCTCACATTTATAACTTGTACCCCTTTTCTCTCTTGTTCTCTTTCTTTTCTCTCTTTTATTCTCTTTCTCTTTTCTTCTTCTTTATTTTACTTTATTTATTTATTTTTTAAATTTTTATCCTCCCTTCTCCTAATTTGATTTCGGGACTTCTTTCTTTACTTTTTTCCTCATTTTTCTCCTTTTCTTTCTCTACTTACACCTAATTTATCTTTATTGGTGGTCACCTTATTTGTGGTTGTTATCATCTTGAATACATTTCTGTTCATACCCTTGTGTCTTGTACCTGGTTGTGTTGTAGATGGTGCCTTTCAATCAGCATAGGAGAGAGAATTACATAACCACACACCCAGAGAAAAAAGACCATGGGCAGATGAAGAAACAGCCCACATATGACAGAAAAGCAGGTACCACCAGAAAAGGAAGTAAACAAAATAGAAGAAGAATTAAACCTTCCAGAGAAAGAGTTCAGAAAAATGGTCATAAGGTGGCTGAAAATAATGAAAGACAAATTTGACAATGTTAGTAAGAGCCAAGAGGAAATGAAGAAGAACCAGGAGGAAATAAAGAAGGGCCAAGGGGAAATGAAGAAGAAGGAAGAAGAAATGCAGAATAATCAAGAAGAAATGAAAAATGACATCACTGATATAAAGAACTCAATAGAAAGCATCAAAAGTAGACTAGAAGAAGCAGAGGACCATATCAATGAGCTAGAAGACAAGGTAGGAAAAAATACACAAGTACAGCAGCATCTATAAAAACAAATTAAAAGCAAGAGGAGAGCCTAAGGGAACTTTGAGATACCATGAAACAAAACAACATCCACATAATTGGGGTTCCAGAAAGAGTAGAAACTGAGCAAGGAATAGAAAACCTGTCTGATGAAACAATGACAGAAAACTTTCCTGATATAGGAAAGAAACTCCCCACACAAATGAAGAAGCTCACAGAGTCCCAAGCAAAATGAACCCCAAAAAACAGACACAAAGACACATTATAATTAAATTGGCAAAAACCAATGACAAAGTAAGAATCTTAAAAACGGATAGAAAGAAACAAAAAGTTACCTACAAAGGAACCCTCATAAGACTAGCAACTGATTTCTCAACATAAAATCATCAGGCCAGAAGGGAATGGAATGAAATATACAAAGTCGTGCAAAGGAAGGGTCTGAATCCAAGAATACTGTACCCTGCAAGGCTTTCAATCAAAATTGAAGGTGAAATCAGGAGCTTCACAGACAAAAAAAGGAGCAAGGGAATTTATTACCACCAAACCAGCAATGCAAGAAATGTTAAAGTGTCTGCTGTAAAAAAATAAATAGGAAGTGAAGAAGGAACACAGGGGTAAAGAATAAAAATGGCGACAGATAAGTACCTATCAATAATAACTTTAAATATAAATGGATTAAATGCTCCAATCAAAAGACATAGGGTAACAGATTGGATAAAAAATCATGACCCATATATCTGCTGTCTACAAGAAACCCACCTCAAAATAAGAGATGCAAGCAGATTGAGGGTGAAGGGATGGAAGATGCTATTTCAGGCAAATGGCAATGAATAAAAAGCTGAGTTTGCAATACTTATATCTGACAAATTATATCTCAATGTGAAGGTCATAACAAGAGATAAAGAAGGCCACTTCATAATACTAAAGGGAACAATCCAACAAGAAGAAATAACTCTGGTAAACATATACAAACCCAATATGCGAGCACCAAAATACATAAAAAAAAACTCCTGGAGGATGATATTAAGGGAGAGAATGACAGCAATACAATCATAATAAGAGACATTAATACCCCACTGTCAGCAATGAACATATTTTCTAATAAAAAAATCAGCAAACATTAATCCTAAATGACTCACTAGACCAGATGGAATTAATTGACATCTTCAGAACATTTCACCCCAAATTCACAGAACATACATTCTTCTCCAGTGCACATGGGTCATTTTCAAAGATAGACCATATGTTGTGTCATAGGAAAAGTCTCTTCAAATTCAAGAAGAAAGATATCATATCAAGCATTTTCTCAGATCACAGTGGCATCAAACTGGAAATAAACTACAATAAAAACAATACAAAGAAATGAAACACATGGAGACTAAACAGCATGCATTAAACAATCACTGGGTAACCAGAGAGATCAAGGAAGAAATAAAAAAAACATCATGGCAACAAATGACAATGACAATTCAACAATACAAAATTTATGGGACACAGTGAAAGCAGTCTTGAGATGGAAGTTCATAGGTCTACAAGCCTATTGCAAAAAAAACAGGAAAAAATGGTAATAAATTTCCTAACACTACAACTCAAAGAGCTAGAAAGAGAGCAACAAGAAAAGCCCAATTATGCCGAAGGAAGGAAATAATAAAGATCAGAGCAGAAATAAACAACATGTAGACAAAAGAAACAATTCAAAAGATCAACAAAACCAAGAGTTGGTTCTTTATAAGGAGAAACAAGATTGATAGACCAAAGAGACAAGACCCAAATAAACAAAATCATAAATGAAAGAGAAGAAATGACAACAGATCCCGCCGATATACAAAGATTTTTAAAAAATACTATGAACAACTCTATTCCAACAAATTGGACAACCTGCAAGAAGTGGACATATTCCTAGAAAAATATAACCTTCCAAAACTCAATCAGAAAGAATCTAAACATCTCAGTAGGCCAATAACTATGGAGGAAATTGAAGCAGTCATCAAAAAGCTTCCAGGAAACAAAAGTCCAGGACAAGATGGCTACAAAGGAGAGTTTTACTAAGCATTCAAGGAAGAATTAAAACCTAACCTCCTCAGACTATTCGAAAATATTCAAGAAGAAGGAACACGTCCAAGCTCCTTCCATGAAGCCAGCATCACCCTAATACCCAAACCAGATAAAGATAAGTACAGGACAACATCTCTCATGAACATAGATGCCAAAATCCTCAACAAGGAAAGGTAATTACAGGGCAATATCTCTTATGAACATAGATGCCAAAATCCTCAACAAAATTCTAGCAAATCAGATCCAGCAGTATATCTGAAAGATCATACATTATGACCAAGTAGTATTCATCCCAGGAATGCAAGGATGGTACAATATCCGCAAATCAATAAAAGTGATACATCACATAAACAAATTGAGAAATAAAAATCACATAGTCATATCAATTCATGCAGAAAAAGCATTTGACAAAATCCAACACCATTTCTTGATAAAAACTCTCAACAAAGTGGGAATAGAAGGATCATACCTCAACATCATAAAAGCCATATATGATAAACCCACAGCTAACATCAGACTCAATGGCCCAAACCTAAAGCCATTTCCCCTAAGAACAGGAACAAGACAGGGATGTTCACCCTCACCTCTTCTGTTTAACATACTTCTGGAAGTATTAGCCATTGCAATTAGACAAGAAGAAGAAATAAAAAGCATCCAAATTGGAAAAGAAGTCAAGCTGTCCTTATTTGCAGATGACATGATACTGTACATAAAAAACCCCAAAGGATTCCATCCAAAAACTAATTGACCTAATAAATGAATATGGCAATGTAGCAGGATACAAAATTAATGCCAAGAAATCTGTGGCATTTCTATACACAGTGAAATTACAGACAGAGAGACTAAAAAACAATCCCATTTGCCATTGAACCAAAAAATTAAGATACCTAGGAATAAACCTAAGTAAGGAGGTAAAAGACCTATATGGGGAAAACTACAGGACACTTAAAAAAGAGATAGAGGAATATGTAAACATATGGAAGAGCATACCATGGTCATGCATTGGCCGAATCAACATCATTAAAATGTCCATAGTACCCAAAGCAATCTATGGATTCAATGCACTACCCATTAAAATACCAATGATGTATTTCACAGACCTAGAAAGAACTCTTCAAAGATTCATCTGGAACAAAAAAAGACCACAAATAGCCACAGCAATCCTGAGAAAGAAGGATAAAGTAGGTGGGATCTCAATACCAGATTTCAAGCTATATTACAAAGCCACTGTTCTCAAAACAGCCTGGTACTGGCACAAGAACAGACATATAGACCAATGTAATAGAATAGAGAATACAGATATCCACCCAAACCGCTATGCTCAATTAATATTTGACAAAGGAGACATGAAAATACAATGGAGCCAAGACAGCCTTTTCAATAAATGGTGTTGGGAAAATTGGACAGATACATGCAAAAAAATGATACTAGTCCACCAACTTATATCAAATGCAAAAATAAACTCAAAATGGATACAGGACTTATACAGTAGACGGCAAACCTTGAAAATACTAGAAGAATCCACAGGCAGCACAATCTTAGACATATGCTGAAATAACTTCTTCATTGATACTTCTCCAAGGGCAATGGAAGCTAAATAGAAAATAAACAAATGGGACTACATCAAAATAAAAAGATTTTGCACAGCAAAATAAACCATCAACAAAACAACAAGAAAGCCCACTGTATGGGAGAACATATTTGAAAATGTTATCACTGATAAAGTTTAATCTCCAACATCTACAGCCAACTTATACAACTTAATAAAAAGAAGATAAATGATCCAATTAAAAAATGGGCAAGGGACCTAAATAGAACCTTTTCTAAAGACGACAGAAGGAAGGCCAAGAGACATATGAAACCATGTTCAAAGTCACTAATTATCCGAGAGATGGAAATCAAATAACAATGTGATACCATCTTACACTTGTCAGAATGGCAACCATCTACAAATCAACAAATGACAAGTATTGGTGAGGATGCGGAGAAAAAGGAACCCTTGTGCACTCTTGGTGGGAATGCGGACTGGTGCAGCCACCATGGAGAACAGTATGGAGTTTCCTCAAAAAACTAAAAATGGGTCTCCCATCTGTCCAATAATCCCACTGTTAGGAATATATCCTAAGAAAGTAGAAACACCATTCAGAAAAGATTTATGCACCCCTGTGTTCATAGCAGCACAATTTACAATAGCTACAATTTGGAACTAGCCTAGGTGCCCGTTAGCAGATGAGTGGATCCGAATTCTATGGGACATGTACACAATGGAATTCTATGCTGCCATTAAAAAGAAGGAATTTTTACCATTTGCAGCAACCTGGATAGAACTGCAGAGCCTTATGCTAAGTGAAATAAGCCAGTCAATGAAGGAGAAATAGCACCTGATACCACTCTTTTGTGGATAATAAAGAACTTTATAAACTGATGAACATAAGGATAGATACAGAGGCAGTAAAGCATCAAACATACTGTCAAATTATAGCAGGAAGATGAAGGAAAGGGGTAGATAAGAGATCAACCAAAGGACTTGTATGCATGCATATAAGCATATCCAATGAACACAAGACACTGGGGGGTTGTGGTATGCCTGGGAGGGTGTCAATGGGAAGATATGTATATATGTAACACAAGTTCGCAGGAGCACAATTTACAATTTCTAAGATTTTCAAGCACAGCTGTTGGGTTAAAAAAGTGGTACATCTACACAATGGAATACTACACTATTGTAAAAAAGAAAGAAATTTTACCATTTACAACAGCATGGATAGATGTGGAAAGCATTATGTTAAGCAAAATTAGCCACTCAGAGAAAGCTAAATATCACATGATCTCACTCATTTGTGGAATATAATGAACAGCATAAACTGATGAATAAAAACAGAGCCAGAGACACAGAATCATTGGACAGACTATCAAACCTCAGAGGGAAGGCAGGGGAAGATGGGAGGCAGGGGATAAGAGATCAACCAAAGAACCTGTGTGTATATAAGCATAATCAATGAACACAGACAATGGTGAGAGGGGGGTGAAGGGCAGGGTCTAGGGGCGGGGGTAGGCTGGGAGAGGACAGTGGGGAGAAAAGGGACATATGTAATACTTTGAACAATAAAGAATTTAAAAAAGTAAGTGAAAGAACAGAAAAAAAAAAGAAACTGTGGAGGCCAGATGGGAGTGGCAAGAAATATTCAAAGTGATGAATAGCAAGAACCTACAATCAAGATTACTCTATCCAGCAAGCTATCATTCAGAATTGAAGGTCAGATAAAGAGCTTCACAGATAAGAAAAAGCTAAAGGAGTTCATCAACACCAAACCAGTATTATATGAAATGCTGAAAGGTATTCTTTAAGAAGAGGAAGAAGAAAATGGTAAAGGTAAAAATTATGAACAAGAGATTCATGGCTGTCAACAAGTGAATCTAAAATTCAAATGATTTGAAAATCTGATGAACAGAATACACTGGGGAATATAATAGAATTAGGGGCATAGAAAGAGAGTGGACTGATAATTCTCAGGGGGAAAGAGATGAGGAGGGGCGCAGGGAGAGACTGGACAAAAATCATACATCTATGGATGAGGACAATGGGGGAGATGTAAGGGCAGAGGGTGGGGTGGGAGCCAGGTGGATGGGAAATATGAGGGGCAGAAAGAAACAATTGTAATAATCTAAACAATAAAGATTTATTAAAATTAAAACAAAAAAGAAATCGACAATATGAAAAAAGAAATTACTACCCAGTTTTTCATGCATTTGCCACCTTCCACTCCCACACAGGCAGGAGACTGAATAAAGGTACAAAAAATTCTGCAATTAAAGTGCCTTTAGGTGTTAATGTCTGCTTTCAGCACCTGGGTGGGGAACAATGGCATCAAGAACAACTATCCACATACCCTCTATGCCCCTAGAACCCTGGAGGTTTTAGATTAGCCAAAGAGGAGTGTTTTCATTGCTCTATTTTTGTCTGTTCTAGTCACTGAAGGAGAATTTTCCTTTCACTCCCTTCGGGATACTTTCCCTCATAGGTGACCAAGGCCCTTGTGTTATCACATATCACTCTCTTATCTGGACTCTGCAATGCATGTCCTCTACCTCCAAACCAGGGCTACTTTCTCTGCAACACACAAGTAGCAGGTATGGAACATAATTTCTGGCTTATAAATTAAAGCATATTAAAATAAGGCTGTCTGCATTTTAATATTTCCTCTTTGAAGAAAAAAATTTAAAAATACATTTTTATTGTTGATATTATTACACATATATCCCATTCCCCCCACCTCAAAAGAAGTTTTATGTTCAAAGATAATTTTTGCAAAGTCACTGGACAGATTGTGAACACTTTGGGGAAAGGGTCTTATCTTTCCTGATCCTTTTAAATCAGATCTTTTACTTATTGCAAACTCTCGTGACAATTGGTCTTGATTTTTTCTGTTCTAATTTTTTAAATATCCACTTTACCCTTTTTCTAGAAAGTGACAGTAATTTGTAGGAACACTGTTCATTTCCTTATTGCAGCCACTCTACCACTTTGTGACAGATAGCTCTGACATTACTTTGTCAAACTGATTACTTCTAGGATTAGTCCTAGTCCCAGTCATTTCCTTAACATAACAATGGGCTTGTTAAAGAATGGTCCAGCTAAGTCCTGGCCCATACCCAGAATCGCATTTTAGGTTTCAAGTGTCTCCAGTATTGGACCTTAATTATGATTATTATGAAAAGATGAGGGCAATAATTTTTAGTTCCAGGAACTACAGTAGTCTTCTTTTAGCTCCACTCTACACAATTTTATTTTTTATTGTTTAAAGTAATACATATAGTAGTACATATATCTCCTTTTTCCCCCCATTGACCTTCCCCCAGCCTCCCCTACCTCCTGTTGCATGCCCTCATTCCACGCCCTCAGTGTCTTGTGTCCATTGGTATGCTTATATGCATGCATACAACTCCTTTGGTTGATCTCTTTCCACCCCCTCCCCAATACTCCCCAGCCTTACTGCTGTAATTTGAA
Organism: Lasiurus cinereus; assembly: GCA_011751065.1. Lineage (NCBI taxonomy): Eukaryota > Metazoa > Chordata > Mammalia > Chiroptera > Vespertilionidae > Lasiurus > Lasiurus cinereus. The sequence continues at coordinate 9,474,966 of JAAGEH010000031.1, forward strand.
GTCTGTTCGGTGCTTTACTGCTTCTATATTTATCTTTTTGTTCATCAGGTTATAATATTCTTTATTTTGCATAAATGAGTGAGATCATATGGTATTTTTCTTTCATTACCTGGCTTATTTTGTAATAATGCTCTCCAGGTCCATCCATGCTGCTGCAAGTGATAAAAGTTCTTTCTTTTTTATAGCCATGTAGTATTCCATTGTGTAGATGTACCATAGTTTTCTAATCCACTCATCTGCTGATGTGTATTTAGCCTGTTTCCAAATCTTAGCTATGGTGAATTGTACTGTTATGAACATAAGGTTGCATATATCCTTTTTGTTTGGTATTTCTAGTTTCTTGGGATATATTTCTAGGAGTGGGATTACTGGATCAAATGGGGGTTCCATTTTTAGTTTTTTGAGGAAACTTCATAATGTTCTCCACAGTGGCTGCACCAGTCTGCATTCCCATCAGTATTGCACCAGGGATTCCTTTTTCTCTGCATCCTCTCCAGTACTTGTTGTTTGTTGATTTGTTGATTATTGCCATTCTGACAGGTGTGATATGGTACCACATTATCGTTTTGATTTGCATCTATCAGATAATTAGTGACTTTGAACATGTTTTCATGTCTCTTGGCTTTCCTTCTGTCTTCTTTCAAAAAGATTCTATTTAGGTCCATTGCCCATTTTTTATTGGATAATTTATCTTCCTTTTATTAAGTTGTATAAGTTCCCTGTAGATGTTGGAGATTAAACCTTTATCAGTGATAACACCAGAATTATTTTTTAAAGATCTAAAACCATTTCCAGGGGGATGTGATGCCAGAAACAAGCTAACATATGTAATATCATAACTTTATAATATGCTACAAATCTTCATGAATCCTGCAAGTTTACATTCCATGAGTTTTTCATATCCCATGCATTCTAAATAGTATATACTCTTTGAAATGGCATTTTGACCTCTACCATGAAATGTTAAATAAATATAGGTCCTGAAGTAATTTGGACTGTCAGACTGAGAGAAGTTAGGGTTGAGTACTCACCATCCACAACTCTTTTGAGGTAGGGAAGTAGCAAATGTGCACAATATCACCCTGCTGTTAGAGATTTATTTCCTTAGGTCAGTGGTTCTCAATGCAGCTGCACACTGCAATTACCTGGACATCTTTTCAAAATTATTGATGCCAGATTGCCACCTCCAGAGATTCTCTGATGATCTGATAGTAGGATCCCAACAAAGGTATTTTAAATAGTGGCACAGATGCTTGTAAAATATAGCCAGAGTAAATAAATACTGCTTTCAGTTAATGAAAAGACAAATGAATGTTCCTTACTTTAAGCTATTAATCATTTTTGTCTTGTGACTTTAATCAGATTATTCTCTTTGTGACAGTATGGATGAACCCACTAATTGAGTAAAAGCTATAGAGGAAAGTATGTGATTATGGAACAAAGACAGACTCTGGGTAAAGAGGACAGCAACAAGAAGTGCAGTAGGGACTCAGAAAGGGAGACAAAAGGTTGTGAAGACAAAGCTGTGTACTTTAGGACTTTGCCCCTGGCTTCTGATAAAACATAGGCAGACTGAGATGAGGCATGCTGGGATCTAAGCAACGTAAATCATAATGTGGGTACATAGGTAGAGGGGAAGGGACAGGCAGAAAAAGTGAGCCACTGGTTAGGCTGTGCCCCAAGTATGACTTCTGGTAGATAAGGGTACAAGTGTCCAAAAGTGTGTGTGGTACTTCCAGTTGATACTGCCCGTTGTTGGTATCTGAGGACATGCCAAGTGGTAGATGGGATGTGACAGTAGGAGTTGTGGAAGGGGAAAGAATCTTAAAGTAAGATAGACCTGTCATCCATTGAGAGCCATGCCCCAGCCACTGGGAGCATGAGAAATAGGATCCAGAGTATGAACATAAATAGACAGAGAATTAGGACTTACCTCAGTGGCCTTTGGTTCAGGGCACATCTCTAGCCCCATCAGAGAATGGAAGATCTGGTAAAAAACTGAGCCAGAGGTCAATGAGTATGGTTTGGACAAATAGAGCAGTGAGGAAAGTTACAAAACACCAGGTACAGCACAAACCAGATTAAATTTCTAGCTTATTTCCTAGCTCCTCTCAATTGGTAGGATTGAGAATGCTAAAGTGTTCCTAGTTATATTAAGGAGGTAAAGACCTATATATGTAAAACTACAGAACACTGAAAAAAGAGATAGAGGAAGACATGAACAGATGGAAGAACATACCATGTTCATGGATTGGTAGAATTAACATCATTAGAATGTCCATACTACCCAAAGCACTCTATAGATTCAATGCAATCCCCATTGAAATACCCACAGCATGTTTCATAGATCTAGAACGAACTTTCCAAAAATTAATCTGGAATAAAAAAAAAAGACCCCAAATAGCTGCAGCAATCCCGAGAAAGAACGAAGTAGGTGGGATCTCAATACCAGATATCAAGCTGTATTACAAAGCCACTGTTTTCAAAATAGCCTGGCACTCATATAAGAACAGACATATAGGTCAATGGACTAGACTAGAGAACCCAGAAATCGATCCAAGCAACTATGCTCAATTAATATTTGACAAAGGAGGCATGAACATAAATGGAGTCAAGGCAGACTTTTTAATAAATGGTGTTGGGAAAATTGAACAAACTAGACCACCAAATTACACTATACACAAAAATAAACTATAATGGATAAAGGACTTCAACATAAGATGGGTAAGCATAAAAATACTAGAGGAATCCACAGGCAGCAAAATCTCAGACATATGCAGAAAAAACTTCTTCACTGATACTGCTCTGAGGGCAATGGAAAATAAAGAGAAAGCAAACAAATGGGTCTACATCAAAATAAAAAGCTTTTTCACAGCAAAATAAACCATCAACACCAAAAAAGAAGAAAGCCCACTGCATGGGATAACATATTTGCCAATATTATCACTAATAAGGGTTTAATATCCAACATCTACAGGGAACTCATACAACTTAATAAAAGGAAGATAAACAACCCAATCAAAAAATGGGCAAGGGACTTAAATAGATACTTTTCAAAAGAAGACAGAAGGAAGGCCAAGAGGCATGCGAAAACATGTTCAAAGTTACTAATTATCCAAGAGATGCAAATCAAAAGGACAATGAGGTACCATCTCACACATGTCAAAATGGCTATCATCAACAAATCAACAAACCACAAGTTCTGGCTAGGATGTAGAGAAAAAAACAAAACAAAACCCGTGTGCACTGCTGATGGGAATGCAGACTGGTGCAGCCACTGTGGAGAACAGTATGGAGTTTCCTCAGAAAACTAAAAATGGAACTTCCATTTGACCCAGTCATACCACTTTTAGGAATATATCCAAAGAAACTAGAAACACGAATTAGAAACGATATATGCACCTCCATGTTCATAGCAGCACAATTTACAATAGCCTAAGTGCCCATCAGCAGAGGAGTGGATTAAAAACTGTGATACATCTATACCACGGAATAATTCTCTGTGGTAAAAAAGAAGGAGTTCTTACCATTTGCAACAGCATGGATGGACCTTGAGAACATTATGTTAAGTGAAATAAGCCAGTCAGAGAGAGATAAGTATGACATGATCTCACTCATTTATGGAATATAATGAACGTCATAAACTGATGAACAAAAATAGATCCAGAGACAGAGAAACATCGATCAGACCATCAGATCTCAGAAGGAAGGTAGGGAAGAGTAGGTGTAAGGGGGAGAGATCAATCAAAGGACTTGTATGCATGCATATAAGCCTAACCTATGAACACAGACAACAGGGGGTGAGGGCATGAGGGAGGTAGGGGGGCATAATGAGGGAATAAGGACACAAATGTAATACCTTAATCAATAAAGAAATTAAAAAAATAAAGTGTTCCTAGTTATTAAATATCTTGACTGGAAAGACACCAAGGTTTTTTTAAATATAGTTTTTAATTCTCCACAAACTATACATTTTATTTTCTTCACTTCAGGATATGCTTTTTAATGATTTTACAGAGATGAAGGGAGAGAGGGAGGAGGGGGAGAGAGAGAGAGAGAGGGTAGGGAGAGAGAATGAGAGAGAGAGAGAGAGAGAGAGAGAGAGAGAGAGAGAGAGAGAGAGAGAAAGAAATGCAACATTTTTGGTGTACTGGACAAGAACTGCAACCAACTGAGCCACACTAAACATTTTGTGTGACATCTGAGAAGAGCTGGGGAAAGCAGACCTTTCCTATTCTACTGGACATGAGGCTACATATTAACAATGGTCAGAGAAGGACCCTTTGTGATATAAAAAATACAGTGAAAAGCAATCTCTGAAGAGATCTTACAATATTTGGGAATAATATAAATAGTTGGAAGATTGGTTCTCTCTGATCTGCTCAAAATAACAGCGACTGCAGCAAGCATGTCAAACTCAAGGCCTGTGGACCAGATGTGGCTCACAAGGAATATTTTTGCAGCCCAACCAATCTATGATATGTAAGAAACGTTTAAATGAAAATATCATAACTTGATTTTTACAATAAATTTTTATACATAATTATTTTTTAATTTCTTTATTGATTAAGGTATTACATATGTGTCCTTATTCCCCCAATAGCCTCCATGCCCCCAACTCATGCACTCACCCCCCTGTTGTCTATGTTCTTTGGTTAGGCCCATATGCATGCATACAAGTCCTTTGGTTGATCTCTCCATCTTACTCCCACTCTCCCCTACATTCCCTCTGAGGTTTGATGGTCTGATAAATTCTTCTCTGTCTCTGGAACTATTTTAGTTCATCAGTTTATGTTGTTCATTATATTCCACAAATGAGGGAGATCATGTGATACTTATCTTTCTCTGACTGGCTTATTTCACTTAACATAATGTTCTCCAGTTCCATCCATGTTGTTGCAAATGGTAGGAATTCCTTTTTTTTTTTTTTTTTTTTAGCACAGCCTAGTATTTCATTGTGTAGATATACCACAGTTTTTTAATCCACTCATCTGCTGATGGGCACTCAGGCTGTTTCCAAATCAGCTTTGGTAAATTGTGCGGCTATAAACATAGGGGTTCATGTATCCTTTCTGATAAATGTTTCTAACTTATTATGATATATTCCTAGAAGTGGTGTTACTGGGTCAAATGGGAGTTCCATTTTCAGTTTTTTGAGGAAACTCCATACTGTTCTCCACAGTGGCTGCATCAATCTGTATTCCCACCAGCAGTGCACCAAGGTTCCTTTTTCTCCACATCCTCGCCAACATTTGTCATTTATTGATTTGTTGATGATAGCCATTCTGACAGGTGTGAGATGATACCGCATTGTCGTTTTGATTTGTGTCTCTTGGATAATTAGTCACTTTGAGCATGTTTTCTTATGTCTCTTGGACTTCTTTCTGTCTTCATTGAAAAGTTTCTATCCAGGTCTGATGCCCATTTCTTGATTGGATTGTTTATCTTCCTTTTCTTGAGTTGTATGAGTTTCCTGTAGATGATGGAAATTAAACCCTTATCAGTGATAATATTGGCAAATATGTTCTTCCATGTAGTGGTCTTTTTTGTTGTTTTGTTGATGGTTTCTTTTGCTGTGCAAAAAGCTTCTTATTTTGATGTAGTCCCATTTGTTTATTTTCTATTTATTTCCCACTGCCCTAGGAGCAGTATCAGTGAAGAAGTTTCTTCAGCATATGTCTGAGATTTTACTGCCTGTGGATTCCCCTAGTAATTTTATCCTTTCTCATCTTATGTTTAAGTCCTTTATCTATTTTAGTTACTTTTGTGTATGGTGTAATTTGGTGGTCTAGTTTCATTTTTTTTGCATGTATCTGTCCAATTTTCCCAACACCATTTATTAAGGAGGCTGCCTTGACCCCATTTTATGTTCATGCCTCCTTTGTCAAATATTAATTGAGCATAATTGCTTGGGTCAATTTCTGGGTTCTCTATTCCAGTCCATTGACCTATATGTCTGTTCTTGTATGAGTGCCAGGCTATTTTGAGAACAGTGGCTTTGTAATATACCTTGATATCTGGTATTAAGATCCCATCTAGTTTTTTCTTCCTCAGGATTGCGGCAGCTATTCAGAGTCTTTTTTATTCCAGATGAATTTTTGTAGATTTCATTCTAGGTCTATGAAATATGCCATTGGTATTTTCATGGGAATTGCATTGAATCTATAGAGTGTTTGGGATAGAATGGATATTTTGATGATGTTGATGCTACCAGTCCATGAACATGGTGTGTTCCTCCATCTGTTTATATCTTCCTCATTCTCTTTTTTCAGTGTCCTGTAGTTTTTTTGCATATAGGTCTTTTACCTCTTTAGTTAAGTTTATTCCTAGGTATCTTAATTTTTTTGGTAGAATGGTAAGTGAGATTGCTTTTTAGTATCTCTTTCTGTAAGTTCACTATTGGTGTATAGAAATGCCATAGATTTCTTGGCATTAATTTTATATCCTGCTACCTTGACAAATTCATTTATTAAGTCTAATAATTTTTTTGATGGAGTCTTTAGGGTTTTCTATGTAGAGTATCATGTCCTCTGTGAATAAGGATAGTTTTACTTTTTATTTTACAATTTGGATGCCTTTTATTTCTTCTTCTTGTCTTATAGCAATGGCTAGTAATTCCAGTACTATGTCGAACATGAGTGGTGAGAGAGGGCATCCCTGTCTTGTTCCTGTTTTTAGGGGAAATGGTTTTAATTTTTGTCCATTGAGGTTGATGCTGGCTGTGGGTTTATTGTATATGGCTTTTATGATGTTTGTTTTAAAATTTAAAAAATTTTTATTGTTCAGATTATTACAATTCTTCCATTTTTACCCCCATAGCTCCCCTCCACCCAACTCCCACCCCACACTCTGCCCTTACATCCATAGGTGTACGATTTTTGTCCAGTCTCTTCCTGCACCCTCCTCCCCCCTTTCCCCCTGATAATTGTCAGTCCAATCCCTTTCTATGCCCCTGATTCTATAATACTCACCAGTTTATTCTGTTCATCAGCTTTTTTAGTCACTTGATTTTTAGATTCACTTGTTGATAGATATGTATTTGCTGTTCATAATTTTTATTTTTACTTTTTTCTTCTTCCTCCTCTTGTTAAAGAATACTTTTCAATATTTTATATAATACTGGTTTGGTGGTAATGAACTCCTTTAGTTTTTTTCTTATATGTGAAGCTCTTTATCTGGTCTTCAATTCTAGATGATAGCTTTGCTGGGTAGAGTTATTTTGGTTGTCAGTTCTTGGTATTCTTCATTTTGAATATTTCCTGCCACTCCCATTTGGCCTGCATAGTCTCTGTTGAGAAATCAGCTGACAATCTTATGGGTGCTCCCCTGTAGGTAATTAACTGTTTTTCTCTTGTTAATTTTAATATTCTCTCTTTGTCTTTTGCTCTTGGCATTTTCATTATGATGTGTCTTAGTGTGGTCCACTTTGGATTCCATTTGTTTGGGGTTCTGTGCGCTTCCTGGGCTTGAAAGTCTATTTCTTCCACCAGGTGGGGCAAGTTTTTGGTCATTATTTCTTTAAATAGGGTTTCAGTATCTTGCACTCTCTCTTCTTCTGGCACCCCCATAATTCTTTTTATTTTCAGATGTTAAATTTTTATTATTCAGATTATTACATTTGTTTGTCTTTTTTCCCCTCCCTAGCTCCCCTCTACCCAGCTCCCACCCCTCCATCTACCCCTCCCTCCCTCCCGTTTACCTCATCCATAGGTGTATGATTTTTGTACAGTCTCTCCCTGTACACCCCTCACACCTTTCCCACTGAGAATTATCAGTCCACACCTTTTCTGTGCTCCTGATTCTATAATATTCAACAGTTGCTTCTGTTGATCAAATTTTTAATTCACTTAATTTTTAGATTCACTTGTTGATAGATATGTAATTGTTGTTCATAATTTTTTATCTTTTACTTTTTTCTTCTTCCTCTTCTAAAAGAGTACCTTTTAGCATTTCATATAATACTGGTTTGGTATTGATGAACTCCTTTAGCTTTTTCTTATCTGTGAAGCTCTTTATCTGCCCTTCAATTCTGAATGATAGCTTTGCTGGATAGAGTATACTTGGTTGTAGGTTCTTGCTATTCATCACGTTGAATATTTCTTGCCACTCCCATCTGGCCTGCATCGTTTCTGTTGAGAAATCAGCTGACAGTCGTATGTGTGTTCCCTTGTAGGTAATGAACTGTTTTTCTCTTGCTGCTTTTAATATTTTCTCTTTGTCTTTTGCTCTTGGTATTTTAATTATGATGTGTCTTGGTATTTTGCTCTTGGTATTTTAATTATGATGTGTTTTGGTGTAGTCCTCTTTATATTTCTTTTATATGGGGTTCTGTGTGCTTCCTGGACTTTTAAGTTTATTTCTTTTACCAGATGTGGGAAATTTTCAGTCATTATTTTTTTAAATAGGTTTTCAGTATCTTCCTCTCTCTCTTCTTCTGGCACCCACACAGTTCTGATGTTGGTATGCTTAAAGCTGTCCCAGAGGCTCCTTACATTATCTTCACATTTTTGCATTCTTTTTTCTTTTTCAGTTGAGTGTTTTCTGCTGCTTTGTATTTCAAATCTTTGACTGATTCTTGTGTTCCTCTAGTAGCTGTTAATCCTCTCTATAATATTTTTTATTTCAATCAGTGTATGCTTAATTTCTAGAGGGTCCTTTTTCATATCCTCAAGTGTCTCTAAATTTATCGATATGTAAGAAATTCTTGAAAAACCTTATAACCATGGTTTTGAACTCTATATTCAGTTGTTTGTTTTCCTCCATTTCTGTCATTTGTTATCTGTTTCTTTAGTCTCCACATATTTCACTGCTTTCCTGAGTTGGTAGAGTGGCTTTGTGTGCTATTTCTCCTCTATGGCCCAGTAGCTCTGCCTCCCCAGTTACCTGAGGTGGACATTCTTTGTGCACCCCTTTGTGGACTGTATGTACAGCCTTGTTGTAGTTAATTTTTTATTGTTGTTGGTTTTACTGGGGGGAATTAACCTCCCAGCCAATTGGCTGTGAGGATCATCTGTGTCTATGCCAGGAGAACTTCTGTGCTGGAGTCAGCCTTATGATACAAGACTTGCAAAATTGCAAAATCCTCTGTGTTCGGCTTGGATGGAGCGGAGTCTCAGGGCTGAACAGACAGACTTGGCTTCCCATCAGCCCTGCACTATGAGGTCCATGGTTCTCAGTTTCCCTTGGTAAGAGCTGCAGCTCTCTCTGTGCCCACTTGTGCCTGCACCTCCAGACTTCTACCTTTCCCAGCTTCACTGAGTTTCCATGTGCTCTGAGGACCCGAATTAGTTTGTGTCCCCAGGGTCTTGCCTGAAAATGGGCTTCAGTGCCGTCCTAACTGGAGTTCAGTGCAATTGGGAGGTTCCTTCTTCCTCCCGCTAAGAGAAAGTCAGCTGGATAATCAGCATTCAGTCCTCTCTGTGTGCACTCTCGTGCACACCTCCAGACTGGCTTCCCTGAGTTTCTCTGCACTCGTCATTTTTCCATACAGTCCAGACCTTCTCCCCCTCCATCCCCCCACTTATGAGTCTTGTCCAGAACTGGGGTTCAGTGCAGTTCGGAGTTTCTGTCTCCCTCCCACTAGAGAAAGCTACCCAGGCACTCAGCGACCCATTCTCTCTGCGTGCTTGTTTCCATACCTCAGCTTTTTGCAGCTCCTTTGAGTCTCCGTGAGCCAGCCCCTCTCATTCCTTCTAGCTGTAGAATTTCCACTCAGCCAGCTTCCCAGTGGTTCTGGATGATGTCCATTCTGTCTTTTAGCTGTAGTTTTGAAATTGTTGTGCAAGGCAGCAGTTTAGGTGTTCACCTATGCCTCCATCTTGGCTTCTGTCCTGGCTTTTATGATGTTAAGTTATGACCCTTCTATTCCTACCTTGCTGAGAGTTTTTATCAAGAAAGGGCGTTGGATTTTGTCAAATGCTTTTTCTGCATCAATTGATATAACTATGTGATTTTTCACCTCAATTTGTTTATGTGATGTATTATGTTTATTGATTTGTGGATATTGTACCATCCTTGCATCCCTGGTATAAATCCTACTTGATCTTGGTGTATGATCTTTTTGATGTACTGCTGAATCTGATTTGCTAGGATTTTGTTGAGGATTTTGGTATCTATATTCATGAGGGTTATTGGCCTGTAATTGTCTTTCATTGTGTTATCTTTATCTGGTTTTGGTTTTAGGGTGAGTTTGGAGGTGTTCCTTCCTCTTGAATTTTTTGGAATAGTCTGAGGAGGATAGGTTTTAATTCTTCCTTGAATGTTTGGTATAACTCTCCTGTGAAGTCATCTGGGTGTGGGCTTTGTTTTCTAGAAGCTTTTTGATGACTGCTTCAATTTCTTCCACTGTTATTGGCCTATTGAGATTTTTAGAATCTTCCTGATTGAGTTTTGGAAGGTTGTATTTTCCTAGGAACATGTCCATTTCCTCCAGATTTTCTAGTTTGCTGGAATAGAGTTGTTCATAATATTTTTAACAATATTATGTATTTGTATTTCTGTGGGGTCTGTTTTTATTTCACCTCTATTATTTCTGATTTTGTTTATTTGAGTTCTCTCTCTTTTCTTCTTGGTGATCCTGACTAGAGGTTCATCAATCTCGTTTATCCTTTCAAAGAACCAGCTCTTGTTTTCATTGATCTTTTGTATTGCTTTCTAGTTGTTGTTGTTGTTTTGGTCTCTATGTCATTTATTTATTCTCTGATCTTTATTATCTCCTTCCTTCTGCTCACTCTCGGCTTTTCTTGTTGTTCTCTTTCCAATTCCTTTAGTTGTAGCATTAGATTATTTACTACCATTTTTCTTGTATTTTTTTGAGTAGGCCTCTAGAGCTATAAACTTCCCTCTAAAGGACTGCTTTCTTTGTCTCCCATAGGTTTTGGATTGTTGAATTTTTGTTGTCATTAATTTCCAGACTGTTTTTAATTTCTTTGATTTCATTGGTATCCCAATCAATATTTAGTAACATGCTATTCAACTTCCAAGTGTTTGGGAATTTTTTTTATTGCAGTTTATTTCTAATATTATGCCATAGTGGTCTGAAAAGATGCTTGGTATGATTTCAATCTTTTTGAATTTGGGGAGACTTTCCCTGTGACACAATATGTGGTCTATTTTGAAAATGTTCCAGGTGCACTTGAGAAGAACATATATTCTGCAGCTTTGAGGTGAAATGTTTTAAAGATGTCAATTAAGTCCATCTGATCTAGTGAGTCATTTAGGATTGCTGTTTCTTTACTGATTTTTTGTTTAGAGGATTTATCCAGTGATGTCACCAGTGTATTACAGTCCCCTACTTTCACTGTATTGTTGTCTATCTCTCTCTTAATATCTTCCAGGAGATTTTTTATATATTTGGGTCCTCCTGCATTGGGTTCATATATGTTTTCCATGGTTATATCCTGTTGTTGTATCGATCTCTTTAGTATTATTATTATTTTTTTAATTTTTTATTAATTTTTATTAATTTTTTATACATATCTTCCCATTGCCTCCCCTCCCTCCCAGGCATACCCCAATCCCCCAGTGTCTGTGGTCATTGGTTATGCTTATATGCATGCATACAAGTCCTTTGATTGATCACTTATCTACCTCACCTAACTTTAATCTTTCTGTTGTAATGTCACAGACTGTTTGATGCTTTATGATTTTTGTCCTCCTGAGAATTATCAGTCTACTCCCTTTCTGTGCTCCTGATTCTATTATATTCACCAGTTTATTCTGTGGATCAAATTTTTAATTCACTTAATTTTTAGATTCACTTGTTGATAGATATGTATTTGTTGTTCATAATTTTTTGTCTTTTAACTTTTTCTTCTCCCTCTTCTAAAAGAGTACCTCTCAGCATTTCATATAATACTGGTTTGGTATTGATGAACTCCTTTAGCTTTCTCTTCTCTGTGAAGCTCTTTATCTGCCCTTCAATTCTGAATGATAGCTTTGCTGGATAGATTATTCTTGTTTGTAGGTTCTTGCTATTCATCACGTTGAATATTTCTTGCCACTCCCGTCTGGCCTGCATCGTTTCTGTTGAGAAATCAGCTGACAGTCCTATGGGTGCTCCCTTGTAGGTAATGAACTGTTTTTCTCTTGCTGCTTTTAATATTCTCTCTTTGTCTTTTGCTCTTGGTATTTTAATTATGATGTGTCTTGGTGTGGTCCTCTTTGGATTCCTTTTCTTTGGGGTTCTGTGTGCTTCCTGGACTCGTAAGTCTATTTCTTTTATCAGATGTGGGAAGTTTTCAGTCATTATTTCTTTAAATAGGTTTTCAGTATCTTGCTCTCTCTCTTCTTTTGGCACCCCCACAATTCTGATGTTGGTACGCTTGAAGCTGTCCCAGAGGCTCCTTACATTATCTTCACATTTTTGGATTCTTTTCTCTTCTTGCTTTTCCAGGTGAATGTTTTCTGCTTCTTTATATTTCAAATTTTTGACTTGATTCTTGCCTTTCTCTAGTCTGCTGTTAGGACTCTGTATAATAGTTTTTATTTCAGACAGTGTATGTTTAATTTCTAGTTGGTCCTTTTTCATCTTTAGTTGGACCTTTTTCATCTCCTCTTGGGTATCACTAAATTTATCCAACTTTTCTAGCATATTCTTGAAAAACCTTATAAGCGTGGTTTTGAACTCTATATCCAGTCGTTTCCCCCCCCCCCCCAATTTCTTTTGTTTGTAATCCCTTCCCTTGTCTCGGCATTTTCACTATGCTGGGGAAACTTCTGTGTTGAATTCAGCTTTATGATAGCAGACGTGCAAAGCCGCAGAAGCCTCTGTTGAGCTTGGGATGGGTGGAGTCTCAGGGCTTAAGGGACTGCCTTGCCTTCCAGTCGGCCCCACCCTCCACGGCCCCTGAGTCTCACGTGACTGGGTAATCGCTGTAGCGGTCCTTGTGTGCCGTGCGCCCGCAGTGCCTCTAATCGCTGCCTTTCCTGCTTCCCTGAGCACCAGGACCTCACGAGTCTAGGTCCCCAGCGTTTCACCCGAAACGGGTTTAGTGGAGTCAGAAGTGGCACAGCTGGGAGGGTCTGTCTCCCGCCCACTCATGAAAGCCATCGATACAATCAGCAATCTGTCCTGTGTGCAGTGCTTTGTGCTCCACCAGCCTCTGATCTTTTGCGACTCCCCTAAATTTCCATGCACTTCTCCCTTTTCACAGTCCAAACTCCCCCCATATGAGTTTCGGCTGGATCTGGGGTTTAGTGTCATAAGATAAGGAGTTCAATGCCTTTGAGAGTCTCCGTTTCCTCCCGCCAGAGAAAGCCAGCCAGGCACTCCGGCACCCTCTCTCTCCGCGCACGTCTCCATACCTCAGATTTTTGCTGCTCCTCTGGGTCTCCATGAGCCCCTCTCTCCCTCTCTTTCCCTCTAGTTGTAGAACTTCCACTCAGCCAGCTTTCCTGTGGTTCTGGATGATGTCCATTCTGTCTTTTAGTTGTAGTTTTGAAATTGTTGTGCGAGGCAGCAGTGTAGGTGTTTACTTATGCTGCCATCTTGGATTCTCCAGTGATCTCTTTAGTATTATGAAGTGGCCTTCCTTATCTCTTGTTATGGCCTTAACTTTGAGGTCTATTTTGTCAGATATAAGTATTGCTACCCCAGCTTTTTTTGTTTTCATTTCTATTTGCCTGAAAGATATTTTTCTATTCCTTCACTTTCATTCTGTGTGAGTTGCTTGTTCTGACATGGTTCTCTTGTAGACAGCATTTATATGAGTCGTGTTGTTTTTTTTCCCCATTCAGCCTCTTGGTGGGGAACATTTAGTCCATTTACTTTTAAGGTTATTATTGAAAGATACTTGTTTGTAGGCATTTTTATTTTTTGAGGCTGTGTTTCTTCTCACCTTTTTGTTTCTTCTTTTTACAGCATCCCCTTTAGCATTTCTTGGATTGCTGGTTTGATAGTGCTAAACTCCCTTAGTCTTTTTTGGTCTGCAAATCTCCTGATTTCCCCTTCAATTTTTATTGATAGTCTTGCTGGATAGAGTATTCTTGGATTGAGTCCCTTGCTTTGCATCACTTTGTATATCTCCTTTCATTTCCTTCTAGCTTGATGTGTTTCTGTTGATAATCTAGTAGGGGATCCTTTGTAGGTAACTCTCTGTCTCTTTCTTGCAGCCTTTAAGATTCTCTCTTTGTTGATAACATTTGCCATTGAAATTATGACGTGTTTTGTTGTGGGTCTTTTGGGATTCATCTTGCTTGTGACTCTTTGTACTTGATTAACCTTTTTCTTCCTCCTATCAGGGAAGTTTTCTGTCATTATTTCTTCAAATAAATTTTCTAATCCTTGCTGCTCTTCTTGTCCTTCTTGCACCCCTATTATTTGTATGTTATTTTGTTTTGTATTGTCTCATAGCTCCCTTAGGGTTTCCTCCTGCTTTTTAATTTTTTCCTCTAGTTGTGGTTCAGATTGGGCTTGTTTCTCTACCTAATCTTCTAATTCACTGATTCAGTCCTGTTTTTTCTAGTCTACTGTTGAAGCCTTCCAAGGTGTTTTTATTGTAGCTATATCATTTTTCATTTATTCCTGATTTTTGCATAGGTTGTTGATTTTCTCATCCATCTGGTATATGAACTGTATGACCATTACTCTGAATTCTTTTTTGTCATGTTGCATGCTTCCATTTCACTTATTTCCTTACATGGTGATTCCTCCTTTTCTTTCCTCTGGGAATTTATTCATTATCTCCTCATTCTGATTATCACAAGAAGGTTCAGATGTCAACTGTGGGGGCCTGGACCATGTGCAGTGGGAGTTTTGCACCCCCAAGTGTCACTGAAGAGCTCTGATACCAAGCCATGTGGTTGCTGTGGGTGGGTGGGACCCATGTTCACCCTGGGTCAGAGTCACAGGCGCTTATATGGCCTTGTGTACGCACCTATAATCAGAGACTTAGTGTGGCCTGCACCATGTTGAAACAGAGAACCCACTGGCATGTGCCAAAAATAAAAATCCCCTTGAGTTTTGCTACACACAGTGCCAAGAATCGTGTATCAGAGTCTCTGTTTCTTGGTGCTACCTCACACTGAGAATCAGGTCCCTATGTGCACATGTGCCAAGAATTGGAGTCACTGGATCTTAGTGTGAATGTACTGGGAATCAAGGACCTTAGGTTGATCTAATGAGCAATGGAGTCTTGTCTCTGGTGGTCAATGCTGCCTCTTGTGTGGAGATTCAGGGTCCCCTATCTGCCTGGGAGACCAGGTAGCTCAGTCACCCTATGTTGGCAAGAGGTCCACCTCTGCCCTGTTGTAAACAGCATTTGTGTGTGCTTGCCCTGGGGTAAAGTCAGGTGGCACTGCCCCTTAGTGTGGGTGTGGGGTTTGGTCATGTAGGTGTACACTGTGGAAAACAAACTCCCTGTGTCCATGTACCCAGGCTCAAATTCATCGCTGCCTTCCTGTGTGGGCACAGGGTCTGGATGTGGGCAACGAACTCCTGAGACCACACATCCAGGTTCAAATTCACTGAGGTGCAGGGCCTGGTCATGGGAAACTAACTCCCTGGGTTTGCACCCCCAGGCTCATATTCAGTGCTCTCTCCCTGTGTGGCCATAAGATCTGGTCACAGAAAACAACCTTTCCAAGTTCATGCACCTATGCTCACATTCAGGAATGCCTTCCTGCCTGGGTGTGGAGGTGAATTGTGGGAAACAAATTCCCTGAGTTTTTAAGACTGGATTCAAGTTTAGCACTGTTTCCCGGCCCTGTGTGGGCACAGGATCAGGTCACAGAAACAATCTCCCTAAGGATGAGCACTTAGGCTCAAATTCCACTCGGTCTCCCTGCCTTGGTGTGGAGAAGAGTTGAGGGAAACAAATTTTCCAAGTTCAAATGTATGGGCTCAAGTTCAATGCTGTCTCCCTGCCCTGAATGGGTACAGGATCTAGTCGCAGAAACTAAATCTCTAAGGATGAACAAATAGGCTCAAATTCCACTCAGTCTCTCTGCCTGGGTGCAGAGATGAGTTGCAGGAAACAAATTCCCCTATTTCTCAAGACTGGGCTCAAGTTCAGCGCTGTTTTCTGGCCTTGCATGGGCACTGAATCTGGTCACAGAAACCACCTCTCTAAGGATGAGCAAATAGGCTCAAATTCCACTCAGTCTCCTTTCCTTGCTGTGGAGGAGTCGAGGGAAACAAATTCCCTAAGTTCACATGTCCAGGCTCAAGTTCAGCGCTGTCTCACTGCCCTGCATTGGCATGGGATCTGGTCACAGAAAGCTATCTCCCTAGGGATGAGCAGTTAGGCTCGAATTCCACTCAGTCTCCCTGCCTGGGTGTGGCAATGAGTCGTGGGAGACAAATTCCCCTAGTTCTCAAGTCTGAGGTCAAGTTCAATGCTGTCTCCCTGCCTTGAATGGGTGCAAGATGTGGGATGAGCGGATAGGCTCGAATTCCACTCAGTCTCCCTGTCTGGGCAGAGATTTGTCTCGGGAAACAAACTTCCCATGTCTGACACCAAGGCTCAAATTCAGGTAGAGTTTCCACTGCTTTGTGTATGCAGAAAGCATTATTGTGTGGCTGGGTTCTAGTAGTTTCTATGTCACTGCTGCAAGGGTGGTGGGGGAGGGGGATTGGTTTGCAACTCAAAGAAATCTGTGTCCCTGTGTCTGCAGCTGTGGTGGAAGGTCTTCTCCCAGAGAGACTGTAGAGTCCTTGTTTGCTTCTGATACCAGACTCGATGGTGGTGAGGCTATCTTGAAGGGGAGAATGGCCTTTTTTAGGGACTCATTAGCACCACCAACCAGACAGGCCTTGGAACTGCCCTGCAACCCAGCAGCCACTCCAGCCAAAATCCTGCTGTTCCACTCGCAGACCCACAGACCTGCAGACGCTGGGACCTCCAACTCCAAAGGCACAAAGCTCAGCAGCATTAAGTGCAACCTCCTACTCCCCAGCGGCTGAATTCCAGACAAAACATTTCCGTGTTTCTAGCATGTACAGGCAGCCAGGTCACCCCACTCCCTAGGCAGTTCCTGGGAGTCACTGAGAGCCCACACGGGTGTGATTTTGTACAGATAAGGGTGAGCAGCCATGCAGTATAAATTCTGAACCCCCTCTTCCTGAATAACTGCTCACAAACATCTAAGCTTTGCAATTTCTGGGCCAGGGCCCCTCACAGTGCATTAGAGCTCTACGCAGGCAAAAGCACCACCAGTCAGCATGTGCACTTCCAAAGGGCAGGCACCCTGAGCCCATCTTCCCACAGGGAACTTGTGGGAGCTGCTGTGAGTCCTGATTGGGTGTGATCTTGGACAAACAGGGACACACTGCCCCCGGCAGTAGAAATTCTGAATTCACTCATCCTGGACACCTGCACAGACACCCCCAACAGGGTAACTTCAGTGCCAGAACCCCTTAAAGTGCGTAAGAGCTTTGTGCCAGCAAAACCACTGCCACAGATATGCACATTTCCAAAGGGCAGTCATCCTGAGCCCATATATCCACAGGGTCCTCTGGGGAACTGCTTTGAACCCCTGCTGGATGTGATTCTTACAGACAAGGAAGCACTGCCCTGCAGTAGAAATTCTGAACTCCCTCTTTCTGAATAACTTCCCATATTCACCCCAGCTGGTCAACCTCAGTGCCAGGACCTCAGAGTGCATCAGAGCTCTGCACCAGCAAACACCCCCACAGATGCAAATTTCCAACAAGCAGGCACCCTGAGCCTATTTACCCACAGGGAGCTAGTGGGAGTCACTGTGAGCTCTCCCTGGGTGTGATCTTGGACAAACAAGGGCACACTCCCCTCCTCCTCCCCCAGCATTAGAAATTTTGAATTCATTCACCCTGGAGACCTACCCACATGTACCTCAATTATGTGGCTACACTGTCAAAGCCCTTCAGAGAGCTTCAGTGTGCCTCATAGGCAAACGTAATGTGGGTGTTCCTTTGAGCAACCACTGGGAGTGAGCGCCTATCCACCACAGGTACAGCAGCAAAAGCTGAGTCTGCACACCCCACAACTACAGAACTCTGGACACCACAGTCACGACTTTCCAGAGTACAGGCACCCTTAACCCCATCATCCCAACAGATGGTTCCTGGGTGCCACTGTGAATCCCTGCTGGGCACGTGTGATTTCAACTAAGGGTGCAAGACAGCAAAAATTGGAACACTCCCCTTCACAGCTGCTGACCTCTAGACACCGCAGTTGTGCCTCTCAAGCTCGCAGGCCTACATCAAGAGAACCCAAGTAGCTCAAGTATGGAGCTACACTAGATTGCCAAGCCCAGAAGAACAGAGATTGTACTAGTAGCATCATCTCCAAAAAAACCTGGGTAGAAAAGCAATTAGATCTATAATCAAAACATTACAGGAAGACATGAGAAGACAAAAAAAGCAACCCCCAAAGGAAAGAAAAAGCGGAGTCACCAGAAAGGGAGTTAAATGAAATCAAGGCTGGCAGCTTAACAGAGAAATAATTCAGAGGAGTGATTATAAGGATGTTTAAATGGCTGGATAATAAATACATGCAACTCAATGAGAATTATAAGGAGCTGAATGAGAATGTTGCCAACATGAAAAATAACCAAGAGGAGATGAAGAACTACATAGCTGCAATAAAGAACACAACAGAACTTAAACAGTAGACTAGAAAAGGCTAAGGACCGCATCAGTGAATTAGAAGACAAGGTAGGAAAAAAACACAAACACAGCAGCAACTGGAAAGAAAACTTAGAAAGCAAGAGGAGAGCCTAGGGGATCTTTGGGACAACACAAAATGAAACAATATCTGCATAATAGGGGTACCAGAAGGAGAGGAAGCAAAGCAAGGAATAGAAAATTTGTTGGAAGAAATAATGACAGGAAACTTTTCTGATACTGGCCAGAAAAAAACAAAACAAAAAACCACATGCATATCCAAGAAGCACATAGATTCCCAAACAATATGAACCCTAGAAGACCGATACCAAGACACATCATAATTAAACTGGCAAACACTAAGAACAAAGTAAGAATCTTAAAGGCTGCCAGAGAGAAACAGAAAGTTACTTACAAGGGTTCTCCTATTAGCATATCAATGGATTTCTCAACAGATATCCACCAGGCCAGAGGGGAATGGAATGGAATAAAGTTTACAAAGTGATGCAAAGCAAGGGACTGAACCAAGAATACTATACCTAGCAAAGCTATCATTCAAAATTGAAGGTAGAATCAGGAGCATCACAGAAAAAAAAAAAGGACTAAGAGACGTTACCAGTACCAAGCCAGCAATGCAAGAAATGCTGAAGGGACTGCTGTAAAAAGAAGAAAGAGAAATACAAGAAGAAACAAACATTAAGGAAAATATGTCAACAAGCATGTACTTTTCAATAATAACATTAAATGTAAATAGATTAAATGCTCCAATAAAAAGACATAGGGTAGCTGAATGGATAAGAAAACATGACCCATATATTTGATGTCTGCAAGAGAATCACCTCAGAACAAAGGATTCACACAAACTGAGATTGAAGGGATGAAAAAAAACATTTTTCAGGCAAATGGAAATGAGAAAAAGGCTGGGGTTATGATACTTACACCTCGTAAAATAGACCTCAAAGTAAAGGCCATAACAAGAGATAAGGGAGGTCACTACGTAATATTAAAGGGAGCAATTCAACAAGAAAATATAACTCTGAAAAACATATATGCACCCAATACAAGAGCACCCAAATACGTAAAACCACTTCTGAAAGATATCAAGGGAGAGATTGATAACAGTACAGTCATAGTAGGGGACTTTAATACCCCACTGACACCATTAGATAAATCAAGCAAACAAAAAATCAGCAAAGAAACACCAATCCTACATGACTCAATAGATCAGATGGACTCAATTGACATCTTTAGAACATTCCAATCCAAACATACAGAATATATATTCTTCTCCATTGCACATGGAACACTTTCAAGGATACACCACATATTAGGATACAGGCAAAGTCTCTTAAAATTCAAGAAGATAGAAATTATATCAAGCATCTTTTCAGATCACAATGGCATAAAATTGGAAATCAAGTACAATAAAAACAATCCAAAAAATCAAACACTTGGAGACTAAATAGCATGTTATTAAACAATGATTGGGTTACCAGAGGCATCAAAGAAAAAATAAAAAAACATCAGGGGGAAAAAATGGCAGGGGAATTGATGGATGTATCTTGAGCCTTGTCCCTGAGCAGACAAAGAGAACAGCTGAGGGTTGCACTGGGAGTATTTGTTGGCAATTTAAGGGATACTATACTCCAGAAGAAGGTGGGAGACTGCTGGACGGGGCTCCTCTGACAGGAAAGTCCCCAATGCTACCTGGTTCCCTGCTTGTGCTGCAAGCTTGGAGATCACACCATCTTGAAGGGGAAAGTGGATGTTTATGGAAGCCTGAAAATCTACAGCTGCACCACCCACCAATCAGCTCGAACCGCAGAACACGGGTACCCAATTGGCACAAATGCTTGGATTCAGAGGAGCTCTACATGCCACACCAAAAGGTCAGATTGCACCTGGGATAAGGTGCGGTCTATGGTCCCACAGAACAGAAAGGTGCACACTGGGAGCTGGAGAAACAGGGGAAATCTGTACCTAGAGAAATCTGTGGCTGTTGGGCAGGGAGTGATCCCTGAATGTGGAAGGGAGCCCTCAGAACTGTTAATCAGAGGGGATGTCTACAAAGTAACCCATTTTGGTCTGACACAGAAGGACAGCCTGGGAGTTATTAAAGTGTGCTGGCTGCTTGGATAGGAGCAGGAAAAGGGAACTGTGCAGACTTCTTATCTTTCCTCTTCAGATCCTTGCTACTGATCGCTAAATCCAATACAAAGGATCACCCAGTTAGGGACACCTTGGGAGACTACAGGGGAAAGTTTTTTTCTGTGGATCATACTGGGGAGTGACCATGGGAGAACCAACTCTGGAGAAGCCCACTCCCACAAACTGGTATTGAGTGCCACAGGGAAAGCAGGATCTAAATACAGGATAGAGAGAACCTATAGTGTCGGAGGTCAATCCCAAAACACTGCCATCCAGGGGCTGACTCACATATTGACTCTTGTGTAATCACAAAAGAATAAAGAGACTAACACACACCAAAGAATTACAAACTAGTGGAATGCAGGGAACTGCAATATTTTCCCAACTGAGAAACAGGCATGCCAAACAGATCAATAGAGGAAGTGAATGACCTTCACTACTGCAAATTCTATTTTTTAATTTTTAACTTTTAATTTTTTATTTCTCATATTTTATTTAAGAAAATAATTTTTCTTTTTTCTTCACTTGATTTTAACTTTTTTAATTATTACATTTTTATTTCCAATCAGTATTATTACTACTATTTTACCTTTTTGAAAAAAAAAGTGTCTTTCAAAAATGTATATGAGGAGGAGAAAAATGGCAGCAGAGTAGACAGAGGCATCTGGAGCTTTGTTGCTGGGCAGAGGGAGAGAGAACAGCTGAGAGTCGCACTGGGAGTGTTTGTTGGCAAGTTAGGAGTCAGTTATCCTCCAGGAGAAGGTGGGGGTCTGCCGGAGGGGGCTCTCCTGGCCAGGCAGCCCCACTGCCATGGGGTTTTTGTCTGCCTGAGCCACCAGCACGAACACGGAGACCACACCATCTTGCAGAGGGAGGTGGATGTCTGTGGCAGTCTGAAAGCTACGGCTGAATCATTCACCAAACAGCTGGGGACCCAGAACACTGCTCTCCAATCGGAGCAGACACGGACTCAGAGGAGATCCACACGGCACACAGAAAGGTCAGATTTCGCCTGGGATAAGGTGAGGTTTCCTGTCCCGCAGAACAGAGACACGCACACTGTGGGAACCAGGCTGCGGGAAAGCTGCCTCTGGAGAGGTCTGCGGATGTGGGGCACGGTGTGATCCCTAAGTGTGGAGGCAAACTCTCCGAGCTGTTGACAGAGGGTAGCTCTGGAAAACGACTCGTTTTGATCTGAGGCAAAGGGATGTCTGGGAGTTATTACAGTGTCCCAGCTGCAAAATCCCCACCAACCGATTTTGAGAACCACAGAATAGCAGGATCTGAGCACAGCCTAGAGAGGTCCTGTGCTTTGTCTCAGAGGTCAATTCTGAAACACTGCCACCCAGTGGATGACACACAAATTGACTCGCATAACCACAAAAGAATAAAGAGATTAAAACACAACTCAGCAGTAGAACACAGGGAACTGCAATACCCTCCCAACTAGGGAACAGAAGTGCCAAGCAGAACAATAGCGGAAGTAAATGACCATTTTCTTTTCTTTTTCTTTTTTTTAATTTTAATTTTATTTTACATTTTTCCATTTTTGCATATTTTAATTAAACAACAATTTTTTTCTTTCCTCCTCAATTTATTTTACCTTTTTAATTATTACATTTTTGTTTTCAACTAGTATCAGTACTAATATTATTTTACCATTTTGGAAAAAAACAAGTGTCATTTTGTTTTCCCTTTATTTTACTTCGGGATTAGAGTTCTACATTCTATCTTCATCTTTCCTTTAGCATAATTTTACTCTATCTTAACTCTACCTTTAGAACAACACTTTCCTCCTAACTTTCCCCATTTTGCTGTCTTGTTTTCTCTTTCCCTTTTCCAACTTTAGATTCTCCCTATTCTTTCTCTTTACCTGGTTAAAATTTCACCCCACTTATATATCTAATTTCAAATCCCCTACTCCAAGTCCATACAAACCTCTCTCTTCTTGACTTCACTATCCAAAAACTTGTTTTTCTCTATGACCTTTTGTTGCTGTTTACCTGAACGGTGATTATATCGACTTTTTGTACTGTTTTGGTGAGATTGCTTTAGCTTATTCTACTTGTTTTATTTTGCTTTTTGTTTGCTTTGTTTTGGATTGTTTTTTACCTCTCTTTTCCCTTACCTCCCTAGATGCCAGTTGTTATTTGTAGTTTGTATTAATCTCCAGGTAATGATTGCCGGCATTTGTTGGGATTACTGACTGTCCTATTGGCGTTTTCTCTTGACATCTATAGTTTGTTCCCCTTCTCTCTCTTATCCTCTTTCTTTTCTCCCTGACTCCTTTCTCGTCCTCTTTCCTTCTCCTTCTTCTCCTTTTTATTTTTTAATTTAATTTAATTTTTTTGTTCATTTACTTATTTATTTATTTTCTCCCTCTCCCAATTTGATTTTGACATTTTTATCTTTTTTCCCCACTCATTTTCCTCTTCTTCTTTCTCTACTTACCCTAATTTGTCTTTCATTGGTGGTCACCTTATTTGTGATTATTAACATCCTGAATACATTTCTACTCAGTGACTTGTGTGCTGTACCTAGTCGTTTTGTAGTTTGTGCCTTTCAATCTACATAGGAGAGAGAACTACATAACCAGACACCTGAAGAAGAAACACCATGGGCGGAAAAGAAACAGCCTACATAAGACAGAAAGGGAGGTTTCACCAGAAAAGGAAGTAAACGAAATAGAACCAGAAATAAGCCTGCCAGAAAAAGAGTTCAGAGAAATGATCATAAGGTGTATGAAAAGAATGGAAGACAAATTGAACAATATGAGTAAGAGCCAAGAGGAAATGAAGAAGACCCAAGAGGAGATGAATAAGAAGCAAGAAGAAATGCAGAAGAACCTAGAGGAGGTGCAGAATAATCAAGAAGAAATGAAAAATGACATCACTGATAGAAAGAACTCAATAGAAAGCATCAAATGTAGACTAGAAGAAGCAGAGGACCGCATCAGTGAGCTAGAAGACACGGTAGGAAAAAATACCCAAGTACAGCAGCTTCTAGAAAAAAAGTTAAAAAGCAAGAGGAGAGCCTAAGGGAATTTTGGGATAACATGAAACAAAACAACATCCCCATAACTGGGGTTCGAGAAAGAGCAGAAACTGAACAAGGATTAGAGAACCTGTTTGAAGAAATAATGACAGAGAATTTCCCCAATATAGGAAAGAAAAAATCCACAAAAATCCAAGAAGCTTACAGAGTCCCAAGCAAAATGAACCCCAACACACCGACACCAAGGCACATTATAATTAAATTGGCAAACACCGATGACAAAATAAGAATCTTAAAAGCAACCAGAGAGAAACAGAAAGTTGCCTGCAAAGGAACCCCCATAAGACTAGCTACTGATTTCTCAACAGAAACTCATCAGGCCAGAAGGGAATGAATGAAATATACAAAGTCATGCAAAGGAAGGGTCTGTATCCAAGAATACTGTACCCTGCAAGACTCAATCAAAATTGAAGGAGAAATCAAAAGCTTCACAGACAAAAAAGGACTAAGGGAATATATTACCACCAAACCAGCAATGCAAGAAATGTTAAAGGGTCTGCTGTAATAAAAAGAAATAGGAAGTGAAGAAGGAACTCGGGAGTAAAGACTAAAAATGGTGACAGATAAGTACTTATCAATAATAACTTTAAATGTAAACGGATTAAATGCTCCATTCAAAAGACATAGGGTAAATGATTGGATAAGAAAATATGATCCATATATCTGCTGTCTGCAAGAAACCCACTTTGGGAAAAGAGATGCACACAAATTGAAGGAGAAGGAATGGAAGATGGTATTTCAAGCAAATGGAAATGAAAAAAAAAATAGCTGGGGTTGCAATACTTATATCTGACAAATTAGATCTCAAAGTGAAGGACATAACAAGAGATAAAGAAGGCCACTTCATAATACTAAAGGGAACAATCCAACAAGAAGAAATAACTCTGGTAAACATATATGCACCCAATATAGGAGCACCTAAATACATAAAATATCTCCTGGAGGATAATAAGGGAGAGCTTGAGAGTAATACAATCATAGTAGGAGACCTTAATACCCCACTGTCACCATTGAACATATCCTCTAAACAAAAAATCAGGAAAGAAGTTCAATCCTAAATGACTCACTAGACCAGATGAAATTAATTGACATCTTCAGAACATTTCAACCCAAAACCACAGAATATACATTCTTCTCCAGTGCACATGGGTCATTTTCAAAGATAGATCATATGTTGGGTCATAAAAATAGACTCTTCAAATTCAAGAAGATAGAAATTATATCAAGTATTTTCTCAGACCACAGTGGCATAAAACTGGAAATCAACTATTATAAAAACAATAGAAAGAAATCAAACACATGGAGACTAAACAGCATGCTGTTAAACAATGACTGGGTAACCAAAGAGATCAAGGAAGAAATAAAAAACATCATGACAAAAAATGACTATGACAACACAACAATTCAAAATTTATGGGACAGTGTCAAAGCAGTCTTGAGAGAGAAGTTCATAGCCCTACAAGCCTACTGCAAAAAACAGGAAACAATGGTAAAAAATTACCTAACCCTACAACTCAAAGAGCTAGAAAGAGAGCAACAAGAAAAGCCCAGTGTAAACAGAAAGAAGGAAATAGTAAAGATCAGAGCAGAGATGAACAACATGGAGACCAAAGAAACAATTCAAAAGATTAACAAAACCAAGAGCTGGTTCTTTGAAAGGATAAACAAGATTGATGGACCTCTAGCCAGGCTCACCAAAAAGCAAAGAGAGAAGACCCAAATGAACAAAATCAGAAATGAAAGAGGAGAAATAACAACAGACCCCACTGAAATACAAGGGATTATTTAAAAATACTGTGAACAACTCTATTTCAACAAATTGGACAATCTGCAAGAAATGGATATATTCCTAGAAAAATATAACCTTCCAAAACTCAATCAGGAAGAATCTAAACATCTCAATAGGCCAATAAATGTGGAAGAAATTGGAGCAGACATGAAAATGCTTCCAGCAAATAAAAACCCAGGAACAGATTGCTACACAGGAGAGTTTTACCAAACATTCAAGGAAGAATTAAAACCTATCCTCCTCAGACTATTCAAAAACATTCAAGAAGAAGGAACACTTCCAAACACCTTCTATGAAGCCAGCATCACCCTAATACCAAAAACAGATGAAGACAACACAATGAAAGAGAATTACAGGCCAATATCTCTCATGAACATAGATGCCAAAATCCTCAACAAAATTCTAGCAAATCGGATCTAGTAGCAAATCAGAAAGATTATACACCATGAACAAGAAGAATTCATCTGAGGAATGCAGGGATGGTACAATATCTGCAAATCAATAAACGTGATACATTACATAAACAAATTGAGAGATAAAAATCACATAGTCATATCAATTGATGCAGAAAAAGCATTTGACACAATCCAACACCCTTTCTTGATAAATACTGCCAGAAAAGTGGGAATAGAAGGAGAATACCTCAACATCATAAAAGCCATATATGATAAATCCACAGATAACATCATACTCAATGGGCAAAAACTAAAATCATTTCCCCTAAGAACAGGAACAACACAGGGATGCCCACTCTCACCTCTCCTGTGCGACATAGTACTGGAAGAATTAGCCATTGCAATTAGACATGAAGAAGAAATAAAAGGCATCCAAATTGGAAAAGAAGAAGTAAAGCTGTCCTTATTTGCAGATGACATGATACTGTACATAAAAAATCTGAAGGACTCCACGCAAAAACTAATTGACTTAATAAAGGAATTCGGCAATGTAGCAGGATACAAAATTAATGACATGAAATCTGTGGCATTTCTATACAGTAATAGTGAAATTACAGAAAGAGAGACTAAAAATGCAATCCCATTTACCATCTCACCAAAAAAATTAAGATACCTAGGAATAAACCTAACTAAAGAGGTGAAAGACCTATATGTGGAAAACTACAGGATAATGAAAAAAAAGATAGAGAAGATGTTAACAGATGAAAGAGTATACCATGCTCATGGATTGGGAGAATCAACATCATTAAAATGTCTGTACTACCCAAAGCTATCTATAGATTCAATGCACTCCCCAGTAAAGTAGAAAAAGCATATTTCACAGACATAGAAAGAACTCTCCAAAGATTCATCTGGATCAAAAAAGACCCTGAATAGCCACAGCAATCCAGAGAAAAAAGAATAAAGTAGGTGTAACATCAATACCAGATTTCAAGCTGTATTTCAAAGCAACTGTTCTCAAAACAGCCTGGTACTGGCACAAGAACCGACATATAGACCCATGAAATAGAATAGAGAATCCAGATATCCACCCAAACCACTATGCTCAACTAATATTTGACAAAGGAGGCACAAACATACAATGGAGTCAAGATAGCCTCTTTAACAAATGGTGGTGGGAAAATTTGACAGATACATGCCAAAAAAATGAAACTGGATCACCAACTTACACCAAACACAAAAATAAACTCAAAATGGATACAGGACTTAAACATTAGAAGGGAAACCATAAAAATACTAGAGGAATCCATAGGCAGCAAAATCTCAGACATATACTGAAGGAACTTCTTCACTGATACTGCTCCAAAGGCAATGAAAACTAAAGAGAAAATAAACAAATGAGACTACATCAAAATATGAAGCTTTTTTACAGCAAAAGAAACATTCAACAAAACAAGAAAAAGTCCACTATATGGGAGAACATATTTGCAAATGTTATTACTGATAAAGGTTTAATCTCCAACATCTACAGGCAACTTATCCAGCTGAGTAAAAGGAAGATAAATGATCCAATAAAAAAATGTGCAATGGACATAAATATAATATTTTCAAAAGAAGACAGAAGGAAGGCTAAGAGACACATGAAAACATCCTCATTAATTATCTGAGAAATGCAAAGCAAAAAAACAATGAAATACCATCTCACACCTGTCAGAATGGCAATCATCAACATATCAACAAATGACAAGTGTTGGCGTTGATGCAGAAAAAAGGAAACCTCAAGCACTGCATGTAGGAATTCAAACTAGTGCAGCCACTGTGGAGAACAGTATGGAGTTTCCTCAAAAAACTAAAAATGGAAGTCCTATTTGACCCGGTAATCCCACTCCTAGTGAAATATCCTAAGAAACTAGGAACACCAATCAGAAAGGATATATGCACCCCTATGTTCATAGCAGCACAATTTACAATAGCTATAATTTGGAAACAGCCTAGATGCCTGTGAGCAGGTTACTGTATAAAAAAATAAGGTACATTTACACAATGGAGTATTATGCTGCCATAAAAAAGAAGGATTTATTCCCATTTGCAGCAACCTGGATGGAACTGGAGAGCATTATGCTAAGTGAAATAAGCCAGTCAATGAAAGAAAAATATCACATGATCTCACTCATTTATGGTTAATAAAGGACATTATAAACTGATGAACAAAAAGATAGATACAGAGGTAGTAATCATCCAACAGACTATCAAACTACAGTGGGAAAGTTAGGGAGCGCTGGGGTGGATAAGACATCAATCGAAGTACTTGTAGGAATGCATATAAGCATAAGCAATGGTCACAAGACACTAGGGATTAGAGCATGACTGGGAGTAGAGTGGGGGGTGGGAAATGGGAAAATATGTACATCTGTAATGCATTAATAAAAAAAATAAAAATTTAAAAAAGAAATAAATACATCATAGTAACCAATGACAATGAAAACACAACAATCCATCATCTATGGGACACACCAAAAGTAATCTTGAGAGTGAAGTTCATAGCTTTACAAGCTTATTGCAAAAAACAAGAAACAATGATAATAAATTATCTAATCTTACAACTCAAGGAGTTAGAACTAGAGCAAAAAGAAAGGCCCATTGTAAGCAGAAGGAAGGAAATTATAAAGATCAGAGCGGAGATAAATGATATAGAGACCAGAGAAACAAAGAAAAGATCAACAAAACAAAGAGTTGGTTGTTTGAAAGGATAAAGATTTATTAACCTCTAGCCAGGCTTACCAAGAAGCAAGGAGAGAGAACCCAAATAAACAAAATTAAAAATGAAAGAGGAGAAATAACAGCAGTTCCCACAGAAATACAAATATATAATAATGTTAAAAAATATTATGAAGAACTCTATTCCAACAAACTAGACAACCTGGAGGAAATGGATATTTTCCTCGAAAATATAACATTCCAAAATCAATCAGGAAGAATCTAAATATCTCTATAGACCAATAACTATGGAAGAAATTGAAGCAGTCATTTAAAAGCTTCCAGCAAATAAAAGCCTGGGGACAGACGGCCACACAGGAAAGTTTTACCAAACATTCAAAGAAAAACTGAAACCTATCCTCATCAGATTATTTCAAAAGTTTCACGAGGAAAGAATACTTCCAAGCTCATTTTATGAAGCCAGTATCACCCTAATACCAAAACCAGATAAAGACAACACAATGAAAGAGAAGTACAGGACAATATCCCTCATGAACATAGATGCCAAAATCTTTAACAAAATTCTAGCAGATTGGATTTAGCAGTATATCAGAAAGGTCATACACCACGACCAAGAATGTTTTATCCCAGGGATGCAAGAATCAATAAACATGATACATCCCATAAACAAATTGAGAGATAAAAACCACATAGTCATATCAATTGATGCAGAAAAAAGCATTTGACAAAATCCAACACCCATTTTTGATAAAAACTCTCAGCAAGGTAGGAATAGAAGGATCATACCTCAAGTCAATAAAGGCCATATGTTGAAAACCCACAGCCAACATCATACTCAATGGACAAAAACTAAAACTATTTCCCCTAATAACATGAACAAGACTGAGATGCCCATTCTCACTACTCCTGTTCAATATACAGTGGTACCTCGAGATACGAGTTTAATTCTTTCTGTAACCTTGCTCGTATACCAAGTTGCTCATATCTCAAAGCAAATTTCCCCATTGAAATCAATTGAAATGCCGTGAATCCGTTCTAGCCCGTAAAATGCCACCCCAGTTGTTCTTGTTAAGTGTTTTTGAATAAGAAAAATGTATTTATAAATGACAAATATTGTATAAAAACCTAAAAAGAGAGAATGTAAAGGAATAAACTGGTTTTATAAAGTGTATTTACCTACTCGTTACACTCTTAATGCTACACTTTATCCCTAAACTGAATGTAACTTAACTAATCTTCACTGAACTTAATTGCTACTGGTCTTTGCATTTTTGGCCGATTTCAAAAAAAACGTGTCCAACGAGGTTTGCCTCTTCCTCCCTTTCAAAAAGTTTCTGAAATGGGTGAGGCAAGTTTCATTGAACAGCTCCGATGCACGAACAGTAGCAACTTTTTCGTGGTGTTTCTTTTCCACGAAGTGTGACACCCTCTCCCACATTCCTAAGATCTCCTTTATCTCACTTGTAGAGATCTCCTCTACCTCTGGCTCCTCCTTGAAACCAATTTCTTGGAGAACCTCCACATGTTGCTGAGACTGCAACTCTTGTAACTCCTCCATGGTGAGTTTCAGAGAGTGCTCCTCGACGAGCTCATTCACATCTCTCTCATCCACCTCCAGGCCCATGGATTGTCCCAGAGACACGATCTCCTCCTCCACTGGCACCTCGGGTTCGAATCCTTCGAAGGTACTTTCGGCTACGGACTCAGGCCACAGCTTCTTCCATGCAGAGGTCAAAGTCCTCTTTGTAACACCCAGCCAGGCCTGATCAATAATTCTGAGGCATATCACGTTGTTAAAGTGGTTCTTCCAGAACTCTCGAAGGGTGAGGTTTGTGTTCTCTGTCACCTCAAAGCAGCGCTGGAACAGGTGCTTGATGTACAGCTTTTTAAAATTAGAAGTCACCGCCTGATCCATGGGCTGCAGGATAGGAGTGGTGTTGGGAGGTAGGTAGAAGATCTTTATAAACTTGAACTCTTCGAGGAGTTTATCTTCGAGGTTTGGTGGGTGAGCAGGAGCATTGTTGGGGACAGGGAGGGCTTGCATGATTAGGTTGTTTTCCTGTTGATATTTTTTAACAGAAGGGCCGAAAACCAGGTTTACCCACTCCACAAAGAACTGCCTGGTGACCCTTGCCTTTGGGTTTGCCCTCCACATAACTTGCAGTTTATCTTTTAAAATCTTATGTGACTTGAAGACTCTGGGATTTTCCGAATGGTATAGGAGCAGAGGCTTGATCTTGCAGTCGTCACTCACATTGGCGCCCAGTGCGAGGGTTAGCCTATCCTTCATGGGTTTGTGGCCTGGCATCGCCTTCTCCTCTGCCGTTATATAAGTCCTATTCGGCATCTTCTTCCAGAAAAGCCCTGTCTCGTCACAGTTGAAGACTTGCTGGGGGATATATCCTTTGGCTTCTGTCAGTTCGGAAAAAGTTTTGAGCTAATCCTCAGCTGCCTTCACATCGGAACTTGCTGCCTCACCATGCCTGACGATGGAATGAATGCCGGACCTTTTCCTGAAGTTATCAAACCAGCTTCTACTGGCTTTAAGTGAGTCTTTCGATGCTTCATCCGTGGAAGTGGGCGGGGTCTGCTCCAGCAAATCACCGTAAATCACTCATGCCTTCTCGCATATGATGTCCTGTGTTAATGTATCTCCTTTAAGCTGCTTCTCCATCACCCACACCATCAGTAGATTCTCCATCTTTTCATGGAGAGAACTACAGAGCTTAGAAATTATTGTAACGCCCTTAGCTGGCGTTTTACCCTTTATCGACTCCTTCTGTTTAAGCACAGTTTATATCGTTGAGGTAGTACGCCCATACTGCCTCGCCAAGTCAGCCACTTGCACACCTTGCTCATATTTTTCTATGATTTCACGCTTTAATTCAATAGACATCATCCTCTTCTGAGTACTGACCTTTCCACTCGCTTTTTTCAGACCCATGGTTATAAAAAGAAATGTGATAAAGTATGTAAATGCACAAAAGATGCTTCGACAATGAAGTAAAGAAGCACACTGACCGAGGCATGGGAAACTATGAGATGCTCGAGTCTCAGTAAACTGGTGGGTCGTGTGCAGCTGGCCGATCTGCACGATTACTCATATCTCAAATGTTGCTCGTATTTCAAAGCAAAAAAACGCTCGTTCTATGGCTCGTATATCAAAAATCTCGTATGTTAGGGCACTCGTATCTCGAGGTACCACTGTAGTACTGGAAGTCCTAGCCATTGTGATTATACAACAAGAAGAAATAAAAGGCATCCAAATTGTCAAAGAAGTGAAAACATCCTTATTCACAGAAGACATTACACTATACATAGAAAACCCTAAAGACTCCATCAAAAAATTACTAGATATAATAAATGAATTCAGCAATGTAGCAGGAAACAAAATTAACACCAAGAAATCTATGATATTTCTATACTCCAACAGTGAACTTAGAGAGAGACGAAGAAAATATCCCTTTTACCATTGCACCAAAAAAATTAAGATACCTAGGAATAAACTTGACTAAGGAGGTAGAAAACATCTACTCAGAAAACTACTAGACATTGAAAAAATAGTTAGAGGAAGACATAAACAGATGGAAGAGCATACCATGCTCATGGATTGGGAGAATCAACATCATTAAAATGTCCATACTACCCAAAGCAATCAATAGATTCAATGCACTACCCATTAAAATACCAATGACATATTTAACAGACCTAGAAAGAACTCTCTAAAAATTCATCTGGAATAAAAAAAGACCCCGAATAGCCCCAGCAATCCTGAGAAAGAAGAACAAAGTAGGAGGGATCTTAATACCAGATTTCAAGATGTATTACAAAGCCACTGTTCTCAAAACAGCCTGGTACTGGCACAAGAACAGGAATATAGACCAATGGAAAGAATAGAGAACCCAGATATCAACCCAAACCATTATGCTCAATTAATATTTGACAAAGGAGGAATGAACACACAATGGACTGAAGACAGTATCTTCAATAAATAGTGTTGGGAAAATTGGATAGATACATGCAAAAAAATGAAACTAGACCACCAACTTATAGTATACACAAAAATAAACTCAAAATGGATAAAGAACTTAAACATAAAACAGGAAATCATAAAAATACTAGAAGAATCCACAGGCCGAGAAATCTAAGACATATGCGAAATCAATTTCCTCACTGATTCTACTCCTAGGGCAATGGAAACTAAAGAGAAAATGAACAAATGGGAATACATCAAAATAAAAAGCTTTTGATTAGCAATAGAAACCATCAACAAAACAACAAGGAAACCCATTGTATGGGAGATCATATTTGCAAATGTTATCATTGATAAGGGTTTAATTTCCAACATCTACAGGGAAGTTATACAACTTAATAAAAGGAAAATAAATGATCCAATATAAAAATGGGCAATGGACCTAAACAGAATCTTTTTGAAAGAAGACAGTAGGAAGGCCAATAGACATATGAAAACATGGTCAAAGTCACTAATTATCAGAGAGATGCAAAGCAAAAGGACAATGCAGTACTATCTCACACCTGCCAGAATGGCTATCATCAACAAATCAACAAAGGACAAGTGCTAGTGAGGATGCGGAGATAAAGGAACTCTGGTGCAATGCTGGTTGAAATGCACACTGGTGTAGCCACTGTGGAGAACATTATGGAGTTTCCTCAAAAAAATTAAAATGGAAGTCCCCTTTGACCCAACAATCCCACTCCTAGGAATATATCCTAAGAAACTAGAAACACTCATCACAAAAGATATATGCATCCCTATGTTAATAGCAGCACAATTTACAATAGCTAAGATTTGGAAACAGCCTAGATGCCCATCAGCAGATGACTAGATCAGAAAACCATGGTACATCTAAGCAATGGAATACTATGTTGCCATAAAAAAGAAGGAATTCCTACCATTTGCAGCAACCTGGATGGAAGTGGGGTGGAGGTGGGGGGACAATAGGAAGATATGTTCACCTGTAATACACTAATAAAAAATGGAAAAAAATAAGATGATTATTAAAAATAAATTTAAATTATAATAAAAATAAATAAAATTTACAGTAAAGATTATAACAATAATTATAGTTGTGGGCTTTTGGAAAGCAACATGAATGTTATTAGATGCTACTCTAGAAATAATAAAAACAACCATAATACCACTTTACATGTGAACAGCTCTCTAAGGTTATAAAATATTTGCTTATAGATAATCTCATTTATTCCTCAGGATTAGGGAGGGATAGGTATTTTCCTTTCAAATTTTACAACACCTGTGAGTCTCACATAACAAGTAGGTCGGTGTAGGCATTATTAACTCCTAAAATGGGGTAAATGTGTAAGTTACAGAGAAGGGGGATTCAGCCTCTCCCATATTATCAACTCATTTCCTTTAAACTTCAGGGGGCAATTACCAATCATCTCTGTTTCTGACAAAGTCAAATAGGAAATATATTCATCAAAGGCAAAGGCCTCAATTTACATTCAGGGCTGCTGTGTGTGGTTATGTAGGTTGTGCCCTGCACAGGGAATCTGATTGAGTAGGCATGAAGGTCAAAATTCAGTTCATTCTCTGCTTCTTTAACCATGAGCTCTGATATATGTTTTTATCCAATGGGACAAAAGAGCATTCATTCACCAGGCAGAGCACTTGTGGAATTGCAATTACCCTGAAAAAGTTCTTTTGCTAATTCTCACAAAGGCTAGCAAAACTCCACACTAAAAAAGGACTTTAGAAAACTTTTCAAATGATTATTTCAAGCCCTCTACCTTTTTCCTCAGTTTCTTGCCTATCAATACTTGGCTGCTTGTGAAATCCTTTCAATTTGGGCTTATCAGGTTGTTGAACTATTTGGGGATTCCTTTAAATCCCTCTAACTGTGGAATTCTTCATTAAAATATGATGTTCAATATAAAGGAGTAAATAAAAATGGCCTTCTTTTATTCTTCTAAAAATTAGATATCATATTACTATCTCATTGCCAGGAACCTGGCTTACTTCTTCTCATATGTTAAAAATTTTGTGCATAAAAATAATAACAACAATAACAATAGCTAATATTTATTGAGAGTTTATTGTGTGCTAATCATTTTGCAAGGACTTTGTATGGGTGATAATTATTTAATTGACTTTATGAAAGAGTCTTCTTAGGTTAAGGTTAAATAACTTGCCCAATGTCACACAGCTAGTGAATGGGAAAGCCAGGATATATATTCAGGTTGTTGTAATGCAGAGACTCTCAAACCCAAGTGTGTACCAAAATTCCCTGCAGTACATGGTGAAACACAGATTGCTGGGTTTTTCTTTCATAGTTTCTGATTCAGCAGGACTAGGGTAGGGCCTCAAATTTTTATTTCTAAACAGTTCATAGTGGTGTTGATGCTGCTGGTCCAGGGTCCACACTTTGAGAACCACTGGTCTAATGAAAGACTTATGCTCTACTGCAAGCATGTCAAACTCAAAAACTAAAATGGGCCAAGTAAACAAGGTTTAAGTTTATATGGTCCGTAAAAAAATCAAAAGCTTCAATTTTCATAGAAACATAGGTTTAGGAGAAACCAAGATGGCGGCATTGATAAACAATTAAACTTCTGCCTCACACAACAATTTCAAAACTACAACTGAAAGACAAAATGGACATCATGCAGAACTACAGGAAGGCTGGTTGAGTGGAAATTCTACAACTAGAAGGAAAGAGAAAAGCACACTGAGACTCAGAGGAACTGTAGAAGGCAGAGGTCAAGAGGCACACACGTGGAGAGGGCTGGCAACTGAGTAAGCAGCTGGCTTTCTTAATTGGGAAGGAGTCAAAAGCTCCTGACTGCTCTGAACTCCAGTTCTGGGAAAGACTTTGGAGATCCAGACTCATTTGAGGAGAAATTGGACTGTCTGACAATGGGCAAAACTCAAGGGTGCTTTCTTTCAAAAGAGCTTATAGCAATTACCATGAGACACTGAGACCCAGGGGCCCCTGAGGGCAGGGCTGATGGGAAGCTATTGCTGTCTGCTCTGCCCTGAGACTCTGTCCCATCCAAGCTGAGCACAGAGGCTTTTGCAAGTCTTGTCTCATAAGGGTGTCGCCAGCACAGAAGTTCTCCCCATGTAGACAAAGCTGATCCTCACAGCCAATTGACCTGGAGGTCAATTCCTCCCAGTGATACCAACAACAATCAAGGCTCAACTACAACAAAACCTGTGCACACAGCTGAAACTGGTTTGGCTCAGTGAATAGAGTGTCGGCCTTCGAACTGAAAGGTCCCGGGTTCGATTCTGGTCAAGGGCATGTATCCTGGTTGTGGGCACATCTCCAGTAGGGGTGTGCAGGAGGAGGATGATCGATGTCTCTCTCTCATCTATGTTTCTAACTCTCTATCCCTCTCTCTTCCTTTCTGTAAAAAACTCAATAAAATATATTTAAAAAAAACTGTGCACACAGCCCACAATGGGATGCAACAATAGTGTCCACCTCAGGTAACTGGGGAAGCTGAGCCACTGGGCCCTATAGGACACCTAACAAACAAAGCCACTCTATCAACTCAGGGAAGCAGCCAAAATGCAGAGACAAAGAAACAGGTTACAAATGAAATAAATGGAGAAAATCAAATGATTGAATATAGAGTTCAAAACCATGGTTATAAGGTTTTTCAAGAATTTTCTAGAAAAGGCCAATAAATTTAGCGAGACCCTCAAGGATATGAAAAAGGACCAACTGGCAATTAAGCATATACTGACTGAAATAAAATATAAGATACAAAGATCTAACAGCAGACTAGAGAATCACAAGAATCAAGTCAAAGATTTGAAACACAAAGAAGCAAAAATCATCCAACCAGAAAAGCAGAAAGAAAAAAAGAATCCAAAAATATGAAAATAGTGTAAAGAGCCTCTGAGACAACTTCAAGCATACCAACATCAGAATTATGGGAGTACCAGAAGAAGAAAGAGCACAAGATATTGAAAACCTATTTGAAGAAATAATGACAGAAAACTTCCCCCACCTGGTGAAAGAAATAGACTTACAGTTTCAGGAAGTACAGAGAACCCCAAACAAAAGGAATCCAAAGAGGACCACACCAAGACACATCATAATTAAAATTCCAAGAGCAAAAAACAAATAATATTAAAAGCAGCAAGAGAAAAACAGTTAGTTACCTACCAGAAAGCACCCATATTATTTATCAACAGAAACTATGCAGGCCAGATGACAGTGGCAAGAAATATTGAAAATGATGAATAGCAAGAACCTACAACCAAGATTACTCTACCCAGCAAAGCTATCATTCAGAATTGAAGGTCAGATAAAGAGCTTCACAGATAAGAAAAAGTTAAGGAATTCATCACCGCCAAACCAGTATTATATGAAATATTGAAAGATACTCATTTAGAAGAGGAAGAAGAGAAAGGTAAAGATAAAAATTATGAACAACAAATACATATCTGTCAACAAGTGAATTACAAATCTGATAAACAGAATAAACAGGTGAATTTAATAGAATCAGAAGCATAGAAAGGGAGTGGACTGACAATTCTCAAGAGGAAAGGAGTATGGGGGTGTGAGAAGAGACTGGACAAAAATCATACACCCATGGATGAGGACAGTGGAGGGGTTAAGGGCAGAGGGTGGGATGGGAACTGGGTGGAGAGGACCTATGGGGGGAAAAAAGAGGAACAATTGTAATAATTGAAACAATAGAAATTTATCAAAAAAAGAAACATGTTTGTTTTGATAGAGACATGCTGACTACAAAGGGCTGAAATAAATGAATAATTGTTAAAATAAAATAATATAAAATTTTAATAAAATTAATATTTTTTCTTGAACAGTAAGTTACCAGACACTGAATAATTGCACATATTAATAACTGTAACAGAAATAAACTTATTTTTCTTGTTCTCCAAAAGCAAAATATTTCCTCTTGCGAATGCCAAACAAGTCAGTCCGACTAATGACATGGCAATCAGCTGCTAAAATATTCGCTGCTAGTATTAGTTGAAAGAAATGGTGTGCCTGCACATAAGGTGCCTAAGGGAAATGAATGCAACACAATTATAATAATCATTCATTAGGGAACATTGTAATTCTTTATTAATAATTATGTATAACAGTATATTGTAAAAATTAAGTTATGAAATTTTTATTAAAATGTTTCTTACATACTGTTATATTGGCTGGGCCACAAAAATATTTGTTGTGGGCCACATGCAGCCATGCTTGCTCTACTGTCTCCTGTCTACTTGAGGTTCATTTTTTCTTTCTGCCCAGTTCTTTCTGCTTTCTCTCTCTCACAGGTGATGTATTTAAACATATACCCAAGAACCTTCCTGCACACAAATCTTCATTTTACAGATTTTTTTTCCAGAGCATTGACTTGTGACAGTGGTTTAGAGCTCCACTGTACTCTGACCTGACTTCTGTCGTGGCACATACAAGATGTTTTGTCCCTATTTATGTCAGACTGCACTATGATACTGTGAGCTCCTGTAACTGTGTGCTATCTTGTACATTTTATTTTGGTGCTTGGGTAACTCAGAGAACATGTTAATATTATATCTTGGTGAGATGGGATTTCAGAAGAATATATCTCCTGGTCTTTGTTTTGGTTATGGAGTGGCCTGACTATTAATAATCAGAATGGGAACTTACAAATTGGTATTATTCAACAAATACCTGCTGACCCAGGCATTGTCTAGGATTTAACATGTCTGTCCTCTAATCCTTTCCAGACAACAACTTATACGTAAAACATTTTAATGAATGTAATTTTGAGATAATAAAACTATTCAGTAAAATCATCATGTAGACCAGATGTATCCACAAATCCTGTACATGAAGACTCAATATATTAAATTAAGATGCTGTTGTTTGAATTCAGTATTTAATTTTTTTTTTACTTTAATTATGTTCAATAGCAGGGTCCTGCCATGCAAAAAAAATTGAGAAACTTATGATTATTCCCTCTCAAGGCTTTCATTGCTTCGTCTATAAAGTAATGGGAGAGAAGAGCTAGATGGTCTTTCAATTATAAAACTTCTGACTTTTTGTCGTAACTGTCATCAGTGTAGGTTAATAAAAGGAAAATGAAAAGGAGAGATTCAGGTTGAGGGTAAAGTCCTGAGCATACTTAATGATTTTAAGCATTAAAGATAGCCATGATAGTATCTACCTGCCCAGCAACTATACCTTCAAATATTTTCTCCATACTAACAACTCAAATATGCTATGTTTTTTAAGGAACCAACAAAAGATACCCACATGTACAACCTCTCTTTCTGAAAATTTCAAATACTCATCTAAACAATGTTTATCCAATGCATAATACGTACGGGAATTTGGAAATGAAAAGTGACAGTGGTTAGTGGAATGTCTCTATCCTCTACTTTTAGCCTTCTTATTATTTTAAGTATAATAATAGCTATTGCTTATTGAGTGGTATATGCTAGCCCATTATATTAATTGCTCCTTTTATCATCACTATGAACCACAAAGCACATATTTATTATCTCCGTTTTGTGAATGAGACAGAGATTAATTAATTTATCTAAGGATATACAGCTAATAATTGATGACATTAGAATAAAACCTAGATACTCCAAACCCAAAGCCTCTTTATTATTCTACCTCCCTTTTGTTATATTTATTGTTGTTCCTATCTACTTTAGATTCTGCAGCTGTAGACATATCGGTCTTGTCCCTATGCCTTATCCAGAGTCCCTTGAACATACCTCACCCTCAGATCTGGGCTTCTAATCATGCTCATCTTTGAGGCATAAGATATAAATCATTTACAAATTGATTATAACACATTTATTTACTTCTCCCAATCTGTAGTTTTGGGCAATATATTTGCTGACATATTGCTGCCATAACCTTTGTGCTTTGTTAGAGTAATCATCATGTGTATGCATTAAGCCTTGATTGTGAGAGGGACTGAAACATATTCCTTGGAATGGGCTCATGATCTTAAAAAGTTACTGATGCAACCTATGTCTTTGTTCCCTATGATGCCCTGCTCTACAATTTACCTTATAAGCATACCGCCTACCAGGTCCCAAAGAGTAATCCAAAACTCTAGGAAGCCTATGATGCTGTGTTGACCATTACAATGGAGTCCCCCAAAGAAGACCTTCTATCAAGCCTATAAAGAGGCAGCAACTAGAGGTGAAATTCTTAAGAAACTGGAGTCAGATCAAGTAAACAGATTCACAAGAAACTAAAAAATCATGAAGGTAAATATTTTTCCTATCAAGAGCCTCTATTCCATAGGAAAACTACTCAGTACCAGGCAATCACACATAAATGAAAAACACCTTTTGTTTGCAGAAAGCATTTATAAAACAAATATTATATTCTTGGAGATCTTTTTTTCACCTTCAAGCAACCCACAATGACAGCATACAGCCATGAAGATTAAATAAAATATATTTGAGAATGGGGCAATAAAACTATAATATAGATGAGTGCTGTTCAAAGGGGCCTAGTAAAAAGAAGTCTTGTTTCTGACCCAAGTTCTGAACCAATTCAACAATAAGACAAGAGAGCTGGTATATAAGAAGACATTACCTTTATTATTATTATTATTATTATTTTTTTAACAGTAGAATCTTGTAATGCCAAGTAAATGGAAAGAGAAAAGGAAGGAGGAAAGAACATTTTTTAAAAATTCCTCCTTCAGATACACTGGGAGGCAATTTTCTTTTACAGGCACGTTATTCGCAACGCTGGCAGTCACATATCAAAGTCAGGGGCAATCTAAGTGCTGTCCATTTTCCTTCCAGTATGCTTGGCAGCCCACGTTATGTCCTGATGAACCACGGATAAATGGAAAGAAGTAGTGTATTTCTGATTGCTGTTTGCTTGGATTATTTTGAAAGTGGTCAGAGGGCTTTGCGCTTTGCTGAGCACTTCATACAATCCATACAAATTTCAACTGAATATTTAAATGTCTGGTCCACGTTCAAGTGTCTGACAGCTGACTGGGGGAGTTTTTTTTTTTAATTAATTTTTATTAATTTTTTTATACATATCTCCCCATTGCCCACCCTCCCTCCCAGGCGTACCCCGACCCCCCAGTGTCTGTGATCATTGGTTATGTTTATAAGCATGCATACAAGTCCTTTGATTGATCACTTATTTACCTCACCTAACTTTAATCTTTCTGCTATAACTTCACAGTCTGTTTGATGCTTTATGATTTTTGTCCTCCTGAGAATTATCAGTCTACTCCCTTTCTGTGCTCCTGATTCTATTATATTCACCAGTTTATTCTGTTGATCAGATTTTTAATTCACTTAATTTTTAGATTCACTTGTTGACAGATGTGTATTTGTTGTTCATAATTTTTTGTCTTTTACCTTTTTCTTCTTCCTCTTCTAAAAGGGTACCTTTCAGCATTTCATATAATACTGGTTTGGAGTTGATGAACTCCTTTAGCTTTTTCTTCTCTGTGAAGGTCTTTATTTGCCCTTCAATTCTGAATGATAGCTTTGCTGGATAGATTATTCTTGGTTGTAGGTTCTTGTTGTTCATCACGTTGAATATTTCTTGCCACTCCCGTCTGGCCTGCATCGTTTCTGTTGAGAAATCAGCTGACAGTCGTATGGGTGCTCCCTTGTAGGTAATAAACTGTTTTTCTCTTGCTGCTTTTAATATTCTCTCTTTCTCTTTTGCTCTTGGCATTTTAATTTTGATGTGTCTTGGTGTAGTCCTCTTTGGGTTCCTTTTCTTTGGGGTTCTGTGTGCTTCCTCGACTTGTAAGTCTATTTCTTTTACCAGATGTGGGAAGTTTTCAGTCATTATTTCTTTAAACAGGTTTTCAGTATCTTGCTCTCTCTCTTCTTCTGGCACCCCCACAATTCTGATGTTGGTACGCTTGAAGCTGTCCCAGAGGCTCCTTACATTATCTTCACATTTTTGGATTCTTTTCTCTTCTTGCTTTTCCAGTTGAATGTTTTCTGCTTCTTTATATTTCAAATTTTTGACTTGATCCTTGCCTTTCTCTAGTCTGCTATTAGTACTCTGCATAATAGTTTTCATTTCAGTCAGTGTATTTATTATCTTCTCTTGGGTCTCACTAAATTTATCCATCTTTTCTAGCATATTCTTGCAAAACCTTATAAGCGTGGTTTTGAACTCTATATCCAGTCGTTTTTTTTCCTCCATTTCTTTTGCTTGTAATCCCTTCCCTTGTCTCGGCATTTTCACTATGCCGGGGAAACTTCTGTGCTGGATTCAGCCGCAGAAGCCTCTGCTGAGCTTGGGAGGGGTGGAGTCTCAGGGCTTCAGGGACCGCCTTGCCTTCCAGTCGGCCCCGCCCTCCACAGCCCCTGAGTCTCACGTGACTGGGTAATGGCTGGAGCGGTCCTTGTGCGCTCGCACCCGCAGCGCCTCCAACCGCTGCCTTTCCGGTTCCCCTGCGAACCAGGACCACACGAGTCTAGGTCCCCAGGGTTTCGCCCAAAACAGGGGCCCAGTGGACTCAGAAGTGGCACAGTTGGGAGGGTCTGTCTCCCGCCCACTCGCGAAAGCCAGCGGCACAATCAGCAATCCGTCCTTCGCGTGGTGCCGTGCGCCACCAGACCTCCGATCCTTTGCAACTCCCCTAAATTTCCGTGCACTTCTCCCTTTTCACAGTCCAAACTCCCCCCGTATGAGTTTCGGCTGGATCTGGGGTTTAGTGTCGTAAGAGAAGGGGTTCAATGCCGTTGGGAGTCTCCGTTTCCCTCCTGCCAGAGAAAGCCAGCCAGGTACTCCGGCACCTGCTTTCTCAGCGCGCGTCTCCGTACCTCAGCTTTTTGCAGCTCCTCTGGGTCTCCGTGAGCCCCTCTCTTTCCCTCTAGTTGTAGAACTTCCACTCAGCCAGCTTTCCTGTGGTTCTGGATGGTGTCCGTTCTGTCTTTTAGTTGTAGTTTTGAAATTGTTGTGCGAGGCAGCAGTATAGGTGTTTACCTATGCCGCCATCTTGGATTCTCCTGGGGGAGTTTTTTTTTAATTTTTTATACATATCTCCCCATTGCCCCCCCTCCCTCCCAGGCATACCCCAACCCCCCAGTGAAGAAGACATTACCTTTATTATTGATAAATCTTGTGTTAGAGAGTTTGGATTCTATCTGTAAGTATTTGACCTTCCCACTAATGAATCTGAGGATTAAATCTGACATCAATATTACTAGACCGCCATATTCTTGCCTTATGGCAACATGCCTTTTATAAAATATACAGCCTGGAGAAGCAATGTGTTCCCTATTGGTAGGTCACTCCCAAGAGAAAGATATTAAGAGAGGCTGGGCTACACATGTTTAGTTCTCTTTCCAAACTAACCAATCCAATTAAATCACTTCTCCTTTGTGGGATGAAATAAGTAAGGGAAAGAAGAAAGGTCAGGTGTCTTTTGCTAATAGAGCTACCTCTATATGAAAGAAATCATTTGGAATTAGAAAGAGTTATTACCTTCTAACATATAAGAAACACTATTTAGATGAATGCATGTATAAATCACTGCCGTTTAAGGTCAAAGGAATGAAAAGGGATGGAGAAGGGAAAAACAGAGAAAAGAATGGAGAGTAAAGGCAAAAACAAAGAGTAAAAATACACACATTAAAAAAAAGATGAGGAATATAAGAATATGGGGAGGCCAAAGATGCCAGTTAGATTAGAGGCCAAATGTAGAAGGCAGTAATTTTCAGGAGTATTTAGAATGACACATAAATGAGTTTTAAGTGCTCTAGCATTTGCTAGAAAACTGTATTAATTATAATGCTTCTGGCTGTAAGTAACAGACAGCTCAACACAAAATGATCCAAGTAATTTTCTTTTTCAAAATTTGAAGCTATGGGAGATCTAGTATCAGTTGTTCATCAGCTCAATGATATCTTCAGTGAATCAGTTTCTTTTCCTCTTTCCACTTTACAAGTCACAGCATGCTAGCTTGACCTTATGATCTGGTTGCTCTCATGTGCCCAAGATGGCTGCCACAGTTCCAGACATCACATACAGCTGGACCTGTCTACAGACAAAAATGGGGAATGTTCCTCTCAAAATCTCTTCAAGAAAACTTCTCCCCACATGGTCCTGGTCACAATCTTGTCCCATCCTCATACTTAAACCAATAATTTAGAAAGATGAATGAGACCACTGTGACCCTATGGCTATTGGAAAACTGAACAAAATTTGGGATTTTGTTAGCAAGAAAGAAGGCTGTCATCTCACAATCTCTATAATATATATTCTCCTTTTTATCCACTCTTTATTTATCCTATGGACTGCTTTTCTCTCTAAATAAGTGACTCAGATTACATTTAGGTTTACTTATCTCTTTCTCTCCTGAGTATTGTTAGCAAAAACTTTACTGATTCCTGCTCTGATGAAAAAAGTGCTGGACACACCCACATATATTTAACTGAATACAATTAATCAATTTGGTCAAAAATTGTAAGGATCCTTCAAATTACTAAGAATGGTTGTTCAGAACAGTTGTTTGATGTACTCATAGGCAACCCACAGCATAGTTGATCCTTATACTTTTTGACAATGATATTGCATCACATAGATATAGACTAGATTGTCTTTGTACTTTAATCACAGGATTTAGGGAAAGAGGAATGTGTGTGCGTGTGTGTACACATGCACGCGCTCATGCATGCACATATCTGTGTATTATTTTACCTACTAATAGACAAACATATAAATTGACTGTACCTCCGCTATGCCCACAGTCAATCAGAGTGAGTATGCAAATTAGAAGGCCAAATATGGCTGCCCAACTGCTCCAGGTGCATTGTGGCCAGGAGGGGAGGATGCCTGCTATGAGAGAGAGGGCAGGGATTTACAGAAGTAGAGTGCCACAGCAAAGACAAGACTGCAGACTCCGGAGTGTGCAGGGAAGATGAAGATGGCAGACTCTGGCTGGGGTGAAGGCCTGGGTCTTCAATGCTGGAAGAAAACCGGTGCTAGAAGCCAAGGGAAGGAAGTCCTATTGCACAAATCTCTTCTTGCAACAGGCCTCTAGTAAATATATATGAGTAGATATT
Source organism: Lasiurus cinereus (assembly GCA_011751065.1). Lineage (NCBI taxonomy): Eukaryota > Metazoa > Chordata > Mammalia > Chiroptera > Vespertilionidae > Lasiurus > Lasiurus cinereus. Next base: position 9,519,680 of record JAAGEH010000031.1, read on the forward strand.
TTGATACAAAAAATTCAGACATCCTCAATATTTGAGCCAATCTCTTTGAGCTTGTAGAAAAGACAATTAAGGCCAAAAAAAGAGATATCATTAGCTTGGTTGCTAGGCAGCCTGTACTCAGCTATTGAGAAGGAAATAGAACTAAAAAAATACTCTAAAACTTATAAAAACCTTGTTTAGATGCACTTCCACCCCACTTTGCAGGTGCCTAATCTTTACCTTCATAGCCAAAGAATGATAAAGAGTGAGACAATTATCTTCACATTTGTGATAAAAAAAAAGCTTCCCTACCTCCATTCCTAAATTATGTTGTTTTAAGGTATTTTTGAAGGCAGCTGGTATAGCAGAAAGAGCATGTAATATGGAGATAGATAAACTCTGGTAAGTCTCAGCTCTCATTCTCATTAGTTGCATGTCCTTGGCCTAGGTACTTACACTTTTTTTCAATTATAATTTATGTTCAGTATTTTTTATTAGTTTCAATTGTATAGTATAGTGGTTATATTACTTAGATGTTTTAAAATACGTTTTTATTGAATTTTAGATAGAGGGTAAGTGTGAGGGATAGAGAGATAGAAACATCAGTGGGAAACATCATTATCAGCTGCCTCTTGTATGCTCCCTTCTGGGGATTGAGCTCACAATCAGGGCAAGTATCCTGACCAGGAATTAAATCTCTGACCTCTTTGTCCATGGGTTGGCACTCAACCACTAAGCCATACCTGCCAGGCTACTTAGACGTTTTTGAGTCTCAGTTTTGCCATCTGTAAAATGGATTAGTGATCTACATCTTCTAAGATTACTGTGAAGATTAAACAAAGTAATGGTGTGTAAAGTGTCTAGCAGAGTGCCTGGTTCGTAGTTACCTTGCTTTCCATTTCCTCTCCCTTGGGCCAGAATGATCTTTTTGATGTGATTTAGCATTAAATTACAATATGACTTCAGCTTCCTACTTTCTTGTTTTCTAATTACTTGCAGAGACACTCAGTAGTTCTAGCTTTCAAAATTATTTTACTTTTAACATCCAGATGGTATTTTCTTAGGTCAAATTATGTAATTCAATGTTTGCTTATCTCTGGGCTCCTGTGTTGTTTCTTTTCCTATTCAGTCAACAGATCAGCAACAATTTATTGAGTACCTGCTATGTGCCACACACTATGTTGAACTCCATATAGAATACTGAACAAGACAGGATTTTTGTCAGTTGTGTGTTGGAGTCAGTCCACAAAAGTCAGTTGTGTGAAATTGTTAGAGCAACACAGATTTTGTGGCTACAATGCACAACTGACAAAAACCTTGTGGTATATACTAGAAATATTGGGGGGAGCACTTTGTAACTATATTATTGTCTAACCAATATACTATATACCTGAAACTAATACAAAATAATATTGAATGTAAACTGCAATTAAAAAATCCCACAAAAGTCAATAGTGTGCATCTTTGCTCAATTCAGTGTCAGTGGCATCATGATGGTAGCTTGAAATCAGGCATTGAGAATATTTACACCACAGAAATTGATAAGTGCTGCAAGTAAAAGTTTTTTTCTTCTCATGGAGATGGTAAACATTTTCTAGCACATCATTTGCTCCTACTCTTATAGGGTTTAAATTCTAGTGAGAGATATAGGTAGTAAATGATTCAATAAAAATATGAAAAATATGGCTGTATTTTTTTTTTTTTTGCTTTGCCCAATAACTTACAGTGGAATTAAAATGTCTGTACAAAGGCTATATTGCCTGTAGCAATGGTTTGCAACCTCTTTTCTTTTTATTTTTAAATATATTTTATTGATTTTTTACAGAGAGAAAGGGAGAGGGATAGAAAGTTAGAAACATCGATGACAGAGAGAGACATGGATCAGTTGCCTCCTGCACGCCCCCCACTGGAGATGTGCCCGCAACCAAGGTACATGCCCTTGACCGGAATCGAACCTGGGACCTTTCAGTCCACAGGCCGACACTCTATCTACTGAGCCAAACCAGTCTTGGCAACCTCTTTTCTTTTATATACTTGTTTCTTTATAAGGCAAATCAGACAAAAAATATAAAACCATAAAATTGATAAATACACAGAATTTTATGTTAAGAAATGCTAAAAGTTTTGTATCACCAACAAAGCAGTTCTAAGACTTCCCCCAAACCTTCATCAGAAGCAATACTTTCATGGTTTTTAAGTCTCTATTTTGGTATTCTACATTTACTGCCATTGGTCTCTTGATTTATCAATTTTGGGCATTATTCATAGATTTTCTTTTATAGTTGAGAATTGTTATTTCATATACTTCCTTATCTTTTTTAAACTTTCAATATAGTTATATCACAATCTTTATATTTAGTATTTTTAAAATTTACCTATGTAAATATAATTCATAGCTGATCAATGTGGTACATTGTGGTAATAATTCATTTTACATATCACTTGATTTTTAGTGGATTCATAATTGCTGTATTTTTAAATATTTTACCTTAATTTAAATTTTTAAGACTTTCAGTATTGTCTGATAAAGCTATAGAAACTTCTCAAAATAATTTCATATATGATAAAACCTGTTAAATCCCTTATCAATTTCATTTGTTTTTCCTGAGGCTCTCCAATCTAAACTTTTTGTGCAACTATTGTGGTAAGATCGCCCTTTTCATGTCTCTGGAAATTACTTTCTTCTTTCTTTTGTGCTGGATCCACTGGTTCATGAATCTTATGTATCTCATTTTCTTAGTTTACTCATTCAGTGGAGCACATCTTCTAATAGCTTCTAAAAGAGGTATAGGGGAACTAAATTTTTGAGATTTTGCATGTCTGAAAGTTATTATTCTATCTTCACTTTTGATTATTTGAATATGTAAATCTAGGTTAAAAATAATTTTTTTCTCAACAATTTGAAGACATGGCACATTGGCTTCTAGTTTCCACTGTTGGTGTTGAGAAATCCAATGTCATTCTCATTTCTGATCCTGTGATGCATCCTATTTTCACTCCTCCTTATCTACCCCAGAAGCTTTTAAGTTTATCTCTTTATTCTTGATACTTTAAAATTTCATGGTGATGTCTGATATATATTATGCTGTACATTTGGTAGAGACTTTCAATGTAGAAGTTTATTCTGCATAGAAATTTTTCTTGTTATTTATTTGATAATTTCCTTAATATTGTCTTGTTATCTCTGGAAGTAATCTTTGTTGGATATAAGATTGCCTGGGTTAATTTTCTTTTGTCTTATTATTTCTCTTGTGTTATATCTTCATTTTTCTTTCTGGAAGAATTCCTCAATATTTGTTAGAACTCTTTTACTAATTTAAAAACAAAATTTGCTATAACAGTTTTAATTCCAACAATAAACTTTCATTGTTTTGTTATTTTATTTTAATAACATTCTGCATTTGTTTCATGAGTATAGTATTTTCTCTTATTTCTTTGAAGATGTACATTATAGTTTCCTTGAAGTTATCTTCTCTCTGTGTTTTCCTTAATTCCTAATTTTTCATGCTCCTTTGTTTTGGTGTTTCTATTTTATTTTTGGAGCTTTCCTTAAATGTTTGGTGATTCTGTCTGCCTGTTTACACTTGAGTTAAAGTTCTAAGTGAAATAAGTCAGTCAGCGAAAGACAAGTATCACATGATATCACTTATATGTGGAATCTAATTAACAAAATAAACTGATGAACAGAGTGGATCCAGAGACATGAAAGCATAGCACAGACTGGAATCTCAGAGGGAAGGTGGGGAGGGTGGATGGTTGGGAGGTAATCAACCTTAATTTGCATAATCCATGGACATAGACAATAAGGTGGTGAAGGCCTGGGTAGGGTGGGCTAGAGGGGGTCAATGAGGGAAAAAGGGGACATAGGTAATACTTTCAAAAATAAAGATTTGTTTTTAAAAAGATGCTTAAAACAAAGAGTTAAGCTCTAAAAGAAAAATTTGAAGGTGTATGTACATGGTGGGTTTCAGTACAGGGCAACTGGATAACAGATTTTTTTTCTCTTTTTTTGACAATATCTGTAAGTCTTGCCTGTTGGGCTAGTCACTTTCTTCAGAGAAGACTGCTCCAATCTCCTTCTTGGAAATCATAATCCTGTCAGTATTCTAGGAACCACATTGGGGGAAGGAGACTGGGACTCTTCATCATTAAGTATTAAGACTTTAACTCCATGTCTCTTTTTTGTATGGCCCACCTAACTCCCACTTTCCTTTGGATCAAGTGTCCCAGATCTGGAGCTGCTCTGAATTAATTTAACCTCTTTTCCATGGAGATCTGACTGTCCTTAGTAGAATTTGGTATGGAAATGTCTAACTGCTCTTTACACAGACGCTCAAGCAGCCCTCCCTCTTTTAGAGCTCTGCCTCATAACAACTTCCATAGTAATTGGTGCCTCTAACTCCTAAGCCTTTCCGGAATTCTCAGGGGGCAAATCTGCTTGTTGCTTACCAATATTCACCTCTTCAAGTACTTAGGTTTAATCACCCTTCACTCTGCTAAATTAGTTGCCACTCTGGTAGCAGCTTTTCATCTTCATTTTCTGTGGTTTAGAGTTACAGTCGTTTGCTAACACCATTAGATATAGAGGTTTTTGTTCCTTCTTCTCTTTGTTGTTTGGGAATGATGTTTAAGAGAAGAAAGGGAGTGAAGAAAAATATATTTCACTATCTTTTTTTAAAATATATTTTATTGATTTTTTACAGAGAGGAAGGGAGAGAGATAGAAAGTCAGAAACATCGATGTCTCTACATCGATCAGCCGCCTCCTGCACGCCCCACAGTGGAGACATGCCCCAAAGCAAGATACATGCCCCCAACCGGAATCAAACCCAGGACCTTTCAGTCCGCAAGCCGGCGCTCCATCTACTGAGCCAAACTGGTCTCGGCTATTTCACTATCTTTAACCAGGAAGTCATGAAGGAAAAAAAGTTACAAAAGGGTGTAACTTTTTTTGATGAGTTTACCACAATCCATTAATTAATTAAGCAAGTATTTATTAAGCTCAGATGTAACATGGTAGTTAAGAGCACGGGCTTTGAAGGCGGAATGATGTGAATTTACTTAAGCTCTCTAACTTTTAATTTTTTTTAAATTGAGAATAATACTAGTAACTACCTCATACAGTTATGAGGATTAAATAAGTTAACAAGTTAACACACATAAAGAGTTTGCCTGGCACCTTAAGCTGCTCAATAAATGTAAATTATTATTGCTATTAATGTTATTATTTTAAATATAATTTTTATTGATTTCAGAGACTAGGGGAGAGGGAGAGAGAAATAGAAACATCAATGATGAGAAAGAATTGTTGATTGGCTGCCTCCTGCTCTCCCCACACTGGGGACTGAGCCCACAACCTGGGCATATGCCCTAACCAGGAGTCAAACCCTGACCTCCTGGTTCATAGGTTGACACTTAACCACTGAACTATGCTGGCTGGGCAATGTTTTTATTTTTATTATTACTATGGGCTAGTCCCTGTGCAGGTAATATAATGTAGAACAAAGAGGAACAAGAACTTTCCAAGTGAAAAGGAAGTTTTAGTATTTCAGGGCTCTAAGACACTGGGTATAAAACTGATTCTTTGTTACCTATAGGTCACAAATTCAAGACTGGAACAAAAGATTTGAACACTGCAATTCCAGGATGATATTACTAGAGTCCTGTTTCCTGTTCTGAGATGCAAACAGTAGTAGCTATTATGTGTTTAGCACTTACTCTGCATGATTATAATTTATATAAATGATCCCATTGAGCCTACAGATTAGGTATTAAAAGCTCCATTTTATGGGCAATGAAACTGAGGCTCAAGGTAACTGGCCCAAGGCAATACAACTTGCAAGTGGCAGAGCTAGGATTCTAACCTAAGTCTGCTACCAAAACCTGACCATTTAAAAACACATTAGCCTTTAAAAAAATTACACTATGTCCCATGTCTAGTGCTTTACTCAAAGTAACATTACTAAATGACTAATACTTTGATTGGAATGGGTTTGTTGGATTGTTTTCCTCTGATAGGAGGTCATAGGATTTTATGAGGACCCATGAAAAGAGAACAATAAATCAAAATGAAGAGACTAGGGGAGTGGGACACCAGTGACAAATTTCCTAATTTGGTCTCAGGATATTTAGGCAAGTTTTATTACTTTGTACTTTTATATTTTGGCACAGAATAAACTTCTGAAATAAGGTTTTAGTTGTCTGCATTTTTCTCTTTTATTATATTCCCTTTTTTCAATGAAATTCAATTTGCTACAAATGCATATTTCTGGAACACATATCTTGGATGTTTTTTCCAAATGTGGGTCTTCTTTGGCTAAGCAAAGGAAGTCCTCTGTATTTCTCAGCTAGCCTGGAGGACCTCCTTATACCTATTGTTTTCCATAACCTTAAATATGGGTGCCTAGGATGCTAGGCTGAAGGGAATGTGGTTAGGACTGTAGCATTCCAGGATGGGGCCTACCACATAGTTTGTCAGAAAAGGTTGCCTGGAGCTCACAGTGACTACAACTGTCTTTGTACCTCATTCTTTATACAAAGTAAGGGTATTGTATTCATGAGTATCATATCAAACAGATTGGGTTATTAGCTATTTCTTGGCTAAGTCCAAGGGTTGAGATAATGCATTATTGGAGGTACCATCTTTAATAGCTGAAATTCAATTGTCCTTTAATCTCATGATTTCTGCATGTGCCTAGCTTTTTGTTCAAAAGTGATGTTATCATTTTGTCCTTCAGATGATGCTTTCTAAGCCATGTTTAGTGCATGCTTCTAAGGACAAAACTTTTTGGAAGACATTTTTGTATCTTTCAAGCACAATAACTTTGAACTGATGATAGTCAATAACAACATGAACCATTATAGTCAACAAATTCAAATATAATTGCTCTTGGCTGAGTCCTTGTTCTCTCAGATATAAGCTCCAGAAAGCTGAGAGTAGGGCTAGCTAAAGTCAATGAATAACAAGTATAAGTTTTAATTATCATTCACTATTCAAAATTCATTCAGGTTCAGATCTACAGGCAGATAAGTCATCAGTGGTTTCCCAATTCTGGGCTATGATGACAAGAAGGTCATCTGTCTGATAGGAGTTCCTGCCAATTATGTTTATCTTATTTGGAACTCTAGTTGAAAGCCAGGAGAGAGAGTTGTGGGGAGTGTTCTTGTTTCCCTGTCCCACTTTCTATCTCTTCCTCTTCTCATTATTTGGAGCAGCTGCAACTAGAGACCATTGCTAAAGGAGTGTCCTTTTATTTATGGGAAAAGGCAATTCCCATTTGCTGAAGGGCACAATAGGTGAAATAGTAACAAAAAACAGCTAGAATACAAATCCAAGCACTGATAATAAGAGTGCACTATTGTGACAGTCACTCTTTTGCAAGGGAATACTGTTGCTACAGCTATGCTTTCCTTTTCTTTTTTTTTCTTTGTTTTTTTTTTAAAATAAATCTTTATTGTTTAGATTATTAAAATTCTTCCTCTTTTTTCCCCCATAGCTCCCCTCCACCTGGTTCCCAACCTACCATCTGCCCTTACCCACCCTCACTGTCCTCATCCATAGGTGTACGATTTTTTTCCAGTCTCTTCCGGCATCCACCCCCCCCCCCCGAAGAATTGTCAGTCCACTCCCTTTCTATTCCCCTGATTCTATTATATTCACCTGTTTATTCTGTTCACTTGATTTTTAGATTCACTCTTTGATAGATATGTATTTGTTGTTCATACTTTTTAAAAAATATATTTTATTGATTTTTTACAGAGAGGAAGGGAGAGAGATAGAAAGTCAGAAACATTGATGAGAAAGAGACATCGACCAGCCGCCTCCTGCACGCCCCACAGTGGAGATGTGCCCGCAAGCAAGGTACATGCCCCCAATCGGAATCGAACCTGGGACCTTTCAGTCTGCAAGCCGATGCTCTATCCACTGAGCCAAACCAGTCTCTGCTGTTGTTCATACTTTTTATCTTTACCTTTTTCTTCTTCCTCTTCTTCTTAAAAAATACCTTTCAGCATTTCATATAATACTGGTTTGGTGTTGATGAACTCCTTTAGCTTTTTCTTATCTGTGAAGCTCTTTATCTGACCTTCAATTCTGAATGATAGCTTTGCTGGGTAATTTTGGTTATAGGTTCTTGCTATTCTTCACTTTGAATATTTCTTGCCACTTCCATCTGGCCTGCATAGTCTCTGATGAGAAATCAGGGGACAATTGTATGAATGCTTCCTTGTAAGTAACTGTTTTTCTCTTGATGCCTTTAATATTCTTTGTTTTTTGCTCTTGGCATTTTAGTTATGATGTGTCTTGGTGTGGTCCTCTTTGGATTCCTTTTGTTTGGGGTTTTATGCAATTCTTGGACTTGTAAGTCTATTTCACCAGGTGGGGGAAGTTTTCTGTAATTATTTCTTCAAATTCATTTTTAGTATCTTGCTCTCTCTCTTCTTCTGGCACCTCCATAATTCTGATGTTGGTACTATTGAAGTTGTCCCAGAGGCTCCTTACACTATCTTCACATTTTTGGATTCTTTTTTCATTTTGCTTTTCCAGGTGAGTGTTTTTTGCTTCTTTGTATTTCAAATCTTTGACTTGATTCTTGGTATCCTCTAGTCTGCTGTTGGATCTCTGTATATTATTCTTTATTTCAGACACTGTATGCTTAATTTCATTTTTTAAAAAATTATTAATGTTTTACATGTATACATATCTTACCATTGCCCCACCCCACTTCCATGCATACCCTAACCCCCAAGAGTCTTGTGTCCATTGGTCACGCTTATATGCATGCATACAAGTCCTTCAGTTGATGTCTTATCTACCCCACCCTTCCCTAACCTTTCCATGTATTTTGACAGTCTGTTTGATGCTTCACTGCCTCAGTATATCTATATTTTGTACATCAGTTTATAATGTTCTTTATTATCCAAAACATGAGTGAGATCATGTGGTATTTTTCCATTATTGACTGGCTTATTTCACATAAAATAATGATTTCAAGTTCCATCCAGATTGCTGCAAATGGTAAGAATTCCTTTTTATTTTTATGGCAGCATAGTATTCCATTGTGTAGATGTACCACAGTTTTCTGATCCAGTCATCTTCTGATAGGCATCTAGGCTTTTTTCCAAATTGTAGCTATTGCAAATTGTGCTGCTATGAACATAGGGGTGCATATATCCTTTCTGATTGGTGTTTCTAGTTTCTTAGGATATATTCCTAAGAGTGGGATTGCTGGGTCACATAGGAGTTCCATTTTTAGTTTTTTGAGGAAACTCCATACTGTTCTCCACAGTGGCTGCACCAGTCTGCATTCCAACCAGCAGTGCATGAAGGTTCCTTTTTCTCCACATCCCCACCAACACTTGTCATTTGTTGATTTGTTGATGATTGGCATTCTGACAGGTATGAGATGGTATCACATTGATGTTTTGACTTACATCTCTCAGATAATTAGTGACTTTGAGCATGATTTCATGTGTCTCTGGGCCTTCCTTCTGTTGTCTTTTGAAAAGATTCTATTTAGATCCATTGCCCATTTTGTTCTTGATTCATTTATCTTCCTTTTATTAAGTTGTATAAGTTGGCTGTAAATGTTAGAGATTAAACCTTTATCAGTGGTAACATTTGCAAATATGTTCTCTCATACAGTGGGCTTTCTTATTGTTTTGTTGATCTTTTTTTTTTCCTGTGCAAAAGCTTTTTATTTTGATGTAGTCCCATCTGTTTATTTTCTCTTTAGCTTCTGTTGCCCTTGGAACAGTATCAGTGAAGAAGTTCTTTCGGCATATGTCTGCGATTGTGCTACCTGTGGATTCCTCTAGTATTTTTGGTTTCCTATCTTATGTTTAAATCCAGTATCCATTTGGAGTTTATTTTTGTATTTGGTATAAGTTGTTGGTCTAGTTTCATTTTTTGCATGTATCTGTCCAATTTTCCCAACACCATTTATTGAAGAGACTGTCTTGACTCTATTGTATGTTCATGCCTCCTTTGTCAAAAATTAACTGAGCATAGTGGTTTGGGTGGATATCTGGATTCTCTATTCTATTGCATTGGTCTATATGTCTGTTCTTGTGCCAGTACCAGGCTGTTTTGAGAACAGTTGCTTTGTAATACAGCTTGAGATCTGGTATTGAGATCCCAACTACTTTATTCTTCATTCCTAGGATTGCTATGGCTATTTGGGTTCTTTTTTAATTCCAGATGAATCTTTAGAGAGTTCTTTCTAGGTCTGTGACATATGTCATTGGTATTTTAATTGGGAGAGCATTGAATCTATAGATTGCTTTGGGTAGTATGGACATTTTAATGATGTTGATTCTCCCATTCCATGAGCATAGTATGCTCTTCCATCTGTTGACTTCTTCCTCTATCTCTTTTTTCAGTGTCCTGTAGTTTTCTGCATATCAGTCTTTTACCTCCTTAGTTAAGTTTATTTCTAGGTATCTTAATTTTTTTTGTTGCGATGGTAAATGGGTTTGCATTTTTAGTCTCTTTTTTGTAAGTTCACTATTAGTGTATAGAAATGCCATACATTTCTTGGCATTACTTTTGTATACTGCCACATTGCTGAATTTATTTATTAAGTGTTTTAATTTTTTGATGAAATCTTTCAGGTTTGTTATGTACAGAATCATGTCATTTTTCAAAGAAGGACTGCTTTACTTCCTCTTTTCCAATTTGGTGGCCTTTTATTTCTTCTTCTTGTCTAATTGCAATGGATAATACTTCTAGTACTATGTCCAACAGGAGTGGTGAGAGTGGGCATCCCTGTGTTGTTCCTGTTCTTAGGGGAAATGGTTTTAGTTTTTGTCCATTGAGTATGATGTTAGCTGTGGGTTTATCATATATGGCTTTCTATTCCAACCTTGCTGAGAGTTTTTATCAAGAAAGGGTGTTGGATTTTGTCAAATGCTTATTCTGCATCAATTGATATGACTATGTGATTTTTATCGCTCAATTTGTTTATGTGATGTATCACGTTTATTGATTTGCAGATATTGTACCATCCTTGAATTCTTGGGATAAATCCTACTTTGTCATGGTGTATCATCTTTCTGATGTACTACTGGATCTGATTTGCTAGAATTTTGTTGGGGATTTTGGCATCTAAGTTCATGAGGGATATTGGCCCATAATTTTCTTTCATTGTGTTGTCTTTATCTGGTTTTGGTATTAGGGTGATGCTGGCTTCATATAAGGTGTTTGTAAATGTTCCTTCTTATTGAATATTTGGAATAGTCTGAGGAAGATAGGTTTTAATTCTTCCTTGAATGTATGGTAAAACTCTCCTGTATAACCATCTTGTCCCGGGCTTTTGTTGGCTGGAAGCTTTTTGGTGACTGCTTCAATTTCTTCCATAGTTATTGACCTATTGTGATGTTTAGATTCTTTCCGATTGATTTGTGGAAGGTTATGTTTTTCTAGGAATATGTCCATTTCCTGCAGGTTGTCCAGTTTGATGGAATAGAGTTGTTCATAGTATTTTTTAACAATCCTTTGTATTTCAGTGGGGTCTGTTGTTATTTCACCTCTTTCATTTCTGATTTTGTTTATTTGGGTCTTCTCTCTTTGCTTCTTGGTAAGCCAGGCTAGAGGGCCATCAATCTCATTTATCTTTTCAAAAACCAGCCCTTGATTTTGTTGATCTTTTGTATTGTTTCTTTGGTCTCTTTATCGTTTATCCTGGCTTTGATCTTTATTTCCTTCCTTCTGCTTACACTGGCTTTTTTGGTTGATCTTTTTCTAACTCTTTGAGTTGTAGGGTTTGGTAATTTATTACCATCATTTCTTGTTTTTTTGCAGTAGACTTGTAGAGCAAGCTATGAACATCCCTCTCAAGACTGCTTTCACTGTGTCCTGTAGATTTTGGATTGTTCTGTTTTCATTGTCATTTGTTGCCATGATGTTTTTTATTTCCTCTTTGATCTCTTTGGCAACCTAGTCATTGTTTGATAGCATGCTGTTTTGTCTCCTCCACGTGTTTGATTTCTTTTTATTGTTTTTATTGTACTTGATTTCCAATTTTATGCCACTGTGATCTGAGAAACTGCTTGATATGATTTCTATCTTCTTGAATTTGAATAGACTTTGCCTATGACCCAACATATGGTCTATCTTTGAAAATGACCCATGTCCACTTGAGAAGAATTTATATTCTTTGGCTTTGGGTTAGAAATGTTTTGAAGATGTCAATTAATTCCATCTGGTCTAGTGAGTCATTTACGATTGATGTTTTTTTGCTTATTTTTTTGTTTAGAGTATTTGTCCAATGGTGATAGTGGGGTATAAAATCTCCTACTATTATGGTATTGCTGTCAATTTCTCCCTTGATATCCTCCTGGAGGTTTTTTATAAGTATGGGGTGCTGCTTTTTTGGGTGCATATATGTTTACCAGAGTTATTTCTTCTTTTTTGGATTGCTCCATTTAGTATTTTGAAGTGGCCTTCCTTATCTCTTGTTAAGTCCTTTACTTTCAGACCTACTTTGTCAGATATAATTATTGCAACCCCAGCTTTTTATTTCATTTCCATTTGCCTGAAAAACCGTTTTCTATCCTTTTACCCTCAGTCTGTGTGTATCTTTTTGTCTGAGGTGGGTTTCTTGTAGACAGCAGATATATTGGTCATGTTTTCTTATCCAATCTATTACCCTATGTCTTTTGATTGGAGCATTTAGTGTATTTACATGTAAAGTTATTATTGAAAGGTATTTATTCCTTGCCATTTTTATTCTTTACCCCTGTGTAACTTCTTTGCTTCCTATTTTTTGTTTGTTTGTTTTGTTTGTTTTGTTTTGTTTTGTTTACAGAAGACCCTTTAGCATTTCTTGAATTGCTGGTTTGCTTGTAATAAATTTCCTTAATCCTTTTTTGTCTGTGAAGCTCCTGATTTCACCTTCAATTTTGGTTGATAATCTGCTGGGTACATTATTCTTGGATTCAGACCCTTCCTTTACATGACTTTGTAAATTTCATTCCAATCCCTTCTTGCCTGATGAGTTTCTGTTGAGAAATCAGTCACTAGTCTGATGAGGATTCCTTTGTAGGTAACTTTCTGTCTCTCTCTCTTGCTGCTTTTAAGATTTTTACTTTGTCATTGGTGTTTGTCAATTAATTATAATGTGCCTTGGTGTTGTTTTTTTTTGGGTTCATTTTGCTTGGGACTCTGTGAGCTTATTGAATTTGTATGAATTTTTTTCCCTATATTTGGGAAGTTTTTTGTCATTATTTCTTTTAACAGGTTTTCTATTCCTTTTTTTTTCTGGAACCCCTATTACATGGATGTTCTTTTGTTTTGTGTTCTTTCAAAGTTCCTTTAGGCACTCCTCTTGCTTTTTATTTTTTTTCTAGAAGCTGCTGTACTTAGATATTTTTCCTATCTTGTCTTCTAGCTCACTGATGTGATCTTCTGCTTCTTCTAGTCTATTTTTGATGCTTTCTATTGAATTCTTTATAGCAGCAATGCCATTTTTCACTTCTTGGTTCTTCTTCATTTCTTCTTGGTTCTTACTCATATTGTTGAATTTGTCTTCCATTCTTTTCAGCCATCTTATGACCATTTCTCTGAAATCTTTTTCTGGGAGGTTGCTTGCCTCCATTTCATTTACTTCCTTTTCTCGTGATACCTGCTTTTCTTTCATATGTGGGCTGTTTCTTTGTCTGTCCATGGTTTCTCTTCTCTAGTTGTCTGGTTATGTAATTCTCTCTCTCTTGTGTTGATGTAAAGGCACAAAAACATCACAACCAGGTACAATGCACAAGGCACTGAATAGAAATGTATTAACTGTATTAATAGCCACAAAGAAAGGTGACCACCAGAGAGTGACAAATTAAGATATATGAGAGAAAGAGGTCAAGAGAAAAGAAGAAGAAAAACAAACAAAAATAAGAAAATAAAGGAGTGCTACAATGAAATTTGGTGAAGGGAGAAAAAATAAAAAAGAAAAAAAATAAGAGAGAAAAGAAAGAGAGTAAGAAAGAGAAGGGGAACCAATTATATATGGGGAGAAAACTACAAAAGAACAGCACTGTAGAGACCGGTTTGGCTCAGTGGATAGAGCATCGGCTTGCAGACTGAAAGGTCCCAGGTTCAATTCCGGTTGGGGGCATGTGCCTTGCTTGCGGGCACATCTCCACTGTGGGGTGTGCAGGAGGCGGCTGATCGATATCTCTCTCTCATTGATGTTTCTGACTTTCTATCTCTCTCCCTTCCTCTCTGTAAAAAATCAATAATATATATATATATTTAAAAAAGAACAGCACTGATCACAACAAATGCCAGATACAAGTATCCTGAGATTAATGGCAACTACAGACAACAACTAATATGGAGAGAGGGGAGGGAAAACAGACCTAAAAAACAAACAAAATCAAAGTAAACAAAAAACAAAACGAGAAGAATAAGCAAAAGAATCTCACAAAAATATGTAAAATTTGATATACTCACCAATCAAGCAAACAACAACAAAAGGACAGAGAGAAAAACAATTATTTGGATAGTGAAGACAGAGAAGAGAGAAGTGTCAAAGGACTTTGAGCAGGGGATTGGACATTACATGTATAAGTGGGATAAAATTTTAATTGGGTAAAAAGAATGAATAAGAAAAATCTAAAGTAGGAAAAGGGTAAGAGAAACAGAATAATAGGGGAAAAGTTAGGAAGAGAGTGAAGGCATAAAGGTAGAGCTGAAATAGAATAAAATGATGCTAAAGGAAAGATGAAATTAGAATGCAGAACTCTAATACCAAATTAAAATAAAGAGAAAATAAAATGACACTTTTTTTCAAAAAGGTAAAATAATAGTAATAATAATACTGATTGAAAATAAAATGTAATAATTAAAAAGGTAAAATCAAGTGAGGAAAAAAGAAAAAATAATTAGTTTCTTAAGTAACAGATGAAAAAATAAGAAATTAAAAAATACAGAAAAAAATAGAGTGTTTAGTAGTGAAGGTCATTCACTTCCTCTATTGATCTGTTTGGCATGCTTGTTTCCCAGTCGGGAAAATATTTCAGCTATGCTTTTCACCTTAGTTTCAAGACCCTCTACCATACCATACTTTTGTGGCTGTGCGTGTGTGTGTGTGTGTGTGTGTGTCTGTGTGTCTCTGTGTGTGTGTTATGTGGTGGAGGCTAGAGAATCCTGACCAATAATGTTTAGGTTTCGGTAATCTTGGAGAGATACTGTCAGTCAGCTGTAATAGGGGCCAATCTGAGAACACAAAGGACACTGTAGTCTGGCCAGCTGAAAACCCTTTAAGATGGGTCACCTTAGAGGTGATGGTATTGTTTTTTAAGAGTTTCAATCTTTGCTTCTGGCTGTAGATAGATGTAGTTTCTTTCCCAGAAAGCTCTGTGCCTTTCAACACAGAATATTAACATTTTCTCTACTTCCAGAGGCTTACTGCCCTGTGACTTTCTACTCATTCCTTTTACTAGTATTGATTTTGTGCTATACCTTCTAGCCTTCACATATTGTCATAAACTACCAAAGCCCCAGAAAACAGGCAGGCTCTTGCAGAAATCCTAGGCAATTAAATGAAACATCTGAGATTGTGAGGAGGGATAGGAAATGAAACCCCTCCAGGGACCTCAGTGTGTGCTAGGCATCTAAGGGTAGATGTCTTGGTAGCTGCATATGTCATCCATTCACCATACTTATTTGTATAGTACATATTAAGGCATAGTGGTAAAGGGAAGTCACTGAAATAAAGCTCATGAGACTGAGATGTTGATTTCTGTGCTGATATTAGTTATTTCTGTTATCTGAGGTAAGGTTTTTGGCTTAAATGACTAGAAGCATGGAGTAACTTTTAAAAATTGGGAAGACTCATTGTAGATAGCAGAGTGATTTGTGATAAAGATTAGAATTTTGATTTTGGGTACATTAAAATTTATCACCCATGTAGATATATCAAATTAGGCAGTTGACCATATAGGTCTGGAATTTAAGAAAGAGGTCAGAGTTGGAACTATAAATTGGAAATTTATTACAAAGTTATGGTATTTAAAGCCATAAAACTAAAAGAGATTATCAATGGAAAGAGTATATAGATAGAGAAGAGGGTGAAGGACTGATCTGTGGGGCATTCCAGTGCTAAAATATCAGAGAGATGAAGAATAACCCGATATATAGGCCAAAAAAAGTTGTGCAAGCTAAGTTTGATCCCTGGACTAGACTAAGAGTTTGGAAATTTCATAGGAGATCAGAACTAGGAGGAACCACATGGATCATCTATTTCATTCAAGAATGCTAAACTAATAAATAGGAGGCCTCAGTTCTAATCCTGATTTTATACCTAGGTGAGTGACCGTGAAAAATCACTTAACTACTCTGAGTTTCCCTTTCGCACATAGAAAAAAAGATTGCTAGATCAGATGACCTCTTTGTTTTTGAAGAGAGAGAGGATAATTGATTTGACCAACATCCTGGCATTAGGCAAATGTGTCTATGTTGTTAATTTTAAACCCTAAATGTGTATTAGACTCTCAGGGAAGCATTTAATAATATTGATTTACTGGATTCCAAACCTACTGTGCCTTATTTTGTTGGTCTGGGTTGACCTCTTTGTTTTTGAAGAGAGAGGGGATAATTGATTTGACCAACATCCTGGCATTAGGCAAATGTGTCTATGTTGTTAATTTTAAACCCTAAATGTGTATTAGACTCCCAGGGAAGCATTTAATAATATTGATTTACTGGGTTCCAAACCTACTGTGCCTTATTTTGTTGGTCTGGGTTGGAATAGAATTGGCATTGGTATTTTTCATATTCCCAGATTGAAACCCTCTGCTCTACATTAGTAAGGCATGGCAGTGTCTTGTTAGCTGCTGCAACTCTCTGAATTTTGACTTGTATTTCCACCACAAAAATGATTCACTCAATATTAAATCTTTTAACTTAGATGAATATTGTTATAGGAAGATAGCTTTCTAGACCTTGTGAAACCAACATATCAAGTACCAGCTTTTCACGAAGCTCAGTTAAATGGTCTGACCCTAGTTTTCTTGAATTCCATCCTAGAAGCGAAATATTATGAAAAACCATGAAGCCATAGCTGGTGTGGAGAAGGATGGAGAGATGAATCATGCCCTTCCTACCTTTATGGGAAAAAATGCAAGATTTGTTACAAAAATAAACTTACAAGGTTAATGAAGAGTACATCAGACATAGTACACAAATACTTTTGCTTTACCATATTTATAAAGCAGGCAGAGTCATGCTGTCCACCATAGCAGCCTTACTGCTTTACAGTGGCTTCTCACCAAGGCTTTGCACTTTGAATATCAATAAGATATAGGGCCTCTTGATTAAAACCACATTCTCCATATACTACAACATTTTGCTGTGTATTTATGTGTATGTATATGTTAGTATGCATGTTTGCATGAGTATGTGTGAGGATATGTGTTTAAAAATGTATTCTAGTGTTCACTTTCTGTGGGATGCATATGTCTAGGAGAATAACCATTTTGAACTAAGACAGGGTAAGACATGGACTGTGGAAACATTATTTATAGTCTTACCACATATACTTACTACTCTAGTAGTGCTAGCAAAGTGATGTTATCATGCATATTGCACCAGTAATTAACCTGGCAAATTTCCATTGAGTGCCTCTTATCTATTTCATACATGTTTTTGTGTGTTTTCTGAAAATATTATTTATTGATTTCAGAGAGGAAGGGAGAGGGAGATAGAAACATCAGTGATGAGAAAGCATAATTGATGGGCTGCCTCATGCATGCCCCCTACTGGGGATCAAGCCCACAACTCAGGCATGTGCCCTTGACTGGAATCGAACCCAAGACCCTTCAGTCCACAGGCTATCTAACTAAGCCAAACCAGCTAGGACCATACATGTTCTTTTCAGTGCCCTTTATAACTCAAAATCAGCCTCTTAGATTAGAGATATAAAAATATTTTCTGTATGACTTGGCTTGCCCATAAAATTATCATATTTGTTATATTTAAAATTGTGAAGCCTGGGGGAGAAAAGAAGAAAAATTCAGGGGAGAAAACAAGCAGGTCCTCAGAAACAATTGTTTTTCCCCTCTTGGTCTTCAAAGCTCTCTTCCACTCAGATGTGCAGTCCATTATAATGAACACAGGTTTGCAATATATTTGAAGATTGCTCTAGGGTGACTAGGGCTCAAAATAATTATAATTTTTAAAAATGGGTTTCACTGTTGTTTGGAATCATGTACAATTCAATTTACCTTATCACACAAGCCATGAATAATGCTGTGAAAGAAAATGGACAGGCCAGTGCTATTATAGTAAACGGGAGAAGAACCAAGCAATACTTAGAGAGATGGAGTTACATTTATTACCCAAGGTCCAGAGAAAAATGTCTCTTAAATTCTGGGCCCCAGCATGAAGGAATTTTTCCTACTTATATGTTTTTACCTTCTTTGTCTCTCAAATATGGTGTGTTTCTGGCCCCTTTTGCAAGTTTTTAAAGGGCCCCTATGTGCTGAGACCTTGAGACCTTAACCAAAGGCCTGGCCTGTTGCCAGCACTGATAATTTTGTCCGGAGAAGGTTTAATGGCTTCTCTGAAGTGGGAGTAGTCTTATTTTATTTATTATTTAAGCAAGCAAGCATTTACAGAAGCCAAATAGCAGGGTTAAAATTTCAAACAGCAGTTTTTATATAAGATGGATGCTTCATTCCCCAATGGTTTTATGTACATGAGTCAAATCATTGACTTTTGGTCATTGTCAAGGAGAGAATTATATTTACCCTTGAGGACTATAATTTTAATTTTCTGCCTAATAAAGTTAGTGGGCCTGCTTATAAGATAAGGCCCAGAATGAGCGACAGGAGTAATTTTTAGAGAATCCGAAAAGTCCTGGGCTCTCTATTTTTCCTAGGCTGTCTTAAGCCAGGTATAATGAAGCCACATTGGGATTCCATTGACCTTGACTGCTGTGGAGGTGGTCCTTTCCAGGTAGGAGTCAGTCCTTAGGTGGCAAATTTCTTTACCCAAACAGAGTGGAAGGGATGAACTGGATCAGAAGTTGGTACAGGCAGAGTGTCTCAAATGTGCTTCTGGATTGCTTCCTGGGTAGACTGTTAAACCTGTAAGAACTTGAATAAAGACTAGTTATGGATTTCAATTTTTCTGTATTGGGTAGATCAGGGTCCAGAAGAGTCACTAGAATCTGTAGAGGCCCCACTGGTTTTAGGGCAGCCTCCCAGGCAGCTTCATCTGTGGCCGGGTTCCCTCTTGCTTCTGTGGAGACCTCTTAACCTTGTAAATAGCACTATGTACATGAGCCATTGTAAATGCATACCTGCTATCAGTATAAATTGTTACTGATTTTTCTTTTGTCTACCAGAGAGCCTGAAACTGTGTGACTCCAGTGTTTGACATCCAGTGCTCTAGTGTGTTCTGGAGTAAAGCCTCAACCTCATGTGGGGCAGTTAGGATTAGTTACTGCCTTAGGGTTAACTTATTTGCTTTTTCGATAAGCATAGGTGTGGCTGCTACTGCCTGGAGGCAAGTATGTCACCCAAATGCAAAGCAGTCAAGTCTTTTAGACAAATAGGCTACTGGCCTTTTCTAAGGGCTGAAACTTTTGGTGAATACCTCTTTGGCTATGCTCCTTGTCTCACATACATAGAGGTGGAAAGACTTAGTTACATCTGGTAGCACTACTTGGCCCATCATCCTTGCTCTGTTCATGTCTGTCTAACTGTCTAATATATTACCTCAAGGATCCTGGCTCTGAATTCTTTTAGGGAAAATGGACATTGAATTTCTTCTGTAACTGCTTTGTGCTGTGGAGGAATGGAGTTTTCCCTCAGAGCCAAGAGATCCTTGCTGTCTGTCAGAGGGATGATGAAGCATGGGCACAGAAGGAGGTGGGCTTGTGACCTGGCAGAGACAGATTATAACAAATGGTCTGGTGAAAGGGAAAGAAAACATTTCAGTTTTAACAAACTCTATTGAAATAGAATTTTTCTCCTTAAAATTACCTATATGTTTATTAAAAGAGCCAAATCAAGACAAAGTTACCTATTGTATTTAATTTGGCCTGATCGTTTGCATAAACACAAGAATGGTAACTATAACCTTTACCACAATTTCATGGTTGAATCTTACTGTGCCCCAGCCTGCCTGCAGTATCTGCTGAGTTAGGTGAATCCCTCACCTGCAGCCACTCCACTGGGGCCCACACCCTAGGTTTTAAGGCCCATCTCAGTAGCCCTCCTACTTGTTGCAGCCTAGAGTGTATGGGGGTTCTGCAGGGATGCAGAGGCATCCTTCTTGCTCCCCTTCTACTCTGACCAGCTGCCAGTGATGGTAGGGCATGTGCCTGATGCTCCAGTGCAAGCCATTTTCAGGGATTCCAAGCAGGATACCAGGCTTTTCCTTGGCTCTCTTATTGGCTTAAAGTCTTCAGAGTTCAGACAGGGCTGTTTAAAACGTGATACTCCAGACAAAATTTCTGGTCAATAAAACCACTATTGGAAACTGGTCTTACTGAATTTATGTAAAGAAATGTATTGCCATGATTTATTAAGCATTGCCAAATTTCAGAGGAATTATATAAGGAGAAAAATATACTGACCTGCTTTAAGATCTTCTGATTTTCCTTATCAGTCCTTTCTATGGATTCTTCAGAGTAATATAACTGTCTTCAAATGACAAAGAGAAATTCAAAATGTGTCTATATTCAAGTAGACAATTATAGCTGTCCTAGTAGTAGGGTTCCCCCTACTTGACTTGTCCTTAAAATTTCATATGGTCTCTGGGAGGGGTGACATGCCCTCTGAGAAAGGACTAAGGGAGCTTTATTGCTTTACAGGGTCTCATATGTCACAAGACCTCATGGGGTCTGTAATTCCTGTAACAAAGGGCTGGTACTCACCACTTTTCTCTGTTTCAAACAGACCTTCTCGTTTCCTAAAGTTGAGGTTTGTGCCACACCTGACATGGGTATGGCCACACAGGCCTGCAAGACAGTATACAGGCTGCCAACTGTCTTTCAATAGCGACCAAAACCAGATGGGTATTTTCCTTGCCCATTTGGGCATCTGCCCTTTTGGCAACTGCATTCAAATCTGTAAGGTTAATGCAATATTATTAACATGATGAAGTACAATATTGGCACTGTGGCCACCTTAGGTAGCCAAATCTTCTGTTACCATATATGATACATGGTAGGGCTATACAAATATCTTAGGGAGGTGACTAAAGTCTGTTCTTGACCTTCCCACACAAAGCAAAATTGTCCTTGTCTTTCTGGAGTCAGGTCCATGAAGACACAGCCATCATCAAAATCTGTTACACAATTTTCTGCAGGCCACTGTCAGGGCTGTGCATGGTGGCCAGTTCTTCTTTCTAGCTACAAATACAGCCTGTCTAATTTCCCTAAAATTTATTCTGGCACTGGAGAAAGTTGTTTTGCTGTAAACAGGCAGCTTAACCCCTATATAACTGGGCTTGGACATCTGTCTAGAAAGCTGTAATTTATAAGTTTAACATATGGCCTTAGGTCCTTCCAACCCAACAGGGTCTCTGCCATCCCTTAGTCAGATTCCTCATCTCTTGGAGAGTCTCAAAGTCCTGAAGGCTCCCCGGTCCAGGGAGAGTGCCTTTCCTTTGCTTTTTGACTTTAAGCTGCCAGTCCAAAACAGCCAGAGTTGCAGTTAGAAACAGCTTTGTATATTGCAAAGCACTTCTGTGGCAGTGGCTTGGGTATTAGGCCCCTTGTCTTCCTGCCAGTCCCCTTTGTGGCAGAGCAGCGAGCAGGCCTCTCCCAAGGGAGTCCACTGGAAAGGGATCTGAACCCCTCCTCTTTCGGCAGCAACAGGTACTGAACCCTTTCAATATATTTGTAAACAGGGAGCTTTCGCTAACTCTATTGATGCTTTTACAGATCCCAGGCCTGCTGATCTATTCCTGGGGCTTCAGGAAGGCTAGTAGTAGCCACAGGCTTCTGATTTAACTGCTGCAGCCAGCAAGCCAATGGCCTCAGTCTTGTATTGCTTGTTGTAAAATGCTCATTACTCACTGAGCAGCAACGGGGCAGCTAGATTAATTATGCTTGCAGAAAACTTGCAACCTTGAATCTAGTGAAGTTCTGATAAGATACCTGGACCTCTATGCCAGCAGAGCGGTCTGCAGCCAGTAAAAATCAACAAAAACCTATCTCTCCCTGCTTCATAATTAACTGCCAATACCCACCCCCCCACCCGCCCTTTTTCTGCATTAACCATTTACTTTGTACTGAAACAAAGCAAATGGTCTGAGGATACTTTTTACATTTGAGGATACTTTTTTCTTTCTGTAAACATTTTTTTCCCCTCATAGACTTTTACTCTAAGCCCATAGACTCCTAGAGGATCTTAAATCCTCCTCCTTTACCACTCTTGATTTCTCTGACCCCTCCTCCCTTACCCTCCCCATCCTGTTCCCAGTCCAGTTGCTTGTCTCCCTTCTCTATTGTGAGTTAGAGGAAGATAATTTCTACAGAGGGGAAAAATAGAAACAGTGGTAGTTTCAGAGAAAACTACAGACTACCGCTGTAGTAGTCCTCCCTTTCAAAGGCTGAGGTCTGACCTGTGGAGAAAAATTACTCTTAGTCAGCCTGGAAAGATAGCAGATGAGGATAAGGGTGTGTAGGGAGATTTCTTGTGAAGTGAAAGCCTGGATGGCCTCCTTAAAGGAAAGATCTTTATTCCAGTTACAGATACTATTAGAATCAGGATGAGAGAGGAAGGTAAAGATCAGATTATGTCCTCTATGAGGATCCTAATAACTTATAACAGCAAGTCAAACAAAACACAGAACCATGAAGACAACAGACCACACAAGACACACAACCAGGGTTAACAGGGTCCATTGACAGTTAATAATAACTTCAGCCTTAGTTCCGCCTCAGATGGCTAATATTGGACTATGATGTCACAGGCAGGGAGAGGGCCTGTAAATCTCTCCACCCTGCAGAACTGTAAGCCTTGCCCCTGGAAGTCTACGAACACCAAAAGAGAAGAAAGTCATAAATAAAAGTTCTTTGTTCTTTGAAATGTCACAACTGTATACCTTTAAATTAACCCTAGGACTTCAAAATTTCAATTTAATACAGAAAATTCGCAAATCAGAGCAAACTGAAACCCTTATTTATACAAAATTAGAGAGAAATTTTTATTAGCTAAGTCAGCTGATTCCCTCTCTGACAGAGAGCAAAAGACTCTGAGAAAAAGTAATCTCAGCAGCTGCTAAAGACTTTTGCATTCTGTCACAGCCCTATCTTTAAATAAATTAAACAATAGAAAGAGAGAACAAATACTCTGCTGTGTACAGCCAGAAGGCACAAAGTGGCCTTCACTTCACATAGACCAGTTAATGAGCAGATATTTATGCCAAGACAGACAAACATCCATACTCACACTCTCTCAGTAGACTAGCCCAGATTGGAGCTGAGCAGATAAATGAAACAATGCTGGGGGGCACTCTCGGCACCCATGCCCCAGAACAGAATTCTCAACCAACATCTTGGTGAGAACCTACCGGAGCAGTTAAGACTGTGTCCCACACAAACAAATAGCAGAGTGAACTCATAATTTCTTAATTGAATCTGAAATAATTCACCTCCAGAGTCCCACATTTATATACTAGTTAGTCTGAGTTCTTGACTTCTACCAGATATTTACGCACAGTTTAAACAGTCCACCTGATTTCTTGTCCTCCTAACCAAACAGGGTCTCAGCTAGCCCCCAAGGAAGTCCTTGACATCCAGGGAGATGATCAAGCTCCCCCTTCCACTCACTCAGAGTGTGCCTAACTGACGGAGCCCCTACCTTACTGATTCTGTCGACAGGTCTAGAAGTGTCCGTCTACTCTCTCTAGATGTTGGCTAGGTCCTGGGCTGATGTCTGGGAGCGCCCTGAATCCCCCAGTTCAATTTTGCTAAGTCAGCAGAGCAGTATCTCACAGAGGCCTATCTGGTTCCCCTGAGCCCCAAACCCGGCCCATTCACCAGAGGCCAAAAGGTCAAGCAGAGTTGTTTTATGGTCAGGGAACCATTAATGTTACAAAAAACAGGAGAAGAACCAAGCAATACTTAGATAATTATATTTATTATACACGGGTCCAGAGGAAAATATCTCTCAAATTCTGGGTCCCAACATGAAAGAATTTTTCCTATTTATATGTTTTTACTTTCTTTGTCTTCCAAATATGGAATGTTTCCCACCCCTTTGCAAGTTCTTAAAGGACCCCTATGTGCTGAGGCTTTGAGACCTCAATCAAAGGCCTGGCCTGGTGCCAGCACTGATAATTTTGTCCAGGGAAGGTTTAATGGCCTTTCTGAAGTGGGAGTAGTCTTATTTTCCTTATTATTTAAGCAAGCAAGCATTTACAGAAGCCAAATAGCAGGGTTAAAATTTCAAACAGCAGTTTTTATATAAGATGGATGCTTCAGTGCTGCCAGCCTGGTTCAGCATTCCAGAAACATGAAGTTCTATGCATTTAACCAGTTGATAAAGACAGATTCAAATTGAAATGGAATTTCAGGATATGTAATCCTGGACACCAACTGGAAAGAATGCGAAATCCATGGAACTTACACTGTGGATGTGGAAACAGAGCTGCTACAATTCACAGGGACTCCCATTCATGTCCCTCATGGCAGGCCTCCTAGAGCAGATGCAAAATGTTGGTTTGCAGAAGAGAAGATCTACTAAGGAGGTAAGGAATGGAAAATCACTGGTAGTCCATTTGATTCAGCTTGGTGTGCAAGGGAACCTCCTTAGGAATATTTAAATATTAGAACACTCATAGGATCAATCATTTGCATTCAGATGACCTAAATGTCGTCTCATGCTGTGTAGTCAACTTAAAATAATAAGGGCAATGAGAGGTACTTACAGTCTTGTGTAATCATCCACAATTTAAAAGCTTCCTCCACTTGTTATTTTTTAATTTAACAATTTATTTTTTTCAATTATAGTTTACATTCAATATTATTTTGTATTAGTTTCAGGTTATAGTTTAGTGGTTAGTTAATAATATATTTTACAAAGTGGTTCCTCTGATATTTCAAATACCTACCTGGTACCATACTAATATATAATTAATACAATATTGTTGATTATAGTAGAAGCCTGGTGCATGAAATTCATGCACGGGGGTGTATCCTTTAGCTCAGCCTGCTCCCTCTCCATTCTGGGACCCCTTGTCTTTCTGCCAGTCCCTTAAAGTCTGTTCTTGACCTTCCCACACAAAGCAAAATTGTCCTTGTCTTTCTGGAGTCAGGTCCATGAAGACGCAGGTGTCTTAGTCTGCTGGCAAGTAGGATCGGGCCTAAATGGGCAGTTGGACATCCCTCTCACAATCTGGGACTGCTGGCTCCCAACTGCTCACATGCCTGCCTCCTGATTGCCCCTAATGCTTCTTCCTGCCAACCTGATCACCCCCTAACCGCTCCCCTGCCAGCCTGTTTGCCCCCAATACCCTACCCTGTGGGCCTGGCCACCCCCAACTGCCCTTCCCTGCAGGCCTGGTCACTCCCAACTTCCTCCTCTGCCAGCCTGGTCATCCTTAACTGCCTACCCCTGCAGGCTTGATCACCCCCAACTGCCCTCCCTTGCAGGCCTGGTCCCTGTCAACTGCCCTCCCTAGCTGGCCATCTTGTAGTGGCCATCTTGCATCCACATAGAGGCAGGATCTTGTGACTACATTGAGGCAGTCATCTTGTGTGTTGGAGTGGTGGCCAATCTGCATATTACTCTTTTATTAGATAGGATAGAGGCCTGCTGCACAGGTGGGGGCCAGTTGGTTTGCCCTGAAGGGTGTCCTGGATCAGGGTGGGTGTTCCCTTGGGGTATAGAGTGGCCTGGGCAAGGGGCCTGTGGTGGTTTTCAGGCTGGCCATGCCCCCCAGCAACCCAAGCAGAGGCCATGGTATCTGGGATTTATTTATTTTCTACAATTGAAACTTTGTAGCCTGGAGCAGAGCCAAGTCTTCTGCTTGCACAGCCATTGAAACTTTGTTGCCTTAACCTCTTCAGGCCAGGCTTTGTGGAAAGCTTGGCTTCCTCCATTGCCAGGGGCCACCCAGGCCTCTCTTCTGCCCTCTCTGTGGCTGTAGCCATCTTGGTTGGGTTAATTTGCATACTCGCTCTGATTGACTGGGGCCATGGCTAGGGGGCATGGCTTGTGTGTGTAACGGAGGTATGGTCAATTTGCATATCACTCTTTTATTAGATAGGATTCTCTATGCTGTATTTTACATCACATGACTATTTTATAGCTATCAATTTGTAGTTCTTAATCCCTTTAAATTTTTCATCCAGCAACCCAGCCCCCCTCCCATCTGGCAAGCATGAGTCTGTGATCTGTATCCCCTAGTTATTTTTAAAAGGTTCCTACTCCCAGAGGGGTTATTCTGATAAGAGAAAGGCACGAGCCTTCTCCTCTATCTTTTGTAGTCTCCTATTCCCTTTCAGTAGAAAGATCACCTGTCCTTCCCTTGGTATATCCAAATCCTATGGATCAGGTTCCACTGCATAAATATCATATCTAGCCTCTCTCCTCTCTGAACTCCGATTGAACTAAATGTCTATACCTCAGAGATTAGCACAAACTTGCTTTTCAATTGTTTCCTGAATACTAATGTGTTCCCTCCTCCCAAATAGACTGATACTTGAGGGTAGGGGCTATAGCTAATAATTCTTATGCCACCCCCACTGCCTGACATAGTCAGCCTCTAATAAATGTTTGCAGTTTGGTTGACTGATGGAACTCTGGCCTGTGGAATAGGGGAAACTCTACCAAATTTCTGAGAGTCAGAGAGGAACTTTTGAAGGGTCCATATTATTGATATGTAAATGTATACCACAGCCTTCTAAAACCAAATGCATATATTTGAAATGGACTTTCATTTCTATTTTGCTTTAGTATGGCATACCCAACCACTTCTTTACTCACATCATCATATATTTTCCTCTGAAATGTTAGTAATCCATCCAAATATTTAGATTTTCAAGAGACCAATTTATATCCTGATGAAAATACTAATTATCAAAACCAGCCTCACCCTTAAAGGACAAGTGCTATGTTTTTCATAAAAAACTCACAAGGTCTATGGGCTCTGGTGAATTAAAAAGGTCTTTTATTTTATGAAGGTAACATAATACTTATCCTTCACAAGTGAGATAACATTTATGCTGAAGAACTCTATTGCTATCCAACATAAAATAAGGTTCTCAAAGTTTTCCATTCAAGGACTTTTTCTTCCAAAGAAACAACCAGGTCAGCCTTAATTCATGTGATTTGCTATTGTCAAAGTAGTGAGTGGTTTTGCTTCAGAACAGGGAAATTGCTTTCTTTGTCCATAAAGTCAACAAGATAGACTGTACTATAGAAAAATAGGATTAAGTTAAGTAGATGTGGCTTGATTTTAAAGTCACCAGAAAGCATGAAGAGTCTCTTTGTGGTGCCATTTATTTACAGCCTCTCTTTGATAATGCCATTCTTCCTGTTCCTCTTGCTCTCTGCAGGCATGGGCCATGCCTTTGCTGTGATGGTCTGCTTTGCTTTGATTATAACCCTGCTATCTATTAATGGATTTGTTTACTTTATAAGGTACATTTTTATGTCTTTTTTGTATATAAAAGTATAAGCCCATATTAACCTTGTTAATATTGATTTCCAGGAAGTCATGTTGAAATACAATTGCCTCATTACATGACCCACTGATTTTCTGTTTTATCATAGTGATTTACCATTCCTACTGTCCTCATTTAGGGTGAAGCAGTTTCATGATGCCAAGAATAAGTTCTTCTGTTGTGTTGTCAGTGTTTTTGCCTGTGAGTAGATATGGCTCTCAACACTATCATAAAATAAGAGAACTAGTACTTTAGGGTCTGTCTACTCCCTATCTGTCCTCTTTTATCCACTGGCAATATGTTTCCTTCCCTAAATGGTATAGACCTATAGGGAATGAAGTTTGGGCATTTTATTTATTTTTATTTTTATTTTTTCTCTGAAGTGATTTATGCTTTATTATTTTAAATTTAAAAATCTTTATTGTTCAGATTATTACATTTGTTTCTCTTACCCCCCCCATAGCTCCCCTCCACCTGCTCCTACCCTTCCCTCTACCTTACCCCCTTCCACATTGTCCTCATCCATAGGTGAATGATTATTGTCCAGTCTCTCCCTGTATCACCCTCACCCTTTTCCCGATTCTATTATATTCACCAGTTTATTCTATTCATCAGATTTTTAATTCACTTTTTAGATTCACTTGTTGATAGATATGTATTTGTTATTCATGATTTTTATCTTTACTTTTTACTTCTTCTTCTTCCTAAAGAGTACCTTTCAGCATTTCATATAATACTGGTTTGGTATTGATGAACTCCTTTAGCTTTTCTTATCTGTGAAGCTCTTTATCTGCCCTTCAATTCTGAATGATTGCTTTGCTGGGTAGAGCATTTTTGGTTGTAGGTTCTTGCTATTCATCACGTAGAATATTTCTTGCCACTCCCATCTGGCCTGCATAGTTTCTGTTAAGAAATCAGCTGAAAATCATATGGGTGCTCCCTTGTAGGTAATTAACTGTTTTTCTCTTGCTGCTTTTAATATTTTCTCTTTGTCTTTTGCTCTTGGTATTTTAATTATGATGTCTTGGTGTAGTCCTCTTTGGATTCCTTTTTATTTGGGGTTCTGTGTGCTTCCTAGACTTGTAAGTCTATTTATTTCATCAGATGTGGAAAGTTTTCAGTCATTATTTCTTCAAATGGGTTTATAGTATCTTGCTCTCTGTCTTCTTCTGGCACCCCCACAATTCTGATGTTGGTACTCTTAAAGTTGTCCCAGAGGCTCCTTACACTACCTTCACATTTTTGGATTCTTTTTCTTTTCTAGTTGAGTGTTTTCTGCTTCTTTGTATTTCAAATCTTTGACTTGATTCTTGCCTAGTTTGCTGTTAGGTCTCTGTATAATATTTTTTATTTCAGTCAGTGTATTTTTAATTTCTAGTGTTCCTTTTTCATCTCCTTTTGGGTCTTGATAAATTTATCCATCTTTTCTAGGAAATTCTTGAAAAATCTTATAAGCATGGTTTTGAACTCTATATCCAGTCGTTTGTTTTCCTCCATTTCTTTTGTTCATGGTCTGTTCTTTTTTTCTGCATTTTCACTATGCCAAGAGAACTTCTGTGCTGGAATCAGCCTTATGATCTAAGACTTGCAAAACTGCAACAGCTACTCTGTTCAGATTGGGTGGGGTGGAGTCTCAGGGCTGAGCAGAGACAGCCTTAGCTTCCTGTCAGCCCCACCCTACTAGGCCCCTGGGTCTCAAAAGTCTCTCAGTAATTGGTAATCGCTGTGGCCCTTTCTGTGTGCACACGCAGGTGCCTCCAGACCTCTGCCTTTCCAGTTCCCTTGTGCTCTGGGAATCGTATGAGTCTGGGTCCCCAGGGTCTCACCTGAAACTGGGGTTCAATGCAGTTAGAAGTGGCGCTTTTGGAAGGCTCTGTCTCCCGCCCACCAGAGAGAGCCAACAGCACAATCAGTAGTCCATCCTCTTTGTGTGCATTGGTTTTCGTGCTCCAGACTTCTGCCCTTTTGCGGCTTCCCTAAATTTCTGTGCACTCTTCCCTTTTCACAGTCCAGACTCCCCCCGTATGAGTCTTTACCAGAGCTGGGATTCAATGCCGTAAGATAAGGGGTTCTGTACAGTTGGGAATTTCCAACTCCCTCCTGCCAGAGGACGCCAGCTAGGCACACCACTGCCTTCTCTCTCCACTTGCAGGTCTCCGTACCTCAGTTTTTTGCAGCTTCTCTGAGTCTCTGTGAGCCCCTCTCTTTTCTTTTAGTTGTAGAATTTTCACTCAGCCAACTTTCCTGTGGTTCTGGATGATGTTTGTTCTGTCTTTTAGTTGTAGTTTTGAAATTGTTGTGTGAGGAAGCAGTTTAGGTGATTACCTATGCTGTCATCTTGGTGTCTCATTGAGTTTGGGCATTTTAAAAGTTCTAAGAATTAGTCAGAATTGGCTAGATCCAAGATTTAGGGATTTCGATACTAACTCATAGGATTGTAGTGGGGGTTAAATAAACCAAAGTAAAGTACGTAGAACAATACCTGACTTATAGTAGGTGCTCATGAAATGGCAAGTCTTTTTTTAAAAAAATATGTATTTTATTGATTTTTTACAGAGAGGAAGGGAGAGGGGTAGAGAGTTAGAAATTTCAATGAGAAAGGAACATTGATCCACTGCCTCCCGAACACCCTCTACTGGGGATGTGCCCACAACCAAGGCACATGCCCTTGACTAGAATCAAACATGGGATCCCAGGCCACAGGCGATGCTCTATCCACTGAGCAAAACTGGCTAGGGCTAAATGGCAAATCTTATCTCTTTCCCAGGCATCTGAGACTTGCCTGTTGATAGTTGGGAGCCCAGAATTTCTACTTTGACATTCATATTCCAGATTTTTACTATTCTTCCTTGGATCAAAACTCTCCTAGCTAATCATTACCAACATCCTTGTCATCATTCTTTGCTTTATCCTTCAAATCCCTTAATAGGTGATCAACTACTCTGATGAACTAATTCAGTATCAGGGATAAATGGCTGAAGATGGCTTAATATGACACCCTTTTCTTATAATCATTGCATTTTTAACAATTTGGCCTTCCTCCATACTAGGATGATTTAGGAAATGTGAAAAATTAAATCTATCACAACTCTCCTGCTTTAAGCTTTCTACTCTGCAAGCCACACCTTTATTATCTCTTTGTAAGGGTGGTACTGACAGCAATGTGATGCAAATTTGATAGGAAATGGAAAGGAGCTATTTTGGTTAGCTTCAAGAAAGAATGTCTAGAGCAGTGGTTCTCAACCTTTCTAATGCTGTGACCCTTTAATACAGTTCCTCATGTTGTGGTGACCCCCAACCATAAAATTATTTTTGTTGCCACTTCATAACTGTAATTTTGCTATTGTTAATGAATTGTAATGTAAATATCTGTGTTTTATGATGGTCTTAGGCTCTACAGCAGTGATTCTCAACCAGGGGTCGCCTAAGACCATTGAAGGACCCAGTCTATAACCAAAATATTAGTCTTTGTAAATTCTAGTATGATGTTGGTAGGATGTAGAGAGAGGATACTAACATCTCATATTGTTCCCATATCCCATTTACTTTTACTACAGTCTTGTATCAGATCTGATAATTATCTTTGTGACCAAACTGATTATTTGCCTAAATGTGAAATTGAAATGTGTAATTTAACAAGTTGGCTAGATGAGAATGTATTTACAGGGTAATAGCCTTTACAGTTGGAATCAAATGAAAAGTTCAGCTGTATGATTTAATTTTTTTATTGTTTAAAGTATTACATAGAGTAGTACATATATCTCCTTTTTTTCCCCATTGATCCTCACCCAGCCTCCCCTACCTCCTGTAACATGCCCTCATCTCATTCCCTGACTGCCCCCCCCCCCCACAGTTATGTGTCAATGTGCCATAGTTTTCTAATCCACTCATCTCCTGATGGACATTTAGGCTCTTTCCAAAGCTTAGCTATGGTGAATTATGCTGCTATGATCATAGGGGTGCATATATCCTTTCTGATTGGTGTTTCTAGTTTATTGGGATATATTCCTAAAAGAGGAATTACTGTGTCAAATGGTAGTACCATTTTTAGTTTTTTGAGAAAACTCCATATTGTTCTTCACAGTGACTGCACCAGTCTGCATTCTCACTAGCAGTACACAAGGGTTCCTTTTCCTCTGCATCACTCCAGCACTTGTCATTTGTTGATTTGTTGATGATTTCCATTCTGACAGGTGTGAGATGGTACCACATTGTTGTTTTGATTTGCAGCTCTTGGATAATTGGTGACTTTGAGCATGTTTTCATGTCTCTTGGCCTTCCTTCTGTCTTCTTTCAAAAATATTTTATTTAGGTAGATTGCCCATTTTTTTTATTGGATCATATTCTTCTTTTATTAAGTTGTATAAGTTCTCTTTAGATGTTGGAGATTAAATTTTTATTAGTAATAACATTTGCAAATATGTTCTCCCATACAGTGGACTTTCTTATTCTTTTGTTGATGGTTTCTTTTGCTGTGCAAAAGCTTTTTATTTTGATGTAATCCTATTTGTTTATTTTTTTCTTTAGTTTCCATTGCCTTAGGACCTGTAATGGTGAAGATATTGCTTTGGCAAATGTCTGAGATATCTCTGCCTGTGTATTCCACTAGTATTTTTATGGTTTCCCATCTTACATTTAGGACCTTTATCCATTTTGAGTTTATTTTTGTGTATGGTGTAAGTTGGTGGTCTAGTTTTATTTTCTTTGCATGTATTTGTCTAATTTTCCCAGCACCATTTATTAAAGAGACTGTCGTGACTCCATTGTATGTTCATGTCTCTGTTGTCAAATATTAATTGAGCATAGGGGCTTGGGTCAGTATCTGGGTTCTCTATTCTATTCCATTGCTCTATATATCTGTTCTTTTGCCAGTACCAGGATGTTTTGAGAACAGTGGCTTTGTGATACAGCTTGAAATCTGGTATTCAGATCCCTCCTTTTTTGTTCTTTCTCAGGACTGCTGCAGCTATTTGGGGTCTTTTTTTTATTCCACACGAATTTTTGGAGAGTTCTTTCCAGGTCTGTGAATCATTCTGTTGGTATTTTAATGGGAAGTACATTGAATCTATAGATTGCTTTGGGTAGAATGGATATATTGATGATGTTGACTCTACCAATCCATGAACATGGTATGTTCCTCCATCTGTTTATATTTTACTCATTCTCTTTTTTCAGTGTCCTGTAGTTTTTGCCTATAGGTCTTTTACCTCTTTAGTTAACTTTAATCCTAGGATATCATAATTTTTTTTTTTGGAGTGATAGTAAATGGGATTTCTTTTTTAGTCTCTATTTCTGCAAGTTCACTATTGGTGTATAGAAATACCATTGATTTCTTGGTGTTAATTTTGTATCCTGGTACATTGCCAGTTTAATTTATTAAGTCTAATAGTTTCTTGATGGAGACTTTTTTATGTACAATATCATATCATCTACAAATAGGGACAGTCTTACTTCTTTTCCAATTTGGATGCCTTTTATTTCTTCTTCCTGTATAATTGCAATGGCTAATACTTCCAGTACTATTTAGAATAGGAGTGGTGAGAGTGGGCATCCTTGTCTTGTTCCTGTTCTTAGGGTAAATGGTTTTACTTATTGCCCATTGATATGATGTTGGCTTTCAGTTTATCATACATTGCTTTTATTTTGTTGAAGTATGATCCTTCTATTGCCACCTTGCTGAGAGTTTTTATAAAGAAAGGGTGTTGGACTTTGTCAAATGCTTTTTCTGCATCACCTGATATGACTATGTGATTTTTACATCTCAATTTGTTTATGTGATGTATCATGTTTATTGATTTGCGGATATTGTACCATCCTTGCATTCTTGTGTTAAATCAGATTTCTTCGAGATGTATGATCTTTCTGATGTACTGCTAGATACAATTTGCTAGAATTTTGTTGAGGATTTTGGCATCTATGTTCATGAGGGGTATTGGCCTGTAATTCTCTTTCACTATGTTATCTTTATCTGGTTTTGGTATGAGGGGATTTTGGCTCATAGAATGAGATTGAAAGTGTTCCTTCCTCTTGAATTGGAATAATCTGAGAAGGACAGGTTTTAGTTCTCCCTTGAATATTTGGTAAAACTCCCCTGTGAAGCCATATGGCCCAGGCTGTTGTTTGCTGGAAGCTTTTTGATGACTGCTTTTATTTCTTCCATAGTTGTTGGCCTATTGAGGTATTTAGATACACCCTGATTAGTTCTTTTTAAAATATTTTTATTAATGTATTACATGTATACATATTTTCCGCTCCCCCCTCCCATGCATATCCTAACCCCCAAGTGTCTTGTGTTCATTGGTCTTGTGTCATTTGGTTGATCTCTTATCTACCCAACCTCTCCCTAAACTTTTCGCTGTAATTTGACAGTCTGTTTGATGCTTTACTGCCTGTGTCTATCTTTTTGTTCATCAGTTTATAATGTTCATTATTATCCATAAATGAGTGAGATCATGTGGTATTTTTCTTTCGTTGACTGCCTTATTTCACTTAACATAATGCTCTCCAGTTCTATCCAGGTTGCTGCAAATGGTAAGAATTCCTTCTTTTTTATGGTAGCATAGAATTCCATTGTGTAGATGGACCATAGTTTTCTGATCCACTCATCTGCTGACTGGCACTTAGGCTGTTTCCAAATTATAGCTATTGTAAATTGTGCTGCTATGAACATATGATACATAAATCCTTTCTAATTGGTGTTTTTAGTGTCTTAGAATATATTCCTTAGAGTGGGATTGCTGGGTCAAATGGAAGTTCCATTTTTAGTTTTTTGAGGAAATTCCATACTGTTCTCTACAGTGTCTGCACCAGTCTGCATTCCCACCAGCACAAGGGTTCCTTTTCCTCTGCATCCTCACCAGCACTTGTCATTTGTTGATTTGTTGATGATTGCCATTCTGACAGGTGTGAGATGGTATCACATTGTCATTTTGATTTGCATCTCTCCAATAATTAGTGACTTTGTTGATGTTTTCATGAATCTCTTGGCCTTCCTTCTGTCATCTTTTGAAAAGGTCCTTGTCATTTTTCGAAAATGTTCTATTTAGGTCCATTGCCCATGTTTTTTAATTGAATCATTTTTCTTCTTTTTATTAAGTTGTATAAATTGGCTGTACATGTTGGAGATTAAAACTTTATCAGTGAAAACACTTGAAAATATGTACAATGTTATGTATAGTGGCCTTTCTTATTGATGGTTTCTTTTGCTATGCAAAAGCTTTTTATTTTGATGTAGTCGCATTTATTTATTTTCTCTTTAGCTTCCATTGCCTTTGGAGCAGTCTCAATGAAGAAGTTCTTTCGGCATATATCTGAGATTGTGCTGCCTGTGGGTTCCTCTAGTATTTTTATGGTTTCCCTTCTAATGTTTAAGTCCTGTATCCATTTTGAGTTTATTTTTTGTATTTGGTGTAAGTTGGTAGTCCAGTTTCATTTTTTTGCATGTATCTGTCCAATTTTCCCAACACCATTTATTGAAGAGGCTGTCTTGACTCCATTGTATGTTCATGCCTCCTTTGTCAAATATTAATTGAGCATAGTGGTTTGGGTCCATATCTGGATTCTCTATTCTATTCCATTGATTATGTTTCTGTTCTTGTGCCAGTACCAGTCTGTTTTGAGAACAGTGGCTTTATAATATCGCTTGAACTCTGGTATTGAGATCCCACCTACTGTATATTTCTTTCTCAGGATTGCTGTGACTATTAGGGATCTTTTTTTTGTTCCAGATGAATCTTTAGAGAGTTATTTCTAGGTCTCATGAAATATGCCCTTGGTATTTTAATGGGGAGTTCATTAAATCTATAGATTACATTGGGTAGTATGGACATTTTACTGATGTTAATTCTCCCAATCCACGAGCATGGTTTGCTCTTCCATCAGTTTACTTCTTCCTCTATCTCTTTTTTCCATGTTCTGTAGTTTATTGCATATTGGTCTAAACCTCCTTAGTTAAGTTTATTCATAGGTATCTTGATTTTTTTGCTGCAATGTTAAATGGGATTGCATTTTTAGTCTCTCTTTCTGTAATTTCACTATTAGACTATAGAAATGACATATATTTCTTTTTTAAATTTTTATTAATTTTTATACATATCTCCCCATTGCCCCCTCCCTATCAGGAACACCCCAAACTCCCAGTGTCTATGTTCATTGGTTATGCTTATATGCATGCATACAAGTCCTTTGATTGATCTCTTATCTAGCTCACTTAACTTTAATCTTCCTGCTGTAATTTCACAGTCTGTTTGAAGCTTTACTGTCTCTGTATCTATCCTTTTGTTCATCAGTTTATAATGTTCATTATTATCTACAAATGAGGGAGATCATGTGATGCTTCTCCTTCATTGACTGGCCTATTTCACTAAGCATAAGGTTCTCCAATTCCAACCAGGTTGCTGCAAATGGTAAGAATTCCTTCTTTTTAATGGCAGTATAGAATTCCATTGTGTAGATGTACCACAGTTTTCTGATCCACTCATCTGCTGACGGGCACCTAGGCTGTTTCCAAATTGTGGCTATTGTAAATTGTGCTGCTATGAACATAGGGGTGCATAAATCCTTTCTGATTGGTGTTTGTAATTTCTTAGGATAAATTCCTAAGAGTGGGATTACAGGGTCAAATGGGAGATCCATTTTTAGTTTTTTTGAGGAAACGCCATACTGTTCTCCACAGTGGCTGCACCAGTCTTCATTCCCACCAACAGTGCACAAGGGTTCCTTTTTCTCCGCATCTTCGCCAATACTTGTTGTTTGTTGATTTGTTGATGATTGCCATTCTGACAGGTGTAAGATGGTATCGCATTGTCGTTTTGATTTGCATCTCTCGGGTGATTAATGACTTTGAACATATTTTCATGTGTCTCTTGGCCTTCCTTCTCTTGTCTTTCGAAAAGGTTCTATTTAGGTCCGTTGCCCATTTTTTTATTGGATCGTTTATCTTCCTTACAACTTTATGAAGTTGTATAAGTTGGCTGTAGATTATGGAGATTAAACCTTTATCAATGATAACATTAGCAAATATGTTCTCCTATACAGTGGTCTTTCTTGTTGTTTTGTTGATGGTTTCTTTTGCTGTGCAAAAGCTTTTTATTTTGATGTAGTCCCATTTGTTTATTTTTTCTTTAGCTTTCATTGCCTTTGGAGCAGTATCCGTGAAGAAGTTCTTTCGGCATATATCTGAGATTATGCTGCCTGTGGGTTCCTCTAGTATTTTTATGGTTTCCCTTCTAATGTTTAAGTCCTGTATTCCATTTTGAGTTTATTTTTGTATTTGCTGTAAGTTGGTGGTCCAGTTTCATTTTTTTCATGTATCTGTCCAATTTTCCCAACACCATTTATTGAAGAGGCTATCTTGGCTCCATTGAATGTTCATGCCTCCTTTGTCAAATATTAGTTTGGCATAGTGGTTTGTGTGGATATCTGGGTTCTCTAATCTATTCCATTGGTCTATATGTCTGTTCTTGTGCCAGTACCAGGCTGTTTTGAGAACAGTTGCTTTGTAGTATAGCTTGAAATCTGGTATTGAGATCCCACCAATTTTATTCTTCTTTCTCAGAATAGCTGTAGCTATTCATGGCCTTTTATTGTTCCAGATAAATCTATGAAGAATTCTTTCTAGGTCGGTGAAATATGTCGTTGGTATTTTAATGGGTAGTGTATTGAATCTGTAGATTGCTTTGGGTAGTATGGACATTTTAATGATGTTGATTCTCCCAATCCATGAGCATGGTATGCTCTTCCACCAGTTAACATCTTCCTCTATCTCTTTTTTCAGTGTCCTGTTGTTTTCTGCATATAGGTCTTTTACCTCTTTAGTGAGGTTTATTCCTAAGTATCTTAATTTTTTGTTGCAATGGTAAACGGGATTGCTTTTTGAGTGTCTCTTTCTATAATTTCACTAATATTGTACAGAAATGCCACAGATTTCTTGGCACTAACTTTGTATCCTGCTACATTGCCAAATTCCTTTATTAAGTCAATTAATTTTAGGATGGAATCCTTCGGGTTTTTATATACTGTATCATTTAATCTGCAAATAAGGACAGCTTTACTTCTTTTCCAGTTTGGATGCCTTTTATTTCTTCTTCTTGTCTAATTGCAAATGCTAACTTCCACTACTACGTCGAACAGGAGAGGTGAGAGTGGGCATCCCTGTCTTGTTCCTGTTCTTAGGGGAAATGGTTTTAGCTTTTGTCCATTGAGTATGATGTTAGCTGTGGGTTTATCATATATGGCTTTTATGATGTTAAGGTATGAGCCTTCTATTCCCACCTTGCTGAGAGTTTTTATCAAGAAAGGGTGTTGGATTTTGTCAAATGCTTTTTCTGCATCAAATTATGACTATGTGATTTTTATTTCTCAATTTATTTACGTGATGTATCATGTTTATTGATTTGCGGATATTGTACCATCCCTTCATTCCTGGGATGAAACCTGCTTGGTCATTGTGTATGATCTTTGTGATGTACTCCTGTATCTGATTTGTTAGAATTTTGTTGAGGATTTTGGCATCTATGTTCATGAGAGATATTGGCCTATAATTCTCTTTCATTGTGTTGTCTTTATCTGGATTTGGTATTAGGGTGATGCTGGCTTCATAGAAGGAGTTTGGAAGTGTTCTTTCTTCTTGAATGTTTTTGAATAGTCTGAGGAGGATAGATTTTAATACTTCCTTGAATGTTAGGTAAAACTCTCCTGTATAGCCATTTGGTCCCAGGCTTTTATTTGCTGGAAGCTTTTTGATGACTGCTTGAATTTCTTCCATAGTTATTGGACTATTTAGATGTTTGATCCCTCCTAATTGAGTTTTGGAAGGTTATATATTTCTAGGAAAATGTCCATTCCTTGCAGGTTGTCCAGTTTGTTGGAATAGAATTGTTCATAGTATTTTTTAACAATCCTTTGTATTTCCACAGAGTCTGTTGTTATTTCTCCTCTTTCATTTCTGATTTTGTTTATTTGTGTCTTCTCTCATTGCTTCTTTTTGAACCTGTCTAGAGGTCCATCAATCTTGTTTATCATTTCAAATACCCAGCTCTTGGTTTTGTTGATCTTTTGAATTGTTTCTTTGGTCTCCTAGTTGTTTATCTCCACTCTGATCTTCACTATTTCCTTCCTTTGAGTACACTGGGCTTCTCTTGTTGCTCTTGTTCTAGCTCTTTGAGTTGTAGCGATAGGTAATTTATTACCATTGTTTCCTGTTTTTTGCAGTAGGCTTGTAGGGCTATGAACTTCCCTCTCAAGACTGCTTTCACTGTGTCCCATAAATTTTGTGTTGTTGTGTTGTCATTGTCATTTGTTGCCATGATGTTTTTTATTTCTTCCTTGATCTCTCTGATTACCCAGTCATTGTTTAATAGCATGATGTTTATTCTCCAGGTGTTTGATTTGTTTCTATTGTTTTTCTTATAGTTGATTTCCAGTTTTATGCCACTGTGATCTGAGAAAAGGCTTGATATGACTTTTATCTTCTTGAATTTGAAGGGACTTTTCTTATGACCCAACATATGATGTATCTTTGAAAATGACCCATGTGCACTGGAGAAGAATATATATTCTGTGGCGTTGGGGTGAAATGTTCTGAAGATGTCAATTAATTCCATCTGGTCTAGTGTGTCATTTAGGATTGATGTTTCTTTGCTGATTTTTTGTTTAGAGGATTTGTCCAATGGTGACAATGGAGTATTAAAGTCTCCTACTATGACTGTATTGCTGTCAATCTCTCCCTTAATATCCTTCAAGAGGTTTTTTTTTTATATATTTAGGTGCTCCTATATTGGGTGCATATATGTTTACCAGAGTTATTTCTTCTTGTTGGATTATTCCCTTTAGTATTATTAAGTGTCCTTCTTTATCTCTTGTTATGTCCTTCACTTTGAGATCTAATTTGTCAGATATAAGTATTGCAACCCCAGCTTTTTTTCATTTCCATTTGCCTGAGATACCATATTCCATCCCTTCACTCTCAATCTGTGTGCATCTCTTTTCCTGAGGTGGGTTTCTTGAAGACAGCAGATATATGGATCATGTTTTCTTATCCAATCGGTTACCCTATGTCTTTTGATTGAAGTATTTAATCCGTTTACATTTAAAGTTATTATTGATAAGTACTTATCTGTTGCCATTTTTAGTCCTAATCCCCGAGTTCCTTCTTCGCTTCCTCTTTCTTTTTATTACAGCAGACCCTTTAACATTTTTTGCATTGCTGGTTTGGTGGAAATATATTCCCTTAGTCCTTTTTTGTCTGTGAAGCTTCTGATTTCACCTTCAATTTTGATTGAAAGCCTTGCAGGGTACAGTATTCTTGGATTCAGACCCTTTCTTTGCATGACTTGGTATACTTCATTCCATTCTCTTCTGGCCTGATGAGTTTCTGTTGAAAAATCAGTAGCTAGTCTTATGGGGTTTCCTTTGTAGGTAACTTTCTTTTTCTCTCTGACCGCATTTAAGATTCTTGCTTTGTTATTGCTGCTTGCCAATTTAATTATAATGTGCCTTGGTGTCGGTTTTCTGGGGTTCATTTTGCTCTGGACTTTGTGAGCTTCTTGGATTTGTGTGGGTTTTTCCTTTCCTATATTGGGGATATTTTCTATCATTATTTCTTCAAACAGGTTCTCTAATCCTTGTTCAGTTCCAACTCTTTCTGGAACCCCAATTATGCGGATGTTGTTTTAT
The DNA here is from genome assembly GCA_011751065.1 of Lasiurus cinereus. Classification (NCBI taxonomy): domain Eukaryota; kingdom Metazoa; phylum Chordata; class Mammalia; order Chiroptera; family Vespertilionidae; genus Lasiurus; species Lasiurus cinereus. The sequence continues at coordinate 9,559,953 of JAAGEH010000031.1, forward strand.
TTCATGTTATCCCAAAGTTCCCTTAAGCTCTCCTCTTGCTTTTTAATTTTTTTTTCTAGAAGCTGCTCTACTTGGGTATTTTTTCTTACCGTGTCTTCTAGCTCACTGATGCAGTCCTCTCCTTCTTCTAGTCTGCTTTTGATGCTTTCTATTGAATTCTTCAAAGCAGTGATGTCATCTTTTATTTCTTTGTGCAATTCTTCATGCTTCTTCTTCATTTCCTCTTGGCTCTTACTCAGATTGTTGATTTTATCTTCCATTCTTTTCATCCACTTTATAATCATTTCTCTGAACTCTTTCTCTGGCAGGCTTATTTCTGCTTCTATTTCATTTACTTCTTTTTCTGGTGATACCTGCCTATCTGTCATATGCTGGCTGTATCTTATTCTACCCATGGTTTTTCTTCATGGTGTTTGGTTATGTGGTTCTCTCTCTTAAGTTGATTCAAAGGCACATAGTACAACACAACCCGGTACAGCACACAAGGCACTGAACAGAAATGTATTCCTGATGTTAATAATCACCAGTAAGGTGACCGCCAATGAAAGACAAATTAGGGGAAAGTAGAGAAAGAAGAAGAGGAAAATGAGGGGAAAAGAAAGGAAAGAAGTGCCCAAATCAGATTGGGAGAGGGAGAAAAAAATAACTAAATGAACAATAAAATAAAATAAAATAAAATAAAATAAAATAAAGGAGAAGAAGACAAAGAAAATAGAAAGAGAAACAAAGTCAGAGAGAAAGGAAAATGGATAAGAGAGAAAAGGGGAACAAAATATAGATGTCAGGAGAAAACTCCAATAGAACAATCACTAATCCCAATAAAGGCTAGCAACCAGTACCTAGAGATTAATACAAACTGCAAATAACAACTGGTATCGTGGGGGGCGAGGGACAAGAGAGGTAGAATATAAAGCAAGCAAAAAGCAAAATAAAACAAGTAGAATAAGGTAAAACAATTTCACAAAAAAGTTTTAAAAAATTGATATAATCACTTTTCAGGCAAATAGGAAAAAAGGACATAGAGAAAAAACAACTTTTTGGCTAGTGAAGACCAGAAGGGAGAGGTTTGTATGGACTTGTAGTAGGGGATTTGAAATGAGATATCTAAGTGGGGTGAAATTTTAACCAGGTAAAGAAAAAGAATACGGAGAATCTAAAGTTCGAAAAGGGAAAGAGAAACAAGACAACAAAATGGGGCAAGTTAGGTGGAAAGTGTTGGCATAAAGGTAGAGTTGAGTTGGAGTAAAATTATGCTAAAGGAAAGATGAAAATAGAATATAAATCTCTAATCCTGAAGTAAAATAAAGAGAAAACAAAATGACACTTGTTTTTTGTTCAAAATGGTAAAAAACTAGTAGTAATAATATTAGTTGAAAACAAAAATGTAATAATTAAAAAGGTAAAATCAATTGAGGTGGAAAGAAAAAAATAGTCTTTTAATTAAAATATGTAAAAATAAAAAATAAATAATAAAAAAATTAAAAAAAAAGGAAAAGAAAAGAGAAAAATAGAATGGTCATTCACTTCCACTATTATTCTGCTTGGCACTCCTGTTTCCCAGTAGGGAAGGTATTGCAGTTCCCTGTGTTGCACTGTGGACATTTTAATCTCTTTATTCTTTTGTGGTTATGCAAAAGTCAATTTCTGCGGAGAGATTGCCTCCACACTTAGGGATCACACCCTGCCCACCTCCGCAGACCTCTCTAGAGACAACTTTCCCGCAGCCCGGCTTCCACAGTGTGCGAGTCTTTGTTTTGAGGGGTAGGAGACCTCACCTTATGTCAGGCGAAATCTGACCTTTCTGTGTGCCATGTGGATCTCTGAATCCGCCGCCCGCGTGTCTGCGCCTATTGGAGACTGGTGTTCTGGGTCCCCCGCTGTTCGGTGAGTAATTCAGCTTCAGTGTTCAGAGGGCCGCAGATATCCACCTCCCTCTGCAAGATGGCGTGGTGTCTCTGTTCACGCTGGTGGCTCCGGCCGACAAAAACCTCGTGGCAGTGGGGCTGCCTGGCCAGGAGAGCCCCCTCCAGCAGACCCCCACCTTCTCTTGGAGGATAACTGACTCTTAACTTGCCAACAAACACTCCCTGTGTGACTTCCAGCTGCTCTCTCTCCCTCTGCCCAGCAACAAAGCTCCAGACGCATCCGTCTATTCCTCCGCCATTTTCCCTTCTTCACTGCCTATTTTTTTTTTTATAGATTACCCTTTAACATTTCTTTTCTTGCATTGTTGGTTTGGTGGTAAATTCTCTTAGTCCTTTTTTGTCTGTGAAGTTCCCTGATTTCATCTTCAATTTTGATTGAAAGCCTTGCTGGGTACAGTATTCTTGGATTCAGACCCTTCCTTTGCATGCCTTTTTATATTTAATTCCATTCCCTGATGAGTTTCTGTTGAGAAATCTGTTAGTCTTATGGGGGTTCCTTTTTAGGTAACTTTATGTTTCTCTCTGGCCACTTTTAATATTCTTACTTTCTCATTGGTGTTTGCCAATTATAATGTGCCTTGGTGTCGGTTTCTTTGGGGTCCATTTCGCTTGGGACTCTGTGAGCTTCTTGGATTTGTGTGGGTTTTTTCTTTCATATATTGGGGAAGTTTTCTGTCATTATTTCTTCAAACAGGTTTTCTATTCCTTGCTCAATTTCCATTCTTTCTGGAACCCCAATTATGAGGATGTTGTTTTGTTTTGTGTTATCCCAAAGTTCCCTTAGGCTCTCCTCTTGCTTTTTAATTTTTTGTTTTCTAGAAGTTTCTCTACTTGGGTATTTTTTCGTACTTTGTCTTATAGCTCACTGATGCGGTCCTCTGCTTCTTCTAGTCTACTTTTGATGCTTTCTATTGAGTTCTTTAGCAGCAATGTCAATTTTCATTTCTTCTTAATTATTCTTTATTTCCTCTTGGTTCTTCTTCATTTACTCTTGGCTCTTCTTCATTTCCTCTTGGATCTTACTCATATTTTTTTTTATTTTGTCTTCCATTCTTTTCAGCCACCTTATGACCATTTCTCTGAACTCTTTCACTGGCAAGTTTATTTCTGCTTCTATTTCATTTACTTCCTTCTCTGGTGATACCTGCTTTTCTTTCATAGGTGGACTGTTTCTTTGTTTGCCCATGGTTTTTCTTCTCCGGGTGTCTGGTTATGTAGTTCTCTCTCCTATGTTGTTTTAAAGGCACAAACTACAACACAACCAGGTACAATAAACAAGGCACTGAACAAAAAATGTATTCATGATGTTAATAACCACTAATAAGGTGACCACCAATGAAAGAGAAATTAGGGATAAGTAGAGAAAGGATAGAGAAATGAGGAAAAAGGAAAAGAAACAAGTGCTAAATCCAATTGGAAGAAGTTAGAAAATAAAAGGAGGAGGGGAGAAAAGAAGAAGAAAAGAGAAAAAAAGTAAGAGATAAAAGAAAGAGAATAAGAAAGATAAAGGGAATAAATTATATAAGTGAGGAGAAAGCTCCAATAGAACCGGCACTAATCCCAACAAATGCTGGCAACAAGTAGCTGGAGATTAATAAAAACTACAAAGAACAACTAATATCAAGGGAGGCTATGAAAAACAGAGGTGAAAAAAAAACAAACCAAAACAAAGCAAACAAAAAAACAAACAATACAAAATACAACAAGTAGAATAAGCAACAACAATGTCACAAAAAAGTATAAAAAAATCAATATAATCACGTTCAGGCATACAACAACAAAAGAACATAGAGAAAAACAACTTTTTGGATAGTGAAGACAGAGAAGAGAGAAGTCTGTATGGACTTGGAGTAGGGGATTCAAAATTAGATATATAAGCGGGGTGAAATTTTAACCAGGTAAAAAGAAAGAATATGGAGAATCTAAAGTTGGAAAAGGGAAAGAGAAAGAAGACAACAAAATGGGGAAAGTTAGGAAGAGAGTGTTGGGATAAAGGTAGAGTTGAGATGAGTAAAATTATGCTTAAGGAAAGATGAAAATAGAATATAGAACTCTAATCCCAAATAAAAATAAAAATAAAATAAAAGGACACTTATTTTTTTCAAAAAGGTAAAATAGTAGTAGTAACAATACTAGTTGAGCTGAAACTGGTTTGACTCAGTGGATAGAGCATCAGCCTATGGACTGAAAGGTCCCGGGGTTAGATTCCAGTCAAGGGCATGTACCTTGGTTGCAGGCACATCTCCAGTAGGGGGTGTGCAGGAGGCAGCTGATCGATGCTTCTCTCTCATCGATGTTTCTAACTTTCTATCTCTCTCCCTTCCTCTGTAAAAAAATCAATAAAATATATTAAAAAAATACAATACTAGTTGAAAATAAAAATGTAAGAATTAAATAGGTAAAATCAATTGAGGAGAAAAGAAAAAAATAGTTTTTTAATTAAAATATGCAAAAAATAAAATAAAAATTAAAAATAAAAGAATAGAATGGGCAGTAGAGGAGGTCATTCACTTCCATTATTGTTGTTTGGCACTCCTGTTTCCCAGTTGGGAGGGTATTGCAGTTCCCTGTGTTCCACTGCTGAGATGTGTCTTAATCTCTTTATTCTTTTGTGATTTTTCGAGAGTCAATTTGTGAGTCATCTGCTGGGTGGCAGTGTTTCGGAATTGACCTCTGAGACTAAGCACAGGACCTCTCTAGCCTGTGCTTAGATCCTGCTTACTCTGTGGTACTCAATACCGGTTTGTGGGGGTGGGTTGCCCCAGAGCTGATTCTCTGATGGTTATTCTGCACTCCTATCCCCAGGTTCCAGAAAAATAACTTTTCCCTGCAGTCTCTCAGGATGTCTCCAATTGCATGATCTTATTTATTGGGCTTACAAGCAGAAGTCAGGGTCTGAAGAGGAAAGGGTGCAGTTTGTGCATTCCCCCTTCCCTGCTCATGTTTGAGGAGCCAGGACACTGTAATAACTCCCAGGCTGTCCTTCTGCCTCAGATAAAAATTGGTTGCTTTCTAGAGTTCCCCTCAGTTAATAGCTCTGAGGGCTCCCTTCCACATTTAGGGATCATGCCCTGCCCACATCTGTGGATTTCTCTAGGAGCATCTTTTCCCCAGTCTAGGTCCCACAGTCCTCACCTTATCCCAGGCAAAATTTGACCTTTCCATGTGGTGTGTGTAGCTCCTCTGAGTACGAGTGTTTGCACTGATTGGAGAGTGGTGTTCTGGGTCCCTCGGCTGTTCGGTGGGTGCTGCAACTAGCTTTTCAGACCACCATAGACACTTCCCCCTGCAAGATGGTGTGGTCTCTACGTTCGTGCTGGTGGCTCTTGGAGATAAAAAGTCCATGGCAGTGGGGCTGCCCGTTCAGGGGGAGCCTGTCCAGCAGTCCCCACCTTCTCCTGGAGGATAACTATCTCTTATCTTGCCAACCTACACTCCCAGTGCGACCTCAGCTGCTCTCTCTGTCTGCTCTGCGACAAGGCTCTGGACACATCTGTCTATTCCGCTGCCATTTTTTCCCTCTCATTTCTTCTTGATTCTTGCATAGGTTGCTGATTTTCTCATCCATCCGATGTATAAATTCCATTACCCTGAATTCTTTTTTGGACATGTTGCATGCTTCAACTTCATTAATTGCCTTTCTTGACGATTCCTCATTTTCTTTTCTCTGGGAATTGTGTCATCTTCCCCTTCTGACTATCACCAGATGGTTCAAACTTTGAGTTGCATGGACCTGTGCGGTGTGCTGTGGGAGCCTTGCACCACCTGAGTGTCACTGAAGTGCTCCAACAGTAAGACATGTAGCTGCCATGGGTTGGTGGAAACCAGGCTCACCCAGGGTCAGTGTTACCAGCATTCAGTGTAGTCTCATGTGCACACCTAGAATCAGGGACCCTGCCTGCACTGCACTGTTGGTGTGTGCTGAAAATCAGAGTCCCTTAGTGCATGCCAGGAGGCAGAGTTTCCCTGTGTCTGCACCAAGAATCGACTATGAGTCTTTGTTTCCTCGTGCAGCTTCTTGCTGAGAATCAGAGTCCCTATGTGTGCATGCACCAAGAATTGGAGTAACTGGCTCTTAGTGTGAATGCGCTGTGAGTCAGGGATCCCAGGCACATTCGATAAGAAACAGTCAAGTTAGTGGTGCTCAGTGCTGCCTCTTGCCTGGAGAATCTGGGTCCCGGTCACCTTGGGAGTCTGGGTTGCACAGTACCACTGTGGCGTGATTGCACTGCAGAAAACAGACTTCCATGTGTGCTTGCCCAGAAATAAAGTTAGGTGGTTATGCCACCCTGTGTGGGTTTCAGGTTTGGTCGCCCGATTGCCTTGTGGGGAGCAGATTTCCAGTTTCTGTGCTTGTGCAGGCTCAAATTTCCTTAGCAATGCTGCAGCCTGTGCATGTGCTCCCAAGGTCAAATTCCCATAGGGGCGCTGCAGCCTTAGAGAGGGTCGGGTGTATCAGTTCTATGGCACTATCCCTGAGCCTGAGGGGAGGGGAATAGGCTCTTTGACTCACAGAAATTTGCGGCCAGGTTGTCTGGATTCTTGTTGTCTGTTGGTCTGAAGCTGTGGTCTCAGTTCTGTGCCCCCAGTGGCTGCAGGTTCCTGGTTTGCATTTGAGACACAACTGGTTGATGCTGAGGCCAGGATTCTAGTCCCAAGCAGCTGTTTCTCAAGATGGTATGGTCTCTGTGTCCACACTGGCTGCCCAGAATGTCTGCTTTGTGCGTGGGGCTCTGCCGTCTAAGACTGCCCAGTTTGGCAACCCCTTGGAAAACCTGAAGAATCTAACTGCCCCTAGCTCATACACACAATACACACCACACACATCTACACTCTCCTCTATGGCTCCCTCACTCTCTCACACTCTCTCCTTCCCTACTTTCCTGCTGGTCGCCATCTTTCTCCTAACACGCAATTCTTGATACACTCAAGATATGATCCTTTTCAAAGGATACAATTTTAGAGTTAAAATAGACCTGGAAATAATTCTTGTCAGAGTTTGATTTGCCAAGTATAAGAAAAAAAGGGCTGATTTTGTGTGTGTGTGTGTGTGTGTGTGTGTGTGTGTGTTTTGACTTTTATTTATTTATTTATTTATTTATTTATTTATTTCCTATTGTCCTCCCCACCCCGCAGCACATGCCCCCATCCATCCCTCCCCACCCCCACTGCCCTGCATCCACTGGCCATGCCTACACACACATGCATACAAGTCCTTCGGTTGATCTCCTACAGGCCCCTCTCCCCCAACCTCTCCTGCCTTCCTACTGTAGCACGACAGTCTGTTCATTACTTCTTTGCCTCTGCATCTGCTTCCCCCCACCACCTAATTTTTGTCTTTAAAAACATCTTGCCCCTGTAGGCTAGAAATAAATCCACAAGAGCAAAAGAAAAATGATTGAGTCCCGATTTCAATGTCCAATAGCTTTGAGTCCCAGTTTCAATGTCAAACAGTTCCTTATGTGTACTTGTCATCAATGGTATCTGGATAGTGGACTAATGTGATAATGCCGGTCTGACCTTCTCTGGTTTGGTCCTAGGCATCCTGTAGCGATGCACAGCTGCTAATTGCTTACCATGGCAAGGAGTAGTTAGCATCTTTCATCTCTGGACTGTTTCTCCTCTTGCCTTCATGGTTGGTGCAGACCTGTCAGTTCCTTTCTGTTGCAGGAGTCTACTTGGTCTTGGAGTTGTTTGCTGAAAGTATATAAACATATTCTCGACCAAGAATTAATAAAGGAATATTTTCTATAAAATTGGCTTGGGTTCCTTTTTATTTTTGCCTTCCCGATTTTCCTTTGGCTTATTTTGACATGATATGTGTTTTTCATGGGTGTCTTGCTGTTAGTATTATAAATAGAAATTAATTTTTCTAAAGTGAAAATTTTCTAGATGTAATTTACTTAACCAGATATTTTTCCTTACATGATATTATCCTACTCTCCCTGCCCCCCCTTTTTTTGATTAATGGAGAATTTGGTAAATTTTTTAAACCAATCTTTATAACTTTAAATTTCAATTTTTTGCACACAAATATGCCTGTTTTATGTTCATTACATATTAAGCAATTTTACCATGAGATGGGCTATCAATAGAAATTTTAATTAATACTTTAGAAACAGCTTTTTTGTCCAGTACACTTAAATTTTCTTGGGTGTTCACCAATTTAATTTAATCTGAAAACTTGATAACTCTTTTACGTCAAATTTAATACTCTACCGACAATCTTATATTACCCTGTATATATTGGTGGAAAGGTTTATTTGCATTGAGTAGGCACTGAGCATTCCTAGTGCTAGGCTGAATTTAGATATATGGCAGCTGCTGTCGGCATGTTTCTGTCTGTTACCTGGGTCCTGATCTGAGCTGGGCCACATCTGTTACCTGGGTCCTGATCTGTGCTGAGCGTGGGAAGCAAGGTAGCCATGGGGGCAGGAGACCGCCCTCAGAAGAGGTGAAGGTTCAGACCCCTGCAAGTTTGGAGGGGAGTGAGGGTCTGTGCCCTACCTCTATTGACCCCCAAGTTATCTCCTGATGGCCCCTCTGCGACTGTGCCTGTCTTAGGTTGTTCCTTAAAGAGCTGAATTTTGGATCATAATAGCTCATGCCATTAAACTCAGAAAGCAGCTCTATAATAAAAAAATAGTTAAATATGTTGCTAGATAAATGCTGTTTGTATCATCTTCAGGGCATGAAGTACTTGCGCTATACAGAGTTTGCTCATGGGAAACTGAAATCTGGGAACTCTGTGGTATATGGGCGTTTTGTACTAAAAGCATGGCTTTAATGACATCTTGGAAATGCTAAGATTCCCCCAACAGAAACCGTCTGCTGAAGGTAAGCAATGTATTTTACCTTTCTGATGCACTTAAGGTAGCTCCAAAGTTCGAATGAGTATATGCACTGAATTAAGCCTCTGGTTGTTTTAACACCTCACTTTTGTTGAAAAATCAACTTCATTTCCAAGGCAAAGGAGTTGAATGAATTCTGTAGGCTGTAATCTTAGCAAAGCCTAACCTTCAGAACAAAGCCTGTGCAACAATGTTGAGTTCCTTCTGTGGCAGGATTAGGCTGTATTGTTTGGAGACACCAGGAGTCCCTGGAGGAAAGTACTGAGTGCTGGGCACACAGTAGTTGTTCAATAAATACTTGTCAGATTGAATGGAAGGTAATTTGGTAGCTAGACCCCTACAAAACACATTCTGAAATGGCATATCATTAGAGCTTACCCTCACTATCTCTGTCAGGGAGATAGAAGCAAGTAGGAAGCTCCTAGCAAGTTAATGCTCTATGGGTTGTGTGGGATGACTTCAGACAGAACTACAGCATTCTAGTAAATAAGTAGGTATGACATTAAGGTCCATTTTGTGTTTTTGTCTTCTGTTAATGCACTAGTGGCAGCACCAAACAATGTCTGTAGGGATCATCACACATCAAATAGAAATCTTCAATGGGGAATGGGAATAAGTGAATGAGAACTAGCAGAAAATGAACTAATGGAAGAGAGGGAGTAAGAAAGAGAAAAAGTAAGGAGAAACAATGAATCAGGTGAAATACACATAAGAAACAGGTATTAAAAGTTTTAACCAGTATTTCAAGGACAAAGAAGAGAGTGACACAAAAAACACACAAGAAAACACAAGAAAGACAGGAGGAGAGAGATAAAATTACAACAGATTCTCATATTCTTTAAAGGATCTTTGGAATTATAAGTTTTAAAACTGCTGACTGTATTACATAGAAAAAAATGAAGAATGAAAGACAGAGGGACACATGCGCAGATAGAGATGGACAGTCTGGTCATCAGTGGTATCATCTTTGTGCTTTACAAAATTTGTGGGATATTAAACTTTAGGGAATCATCTAGTCCAACTCTCTTATTTAACAGATAACTGAGGCTCAATATAAGAGATCAACCAAAGGACTTGTATGCATGCATATAAGCATAATCAATGAACACAAGACACGGGGGGTTAGGATATGTCTGGGAGGGGGGCAATGGGAATATATGTATACATGTAATAAATTAATAAAACATTTAAAAAAATGTGTCTCCAACAGGCAGCCAGATGAAGGAGATTTGTATACCATCTAAAAATACATATATTTTCCAAATAATGCAGCTACTTAGCAGCATTTCCAGGAATTCAATTTTGGTCTTCTTCAGACTAGCCCTTTCATCCAACTAAATTAAAACATATACTAATTTCCTCTTTCTCTATCCATCCATGCTTTGGAGGATGAAGATCCTGGTAATCACAATCTCTCTCTCTCTCTCTCTCTCTCTCTCTCTCTCTCTCTCTCATTTTTTTTCTCTCTCTCCTTGTTCTCATTGCAGACTTAGTCCTATGGTTATTATTTGGCTGATTCCACTTTAAAAATTTGAAGTAGTTTTCTGGTCTTAGAGCTAACATGTTGGGACAGCAGCTGCAGAGTGGCAAGTACTTAGCTTCCTGTATAAATTAGCTAGCCACAAAGATAAAACACAATGCCAAGTTTCCAGAGTTCCATTTAATTCACAGGTTGACAACTTTCAAACTTAAGAAACTCTGATCTCAGAGTGAGGAAAGGATAGTTGCAAACTCTCTCTCTCTCTCTCTCTCTCTCTCTCTCTCTCTCTCTCTCTCTCTGTGTGTGTGTGTGTGTGTTGTGTGTGTGTACTGTGTCTGCCTTTTTCTCTACCTCTTTCTCTTCTGTTTCATTTCACTCTCCAAATTGCAATGGCAGTGTGGATGCTCAATCTATTCTTCACACACTGTAGCCAGTTTTCTACACTGCAAATCTGATCATGTCACAGCTGTGCCAAAATTCATTCAATAGATTCCCATGGTTTAAGATAAAGTTCAAATTCTTCTACATGGCTTATGAATCTTGCGTGGTCTGGGCCTTACAAACCTCCCTCCATGTCTATGCTCCAGCAGTGCTGAACTCCTTCCAGTTGTTTGTTTACACCAGGCCTTCTCTTACTTACAGACCTTCACACATACTGTGCATATTACTTGAGATAGTCTTCCCTCCCACTCTTTTACATAGTTATCTGATTCTGGCTAAATTCTATTCCTTCTTTAGGGCTCAGCATAAATACCACTTATTCAAGAGAGTTCCCATGCTTACTTATGCTGGGCTAACTTCTCTTAATGATCCTTAGGGCTTTGAACTTTGTTTTAATACTATATATTTTTGGTATTATGTGTTTAATTAGCTGTCCTCTTTGCCCATTTAAACTATAAGCTCCATGAAGGCAAGAAACAGGTTTGCTTCCCTCACCACCTTTCTCAGTTAGACAGGATAAATGTTTGCTGCATCAACAAATGGATGAAATAACTTGCTGCTCTCTGCTGTACATGACAGGGTTAATCAATCTTATAATTGAAAAGCTCTTAGAGATAATCTGGCTCAACTTCAATTTTATAGTTGGGGAAACTGAGTTTCAGAAAGGTGAGCTAATATGTGACCAAGCTGAGATTTTAAACTCATGTCTTTTTATTTCATTTCCATATCTACACTATTTTTGTGCTTTACCACACTGACTATTGAAAGGTGATTTTTATCACCATAGTAAGGCTCATCGTTAGTATTGCCTCCAGCAGATAAAAAAACAAACAAACAAGCTAAGGTAATTTTTCTAGTTTTCTTGAGAGTTTAAGTATGGCATGTAGTGCTCTTACTTGGCTCTGGGGTAGGGATGGGAAAATGAGGGTGGTTTGTAAGTGTATTCATTACTGTCTACTCTCAATTATATAATTATAGTGCAGATAAAGCCACATTTTAGCCACTAACAACATACATGTAAGTGCCCTTTGAAAATACTATCTGGTAATTATTGTATTTAATAATCCAGCTTTTACCAGAGAGTTCTGTCCCCCTTTTCCTTCTTGTGCTTTTAAATTTTCACAGAGAAAGGATACCAGGAAGAAGCAGTCACACACTATTTTCTCTGCTCTCAATTATTCCTCCTGCCTTTCCCCTCAAAAGCATATGCCTGAAATCCTACAGACATAAATATATTCTTTGACTGAAGTATCATATTATCTTTTCAATTTTATTTGTAAGTATCAGTCCACTTAGGTATGGAGACATAAGGGCAAAATCACTATAGATAGTGTATCAGAGACTTTCATGGGGGCAGGGAAGAGGGAAAAAAGACTGGGGTTACCTAAAAGAGAATATGATTGAGGGTAAGGTGAGAATTCCATGTTCTACCATTTTGATCAGGATTGGCTTAAAATAAAAATGTCAAGGGTGAGTTTCCCCTTACGGGATTTTACAAACAAACCAAAATAATCCCAGACCTTTCACTCTCCTTCCTGCTTCATAGAAGTTTGTCATCTGGACTCCCTTCCTAATACCCCAAATTTAACAAGATGAAAAGTAACCCACCACTTTTCCCCACACCCTTAGTGAACATTACTTCAGCCTCTCTATCTGGTCATCAATCGGTTGTTTACAACTTTTACCCCTTTTCAGAGCACATAGAGCTTATCCCCAGCCCTATCACTTTCTTCCCCATTGTAGCCTTCCTATATATCTGGTTTCTGTCCTGCTGCTGCCACCCAGCTTGTGAATTTTGCCAGATTCATATTCCTGTACACGGTTTTAATCAAATTCCTCTCCAACTCCTTTTGTATTCATTCCAAATGCCTTCATTTGGCTCTCAGGGTCTCTCACCTTCTGACCTCATTCTTCTACATATCCTTCCTCCCCAGTTCATGAACCCCATTTTTCATTTCTCATTATTTCCTAACAGAGCCACTCGTTTCAGCCAAGCTAATCTGCTTATCCCCACCCCCATCAGCAATTTGCTCCTTTGTACCTCTTATTCTTTTGCATGTACTGTTTTTTATCTCCACAAAGCCTTTATCCTCTCAGCTCTAAGAAACTGCACCTCAACCTTCTTAACAAGTTCCTTTAAGATTTAATTTTTCCAGGAAGCCTTTCTGGATTAAGTTGATCAGTTCAGATTTATATTTGTTTGCACTTTAAGAAATTGTCAATATTTAACCATTGTGACCTATAGAAACAGCAATTTTATACGATTTAATGTAAAAGACTCCTGCCAAATTTTGACTGTTCTATTTATATTGTTAATGTGTATTTATTCACATATTGCTTAAGGGGCCCTCTCAAAAAAATTCTGTATCTCTAACTTCCATAACATTTTGAAAGCAGAAATAATATATTTTTTTTTACCTTGATGGGGCCTGAGATGATGCAGAACACACTCTGGGTGGTCAAATTTGGCCTTTAATGGATTCATTTTCTTGTACCATATAGTGGGTCTCATCACTCTCTCTATTGTATTGCAGTTAGGGGTACACATGTCTATCTTATCCACTGGTATGTAAACTGTGCAAGGGCAAATGCAAGGCCTAATTTATCTTTGGCACCTGTGTCTAATACATAGTAGATCCTCAATAAATATTTTCAGAACTAAGTTGAAGGATTTGCTATACTTTTTTTGGGCTTCAAGGAACAGAGGAGGCCTGAGGATCCTCTAATCCTTTTAAAGAAGTCCTGGAGAAACGAACCTATGAATCCCTGAGATCCAGCACAATTAAATTACTAGACACATATAGATCTTAGCAAATAGCAAATCCATGACAACCATTCTGGAAATGCACTACCTAAGAAAACAAGAGCCAAATAGTTTTCTACTTTGAGCTTCTCTGTCCTTCACCACACATGTGTTGTATATGCCTGCATGGTTCTGGGGTGGGGAAAGTAGTACGCTTTCTCTATGCACAATTTCTTAGGTTCATAGATTCAAACTCTGGGAAGGCACTAGCATGCCAGTTTGTCTAATCTATATATATAAAAGGCTAATATGTGACGTGTCCCCTTGGGAGTTTGACCAGGAGACCGGGCGTTCACTCACTATGACATGTACTGACCACCAGGGGGTGGTGTGGAATGAAATAAGGTTCTGGCCAGCAGCTGGCAGCCAGGAAAGGGAAGCCCTGGCCTATAACCGGAAGGCCCTGATTGGCCCTTATTATTGGCCAGACCTAGGGATCCTAGTTGTACATGAATTTTGTGCAATGGGCCTCTAGTAACAATATAAAACAGTCAATGAAATAGCACCCTTGGAGCCCTTGAGGACATTGCACATACGGTCAGTTAATCTACCTTGCATTCATTACACAATACTTTTTTTTCAGAATTGTTGTGGACAGCCCCTGAACTCCTGAGAGCCCCCAAGAAAAGCAGGTTAGGTTCTTTTGCAGTAGATGTCTATAGTTTTGCCGTTATCATGCATGAAGTGATGGTCTGGGGAACCCCATTCTGCATGATGGACCTGCCTGCTCAAGGTAAGCAGGAGGTGAGAAAAGCACACCATGGGCTCACCATGACACAGTTTATCAGGCCAACCCACAGGCCAGACTGAGTGACCTCATCTGCTAAAGGATCCCCCCAACCACTCCTGCTCACTCTGCAGACACCCTTTGAGCCACAGTGCAGCCCCAGGTGCAGCAGCCAGCAAGGGACTGCGGGAGGTTGGCTCCAGGGCATGACCTTCTAGCCCAGTCCTCCCTCACTGGCCACCTTCTAATTAATTTTTTTTCAATGTACACAAACCTGTGCACCAGGTCAGTAGTGTTAATATAAATTACTAACATGAAGGGAAGCTGAGTGAAGGGCATATAGGCAAATGTACTATTTTTTAAAACTTTTCTGAAAGTTTAAATTTATTTCTAAATAAAGGATTTTAAAAACAATCAAAACAAAACCTCTCAAATAGTTATCATTTGCCCTACTTAGAGTCCAATATCACTTGTATACTCAAAGCTCCCCAACTGTTCCCTATCAGTTGTTAAATGAAACACATGTTTCTCACATGACATATAGTGCTTTTCACAGTCAGGCCCCTAACCACCTCTCTAGGCTTATCTTCACTCCCCACACTCAACCTAAAACCCATGATTGGCAGTGCTCTGAAAGCCTGTGGTCTCCCCCACCTCTGTGTATTCACACAGGTTGTTCATAGTACCTGCAATGACCTCACCTTTCCCCCACCTTCCTCATCCAAATTGTGTCACCTCCTCTTGGAAAGCTTTTCTGAACACTTCAGTGTGAATCAGATGCCCCTCCTTGTGTTTACCTGCATGTTTGTCTGCTAGAGCACTTATATTGTTGGTCATTGCTTATTTTCTTAATTGGACTGTGAGCTCCTCAAGGGCATGAATCATGCTTCACCTAAATAGAGAAGTGACCCATTCAATTTGATGGTGTTCTGGGAAAAAAACAGACTCCCTCTGCTAAAGAGTGGATGGAGCAGTTGTATCACAAGGGGTTGATTAACATGAACTCTAATTGCACTGAGAGAGTAGAGTGCTGTGATGGAGAAACCATTACTGGTGTAAGCAAACCTGGGTTATAAAATCAGAAGGTGTGATGTAATGAGGAGCTAAGAAGTCAGAGATAACAGTTGAAATTCTTTCATGGGGTAAGGTGACATTTATTATGGTCTGAAGCATCACTGTTGTGTGTTACAACCAATGGGAAGAACACACAGGTAAGGTAAGTAAGGTTTAATTAATGATGAGGATGTTAGGGTTGGGGTTGTGGGCAGCAGACTAAGGATAAGAAATGAGCTGAAGATATAGGGTTTGGATTTTATTTTGTGAATTATAAGAAGTCATGAATGGGTTTTAGGCAAGAAAGCAACATGGCCAAATTTATGTTTTAGGAATCGTTTGGAGAAGGCTAGGCTGGAAGCAGAGACCAATTTGAGACTAGTGCAGGCTTCTGTGGGGGCAGTGAGGCTAGCCATTCTCTCCTACTTCTAGGAGTTTTCTCCCTTCGTAAAACCATCAGTCGGACTGATATAGACTCTGGTCACTAATGGCTGTTGTGTCTGAATTAAGAGTTTAAAACTCCCAGTTGAGGTTTGAGACATTTATAAGGACAATATTATAAACTGAGATTACCTAGGATCAAATTTGAATTCTTTTCACTTACTATCCATGTGACTTTGAGTAAGTTACTCTCTCCGTGTGCCTCAGTTTTCCCTTTTGAGAAATGAAGAGTTCCTATTTCATCCATCTGTAATGAAAATCAAGTGAAACAATGCATGCAAAGTACTCAATCAGGCCATAGTTTGATAAATGTTCCTCCAAAATGGAGCTCAAGGATGGCCAGGAGGATATCAATGAGGTTCTGAACTATCTACTGGGTTGTTAAATCCCCTTTTTCTAGGGGCCTGTTAGGGCCCATAGCCTGGACCTGAGTTGGTCTTAGACCTTATGGGGGTGAGGTGGTAATTGGGTCTCCTATCAGGATTAGGAAACTTAGGTAATTAGTGGATGAATGAATAGAGTTAGATAATTATAGTTATTCTATCTAATAAAAGAGTAGCCAAAACCGGTTTGGCTCAGTGGATAGACCGTCAGCCTACAGACTGAAAGGTCCCAGGTTCGATTCCGGTCAAGGGCATGTACCTTGGTTGCGGGCACATCTCCAGTAGGAGGTGTGCCGGAGGCAGCTGATTGATGTCTCTCTCTCATCGATGTTTCTAACTTTCTATCCCTCTCCCTTCAATAAAATATATTAAAAAGTAAAATAAAAGAGTAATATGCAAATTGACCATATCTCTGCTATACACACCATCCACATCCACCAGCCATGCCCACCAGCAATCAGAGCTAGTATGCAAATTAACCCAACCAAGATGGCTACAGCCACAGAAAGAGCAGGAGAGAGGTTTGGGTTGCCTCTTTCGATGGAGGAAGCCAAGCTTTCTACAAACCCTGGCAGGCCCAGGCTTCTGCTTAAGGCAACAAAGTTTCAATGGCTGTGTGAGCAGAAGACTTGGCTCTGCTCCAGGCAACAAAGTTCCAATTGTAGAATATAAATAAATCCCAGATACCAGAGTCTCTGCTTGAGTCGCTGGAAGGTGTGGCCACCCTGCAAACCACCACAGGCCCCTTGCCCAGGCCATCCCATGCCCCAAGGGAACACCCAACCTGATCCAGGACAACCTTCAGGGCAAACCAGCTGGCCCCCACCCATGCACCAGGCCTCTATCCTACTTAATAAAAGAGTAATATGCAGATTGACCATCACTCCAACACACAAGATAAGTGCCCCCATGTGGTCAAAAGATCCTGCCCCCATGTGGACACAAGATAGCCAGTAGGGGAGGGCAGTTGGCAGGGACCAGGCTTGCAAGGGAGAGCAGTAAGGGGTGACCAGGCCTGCAGGGGTGGGCAGTTAGGGGCAAACAGCCTCGCAGGGGAGCAGTTAGGCATCAATGAGACTGGCAGGGGAGTGGTTAGGGGGTTATCAGGCTGGCAGGCAGAAGTGGTTAGGGGCAATCAGGATGGCAGGCATGTGAGCAGTTGGGAGCCAGCAGTTCTGGATTATGAGAGTGATGTCTGACTGCCCGTTTAGGCCTGGTAGGATCAGGCCTAAATGGGCAGTCGGACATCCCTCAAGGGGTCCCAGATTGGAGAGGGAGCAGGCTGGGCTGAAGGACACCTCTCCTACCCTGTGAATTAATTTTGTGCACCTAGCCTCTAGTAGTTTTATAATTGGCATCTGACAGGCTTCATCTATAACCTAACAGAAGCAGAATAAAGCTGTGCCTAAATGATACCAGTATTTCAATTGATACATTTTTTTTACTCCATCCTCAACTCACCATTTGTTTGCCTTCAATTGATGTAACATTTGCTGAGATACAATTTATATTCATGTCACCAAAGCAGAAAGTAAGGAGATGGGCTTTCTGTGATTTCTGCTGACCAACAACTTTTTTTTTGGCTGAAACTCACATCTTTTTGCTAAGTCTTGATGCTTTTCCCATGATTTATACACCTTTCTCTTATTGTTTTGGGTAAAAATCATAGACATACTTAAAAAGCCTGCTCCTGTGTACAAACCAGTAGCTCCTCCTGAGCATGCCCCTCCAGAATGTCGCCAGCTGATGAAGTGCTGAGCTGAGGCTTCAGAATAATGACCAACTTTTGATTAAATATTTAATCAGGTAAGGACTCTTTGAATCTTAGCACTTTCAAGCAGCCATTTTGAACCCAGCCTATCCCATATGAACTTCCTGTATTCTTGTCATATCGTAGAAGGAAACTCTAAAGAGGAAAAGGCATTTCTTCAGGCAAAGAAGCATGGAGGTGGCTACTTGGAGGTCTTTCATACCGGAGCATCCCAGCACATCCTCAAAGAGCACAAGCATTGAGACTGTTTCAAGATGAGTATCATGGAATAGATGGAGATCTTCATACAGTTGTGATTGCTTTGAAGATCACAGAGAATTATGATGATTATATTATTTAAGCAATGTGTGTTGTTTTGGAGGGTCAGGAAAAATATAGATGTTTGAAAGGGTGTTCAAGATGGAAGAAAGTGCAAATATGGAATACAAAAACAGGAGATTCCTAAGATTTCTAGGGAATGACTTGATAAAGAGTACCTGAAAAGTGATAAACACTCTCCTTAAAATATGAAATTTCAAAAATGCTGATTCTTTCTTTAGAATGGGGAACTAAAAGGGGGAAATGAGAAAAGGACAGAACAAGTCCTATTAAGGGATCTTATGGTTCCTATACTGGAGCCAGCAGTTTAGCGCTTTGTTGAAACTACAGGACACTGAAACTACAGGGTGCACTATATGAGTGCTATGTTAGCTTTGGTGAAGAGGCTTTTGAGCCTGGCTGGAGTACAGCACTGAGAAGTTTTCTTTTTGTGTTTTATTTTATTTTTTTACAACTTTTATTTTTTGCCAAATGCCTTTCAACAATTAAGTGGCTTTTATTTTATTTTATTTATTAATGTGTTACATGTATACGTATCTCCCCATTGCCCCCCCCTCCCAGGCATACCATAACACCCCAGTGTCTTGTGTTCATTGGTTATCCTTATATGCATGCATACAAGTCCTTTTGTTGATCTCTTATCTAGCCCACCTGTCCTTAACCTTCCTGCTGTAATTTGACAGTCTGTTTGATGCTTAATTGCCTCTGTATCAATCATTTTGTTCATCAGTTTATAATGTTCTTTACTATCCAGAAATGAGTGAGATCATGTGGTGTTTCTCCTTCATTGATTGGCTTATTTCACTTAGCATAAGGCTCTCCATTTCCATCCAGGTTGCTGCAAATGGTAAGAATTCCTTTTTTTTTTTTTTATGGAAGCATGGAATTCCATTGTGCACATGTACCACAGTTTTCTGATCCACTCATCTGCTGATGGGCACCTAGGCTGTTTCCAAATTGTAGCTATTGTAAATTGTGCTGCTATGAACATAGGGGTGCATAAATCCTTTCTGATTGGTGTTTCTAGTTTCTTAGGATATATTCCTCAGAGTGGGATTGCTGGGTCAAATGTGAGTTCCATTTTCAGTTTTTTTTGAGGAAACTCCATATTGTTCTCCACAGTAGCTGAACCAGTCTGCATTCCCACCAGCAGCACATAAAGGTTCCTTTTTCTCCGCATCCTTTCCAACACTTGTCTTTTGTTGATTTGTTGATAATTGTCATTCTGACAGGTGTGGGATGGTATCCCATTGTCGTTTTGATTTGCATCTCTCAGATAATCAGTGACTTTGAATATGTTTTCATGTGTCTCTTGGCCTTCCTTCTGTCATCTTTTGAAAAGGTTTTATTTAGGTCCGTTGCCCATTTTTTTATTGGGTCATTTATCTTCCTTTTATTAAGTTGTATAAGTTGGCTGTAGATGTTGGAGATTAAACCTTTATCAGTGGTAACATTTGCAAATATGTTCTCCCATACAGTGGGCTTTCTTGTTGTTTTGTTGGTGGTTTCTTTCACTGTGCAAAAGCTTTTTATTTTGGTTTAGTCCCATTTGTTTATATTCTCTTTAGCTTCCATTGCCCTTGGAGCAGTATCAGTGAAGAAGTTCTTTGTCTGAGATTGTGCTGCCTGTGGATTCTTCTAGTATTTTTATTGTTTCCCTTCTCATGTTTAAGTCCTGTATCCATTTGGAGTTTTTTTTTGTATATGGTGTAGGTTCGTGGTCTAGTTTCATTTTTTTTTTGCATGTATCTGTCCTATTTTTCCAATACCATTTATTGAAGAGATTATCTTGACTCCATTTTATTTTCATGCTTCCTTTGTCAAATATTAATTGAACATAGTGGTTTGGGTAGATATCTGGATTCTCTATTCTATTCCATTGGTCTATATGTCTGTTCTTGTGCCAGTACCAGACTGTTTTTGAGAACAGTGGCTTTGTAATATAGCTTAAAATCTGGTATTGAGATTCCTCCTACTTTATTCTTCTTTCTCAAGATTATTGTGGCTACGCGGGGTCCTTTATTGTTCCAGATGAATCTTTACAGAGTTATTCCTTGGTCTGTAAAATATGTCATTGCTATTTTAATGGGTAGTGCATTGAATCTATAGATTGCTTTTGGTAATATGGACATTTTAATTATGTTGATTCTCCCATTCCATGAGTATGGTGTGCTCTTCAATCTGTTTATGTCTTCCTCTATCTCAGTGGTTCTCAACCTTCCTAATGCCGTGACCCTTTAATACAGCTCCTCATGTGGTGGTGACCCCCAATCATAAAATGATTTCCCTTGCTACTTCATAACTGTAATTTTGCTACTGTTATGAACTGTAATGTAAATATC
This sequence comes from Lasiurus cinereus, assembly GCA_011751065.1. NCBI lineage: Eukaryota > Metazoa > Chordata > Mammalia > Chiroptera > Vespertilionidae > Lasiurus > Lasiurus cinereus. Next base: position 9,580,488 of record JAAGEH010000031.1, read on the forward strand.
TGATATGCAGGATGTATCTTCATTATTACAAATTGAACATAATTAAAGCATAGTGATTAATCACAAAAACAATATGTAATTATACATTGTGAAATATTTCTAATTACAAATAAATGAAATTTTGTCTTGAATCGTGGTGTAGCATGAGTAACATTCTTAATACAACAATAGTAAACTACATTGCTACATTTTGCTACACCAAGGAGTGGTCTGTTGGTTCCTAAGACCATGGGAAATATGTGTTTTCCAATAGTCTTAGGCGACCCCTGTGAAAGGGTCGTTTGACCCCCAAAGGGGTCGCGACCAACAGGTTGAGAACCACTGCTCTATCTCTTTTTCAGTGTCCTGTAGTTTTCTACATATAGGTCTTTTACCTCTTTTGTTAGGTTTACTCCTAGGTCTCAATTTTTTTGGAGCAATGGTAAATGGGATTGCTGTTTTAGTGTCTTTGTAATTTAACTATTAGTGTATAGAAATGCCATTGATTTCTTGGCATTAATTTTGTATCCTGCTACATTGCCGAATTCATTTATTAAGTCTATTAGTTTTTGGATGGAGTCCTTTGGGTTTTTTATGTACAGTATCATGTCATCTGCAAATAAGTACAGCTTTACTTCTTTTTCAATTTGGATGCCTTTTATTTCGACTACTTGTCTAATTGCAATGGCTAATACTTTCAGAAGTATGTTGAACAGAAGAAGTGTCTTGTTCCTGTTCTTAGGGGAAATGGTTTTAGTTTTTGCCCATTGAGTATGATGTTAGCTGTGGGTTTATCATATATGGTTTTTATGATGTTCAGGTATGAACCTTCTATTCCCATCTTGCTAAGAGTTTTTATCAAGAAAGGGTGTTGGATTTTGTCAAATGCTTTTTCTGCATCAATTGATATGACTATGTGATTTTTATCTCTCAATTTGTTTATGTGATGTATCGTGTTTATTGATTTGTGGATATTGTACCATCCCTGCATTCCTGGGATGAATCCTACTTGGTCATGGTGTATGATCTTTCTGATGTACTGCTGGATCCGATTTGCTAGAATTTTGTTGAGGATTTTGCCATCTATGTTCATGAGAGATATTGGCCTATAATTCTCTTTCATTGTGTTGTCTTTATCTGTTTTTTTGTATTAGAGTGATGCTGGCTTCATAGAAGGTGTTTGGAAGTGTCCCTTCTTCTTGAATATTTTTGAATTGTCTGAGGAGGATAAGTTTTAATTCTTCCTTGAATGTTTGGTAAAACTCTCCTGTGTAGCCATCTGGTCTCAGGCTTTTGTTTGCTGGAAGATTTTTTAAATTTTTTAAAAATATATTTTATTGATTTTTTACAGAGAGGAAGGGAGAGGGATAGAAAGTCAGAAACATCGATGAGAGAGAGACATCGATCTGCCACCTCTTGCACACCCCACACTGGAGATGTGCCCTCAAGCAAGGTACATGCCCATGACCGGAATTGAACCTGGGACCTTTCAGTCCGCAGGCCGATGCTCTATCCACTGAACCAAACCGGTCTTGGCGGCTGGAAGATTTTTGGTGACTGCTTCAATTTCTTCCATAGTTATTGGACTATTGAGATGTTTAGATTCTTCCAGATTGAGTTGTGGAAGGGTATATTTTTCTAGGAATATGTACATTTCCTGCAGGTTGTCCAGTTTGTTGGAATAGAGTTGTTCATAATATTTTTTTACAATCCTTTGTATTTCCGAGGGGTCTATTGTTATTTCTCCTTTTTCATTTCTGATTTTGTTTATTTGGGTCTTCTCTCTTTGTTTCTTGGTGAGTCTGGCTAGAGGTCCATCAATCTTGTTTATCCTTTCAAGGACCAGCTCTTGGTTTTGTTGATCTTTGGAATTGTTTCTTTGGTCTCTATGTTGTTTATCTCCAATCTGATCTTTTCTCTTTCCTTCCTTCTGCTTACACTAGGCTTTGCTTGTTGCTCTCTTTCTAGCTCTTTGAGTTGTAGGGTTAGGTAATTTATTACCATTATTTCCTGTTTTCTTTTTGTTTTTGCAGTAGGCTTGTAGAGTTATGAACTTCCCTCTCAAGACTGCTTTCACTGTGTCCTATAAATTTTGTATTGCTGTGTTGTCATTTGCTGCCTTGATGTTTTTTTATTTCTTCCTTGATCTCTCTGGTTACCAGTCATTGTTTAATAGCATGCTGTTTAGCTCCATGTGTTTGATTTCTTTGTATTGTTTTTATAGTAGTTGATTTCCAGTATTATGCCACTGTAGTCTGAGAAAATGCTTGATATAATTTCTATCTCCTTGAATTTGAAGAGACTTTTCCTATGTCCCAACATATTGTCTATCTTTGAAAATGTGCACTGAAGAAGAATGTATATTCTGTGGCTTTGTGGTGAAATGTTCTGAAGATGTCAATTAATTCCATCTGGTCTAGTGTGTCATTTAGGATTGATGTTTCTTTGCTGATTTTTTGTTTAGAGGATTTATCCAGTGATGACAGTGGGGTATTAAAGTCTCCTACTATGATTGTATTGCTGTCAATCTCTCCATTAATATCCTCCAAGAGTTTTTTTTAAGTATTTAGGTGCTCCTGTATTGGGTGCATATATGTTTACCAGAGTTATTTCTTCATGTTGAATTGTTCCCTTTAGTATTATGAAGTGGCCTTCCTTATCTCTTGTTATGTATTTCACTTTGAGATCTAATTTTTCAGATATAAGAATTGCAACCCCAGCTTTATTTCCATTTCCATTTGCCTGAAACACCGTCTTCCATCTCTTCACCCTCAATCTGTGTGCATCTCTTTTCCTGATGTGGGTTTCTTGTAGACAGCAGATATATGGGTCATGTTTCCTTATGCAATCCATTACCCTATGTCTTTTGATTTGAACATTTAATCCATTTACATTTAAAGTTATCTATAAGTACTTGTCTGTCACCATTTTTATTCTTTACCCCTATGTTCCCTCTTCACTTCCTATTTCTTTTTATTACAGCAGACCCTTTAACATTTCTTGCATTGCTGGTTTGGTGGTAATATATTCCCTTAGTCCTTTTTTGTCTGTGAAGCTTCTGATTTCACCTTCAATTTTGATTGAAAGCCTTGCAGGGTACAGTATTCTTGGATTCAGACCCTTCCTTTGCATGACTTTGTATATTTCATTCCATTCCCTTCTGGCCTGATGAGTTTCTGTTGAGAAATCATTAGCTAGTCTAATGGGGGTTACTTTGTAGGTAACTTTCTGTTTCTCTCTGGCCACTTTAAGATTCTTACTTTGTCATTGGTGTTTGCCAATTTAATTATAATGTGCCTTGGTGTCGGGTTTTTGGGGTTCATTTTGCTTGGGACTCTGTGAGCTTCTTCATTTGTGTGGGTTTTTTCTTTCCTATATTGGGGAAATTTTTTGTCATTATTTCTTCAAACATGTTTTCTATTCCTTGCTCAGTTTCCACTCTTTCTTGAAACCCAATTATGCGGATGTTGTTTTGTTTTGTGTTATCCCAAAGTTCCCTTAAGCTCTCCTCCTTGCTTTTTAATTTTTTTTTCTAGAAGCTACTGTACTTGGCTATTTTTTTCTACCTTGTCTTCTATCTAACTGATATGGTCCTCTGCTTCTTCTAGTCTACTTTTGATGCTTTCTATTGAGTTCTTTATAGCAGCGATGTCATTTTTCATTTCTTTTTGATTATTCTTCATTTCCTCTGGGCTTTTACTCATATTGTTGATTTTGTCTTCCATTCTTTTTAGCCACCTTATGACCATTTCTCTGAACTCTTTCTCTGGCAGGTATATTTCTGCTTCTATTTCGTTTACTTCCTTTTCTGGTGATACCTGCTTTTCTTTCATATCCATTGGGATACGCCATTAACATGATAGAATGAACTTGATCAGCAATGGTACTTAAGTATGTTGTGCTATTCAGATGTCCAAATTATGTCAGAAAAACATGCCCCAAACCATAACACTGCCCCTAGTAGCTTGAAGGGTTGTACTCATGCATGTGGGGTGCATGCTTTCATGATGTTTTCATGAAATTCTCACTTTACCATCTGCATGATGTAACTGGAAATGTGATTCATAGGACCATATGACTGTTTTTCCAATGCTCAACTGTTCAATCCTTGTGTTTCTGTGTGAATTGGAGATATTCTATCTTGGTAATTGCAGACAGCAAAGGTGTTCACACAAGCCTTTGACTTCCATATCCCAAAAAATGCAGTGTACAGCTAATTTGCCTACAAATGTCAGGTGGGCATAATAATCTGGCCACTCAGTGTATATACCAGAGAGAAATTTGTATATGTATACTTGAAAATAAAAGGATGCTATTTTATTAAATGTTATTTAGGAATTAAAATTTAAATAGTAAATTAAAAAAATTGCATAGGTGTCTCATTGAAAATGAAAGCCAGACATGATTGCTGGTCACATTTCTTTTGAGTTGTTTTCTAGAACTGGGACTAAGAAGAGGTTAGGTCCAAAAGTGTTATTGCACTTCAGTGGCTGACTTCCTATAGTGCAGGCAGTATAATTGTAGGCACTGAAGGGGATATAGAAGGATTGGTGTTTTGCCTGTAGTTGGTAACTGCTACAGAGTTCATCTTGGTATGTAGAAATACATGCTGATAAAGGTTGGTTTCCCACTTAGGCACATTTTTTATATATAGAAGATAATTTAGTATTACTCATGTTGAAGAGCTATTAAATATGAAGCTCTTAGGGATTGCTACAGGGTAACCTAAAGCCCACCTATTAGTATGAGGTCTGGGAAGTGGTTAATTGTGAGATTGCAATTCCCTGCTCCCACCTTTCCCTACCTTTCCAGCCTTTTAATTTCTATTCTTCCTATCAAAGTTTGCAGAAGATGAATAGAGAATAAATGACTTAATAAACTCACTTTGGTGTGATGCTTCCTTACACTTGATTTTTTTTGTTATCTTGTCTCTAGAAAGAAACTTGCTGAAATTTTCATAGCTGTGCATAGATGTTTCCATGTTGTCTGCAACATTGATACTTATCTTATTGGTGTAGAAAGATGTCACAGGCATCACAAACTTTAGACAGCTCCTCTTTTCCAGGAACCAAGGCATTGCTGGAGAATGAGTAGCTCCATTCATTGGCTCCTTCATGGGAGTCCGAAATGTTCCAATTCTTAAATCACACACATGGTAGTGTGTTTATCTCAGATTAGACAGGGTTCTTTCAGGCCAGGTAGAGAGCCTCAGGGCTAGGCAAAACCTAAATAGGACTCACAAATAGACATCATACCTGTCAACCAGCAGGAGCTGCAGAGTAGTCAAGAAGCACACAAAGAGACTATGAAGGAGGAAAAAAATTCATGGAATCAGACTACTCATCTCCACTTGTTGAACTTAAGTAGCCTAAAGAGAAAAACAAATCACCAAAATCTGATTCAGTTGAAATTAAATAAAGTGATTCAGCATGAGCAGTAACACAGTCACTGGTTTAATCAGTCCAGCTGATATTGTTCAGACAATTGTTGGTGACCTTAGAGATCAGGCTGTTAGATATTTTGGTAATTTATGGTTATAGTAGGGAGTTAATTGGCTGTTTCCAGGACAGAGCAGGGCTATGTAAATCCAAAATTGGAATCTGATTTTTTAATCCAGTTTATTAAAAGTAAACAGCGTAAGGAAAAAATACTGAACCAGCAGTGATTCATCAAACCGGTTTGTGTTTTCTTCCCTACCCCCCCATAAAATTGGAATCGCTTCCTCTGGCACTTGATAACCTGAAATGGAAATGAGAAGGCTACTGCAGAATTACAAAGTGCATAATTTGTTTTCAATTTCAATTCTCCTGCTACTACCTCATCTCAACCAGACTCTTTTCCATACCTCCTCTTCCTTTTCTTTGTCTTTTTGCTGACTTAGGCAACCCACAGTTTCCCCCTGCAGTCCCACACCAAGGCTAGGCAGTGCCTATGCTCCCTGCCCTTCTAATATTTTTATCCATATTTTGGGGGACTCCTGTGTGACTGACTCAAATCTTAATGGTCAACCACCAGTCTCTGATAATGGCCAGCCAGTGAGTTTTCCCCTCCCATATAGCATTTGCATGGTGCCCATTGCCTCCCTCTGTGTAGACAGGCATGCTTGTTTGAGAGCAGGGAATCTTTTCTCAAAGCCCACCAGGTAAGAGAGGCCCTGATTGGAAACATGCTGAGGTACAAAGTCTCATTAATGCAAAAGATCATTGTTATTGGCTATATAGAAAATCATGATGAGAGGCCTATTGCTGATTACTATTGATTATTTTCTCTACGTCTCATTTCAAGACTTATCAGTTTGGTAATGATGCCAATTATGATGATGAGGAGATATCTTGCACTTATCATACACCGGGCAGATTTAAATGCTTTGATATGTATTAAGATTTTAGTTCTTATAAAACTCGATGAGGTATTTACTGTCATAACCCTATTTTGACAGTATACTGAAGCACAGAGAGGTTAAGTGACTTGCCCAAGGCCACACAGTTTATAAATGATAGATATTGTATTCTAACCAAGATAGCATGACTGCACAATTTCATGGTCTTAACCATTTCAGTCATGAGTATTGCTCTCTAGGAAAACATGGATTTAAACTGCATCCACACTTGTAATAGCAGAGTCAGTTTGGCAGGTTCCACAGAAGTCCTTTCAGCTTACTTATCTTTTGGATTTACTTGAAAAGCTCCAACTTACTGGTCACCTAAAACACTGAGCACATTTCTGTGGGGAAGATGAGGAGCACAGATTTTTCTTTATTTACAAGTTTCCAGATCTAACTGTCCTCTCCAAAGCAGTTGAGGCTTAGTATGCTGCCCCTTAAGTGGTAGGAGTATGAGAGGAGGAGATAGCTGGTGGTAAAAGACCCAGTTCTTATCCAGTGAGACTGCAAAACTAATTTTATCATATTAGCAAGGCAAAGCAAAAGGAATGAATTCTTCCACCTCCATTATTTCCACTTTCCTATACTTGCATTAAGGTTGCCCTAGCTCATTTATCTGAAATCATTTAAGGAAATGTTTGATGGAGGAGTACCATGTGCACCTTTTCCTAGGGTGCTTCCCCATGGACACCCACAGACAGTTTCAGAAATCTGCCTTTTCCTTTTCCCAGGAATCATATGGAGCCTATTAGTGCTCTAAGGCCAGCCAGAAGCCTGCAAAGTAGTTATACTTATTTCAGAATTTATCCGTGTGGGACCTGACATCAGTATTTTCTAATAAAGTTTCTTAAGTGATTCTACTGTGCAGCCAATCCTGTAAACCACTGACAATCTCCTTTCATTCTCACTTTACAAAAAGTACACCTGGTTCCCATCATACCATTTAAACTTTGTGAAAACACACACACACACACACACACACACACACACACACACACAGCAGAAGTTATTTGCTTGCTAAATCTATTTATCTATTTTTCCCTAATTCCCAGGTAAAGACCATTGGTGATGCCTACATGATGGTATCAGGACTCCCAAAGAATAGCAGTAGGCATGCAGCTAAGATTGCAAGCATGTCCCTAGGTATACTGAGCTCCATGAGTATCTGCAAGATGCAGCACATGCCAGAGGTACCAGTCTAGATTTAAATAGGCCTGCACTCAAGTAACAATGACCAGCTAAAACAAGAGATGACAATCCCATGTGCCTCAAGGAAAAACTAGAAAAGGAAGAAGAGGATATATTTTCCCTGATTATTGGTAGCTGGATTATCCAGCTGTCTAATGATGCATAATTCTTTTGAGCCCACTGAACTTTTTTCTCTTCACAGTGATCAGCATCCTTGTTCAAGATACCAACCCCTTCAGTCTACCTTTCTTGTTAAAGCCAACATTTCAGTGTTTGACTATAAGATATAAGATTGACATGTATATGTTGTATTTAGGATAATTAACTTAATTATTTAAAATCTTAACTCCTGAAGTATTTGTCTCCCACACTACTCCCCACTTGTTTGAATATATTCAGGATCTTCCCTTTATTGTATCCTTCTCATATACTTTAACAAATTCACAGTTATCTTGGCAGATATCTCACTTGATGTCACAGATATCTGTCCTGGTAGTCGTTCTTGCTTTCATCTCCACTTACCTCCTCTTTATCATTGCTTTGCTCTTTTAGGCTCCTTTTCTTCCCCCATTCTTTTCATCCCTTTCCTACCATAATTCTTAAAAGAGTGATTGATATTCACTATGCCATTTTGTCAATATCCACTCCCTCTTAGCTCCTTTGTAATCTAGCTTCAGCTCTCAACACTGTCCCCAGTTCTTTTCTCTTCTTATCTCTGCATCATTTTATTTTCTTGAAAATCCTTCCTAAAAATCTTTCCTCAATTGGCTTTTCAGACATGCTTCTCACTTGCCAAATGACTCTTCTCCATTTCATTTCCTGCCACTCTTAATAAGTCCTACTCTTTAAGTGTGGCTGCTCCCATATTTTCTGCAAAACTCTTGAGGTATGGTCTCCTTGCTCTCTGCCTATTCAAACTTCTAATTCATTCCTATGCACTGCAGCCTGCCTTTCATTTTCTACCATTGTCTGATAATCACTTCTGTCTCTATCTTTCAATATCTTAGATATTGATATTCCTCAGAGTTCTGTCCTTAGTCTACTGTTTTCCTTCCCTTGTATCCTCTTCTGGGTGATCTCATTCATGTCTATTATTTAACTGCCACTTGTATGCTGATGACTTCCAACTGCACAACTTCAGCATATGTCTTCTTCCTTCAGCTTTAGTCTTGCATACCAAACTTGCAGCTGACATTTCTATCCGAATGTTCTACTGGACCTCAGCCTCAACACATCCAAAACAATTATTTTCTTCCCACATTAACTTCCTCTTCTTTCTGTTTTTATTCTCTGTTTTAGTCGGTGGTGTCACCAATCATCTTGTTATTCCAGTTAGTCTTGGGAGTCATCATTCTTGACTCCTTCCTCACCCCATTCAATTAACTATTAAGTCATGAATATGTCTTATCTATTCTTGACTCTCACTACTCAAGGCTAGATCACCAGTGTCTCTTGCCTGGATCATTGCTATTGCATCTTTTTAGTTCCACTCTTACTTTTTTTCTGTTCATCCTTCTCATAGTCATTAACATAATCTACTTTTGTTTGTCAGTCCTATTAGACTATACACTCCTTGATGGTTGGAACTATATCTTACTCATGTTTGTATCTTGAATGTTTAGCACTTTGTATGTGTTCAGTATTTTTCTTTAAAAAAAAAAGTTCTCATCTTTCATTTGTACTTCAGTTTAACATCTCCAAACCCCCTTAGCACATCTCTTGCTGGAGAATTCACCATTTCTTTGAATTCAACATACCTAAAACTTCAAGTCATCTTTTCCCACAAAGAAGCATAAGTTCATAAGCTCATGCCAATTTTCTCATCAGTCAGATAGCCAACAAGTCTGTTGGTTCTCCTTTCACAATGTCTCTCTCCCTCTCTTTTTAATATAATTTATTGAATTTTTATAGAGAGGAAAGGAGAGCGATAGAGAGTTGGAAACATCAATGAGAGAGAAACATCTATCAGCTGCTTCCTGCACACCCACCCCCCACTAGGGATGTGCCCACAACCAAGGTACATGCCCTTGACTGGAATCAAACCTGGGACCCTTCAGTCTGCAGGCTGACACTCCATCCACTGAGCCAAATCGGTTAGGGCCACAATGTCTCTCTTTTATCAACTCTTTGCCCTCCCCCTCTTCTATCAACATCTCCTTTCCAGTACTCATAACATTTTAATTATATTGCTGCACCTTCCACTTAACAGTTTTCCTTGATTATGCTTTCTCTACTTTCAATGCATTCTATATAATGAGGTGAGAAAAAAATCATTTTCATCCTATAATTCCTGCTCAAAGTTACCTAGTAGTTCAATGTCCTATAGCTTGTACAAACTAATATCCAACCTAGTTTACAGTTTCTCCCTAGCCACCTGAACTACACAGATTCAAATTCCATGCTTGATCCCAACCACAAACCTTTACTTCATGTCCCTTTTGTCCTACTTAAATCTTACCCACCCATCAAAATTCAGATCAAATTCTGCTTTCTCCACTGGACCCTTCTTAACTGAATCAGGTCCTAATAACCACCACCTCCACAAAATAGTATAGCACTTCTGGCTGTAGCATGTATCTTGCCTCAATCATACATTGTTCTAAGTTGTTAGTTAATTGCTTCCTGTTTGGTTGTCTCTTCTCTTCAACCCTCCTATATAATAAAGAGGTAATATGCAAATCGACCATCATACCCTTGCACAAGATGCCTTCTTCCATGTGGTCACAGGATGGCTGCACAGGATGGCCAGCAGGGGAGGGCAGTTGTGGATGATCAGGCCAACAGTGGTAACCAGGCTGGCAGGGGAGGGCAGTTGAGGGGGACCAGGCATCAAGGGAGGGCAGTTAGGGACAACCAGGCTAGCAGGGGAGAGCAGGTAAGCATGACTGTGCTGGCAGGGGAGGGCTGTTGAGGGCAATTGGGCTGGCAGGGGAGCAGTTAGGCATCAATCATGCTGGCAGGGAAGTGGTTTGGGGGTGATCAGGCTGGCAGGCATAAGTGGTTAGGGGCAATCAGGCAGGCAGGTAGGCGAGCAGTTGGGAGCCAGCATTCCCAGATTGTGAGAAAGATATCCCACTGCCAGGTTAGGCCCAATCCACAGGGATCAGGCCTAAACTGGCAGACAGACAGTCCCCAAGGGGTTCCAGATTGAATAGGCTGCAGGTTGGGCTGAGGGACACCCTCCCAGTACATGAATTTCATGAACCTGGCCTTTAGTTAGACTATAATCTCCTGGAGAACTGAGACTATGTGTTACATTTTTTTTTTATTCCTCTAGGTGTCCAGCTCAGGGCTCAATGAATGCTTCTGAATGGGTGAGAAATGAATTAAAATGAGAAACTTAGGTTTTGTAATTATTATTTTTATTCTTAAAAATTAAGGTTTAGAAAGGACTTTTTGAAGCAGAAAGACTAATTACTTTTTCTAACTCAGGAAACAACAATAAGACAATGCTGAACAAGTTTAGTAGAAACAAAATGGAAATCAGAAAGGTAAAGGTGAAGAATTTCATAGTTATTCCTAGAACTAGGTTTTCAGTATGGTTGTTGAAGTTTTTCAAGTAATGTTCATTTTATAAACACCTAACACAGCCATATTAAAATATAAGAACAGAGAGGAGGAACAAATGGCGGTGGAATAGACAGACTTGTCCTGATCCTTGTCCCAGAGCAGATAGAAAGAATAGTTGAGGGTTGCAGCTCCACTGACCAGGCAGCCCACACTGCTGCTGGGTTCCCTCTCGGAGCAACTGGTTCAGATGCGGAGACTGCGCCATCTTGAAGGGGGAAATGGATGTTATCAGAAGCCTGAAAATCTACAACTGCGGTATCCACCAAACAACTGTGAATCCCAGAGCACTGTTCCCCAATTGGCGTGAAAACATGTGGATTCAGAGGAGCACTATATCCACCAAGGAAAGGTCAGATTTTGCCTGGATAAGGTGAGGTCTCCGCTCCCAGCAGGAGAAATGTGTTTACTGTGGGAGCTGGATGACTGGGTAAAGTCTTCACCTAGAGGAATCCATGGCTGGTGGGGCTGGTGTGATCTGTGAATGTGGAAGAGGGTCCTCAGAGCTGCTAACAGAAAGGATCTCTTAAAAGCAACCCATTTTGATCTGATGCAAAAGGACAGCCTAAAAGTTTTAAAAGTGTGCCAGCTGTTTAGACCCAAGGAGGAAAAAACACTGCAAAGACTTCCGTGCAGCCCTGGAGTTTGCACACTTACACTGGCTCTTTTTTTTTTCTCTCTAAGTCCTTGCTTCTGATTAGTAAGCCAAATACATAGGATCACCCAATTGGGGACACCCTTAGGGACTGCCAGGGAAAGTTGTTTTTCTGGAACCTGGGTATCAGAGCAGGGGGGCGAGGGGGCGCGGAAACCATCAGAGAACCAGCTCTGGGGCAACCCACTCCCGCAAACCGGTATTGAAAGCCACAGGAAAAGCAGGATCTAAGCACTGGCTAGAGAGGACCTATAGACCCGAAGGTCAATCCAGAAACACTGCCACCCAGGGGTTGAATCACAAATTGACTCTTGTGTAAACACAAGTGAAGAAATACAAGAAATTAAAACACACTGGCTACTTAAAAATTAGGACTGGCTTACAACACTGAGGAGCAGTGGAATGCAGGGAACTGCAATACTGTCCTGACTAGGAAACAGGTGTGCCAAACAGAACAGTAAAGGAAGTGAATCACCTTCACTACTGCACATTTTATTTTTATTTTCTTCATCTTTCACTTAAGAAACTATTTTTTTCTTTTTTCTTCACTTGATTTTATCTTTTTAATTATTATATTTTTATTTTCAATCTGATTTATTTTTACTACTATTTTACCTTTTTTAAAAAGAGTATTTTATTTTCTCTTTATTTTATTTTGGGATTAGTGTTCTACATTCTATTTTCATCTTCCCTTTAGCATCATTTTATTCTAGCTCAACTTTACCTTTTTTACCCCCTGTTAAAATTTCACCCTACTTATATATCTAATTTCCAATCCTCTGCTCCTAGTTCATACACACTTCTCTCTTCTCTGTCTTCACTATATAAAAAATTGTTTTTATCTCTGTCCTTTTGTTGTTGTTTGCTTGATTGTTGATTATATCAATTTGTATGCTTGTTTGTGAAATTGTTTTGCTTATTCTTTTTTTTTCTTTCTGTTTTCCCTTGCCTCCCTTGATATTAGTTGTTGTTTGTAGTTTGTATTCATCTCCAGGTACTTGTTGCTGGCATTTGTTGGGATTAGTGGATGTTCTATTAGAGTTTTCTCCCCATATATACAGTTTTCCCTTTTCTTTTGTATTCTCTTTCTTTTCTCTCTTTTTTTCCTTTCCCCAATTTCATTTTTGCACTCCTTTCTTTTTTTTCTCTTCTTCTTTCTCTCCTATCCTCCAATTTGCCTTTCTCTGGTGGTCACCTTTATTTGAGGTTATTAATATCGTGAATGCATTTCTGTTCAGTGTCTTGTGCATTGTACATGGTTGTGTTGTATTTTGAGCCTTTAAATCAATGCAGGAGAGAGAGAACTACATAACCAGATACCCAGAGAAGAGAGACCAGACTGCATATGAAAGAAAAGCAGGCATCAATGGAAAAGGAAGTAAACAAAATGGAGGCAAGCAACCTGCCAGAGAAAGAATTCAGAGAAATGGTCATAAGGTAGTTGAAAAGAATGGAAGACAAATTTGACAATATGTGTAAGAACCAAGAAGAAATGAAGAAAAACCAAGAAGAAATGAAAAATGACATCGCTGCTATAAAGAACGCAATAGAAAGCATCAAGAGTAGACTAGAAGCAGATGACCACATCAGTGAGCTAGAAGACAAGGTAGGAAAAAATATCCAAGTAGAGCAGCTTCTAGAAAAAAAAAAAGGAAAAAAACATTCTAAGGGCAAATAGAAAATATTCATGGGTTATCTATATACACTGCTCTTCTGTGCTCCTAACACAAATGATTGAAAGTCAACTCTACTGTTTGTTTTTTTTTCTTTTTAAAACTGTCTTAGTAATAATTGTCTGGATAGACACAGTTTGAGAGACATATAGCCCTATGGTATTCCTACTTCCAATACTAAGGCACAAGAGAGTGTCCCATTTTTTCCTTGCAACAAATATGTTTGGATCCTGAGTCCCTGCCCATTCTTTCTGGTTTGGGTTTGATGCTTATTTGTCCCTGTTGACAGATATAGGCATCTTGGAAATAACTGTTGCTTGGAACAAAGCTATAAATCAGAAAGGTAGTCATGTCTGCATAATTATAAACTTGCTTCTCAGATGTCAAAGAATTCATTACTCATTATAAGTCTTCCTTCAGATTCTCAGAACTATTTGGTGGCAACTTTATTCTTTTGTGAAGCATTGAATGCATACCTATTGACTGTAATCTCAACTGCCTGCTACTCTGTAGGGCCAGTTGTTGCTGGAGTGATAAGCCTCACACTGCCCAGATACTGCTTACTCGGAGATACTGTGAACACAGCTTCTTGGATGAAATCAACAGGATTACGTTAGTACCTATAGTATGGTGGATAGTATACTAATCTATTACTTTTGAGAAAGTAATTCTTCCTCAAGAGAGGAGGAAGTGAGCAGGGTACTGATGTTTTGAAGAAAAATAAAAAGCAATTTGAAAAGATTAAGAAGATTTAACACTTTTTGCTGATCTGTAATGGCAAAACAGTAGGGGGTGATGTTGGATTGAATATTTATCTTTCTTGTTCTACAAATGAAGCTGTAGCTAAGTGACAATGAGGCAGCAAGTATTTTATCAAAACAAATACAAAATTTATTTGGGTAAGGGAAAAAATTGCCAACTTGATGTGTTTAGGGGAATCATGTTAAAACAGAAATAACTAAGGAACTGACATTTTGAGTTTTGGAGACATACCTATAGCTAGCTTATTTTGCTGCTCTGGTCCTCTTTTTGAATTAGTTAGGATCATGGAGCTGCATTGTAGATTTGGCATAATTTACTGGACTGATGTAAGCTTGTAGAAGACTAAAGTCATATTCTGGTCTGCATCAATGAAACTCCACACATTTCACATTGAATATACAGAGCTCTGACAGAAATTGAATTTTTAGATTTAGGCAGCATCTTGTTTAGTGATGAACTAGGAAGAAGAAAAGGGAATGAATCATATACAGCAGGTGTTTAACACTGAATATGAAAAGAAGGCATTAAGAGGTATATAAACAAGTATACACATGTGATCTTTGCACTAAAAGAACTGGTTAATATGCTTTTCTGGAAGCTAATAACTAACTGAAATATGGCATTAAACTCTATACTTGACTGAATGTCTGTAAAGCGGTATCTCTAACCTCATATTGGATATGAGATTAGGGCATATTACAGGTCTATTAAAAAGTTTCATCAATACCTCCCTTGTGCCCAGTTGTATCCATTGATTCTGGAATGGAAGTGATTAGTGACATAGCCCTGGAGTTATCCTTCTTGCCACACAAGTAGACAGTGGTCTCTCTCTTATGAGCTGTGTGTTCTTCACCAGTGGGATTACTCTAGTGAAAGGCTCCATGAAAACCAGATGCTAGTGAAATGGCACACATAGGGCTGGCTTGGAACACACTAGATGTTTATATGACTTTTAGAATAGGACAACCCTTTTTGAACAATTTTTCTGGGTGGCCATGAGTTAGTGAGGAAAACATCAACAACAGTAGTGACATGTCAAAAAAGTAAAGTCATTTAGAGTAAACATACCAGAAATTTCTTCCAATACTTTCAGCCATGCCTTCCTACTTAAATTATACTAAGCTTGTAAAAGAATTACTTTCTCAAATGTGCATGATAATAAATCTTGGACTTTTATTTAAGACTCAACTTGAACAAGGTTTTACTTTATAGGACAGCAGTTTGAAGGAAGGTCAAGGAATCTGCTTGAGTTAATAAATGAGTTTTCTTTAACAAGTAATTACACTTAGTTTCCAACAAAATTTTTTAGTTCCCCATATAAAGCTCTTACTCCAGGTTGGGATCCTTAGTTGAAAAATAATACATTTATATGTGTACACAGCTAGATAAACCTACTCAAAGGTCAAATATAAATATGTAGTAGGCATAAAATGTTATGAGAGGTCTTGAGTCACTTCTTACTGATTTTTAAAATTTTATGTGCAGAATTGTTGGAAGATGGTTGTATAGATGTATATGGAAAAGTCAGTCACTCTTTCGTCTCTTAAGTAGGATATGTAAACCTTGGAAGTTCAACTTTGGTAGCAGCCTGTGAGAGACTCCTTTGAAGCCTCACTTCCTTCAAAGGAGATCACATATCATCTGAGAACATAACAGTGGTTGCTGGTTTCTCCACCTCAACCCTCAAATTAAATTAACACCTTTCTATTGCATGGTCTTTCATCTGAGGTGGTATCTAGGAGCTAAAAGATGCTATAACCTTATTTGGGCCTGGTGAGGAAGACCATAATTCTCCCCTCCTCCTATGAAATACTAACTAATGCTCTCTCTCAGGGCCTAGCTTGTGTGGCTCAGTGGTTGAGGGTTGACCCATGCACCAGGAGGTCACTGGTTTGATTTCTGGTCAAGGCACATGCATAGATTGCAGGCTTTATCCCCAGTAGGGAGTATGCAGGAACACAGGAGGCAGATGATCAATTTTTCTCTCTTATTATTGACATTTCTATCTCTTATTCTCCCTTCCTCCCTTTCTAAAAATGAATAAAGACATAATTAAAAAAGTATAAAGCTCTATCTCTCTCAGGGACTTTGTATATGGTCTAGTTCATTTAGATGTTATATTAATATTTTCTTATTGACTTTTATCTGAAAGAATCCAAAGTCATCTCTCTCTCTCTCTCTCTCTCTCTCTCTCTCTCTCTCTCTCTTCAATTTATCACATTCATGTCAGTCATAGCACTAAGGTAATTCTTCAAGCTCTGAATGAGGGCTATGAAGTGGAGCTTTGAGAAAGATATAATGTCCTTTTGTTTTGTAAGTCAAACCCTTGGACACACCTGCTTCTGGAGAGATGGTCTGCTGAAAAAGTTTACCTGGCTGTCTGAGATTCAGATCTATAATTTGGGCAGGATTTTCAGCCCTATTTATAGTTCACAAAATATTGTTGCCTTTTGCCTCAGTTTTCTTTTAAATAATAGGGGCCCAGTACATGAATTTGTGCACATTGAAAGGAAATTAAAATAAATACCTTAATATCGCTATTTGCCTTTTCTCTATAATAGAAGTGTCAACCAAATTCACAATCTATAATCACAGGTCAAAGCACATGTGTGCAATTGGTTTCAGTGAGAACTTTATATGTATCATGAATCTATGCATCCGCTTAGCCTTTTATATATATAGAATAAACTTGCTTAACTAGACCTGATTTAGCTAAACTTTTTCCAGCCCAGTGAAGCACCCCAACTTCTCTTTGAGGTAATTGTCAGCAACACAGCAGTAAATATCAACATGAAGCAGATTATTATTGTGGATCATACAGGGAGAACAAAGGGTAAAATATTTAACTGCAGCAGTGTTGGACTATATTCTGCACAGTGAGAAAAACATTGATATCTTTTCAGTTGGGTCGAGTTTCTTAACTTTCTAAATCTTCATTTTTCTGCTAATGAAAAGAAAATTGGATTCCACTGAGTCTTCTATCTTCCTACTCCAGGATTTCTGTGAGGATCAAATAGATGAGGCATGGGAAAATGTTTCACAGACATTTGATTAAAGTGTAAAATATTTCCATCCAACTATAAAGCAAGTCATGTTGTTGGGCTAAAGAAACTCCAAGAAGGCTAGTTGTTAGGGAGAGGAAGCTACATGATGTCATTACCTGGTGCCCACAGTGACCGTTCTTGGGATGGGCTGGGTTGTGGGCCAAATTTTGTGTCATGGTGTCTTACCACTGTTGACTGAGATTTGGTGGGCTATTGCTCTGGGGTGGTGGGGGGACCTCTGTCCCACTTAGGAGAAGCTGAGTGTTTTGTGGGCTCCAGGTCCGTAGTGCTGTTTCTTTGTAAATACCCAGTGCACATTATGGCAGCTCCTGCATTGAGCATCTGCCCCCTCGTGGTCAGTGCACATCATAGCGACTGGTCAGATGGTCAGACACCCTCAGCCTGGCCTGCACCTTCTTGCAGTCTGGGAGCCCTCAGGGGATGTCCCACTGATGGCTTAGGCCCACTTCTAATCTACAGTCTGGCCTCCCTCTGCAGGAGGCAACTGGCAGGCCGATCAGGAGACAGTGCCAGTGGCAAGTGGCTGGCCCCACCCACTCATTGCCCCACTGGTGGCCTCCTTCCGAGGGAGGCGACTGAGAAGGCTGATCATGGGTCTGCATTGGCAGGCAAGCAGCTGGCCCTGCCCCCCTGACCACCCTTGTGCCATTGCTGTTTGCCATTGCTCCCCCTTGCTGCCCCCTTCCTCTGCCTGATGGCATGCACCTTGGCTGCCCTGATGCCACCCACTCTCTGGCTCCATGTCCCACTGACCAGTCATTGTGCCATTCAGTTAATTTGCATATTATGCTTTGGTTATATAGGAATTTATTTTTTTCATTATTTTAAATGTTATTGAGTAACATTAGTCTACATGAACATATAGTTTACATGTGTGGATTACTAATTTACAAAATCTGTGTACAGGACCATGTGCCCACCACCCAAAGTCAAATCTTCTCTTGTCACCTCATATTAGGACCCCGTTCTTTCCCCATCCCCCTTCCTCTGGCAACCACTATACTGCTGTTTGTGTATATATAAGTTTCTGTTTTATAGTTAACATATGAGTTAAGTCATATAGTTCTTAGCTTTCTCTGTTTGACTTATTTAACTTCACATAATGTTCTCAAGGTCCATCCATGTTGTTGTAAATGACATTATTTCATCATTTTTTATGGACATGTACTACTCTATTTATACACACACACACACACACACACACACACACACACACACCACAACCTCTTTATTCAGTCCTCTATCGTAGGGCACTTTGGCTGTTTCAAACTCTTGGCCACTGTGAATAATGCTGCAATGAACATAGGGGTGCATATATCTCTGCATATAAATGATTTTGAGTTTTTCAGGTATATACCAAGGAGTGGGATTGTTGGGTCGTATGGTAGCTCTATTTTTAATTTTTGAGGAATTGCTAGACTGCTTTCCATAGTGGTTGTACCAGTCTATATTCCCACCAACAGTGAATGAGTGTTCCCTTTTTCCCACAACCTCTCCAACACTTACTGTTGCTTATCTTATTGATAATGGCCACTCTAACTGGTGTAAGGTGTTATCTCATTATAGTTTCAATATGCATTTCCCTGATTGCCAATGAAGTTGAACATCTTTTCATATCTCTATTGGCTGTTTGTATGTCTTCTTAGGAGAACTGTATTTTCAGGTCCTCTGCCCACTTTTTGATTGATTTGTTTGTTTGGTGTTGAGTTTTATGTGTTCTTTATATATTTTTGAAATTAAAACTTTGTTGGAGCTACTGTTTGCAAATATCATCACCCATCTGGTTGGGTATCTGTTTGTTTTGTTGTTTGTTTCTTTTGCTGTGAAGAAGCTCTTCAGCTTGATATAGTCCCATTCATTTATTTTTGCCTTTACCTCCCTTGCCTTTGGGGTCAAGTCCATAAAATGTTTTCTACCACCCTGGTCCATAAATATGGTACTGATATATTTTTTATGTGACCTATAGTTTGGGGTCTTATGTCTAAGTCTTTGATCCATTTTGAATTAATTTTTGTACCTGGGGACAAACTGCATTTGTATGCATGTGGCTTTCCAGTTTTTCCAGCATCATTTATTGAAGAGACTATCTTTACTCCGATGTGCATTTATGGCCCCTTTGTTGAAAATTATCTGTCTACATATGTTTGATTTTATAGATGAGCTCTCTATTTTGTTCCATTCATCTGTGTGTCTGTTTATCTGCCAATACCATGTTGTTTTGAATATCTAGCTTTGTTGTTCTATATTTTGAAGTAAGTAGTGTGATACCTCCGGCCTTGTACTTTTTTTTTTCCGGATTGCTTTTGCTATTCTAGGTCTTTTGTGATTCCATACAAATCTGATGACTTCTTGTTCTATTTTTTTTTAATGACATTGGGATTTTGATGGGATAGCATTAAATCTATATATTTCTTTGGGTAAAATGGCCATTTTAATGAGGTTGATTCTTCCAAACCATGAACACAGGATATATATTTTTTTTATTTTGTTGTGTCTTTTATTTATTTATTTATTTATTTATTTAGTGTGTGTGTTTTATTTTATTTTTTATTAACTTTTTATACATATCTCCCCATTGCCCCCTCCCTCCCAGGCATACCCCAACCCCCCAGTGTCTATGTTCATTGGTTATGCTTATATGCATGCATACAAGCCCTTTGATTGATCTCTTATCTACCTCAACTAACTTTAATCTTCCTGCTGTAATTTCACAGTCTGTTTGAAGCTTTACTGTCTCTGTATCTATCCTTTTGTTCATCAGTTTATAATGTTCTTTATTTTCCACAAATGAGTGAGATCATGTGATGCTTCTCCTTCATTGACTGGCTTATTTCACTAAGCATAAGGCTCTCCAGTTCCAACCAGGTTGCTGCAAATGGTAAGAATTCCTTCCTTTTAATGGCAGCATAGAATTCCATTGTGTAGATGTACCAGAGTTTTCTGATCTACTCATCTGCTGACGGGCACATAGGCTGTTTCCAAATTGTAGCTATTGTAAATTGTGCTGCTATGAACATAGGGGTGCATAAATCCTTTCTGATTGGTGTTTGTAACTAGTTAGGATAAATTCCTAAGAGTGGGATTACAGGGTCAAATGGGAGATCCATTTTTAGTTTTTTTCAGGAAACTCCATACTGTTCTCCACAGTGGCTGCACCAGTCTGCATTCCCACCAACAGTGCACAAGGGTTCTTTTTTCTGCGCATCCTTGTCAACAGTTGTCGTTTGTTGATTTGTTGATGATTGCCATTCTGACCAGTATAAGATGGTATCGCATTGTCGTTTTGATTTGCATCTCTCAGATGATTAATGACTTTGAACATGTTTTCATGTGTCTCTTGGCCTTCCTTCTGTCATCTTTTGAAAAGGTTCTATTTAGGTCCGTAGCCCATTTTTTTTTTATTGGATCCTTCATCTTCCTTTTATTAAGTTGTATAAGTTGGCTGTAGATTTTGGAGATTAAACCTTTATCAGTGATAACATTTGCAAATCTGTTCTCCCATACAGTGATCTTTCTTGTTGTTTTGGTGATGGTTTCTTTTGCTGTGCAAAAGCTTTTTATTTTGATGTAGTCCCATTTGTTTATTTTTTCTTTAGCTTCAATTGCCTTTGGAGCAGTATCAGTGAAGAAGTTCTTTCAGCATATATCTGAGATTGTGTTGCCTGTGGATTCCTCTAGTATTTTTATGGTTTCCCTTCTACTGTTTAAGTCCTGTATCCATTTTGAGTTTATTTTTGTATTTGGTGTAAGTTGGTGGTCCAGTTTCATTTTTTTGCATGTATCTGTCCAATTTTCCCAGCACCATTTATTGAAGAGGCTATCTTGGCTCCATTGTATATCCATGCCTCCTTTGTCAAATATTAGTTGAGCCTAGTAGTTTGGGTGGATATCTGGCTTCTCTATTCTATTCCATTGGTCTATATGTCTGTTCTTGTGCCAGTACCAGGCTGTTTTGAGAACAGTTGCTTTGTAGTATAGCTTGAAATCTGGTATTGAGATCCCACCTACTTTATTCTTCGTTCCCAGAATTGCTGTAGCTATTCGAGGTCTTTTTTTGTTCCAGATGAATCTATGAAGAATTCTTTCTATGTCTGTGAAACATGTCATTGGTATTTTAATGGGTATTGTGTTGAATCTTAGATTGCTTTGGGTAGTATGGACATTTTAATGATGTTGATTCTCCCAATCCATGAGCATGGTATGCTCTTCCATCTGTTAACATATTCCTCTATCTCTTTTTTCAGTGTCCTGTAGTTTTCTGCATATAGGTCTTTTACCTCTTTAGTTACGTTTATTCCTAGGTATCTTAATTTTTTTGGTGCGATGGTAAATGGGATTGCTTTTTTCGTATCTCTTTCTTCAATTTCACTATTAGTGTATAGAAATGCCACAGACTTCTTAGCATTAATTTTGTATCCTGTTACATTGCTGAATTCATTAATTAAGTCAATTAGTTTTGGAATGGAGTCCTTTGGGTTTTTTACCTGCAATATCATGTCATCTGTAAATAAGGACAGCTTT
The DNA here is from genome assembly GCA_011751065.1 of Lasiurus cinereus. Classification (NCBI taxonomy): domain Eukaryota; kingdom Metazoa; phylum Chordata; class Mammalia; order Chiroptera; family Vespertilionidae; genus Lasiurus; species Lasiurus cinereus. Next base: position 9,602,280 of record JAAGEH010000031.1, read on the forward strand.
ACTTCTTCTTTTCCAATTTGGATGCCTTTTATTTCTTCTTCTTGTCTAATTGCAATGGCTAATACTTCCAGTACTATGTCGAACAGGAAAGGTGAGAGTGGGCATCCCTGTCTTGTTCCTGTTCTTAGGGGAAATGGTTTTAGTTTTTGCCCATTGAGTATGATGTTAGCTGTGGGTTTATCATATATGGCTTTGATGATGTTGAGGTATGCTCCTTCTATTCCCACTTTGCTGAGAGTTTTTTTCAAGAAAGGATGTTGCATTTTGTCAAATGCTTTTTCTGCATCAATTGATATGACTATGTGATTTTTATCTCTCAATTTGTTTATGTGATGTGTCACATTTATTGATTTGCGGATATTGTACCATCCCTGCATTCCTGGGATGAATCCTGCTTGGTCATGGTGTATGATCTTTTTGATGTACTGCTGGATCCAATTTGCTAGAATTTTGTTGAGAATTTTGACATCTCTGTTCAAAAAGCTTCCAGCAAATAAAAGCCCGGGGCCAGAGGTCTACACAGGAGAGTTTTACCAAACATTCAAGGAAGAATTAAAATCTATCCTCCTCAGACTATTCAAAAACATTCAAGTAGAAGGAACACTTCCAAACACCTTCTATGAAGCCAGCATCACCCTAATACCAAAACCAGGTAAAGACAACACAATGAAAGAGAATTATAGGCCAATATCTCTCATGAACATTTTTAATTTTTTGAGGAAACTCCATACTGCTTTCCACAGTGGCTGCATCAATTTGCATTCCCACCAACAGTACATAAAAGTTCCCTTTTCTCTACATCCTTGTTTGTTGATTTATTTATGATAGCCATTAAAGCAGGTGTGATGTGATATCTTATTGTGGTTTTAATTTACATTTCTCTGATTATTAGTGATGTTGAGCATATTTTCATATGACTATTGGCCATCTGTATACCCTCTTTGGAGAAGTGTCTGTTCAGGTCCATTGCCCATTTTTTAAATTCGATTGCTTATTTTTGGTGTCAAGATTTATGAGTTCATTATAAATTTTTGTTATTAACCGCTTATTAGATGTATCATTGTTGAATATGTTCTCTCATTCAGTGGGTAGTTTTTTTTCACTTTGTTGATGGTTTCCTTTGCTATGCAAAAACACTTCAATTTGATGTAGTCCCATTTGCTTATTTTTCTTGTTTTCCTGAGCTAAGGAGATATATCAATAAATGTCTGAGATTTTGCTGTCCGTGTTTCCTTCTATGTTTTTTTAAAAATATATTTTATTGATTTTTTACAGAGAGGAAGGGAGAGGGATAAAAAATCAGAAACATCGATGATAGAGAGACATAGATCAGCGGCCTCCTGCACACCCCACACTGGAGATGTGCCCGCAACCAAGGTACATGCCCCGGACCGGAATCGAATCTGGGACCTTTCAGTCCGCATGCCGGCGCTCTATCCACTGAGCCAAACCGGTCTCTGCTCCTTCTATGTTTTTAATGAGTTTGAGTCTAAATTTAATTCATTAATCCATTTTGAGTTTCCTTGTGTATAGTGTAACAAGGTAGTCCAGTTTTATTTTATATTTTGCATGTATCTACCCAATTATCCAACACCATTTATTGACTAAACTATTTTTTTCCCATTGTATGTTCTTGCCTCTTTTGTCAAATATTAATTGACCATAAAGTCATGAGTTTATTTCTGGGATCTCTAGTCCATTCTATTAATCTGTATATTCGTTTTTATGGCAGTACCATTCTCTTTTGATTACTATGGGCTTGTAGTATAATTTGATATCTGGTAGCATGACTTACCTAACTTTTCTCTGCTTCTTCAAGATTGATGTGACTATTCGGGATCTTCTGTGTTTCCATATAAATTTTGGGGACATTTGTTCTAATTCTGTGAAATTGGTAAAATGATAGGAATTGCACTGAATGTATAGATTGTTTTGGGTAATATGAACATATTTATGATGTTAATTTATTCTATTCATGAACACAGTATGTGCTTCCACTTATTTGTGTCTTCTTCAATTTCTTCAGTGTCATAATATTTTGAATACAAGTCTTTTACATCCCTGGTTAAATGTATTTCTAAGTATTTTTATATAGTTGTAACTGGGACTGTTTTTCTTAATTTCCCTAACTGATAGTTCATTATTGTTGCATAAAAATGTAGCTGATATCTGGACATTTATGTTGTATCCTACTTTATTGAATTCATTTATTAGTACTGATGGTTTTTTGGTCAGATCTTTAAGGTTCTATATATATATATTCTCAAGTCATCTGCAAATAATGGCAGTTTTACTTCTGCCTTTTCAATTTGGATGCCTTTTTATTTATTCTTCTTTTCTGATTGCTATGGCTAGAAATTCTAGTACTATGTTGAATAAGAGTGGTAAAAGTGGACATCTGTCTTGTTCCTTATTTTAAGGAACTGATTCAGTTTGTGACCACTGAGTTGGCTATGTGTTTGTCATATATGGCCTTTATTATGTTGGGATATGTTCCCTCTACTCCAACTTTACTAAGAATTTTTATCATACATGGGCATTGAATATTATCAAATGCTTTTTCTGTGGCAATTGATATGATTTTTATCCTTCATTTTATTTATTTGATATATCACATATTGACTTGCGGATATTGTACCAACCTTGAATCCTCAGAATAATAATAATGATGTATAATATTTTCATTGTATTGCTGTATCTGGTTTGCTAATATTTTCTTGAGGATTTTAGCATCTATGTCCATCAGGGACATTGGCCTATAATCTTTTTTCCTTGTAGTGTCTTTTCTGGTTTTGGAATTAGAATAATGCTGTCCTTGTAAAATGAGCTTCAGAGTCTTCTTCCTCCTGACTTTTTTGGAAGAGTTGGAAAAGGATAGGTGTTAATTCTTATCTTAATGTTTGGTAAAATTCCCGTGAAGCCATTAGATCCTAGAATTTTGTTTGTTAAGAGTGTTTTGATTGTGGATTCAAATTCATTAGTTGTTATCTCTCTATTTAGATTTTCTGATTCTTAACAATTCAATTTTGGAAGATTGTATGTTTCTAGGAATGTATCCACTTTGTCCAGATTGTCTAATATGTTGGTATATAGTTGTTTGTAATATTTTCTTACAATCTTTTGTATTTCTTTGGTGTAAATTTTTAATTCTTCTATTTTATTTATTTTATTTATTTGGGTCCTCTCTCTTTTTTCTTGATGAGTCTAGTTAAAGGTTTGTCAATTTCATTTATCTTTGCAAATAAAAGCTCTGTTTCATTGATTTTTCTGTTGTTATTTTTTTAGACTCTATTTTTAAACTTTCTGCTCTGATCTTTATTATTTCCTTCTACTCATATTGGGTTTTGTTTGTTGTTATACTTATAATTCCAATAAGTATAAAGTTAGATTGTTTATTTGAAAATTTTCTTGTTTTTCGAGATAGCCCTGTAATGTTATGAATTTCCCTTTTAAGACTGCTTTCACTGAGCCTCATAGATTTTGGGTAGTTGTATCTTCATTTTCATTTATTTCAAAATATCTTTTGATTTCTTTCTTGATCTCATTGTTAACACATTTATTGTTTAGTAACATGTTATTTAGCCTCCATATCTTTGTGTGTTTTTATTTTTTCTCCTGTGACTGCTTTCTAATTTCACATCATTGTGGTCAGAAAAGATGCTTGATATGATTTTAATCTTAAATTTATTGAGAATTATTTTTTGACTGAACATGCAGTCTATCCTAGAAAATGTTCTGCATGCACTTGGAAAGAACATATATTCTGCTGCTTTGCAGTAAAATGTTCTCAAGATATCAATTAATTCCATGTGATCTAATATGTCATTTAAAGACACTGTTTTCTTGTTGATTTTTTGTGTAGAAGATATATCTATTTATGTTAATGGAGTGTTAAAATCCCCTACTCTAACTGTATTACTGTTGATATCTCCCTTTATGTTCATCAAGATTTGCCTTATATTGCCGAGACCGGTTTGGCTCAGTGGATAGAGCGTCGGCTTGTGGACTGAAAGGTCCCGGGTTCGATTCCAGTTGGGGCATGTACCTTGCTTGCGGGCACATCTCCACAGTGGGGTGTGCAGGAGGTGGCTGATCGATGTCTCTCTCTCTCTCATCAGATGTTTCTGACTTTCTATCTCTCTCTCTTCCTCTCTGTAAAAAAATCAATAAAATATATTTTAAAAAAAGATTTGCCTTAGATATTTAAGTGCTCTTATGTTGGTTGCATAAATGTTTACAAGGGTTATATCCTTTTGTTGGGTTGTTCCCTTTATCATATATAGTGTCCTCCTTTGTCTCTTAGTACAGCACTTGTTTTGATGTCTATTTTTTCATTTTCACGAAATATCTTTTCTCATCCCTTTAATTTCAGCCTGTGTGTGTGTCTTTCATTTTGAGGTGAGTCTCTTCTAGATAGCATATATATGGTTCTTTTTTAAAAAAAATTTTCAGCTACCTTATGTCTTCTGATTGGGACATTTATTATTATTTTTATTATTATTATTGTTGTTGTTGTTGATTGGAGCATTTAAGCCACTTACATTTAAATCGACTATTGATAGGTATGTAATTATTGCCATTTTATTCTTTTAAATATGTTCCTCTTTAATTTTCTCTTCATCTTCTTTTTAAAGAAGACCCTTTAACCTTTCTTGTAACACTGGTGGTAATGAACTCCTTTAGCTTTTTCTTATCTCGGGAGATCTTTATTTCTTCTTCAATTTTAATGCTAGCCTTACTAGGTAAAGTAGTATTGGTTATGGGTCCTTGTTTTCATCACTTTGACTATTTTCATGCCAATTTATTTTGCCCTGAAATGTTTCTGTTGAGAAATCAGCTGAGAGTCTAATGGGAGCTCCTTTGTTTTATCTAACTTCTTTCTCTTGCTGCTTTTAATATTACCTCCTTGTTTTTAACTTTTGCCATTTTAATTATGATGTGTCTTCATGTGGGCCTCTTTGGGTTAATCTTATTTAGGTCTCTGCATTTCCTAGACTTGTGTGTCATTTTCCAGTCATTGTTTCTTTAAATAGGTTCTCAATCTTTCACTCTCTCTTTTCTTCTTCTTGTAAGCCTATGATGTGGGTTTTGTTTGCTATATATTGTCCCAAAGGTCCTTTAAACTATTCTCATTTTTTTTAAAAATTATTTTTTTCTTTTTGCTGCTCTGATTGGGTCTTTCCTGTCAACCTTTCTAAATTGCTGATACATTCCTCTGCTTCATCAAAAATACTTTTTTGAAGTGTATTTTTCATTTCAGGTATTGTATTCTTCAATTCTGAATGGTTCTTTTCTATGGCTTCTATGTTTCTTTACATGCTGTTGAACTTTCCACAAGTTTCTTGAGCAACCTTATAACCACTTCTTGAACTCTATATATTAAAAATGCTTTCCTACATTATATTTAACTATTTATCTGGATATTTCTCCTGTTATTCAATTTGGGGCACTTTTCTTTGTGTCTCCACTTTAGCTAACTTTGTGTGTTTGTGTTTGTTTTTATGTATTAGATAGATGTGTTATGAGTCTCAGTCTTGGTTGGGTGATATTATGTAGTTGATGGCCTATAAAATCCAGTGGTGCAGTCTCCTTGGTCCCCTGAGCTGGGTGCTCTAGGAATGATCCTTTGTATTGTGTGGGTCCTCCTGTTGCAATTCTGTACTGCTATTGGCCCATTTGTACATGGTGTTGACCCTCAGTTTGGCTGACTGTGAGTATGATTCCTAGCCACAGTGTATGAGCTGCTTTTAACATGCTGATCACAAGAAATAGATTTTGCTTCTGCAGGGTCTTGTTCCTGCTAAGATCTTCCTCTGCTTTGAAAGCTAATTGGATCCTGCTCTGATGTTGTCTTTAAGTGTCTAATTAGTGTGTTGATTCTGGAGCCTCTTGGGAGGTCCTCTGGTGTAGGTCAACTCAAATGCTTCCTGTGACTTTCCCTAGGCAATTTGTTTGAGACTACAAAGCAATCTGCAGTTTGTGGATGTCTCTGCTGGGCCTGGGTGTGCATAGCAAGGACCAGGCTGCACACTTGTACAGTATGTACTAGTTTTCACCAGTACTAAGCCTGGGGACAGGTCAACAAAAGGCCCAAAGCACCCCAAGGTTTGCCTCTCCATGTCTCCTGCTACCAGCTGCCTATTAAACTCAGTCACTGAAATAGCCTTTGGCAGTACTTGAGTTGCATGAGGTAGGTTCTCATTTACTACTAGTCACCAGGTAGGATGTGTGGTGTTCACCAGTTTGATATAGGTTCAAACTCAGTGCAATGCTATGACTGAGGTAACTCAGCAAAAGTCCCCGGGGTATACCAAGTCTAGCTGCTGCATACTTGCACACCTTTGTGCTTGGTCAAGATCTCAGAGAACTGTCAGATGAGGTCATCAGAATTTATCAGGCTCAAACAGACCAAGATGTGGCTTTTTGAAGGGAGGGCTCTGTACTGATAGGTATGTGAACAAAAAATGGCCCACACACTTAAGGTGCACAACTCAGGCTGTCCCAGATTTTGCTAGGAGCTGGATCTCAGCTGGGTGGGGCCACTAGGAGTTAGGAGGATGGGGCTCACAGATGTCCCTTGTGTGAGAGGTGCCCGTCAGGCTTGGGGGGAAATGGAAGGGGTGGCCCCTGTTCCAGAACCACACAACTCAGTCTGTCCCTGATTCTGCCCAGACCTTGGCAGAGCGGAGCCACCAGGAGTCAGGAGGGTGGGGTTTCCAGGAGCCTGAACACTATCATCATCTTTTGCAACCAGTAGTTTTGGCACCCCAGTGTGTCCCAGGACTCATTCAAATTTCTGGACCATCCTTGAATCTGCAAAGCTTCCTTGGGGATTGGCACGCTGTCCTAATAGCTTCTGGATCTTATGACAGTCAAATATGGGTAATAATTGGGGTTCTCAAGTTTGAGCTTTAAGAATAAGTTTTACCAAATTGAGGTCCAATTATACTTTGAGTGTTCCAAATACTCAAGGGTTGATAACTTCAGTTAATAGAACAATCTGATTATTTACAGATCAAATGTTTTGTTCAGAACACTGTACTAGATACTGTGAAGAAAAGAAAGAGCTTGAGGGACAGAAGAGTTGGGCTTGTGTTTAGAGCCTACGACATGGCCTGATAGTTGTTTTTATCTAACTACACTGAGCCCTTTATGGACAGATTCTTATCTATATTCCCAGCCCTAATACAGTGAGATTGGGTTAAATGTAAGAATGAGTGATGTGAGAATATTTTCAAGTTGTTCACCTCTTCTGAAAACAAAGTGGCCCAAACAGTCCAATTATATGGGGTTTAGGTGAGTTGGTTGCCAGTTAATGGCAGTCATGCTATTCTCTTACTACTTTCTTCATGGAGGGGTTGTTCAGAGCCTTGAAGCAAATTTTTGAAAAATGATTTCAGATTCTCCAATTCAATGCGCTAATTATTATTATAGTTGTTATTATTATTGTTAAGAGATGAGTATGTGTGATATAAAATAGAGAGCAATGGGTTTTATACCTAAATGAGGCAAACCTAATTTGAATTTGTAAGTTAAATAATTTAGAACTGTTTCAAATGAGATCTGCTGCAAGTAAGACCATATTTAAAATTAATGAGTTAGAAACACATCCCGTTACTTTCCTCAGTCCCAGTAAACACATTTGTTTATTATGGATTGAAGGAAATAAAAGGACAGACAAAAGAGTTTTGAAAGGAGAGAGAAACTCATTGAGAGGAGGATTTATTGGAAAAAAGGGAGGACAGAGCAGAGGCTGAAAATTTGGCTCCTCTCTGATTATCACTCAGGCTCAAGGATGAGTTTATACTCCCTTTATAGCATCTTCTCAGGCCAATGGTTCTTGACAGCCAACTATAGATGAAGGCCCCCGCCTCCGGGGTCTCTCTGCAGGTGTGTAGACTTCTCAAAGCAGCGAGGATGCCTCTTTCCATTTTTATTCCTTTCTTTGGGTTTTGTGAGCATTGTTGAATGGTGGGGTGTTGTAGGGAAGTATGTACTCTAGATACAAAAAAATCCAATGATTTGCCTGATGCCAAAATATCATGGTAAAAAAAGATTAACAAAAACCTTAAATTGAGCATCCAGGTGTTTACTTGCTATGAAGCTAAACAGCCACATACTCCCAAAGATGGAGCTGCATGGTGACGGGTAGATAAAACATCTGGATGACAGCTTGAAATGGTGTTCACTTTTCATCTGACTGCTTTGGCAACTTATGGAGCTTGTCTGAACCTCAGGTATATATAGCAAGCAAGTCACACAGGAAGGAAGTGATTACAAAAGGAAAGCAGAGGCAATTTCTTAGCCAAAATAAATGCTCATAACCTATTAATCAGAAGGACTTCTTTAGGTTTATAGCATGTCTGTAATTTTCCATATTTTCTATAGTAAGGGCAAATCATAAGAGACCTTCTGGCTGGTTGAGGAAAAAAAGGTTTCACAAAGCCCCTTTTTGTGCTCCCACCAGTGGTCAAAGTGGGTAAGTGAAGTTCACACTTTATTAGAGTCTTCCTATGTCTTATTCTACCACACTCTCTTCTTCACTATTTTTGTCACTCTCCTACACTGTAGACAAGTGGGACATGGTCTGCAACTGGTAGTGATTGTAGCCCTCCAGAGAAAAGAAGCAGAAAGGCATCTGGTAAAAAACAAGCCATAAGGTAATGAGGCAAGGGAGGGCAGTTGAGGGTAACCAGGCCTACAGGGGAGGGCAGTTGGGGGTAACCAGGCTTACAGGGAAGGGCAGTTAGAGGCAACCAGGAGTAATCAGAAGTTAGTGGAGATGTCCTAATTCTTTAGAACATATGTAGAGGGAGCAATGGCTCCTTGGTTCAAAGTCCCCATGAAAGCAAGAATTTAAAAAGCAAGATAAAGAAGAGCAGAGTTACAGAAGCCCAAGAAAGCAAAAGATCCGTTAGAGATAAATACAAGGGAAGAATTCTTGATAATTAGGTTGTTGCTGCTTCATAATCATATCTTCCTGGTAGAGGAGAAATAGAGGAATTATCCTGAATTCAAACAGAGCATAAGAGCTTGCCAGATTTTCAAAGCTAGGGCTCCCTTTGGCATGAGTGCCATTCTCAACCGACACTCTGTTGGCAGAGTGTGATGGAGTTGGTGAATTTCCAAGTTCCACTGAATTGTGCCAAAAACCTTGTGAAGAAGCCTGTTGCAGAGAAAGCTCCATCTGAAGGAGGTCAGCTGCCCTGGCCTGAGAGAGACCCTTGCCTCCTGCACTAACACATTTGCAGGTGTACCTGTCTCTTTCATTGTCGTGAACCTGGACCACATAGTGAGTCACCTCAAAACTTGTGAGACTTACATCTACCTAAGCAACACAGCAATATTGCATTAACCCCCCTTTCCTGGGATCTATCGGCACGACCATCTTTGAGGAGGCACTACCTGATCCCTTCCAATACTGGCATTGCCAGCCAAACTAATACTGGCTACTCTTTTACTGTTTGGCTTGAATTCAGGATAATTCCTCCATTCCTCTTCTACCAGGAAGATATGATTATGAAGCAGCAACAACCTAATTATCAAGAATTCTTCCCTTGTATTTATCTCTAATGGATCCTTTGCTTTCTTGGACCTCTGTCAGTATCTCTGCTCTTCTTTATCTTGCTTTTTAAATTCTTGCTTTCACGGGGACTTTGAACCCAGGAGCCATTGCTCCCTCTACATATCCTTGAAAATCACAAAATTCTAAAGCATTAGGACATTTCCACTAACTTCTGATCACTTCTTTTTAACATGTTCTACAATAATCACAGTTCCAGCAGCAACTACCAAAGGCATCCACATGCTTCCAATTTTTCTACTAGCCTCAGTTGATTATCAACTCTATGATTCTTTCTCTCCTAGGGAAACTCAGTTCATCTTCATTTCTGTGACTATCAGAAGTATTCTCTATAAGTGATAACATTTATACCTCAGAAAGGCTTCTGTACTGAGCATGTGGCTCCACTGTCACCCTGCTACCTGGGTCCTGGCTCTGTTTTTTCCTATGGACTAATACAAACAGATAAGCAGTTGGGACACACACATATCCAATTTTCAGGAACATTCTTTCCTGTGGGGAAGGAAACATACAGACACACAATCAGTCTCTGTCTCAGACTCAGTATCAGTTTCTGTCTCTTTCTGTCTTGCTCTCACACAGCAGAAAATGGTTTGGAAGCTCTTGAAGGGTTTTCCTTTTGGCAGGGTAGTGCGAGCTTTGAAGGCACTGTAGAAAAAACAAAAAAACTATCCATTCGGAAAGGATCCAAGATGGTTGCCCACAGGACTGCAGGCTGTTGGGTAGTGTGAGAGTGAGAGTACGAAAGGAGAGCATGTGGATGTGCAGGGAGTGTCAGTATTTGTGAGTGAGGGACAGCTATACTCCAAGGGAGTGTTGGGGGCTGGTAGCCTCTACTGCAGCTGAAATCTCTCCTGTAGCGGCCAGCTCTGCCACAGGGGCTGGACCATCTTGAAGAGGAGACGAGACTGCTGTGATTAGAGACTGACTGTGATCTGAGATTGACTGTGATCAGAGTGCCACTGGAACTCTAGCCTCTCCTACCATAGGGGCCTGGGAGGTCTGCTCAGGGAGAGACAAATGCGCGAATTTGCAGAGTGGCCCTGCACCTTCTCACAGAGCAGAAGGAAGAGCTGAATCAAAGAGCACTCACCTGGAACTGGCGAATGAAAGACAACTGGCATTGCCTAAAGTAAGGTGAGATTTGGGATCCAGGCTAGAGAGAAACCTGCGCAGTGGGAACTAGAGACTCAGAGAACGACTGCCCCCCACAAAATTCGTGGCTGTTGGGACCCAGAAAGGCAGCCACAGAGTCGTGCACAGAGTGGCACACAGAGTGGCTCACATAATTGTACTCAGAGCCAGAGTAGCCAGGCCTTTTAGCCCAGGATATTAAGACACAAACACTGCCACCCAGGGACTGTAGCAGAAATTGACTCTTCTGTGCAAAAACAACAAAAAAACAGACTGAGAACCAAAGAGAGCATAGAGATCCTGCCTGCTTAAAAATAGGATTGTGGCTAATGACACCAGGGAACTTTAATACTGTGCTGACTATTTGTAAGGAAAAAGACATACCAAGCATAACAGTGGATGAAATTAACGACCTTCACTACTTCACATTTTTACTTTTTATCTTTTACTTAAGAAACTAATTTTTTTTCATCTCACTCGATTTTGCCTTATTTTTTAATTATATTTTTATTTTTAACTACTAGAGGCTTATTGCACGAAATTTGTGCACGGGGGTGAGGGTATATATCCCTCAACCAAGTCTGTACCCTCTCCAATATAGGATCCCTTTCACAATCCAGGACTGCTGGCTCCCAACTGCTCACCTGCCTGCCAGCCTGATAACCCCCTAATCACTCCCCTGCAGGCCTGGTCACCCCCAACTGCCCTCTCCTGTTGGCCTGATGACCCCTAACTGCTCTCCCCTGCCAGCCTGGCTGCCCCTAACTGTCTTCCCTTGCTGGTCCGGTCATACCTCACTGCCCTCCCTTGCCAGCCAGGTCGCCCCCAACTGCTCTCCCCTGTAGGCCTGGTTCCCCCCAACTTCCCTCCCCTGCTGGCCTGGTTCACCTCAACTTCCCTCCCTTGCCAACCTGGTTGCTTCTAACTGTCCTCCCCAGCTGGCCTGGTCACCCCCAACTCCACTCTCCTGCAGGCCTGGTCACCCCCAACTTCTCTCCCGTGCAAGCCTACTCATACCTAACTGCTCTTGCTTGTAGGACTGGTCTCCCCCAACTTCCCTCCCCTGCAGGCCTGGTTGCCCCCAGCTGCTCTCCCTTGCTGGCCTGGTTACCCCCAACTGACCTCCCTTGCAGGTCTGGTCGCCCCTAACTGCCCTCCCCTACCAGCCTGGTCACCCCTAACTGCTCCCCCCTGCTGGTATGGTCACCCCTAACTGCTCCCCCCTGCTGGTATGGTCACCCCTAGCTGCCCTTTCCTGCTGGCTTGGTTACCCCCAACTGCCCTCCTTTGCTAACCTAGGTGCTTCTAACTGTCCTCCCCCGCAGGTCAGATCACCCCTAGTTGCCTTCCCCTGCAGGCCTGGTCGCCTCTAATTGCCCTCCCCTGTAGGCCTGGTTGCCCCCAACTGCCCTCCCCTGTAGGCCTGGTTGCCCCCAACTGCCCTCTCTTGCCAACCTGGTCACTTCTAACTGTTCTCCCCTATAGGCCTGGTTGCCCCTAACTGCCTTCTCCTGCCAGCCTGGTTGCCCCTAACTGTCCTCCCATGCTGGCCCAGCCTCACCTCACTGTCCTCCCTTACTGGCAAGGTCTCCCCAAACTGCCCTCCCCTGCAGGCTTGGTCACCCCCAACTGCCCTCCCCTGCAGGCCTGGTTTCCCCTAACTGCCCTCCCCTGCTGTCCTGGTCACGCCTAACTGCCTTCCCCTGCTAGCCTGGTTACCCACAACTACCCTCCCTTGCCAACCTGGTTGCTTCTAACTCTCCTCTCCTGCCAGGCCTGGTCACCCCTAACTGTCCTCCCCTGCTGTCCTGGTCTCACCTCTCTGTTCTCCCTTGCTGGCTAGGTCACCCCCAACTGCCCTCCCTTGCAGGCCTGGTCACCCCCAACTGATATCGCCTGCAGGCCTGGTCACCTCTAACTGCCCTCACTTGCAGGCCTGGATTCCCCTAACTGCCTCCCCTGCTGACCTGGTAGGCCTTGTCACTCTTAACTGCCCTCACTTGCAGGCCTGGTTTCCCCTAACCTCCCTCCCCTACTGGCCTGATCGCCCCTAACTGCTCTCCCTTGCTGGCCTGGTTGTCCTCAACTGCCCTCCCCTTCAGGTCTGATTTCCCCCAACTGCCAGCCATCTTGTGGTGGCCATATTGTGTCTACAAGGGGGCAGCCATCTTTGACCAGAGGGCAGCCAACTTGTGTGTTGGAGTGATGATCAATTTCATATTACCTCTTTATTATATAGGATTAGTATTAATATTATTCTTTACCCTTTTTAAAAAGTTTTATTTTATGTTATTTTTTCTTTCTTTTATTTTATTTTATTTTGTGATTCTATTTTTGATTTTCTCTTTAGCATTATTTTACTCTATCTCAATTTTTCTTTTTTGTTAAAAGTCTCTTTATCACTTTTCCCCTCTTTTGTCCTGTTTCTCTTACCCTGTTCCTGCTTTAGTTTTTTTTGACCCTTTCTTTTTACTCCCTGTTAAAAATTGATCTTATGCATACATCTAATTTCCTCTCCCCTGCTCCAAACCCATACACACATCTCTTTTGACTTTCTTCATTATCCTAATTCTTTTTCTTTTTTCTTTTGCCTTTTTATTTCTTTCTGTCTTGTTGTTTGTTTGATTATTGGTTAGTTTTTTGTTTGTTTTGCTTCTGTTTTTCCTCTCCTCTCTTGTTCTCTTCTTTTTCTAATAGCTTAACTATTTCCAATCACCAGTGCAGGCTTATCTACATTCTATCCTCCTTTTCCAATAGTAAACAAATACATAGATAGATAGGTTAAAGAAGGTGGAAATATATATATATAATTTTCTTTTATGTATATATTTCTTTTTTTGTGTTTAGTATTTTACTTTTCTTCTTATACACCCATTCTCTTTCTACCTCCTCTATACTGAATTGTGGCTGTTTCCCCATTCATTCAATTCCTTGACATTACCTCCTGGAAATAAGTTCTGCCTCTTCAGATTCATCAGGGTGTTGTTCGGAGGTCTGTTTTTTGCATTTTTTTGTATTAGTTGTTTTTGTAGTTTGCATTCATCTCTGGGTGTTTATTGTTTGCATTTTTTGGATTAGTTGTTATTTTATTGGAATTTTCTCCCCATATACATATTTTTCCCTTTCTTTTTTCTTCTATGTATTTTCTCTTATATTTTTTTCCTTTTCTCAATATCATATTTTAAAAATAGATTTTATTGATTTTTTACAGAGAAGAAGGGAAAGGGATAGAGAGTTAGAAACACTGATGAGAGAGAGACATCGATCAGCCGCCTCCTGCACTTTTCCCTACTGGGGATGTGCCCGCAACCAAGGTATGTGTCCTCGACTGGAATTGAACCCGGGAGCTTTCAGTCTGCTGGCTGATGCCCTATCCGCTGAGCCAAACCAGTTTCAACTCAATATCATTTTTGTATTCATCTCTATTCTCTAATTCTCTTTTCTCTGGTCAACACCTTTATTTAGGGGTATTAGTATTGTGAATACATTTGTGTTTGGTGCCCTGTGTGTTGTATCTTGTTGTGTTGTATTTTGTGCTTTTGAATGAATGCAGGAGAGAGAGCCACATAACCATAAATCCTGAGAGGAGCGATCAAAGATATAGTCCACATACAAAAGAAAAGGAGGAATCACTAGAAAGAAAAGTAAATGAAATGGAAGCAAGCAATATGACAGAGAAATAATTCAGAGCAATGGTCATAAGGTTGCTGAAAAGGATGGAAGATAATTTCAATAATATGTGTAAGAACCAAGAGGAAATGAAGAACCAAGAAGAAATGAAAAATGACGTCACTGTAATATTGAACTCAATAGAAAACATCAACAATGGACTAAAAGAAGCAGAGGACTGCATTAGTGAGCTAGAAGACAAGATAGGAAAAAAATATCTAAGCAGAGCAGCATCTAGAAAAAAACAACAACTTTTAAATAGGAGGAGAGCCTAAGGAGACTTTGGGACAACATGAAATGATAAAATATCCACACAATCAGGTTGTGGGAAGAAGAAGAAACTGAGCAAGGAATAGAAAACCTGTTTGAAGAAATAATGAGAAGAAAAAACTCACACAAGTTCAAGAAACTCACAGAGTCCCAAACAAGATGAACTCCAAAAAGAGCGACACCAAGACACATTATAATTAAATTGGCAAACACCAATGGTAAAGTAAGAATCTTAAAGACTGCCAGCGAGAAACAGAAAGTTACCTACAAAGGATCTCCCATTAGACTATCAACTGATTTCTCCACAGAAACATATCAGGCCAGAAGGGAATGGAATAAAATATACAAAATCATGCAAAGTAAGGGTCTGAATCCAAGAGTACTGTACCCAGCAAGGCTATCAATCAAAATTGAGGGTAAAATCAGAAGCTTCACAGACAAAAAACAACTAAGGGATTTTATTGCCACCAAATTAGTACTGCAAGAAATGCTAAAGGGTCTGCTATAGAAAGAAGAAATAGGAAGAGAAGAAGGAACACAGGCATAAAGAATAAAAATGGCAACAAACAAGTACCTATCAATATAACTTTAAATGTAAATGGACTAAATGTTCCAATCAAAAGATTTAGTGTAGCTGAGTGGATAAGAAAACATGACCCATATATCTGCTGTCTACAGGAAACCCACCTCAGAACAAAGACTCACACAGACTGATGGGAAAGAGATGGAAAAAGGTTTTTCAGTTGAATGGAAATGAAAAAAAAAAAACTTGGGTAACAATATTTATATCCAACAAATTAGACCTCAAAGTTAAGGCCATAAAAAAAGAAGGCCACTTCATAATACTAAAAGGAGCAATTAAGCAATAAGATATAATTGTGATATGCAGGAGCACCAAATACATAATAAAACTTCTGGAAGATATCAAGCAATACTGTCATAGTAGGGGATTTTAATACCCCACTAACACCACTGAACAAATCCTTCAAACAAAAAATCAGCAAACAGCAATCTTAAATGACTCATTAGATCAAATGGAATTAATTGACATCTTTATAACATTGCACCCCATAGGCACAGAATATACACTCTTCTCAGGTGCACATGGGTCATTTTCAAAGTTAGACCATATATTAGGGTACAGGCAAAGTGTCTTCCAATCCAAGAAGATAGAAATCATGCCAAACATCTTCTCAGATCACAATGGCATAAAAATAGAAATCAACTACAATAAAAAACAAAAATAAATCAAATACCTGGAGGCTAAATAGCATGTTTTTAAATGATGATTGGCTTACCAAAGGCATCAAAGAAAAAATAAAAAGCATCATGGCCACAAATGACAATGAAAGCACAACAATCCAAAATCTAAATAGACACTTTTCGAAAGAAGACATTCAGAAAACCAAGAGACATATGAAAACATGCTCAAAGTCATTAATCATCTGAGAGATGCAAATCAAAACAACAATGAGATACCATCTCATACCTGTCAGAATGGCTATCATCAACAAATCAACAAATGACAAGTGTTGGCGAAGATGCAGAGAAAAAGGAATCCTTGTGCACTAATGGTGGGAATGCAGACTGGTGAAGCCACTGTGGCAGACAGTATGGAGATTACTCAAAAAGTTAAAAATGGAACTGCCATTTGACCCAGTAATCCCACTTCTAGGACTATATTGGACTATATTCCATGAAACTCGAAACACTAATCAGAAAAGATATATGCACTCCTATGTTCATAGAAGCACAATTTACCATAACTAAGATTTGGAAATAGCCTAAATGCCCATCAGCAGATGAATAGATTAGAAAACTGTGGTACATCTACACAATGGGAAACTATGCTGCTATAAAAAATAAGGAATTCTTACCATTTGCATCAGCATGGATGGAACTGGAGAGCATTGTGCTACGTGAAATAAGCTAGTCAATGAAAGAAAAATACCACATGATCTTACTCATTTATGGGTAATAAAGAACATTATAAACTGGTGAACAAAAATAGATATTGAGGCAGAACAGTATTGAATAGATTTTCAAAATATAGCAGAAAGGCTGGGGAGGGTTGAGGAGGAGGTAAGAGATCAACTGAAGGACTTGTATGCATGCGTATAAGCATAACCAATGTACGCATGATACGGGGCATAGGGGAGACTGGGGCAAGGTCAATGGGGGGAAAAGGATACATATGTGCTACTTTTTGTAATACTTTAAGCAATAAAAAAATAAAAAAACACTTTCCATTCTGAAGAATATGTTGGAGTTTGCAGCAAAAGTCACTGAAGCAGATTTACTATTACTGGCTGTGCTTGGTAGTGCTTTTCCAGCATTATGGATGGATGTGGCTTAGGCCATTTTCACTCACTCTTTTGGAACACCTTGATAGAAGGCAGACATCTGTGGGTTGTGTACATATGGAAGAGATTGAAGCCAATTGGGTTAATCAGACTTGACCTCTGATCCTGTCATCATTAGCACTTGTGCTTTAATCAGCATTTAAATTAATCACAGTGTCCTTGGAAGGGTGGACAAATCAAAAAATCCTCAAGAAGAGCACTCTTAAAAATTTTCAAAAGGCTTGTTATAAATCCAAGAGCATCCAGATATCTCACTTATCTCATTAACTACCCTATGTTGATGTCACCCAGTAATACCATGTATTCCAGAATGTTTCAGCCTGTCTTTTAGTGAGATAGATCCAAGTTACAAAAGACCCAGAGTATCTATGAATGATTCTCATCCACTGCCACAATCATGGGAGCTGTTAGGGAAAAACTTGAGTCCTTTAGATTGTCCAGTGACATCATGGAGGAAGGAAACATGCTGTGAAAGTGACTACAGGGGCTGTCTCTCAGGCAAGGCCCTGTTGTCTATCTAGTAACTCCTTCAGCATGTTTCCAAAAATCCACCACTCACCAAACCTTCCTAAAAGTTATCACTTCATCTGATTACTTTCCCTAAAATTTCACCAACTAGGATTCATTTGGGATTGACAAACCTCCTCTTTCAATAATAGATGTAACTTTTCGAGGGTAAAGGGCAATTACTCATATAATGAAAGTGAACTAAGCTAGATGTCCAGGAGGACAAAGAAGTTTCATTTTGATTGGAACAAGGAGAAATGACAAAGTTGTTAGTTTTTAGGAATGGAGGCTCATGATGGTTAGATTCTACCACGTAAAACATTTGCTTTGGGTTTTCCTTAGACCCCCAAAATGGGAAGAAAGAATCCCTTTTCTTCTGCTCCCAGGACCCAGAACCCCTGCTAGAACTCTAATATAATTCTGCTCCATGTGGGTTAAATCAACCTATGTGGGCTGGCCTAGAAACCTGACCACCTCATATATAGCATTCTTTCTCTGAAGTAATGCATTCCAGTGTCCAAATCAGTGACTTATAAATGTTTTGGACATATGTCATTAGTATGTTGAGTACTACATGTACATTAATATGTCTCCCTTTTTGTAAAATTTATAAAAACTCTTATAAACAGCAACATCTAATTATGTAAACCTGACAAATATAATAATGTTTATTTGTTCAGTGATTCAGGAAACTTTAGCAATTTGCAAGTTGTTTGTGGAATAGAATGGTGTTGAGAAGCTTGGAAACACTCATGTTGAAATCATGTGAATGGCCTAAAATGGAAAAAAATAGACTTACTGTGTTTTCTTTTTCCCATCCAGGAGTAAAAGGACCCAAGATTGAAATCTTCTCTTGGTAAGGAATAGAAAAGCTCACTCTAGTTCAAGAAATTATTATGCCTGGGCAAAAAATTAGTGAATGACTATACCTATGAAGATGACCAATCTCCAGGGTTGATTCAAGCCTAATTATAGTTTAAGGGCCTCTGGGAAGTAATTTATTATTGTTATTTTATTTTTAATTAAGTTTATTTTGGTGATATTGGTTAAGCTTTGAAGTAACTTTAATAAGCTTTTTTTCATTACATAGCCATCATACAAAAAGCTGTTTGAAAGTAAAGGGTAATGAATGTGAACCCTAAGGAATGGGAAAGAACTACCTCCAAGTAGGCTTATTTCAAAATAGCAGGCACAACTAGGACTAAGATAAGAAGGTCTCTGTTTTCACAGAAAAAAGTAGGAGGCACTTTGTTTTATTTTTTATTTTGTTTGAATTTCTAAAAAGTATTTAATGAGCATAATTATAACGCAGATACTATGAGATTAGTGCCCAGAAAAAAATATTCTAGCAATCATACATCTGAATTTCAGTCCACTGTGATCTCAGTTGGCTGGGATGCATAGGAAATAATGGGAGGAAAGGAGTCTGGTTAATTGTGTTGTTTAGATAACTGAGAGCTAAGAAGTTTGTTTTCTTATTGCTTATTATTCAAAATTTTTCCATAACTATTGTGGTCTCTTTTACTGTCTAAGGAAATAATCTAGGCAACATAATTGAGTTTCCTTGCTAGATAGGTGAGTATATCAGTGGGCCTCACAGTCATGTTCAGAGATGTAAAAGATGTTAACAAGGTGAAAAGATATAGAAGTAGTGGATTGAATTGGGAAATTCCCTTAAAGATTTTTAATTTTCCTGCCTTCCCCCCTGCCCACTGGCCTTTCAAATCCCTACCCTTTCCCTTATATAAATCCATTTGAACATTTATTTTTACTTAATTATGCTTTTAGTTTTTCAGATTCTACTTCCAAGGATTATTGGCAGTGGTATAAGTCACTGGCGTGTTTAAAATAGTTAAGCAAGCTTTCTTCCCTTTTATTATAAAAAACTAGAGGCCCAGTGCATGAATTTGTGCATGGGTGGAGTTCCTCAGTCTGGTCAGTGATCAGGGCCAATTTGGGCCATCTCTTCCAGTCCTCATCAAGGCCACGAGAGGTTGGTTGGCTGTGGGGAGGGGCCACAGGAAGTTGGCTGGCCAGTGGGGAGGGGCTGTAGGAGGTTGGCCAGTGGGGGAGGTAGGGGCTGCAGGAGGTTGGCTGGCTGGCCTCCCGATTGGAGCCATCAGGGAGGCTGGCCAGCCAGGAGGAGGGGCTCTGGGAGGTTGGCTGTGGAGTGAACTGATCACCAGGGGCAGCTCCTGAATTGAGCTCTCTGGTAGTCAGTGTGTGTCATAACTGGTTAACTGGTCATTCCCATCATTCAGTTATTCAGTCACTTAGGCTTTTATATATATACTAGGGGCCCGGTGCACAAAATTTGTGCAGTGGGGGGTCTCTCAGCCGAACTTCCCTTTTTTACAGACTGGGAGCCCTCAGGGGATGTCCTACTGACAGCTTAGGCCCACTTCCTAGGGGGAGTGGGCCTAAGCCACAGTCTGGCCTCCCTCTGTGGGAAGCAACCAGGCTTATCAGGGGAAGGTGCCAGCCCCATCACCCTGCTGCTGCAGCCACTGCCAGCCACTGTAGCTGCCTGTTTTCATCAACTTGGACTCCAGTCCCTTCACCATGAAAAAAATGACAACTTTCTTTAGGCATTTTCAAGATGTGTCTTCCATAGAATATGAAATTTCTTTCTTTCTTTCTTTCTTTCTTTCTTTCTTTCTTTCTTTCTTTCTTTCTTTCTTTCTTTCTTTCTTTCTTTCTCCTCACCTGAGGACATGTTTCTATTGATTTTTAGAGTGTGGAAGAGAGAGGGACAGAGAGAAACATCAATATGAGAGGGACACTGATTTTTTGCCTCCTGCATGAGCCCTGATCTGGGCCCTGGTTAGGGAGGAGCCTGTAACCTAAGTACATGCCCTTGGTCAGAATTGATCCTGGACCCTACTATCAGCAGGCTGAGGCTCTATCCACTGAGCAAACCTGGCTATGGCAGAATATGACATTTATTAGCCCCATCCAGCAGTGGACCTTTGTGTTTTTTTTTTCTCCAGGGGTGTGGTGGAAAAACCCTAGATCACCTACTTGGATTCTTATTAGCCAAGTTACCAAGAACACTGCAAGTGGTGGCATATAGGGAGCTTAGCTAATGAATGGTCAGAAAAGGTGTTTATGCTTGAACTAGTTTGGCTCAGTGGATAGACTGTTGGCCTGCAGACTGAAGGGTTCGAGGTTTGATTCTTGTTAAGGGCATATACCTTGGTTGGGGGCACATCCCCAGAAGGCAGCTGATAGATATTTCTCTCTCATCGATGTTTCTGACTGTCTATCCTTCTCCCCCCTTTCTCTGTAAAAAATCAATAAAATATGTTTTTTTAAAAAAAAGAAAAGAAAAGGTGTTTCCTCTTCAGCTCATGCACAGAGGACCCCCTGTGTTGTGTCCACTGGGCTAGGGGCATTTCCCCCAGCCTGGAGCAGGGGGCACTCCCCAATGCTGGAAGCCAGCCCCCTGTTGTGGGCGACAGGCTGGGGGTGTGAACCTGGGCTGCTGCTTGGTGCTGGAGCATGCACAAGCTGCCACAGGGCAGGTGATTTGGAGGATGTTCTTGCCCCGGCCCTAGCCACTTGGTGCCTGCGCCCGTAGCTCTGGAGTAGCTGAAAGCATTCTGGGACCCCAGCACCTCAGGACCTATGTGCCTGCCTACAGGCTATGAGTGGCCTAGGTCCCAAGAATGTTCTGGGGACCCTCACCTCTCAGAGCCTGTACTCACTACTGATTGGCTGGTGGGTATTTCAGAGGTACAGTCAATTGGCATCTTTCTCTTTCATTAGTGCAGATATAGATAATCTCTTTATTAAAACAACTGAACTCAAACACATTAGCCAGTAATGCAGTTAATTCCTTTAGAACAAGCTTTTTTTAAAGAAAGAAATATCTAAGGTATAATTTGATATCTTTCTCACTAATATTTAATTTTTTCATTATTAACTCACCTGTATATGAGCTTCATATCCAAAGCTCTTCCCAGCAGTTTTCCCTACACCTTCAGTCAAAGCATCCTGGGACTCTTTATAGAAGCTAACTTTTTGTAGCTTCAGGTGGTCTATTTACTATGCTAAAACTGTTCAAGAGGTTATAGAAAAGGCAGAAGTTGCCTTTCAAATTTCTTGAGTTTCTAATTCTCTTGTCTAGTCATGACAGAGAAGACTGAGAATCATCTCTACTCATGGCAAGATCTCAGTCAAAAGCTAAGCTTTTAAGAATTCTAGAGAGAAGCAAGGTCTAAGGGAATTTTCCAGGTAAGTTACTAACTCAAAATAGGACTTCACTTCTAAAGGAAATAATACTGAACTCTAGTAGGAATGAGGAAGGATTGTTGGGGGTAAGGAAATGGGGGTGTAGTTATAGGCTCATAGATAAGGATTTTCCCAAATATGATCTAGTCCTTTATACCCAGAACTGTAGCCCCAGGGCTAGGCCTGCAGAATAAGGACTGGCAGCCAGTCTTTTATTGAATAACAAGATCCTTGAAGGTGATACTTAGCTCTGTGTCTGATCATATCCTTTATTTTCCTCTTTGATATTTCTCTAGTTCAGCATGTCAACCAAACCTACCTCATCTAGGCTACTAATCTTGTCTTGTTCATGATCACATCTTGACTTGATCCTGTCATGAACTCCTATCTAAAACCACTCCATCCTTTCTTGGATTATTTTTTCATTAAGGCCTTCTGCATTGACCCAAACTAAGCTTCTTTCCATTTGCCTTAGTATTTTAATTATTTGTGGGGAAGCAAAACACTTTCTACTCCTATGTACCATTTCACTTACCTAGTGGAGTATAGTTTTATTCTTACATACAAACAAATATTTTTCTTTATTCACCCGATGCTACTAGCATGTTGGTTTGAGTTGGTGGTTAAGAGAGACAAAAGTGATTTTTTTCACAGTTGTTTTTCTAAGTAGTTTATATTCCTGGTCCAAAACAAAATATTTAGAAAACAACATAAAATTTTCAAACAAAGACAAATTAGTTTTATCACATCACTTGTTTTCTTTGAATCTTCTCAAAATAGATTATTGGGAAAAGAAAGTTAATGCTAATTAATTGCAAGCTAGGTTCTGTTTATTGAGTTTTTATTTTATTTTACAAATGTAACTTAACAAAATGGCCATCCCATGGGGTATTGTTTAAATCCTGTTAGATTTTTTTCTCACCTGTCTCAACAGCAACACACTTTCATTACAGAAAATTTAGAAAACACAGAAAGACACCTAAGAAATTAAAATTGTTCAGAATCCCCTTTGATCCTTTATTTTATTTTATTCTTCTTGTTTGGACTTATTTCATAGATTACTGCATGTCATTATAACATATATCCAGACAAAGAATACTTTAAATCAACTGATTCTCATTTTGCTTTTATTTTATTGCTGGCAGTGTTTCTGATATATTTCATGGTGGAGGATGGATCTGTTTAGATTATAGACAGCTTTCAGTGATGCACTTGTTTCTTTTTTTACTTGGGGCTGCTAAGCAGGAGTAGATAGCAAGTGGCTATCTACCTTATCAGAGGGCTGTAACTTGATTTACTACAAAAAGTTACTCTACAAAAAAATGTTGTTCTAAGAACTCCCATTCTTTCTACCCTGTTTTAAACTTAGTGTATAAACAACTTTATTACCAAGCTACTCATTAATCACATTATTGTTCTTAATCCAAGTGGAATCAATTTGCAAGGAGTGGGAGGTGGCAAGCAGCCAAATACTTCATGCACTGGGTGGTCACGTCTGTGCAACATCAAGCCATGGTATGTAACTTAAGGACTCAGTTGAATCAAGTAAAGGTTAATTAGACAAAAGGCCACAATTGATTGATCATCTTATTTTAATCTTTTTTCTAGTCAAAGTGGGTTGACCCAATGAAGCACATTTCCTATTGGGTGGTTGCTTGTAGCCCATTTGAAACAATAGAATCTATGCAATAGAATCCTTTCTCACCTCTTTTCTGATCTATGCTATCTTCTTGGGTCAAGATTATTGATAAGTGGACCACAGACATAGATACAAACTATAATCTTTTAAAAAGCATTATAGGTTTGTTTTTTGTATGCTGTTTGTGTTTCTCTGAACTTGTTTGTAAAACCCTGCTATCTTATTTTTTCTTCCAGTTTGGATTTGCTGCAGGCCAAGCAATAGTGAATCTCTTTCAAGGAGGCACCGAAAGCAGTGGTGACCATTAACCTATATTCTCACTTTAGCTCACTGCAAATTAGAGTGGTTCCAGATGCCACTCAAGATTTTTCAAAGATGACCTAATCCCAAGCAAATGCATATGCACATAGAATTATAGAACTAAGGGCCTTGGAGACTATCAACCCTGTTGAAATGTAGAAAAGGATGTTTGAGTCCAGAAAGGAGAAACCATCTTCCTAAAGTCACCATATGGTTAGTAGAAGTGGAACTGCTCTTACCAAGGTCAAAAGGACATCAGAGATATCAAGAAAATCCCCGACCCTTAGGAATAATTCTTGTTAGAGATCCTAGAGTAAGACCTCTAACTGTATGTGTAGGCACAAGCTTGGCAGGAAAACTTTGGTTTGGAGTGTTTTGATGTAGGTGACTGTACTACTATACTGACATCACAGGAGACAGAGAGAGAGAGAGAAAGAGAGAGAGAGAGAGAGAGAGAGAGAGAGAGAGAGAGAGAGAGAGAGAATGACAAATCTATTGGTCATTAAATCACCTTTACCATGCAGACAAGATCTCATTCAGAACTATACATGTTCCTAAGTTGATCTGGCCCAAGTGGATGGAAAACAAACCTCTATTTCTGTTCTGTCCAGACCAATGGATTTATTTGTAGTTTATAGCACATGGCATTTTTTTTTCTATTTGTAAAATTAAAATCCCATTTATATCTGAAAAGAGGCCTGACTTCAGAGAACATCTTAGGTGTATTTTCACTGGGCACATCATCCAAATAAAAGCTTTAGTATATACCGAGGGAGATCAGAACAGAACCAAGCCTTCAAACTTCATACAAAATTGAATAACAACTAATTCCAATTACTATTGTTGACACCATCTCTCTCCTCCAAAGCCTTGAAATCTGAGCTGTTGTAAAGTAGTGCACCCAGTAGATATAAGCTAGCCAGAGAGGGATTTTGCCCCTGTACTCACCGACTCCAGCTACTTCAGGGATGATTGACCCAGGAAAACTTCCTATAAGGATGCCTTCTGAGAATAAGAGATCAAAGGAAGAACAATTGCTTGGAGCCCACAAGGGGACTAGATCATGGAGCTAGACTCTTCATAAGTGGTAGTACGTTAACTTCATTGTGACACCTTTGGTGTAATTAAGAAGCAGGGCATTCTTGTTCTTTTTAGTATACATTGGTCAAGGAACAATATAAGGTAAATTTATTGGGTTAGTTTTGAGTCTGTAGAATCTGCCCCTTTGGTCAGATTTAGGGTGGCTCACTGACACCAGAGAACAAATATTAACATGAAATATCTCCATTTATGCCTATAATTTGAAAGTGCAACACTACATTAATGGTTGAAATGATAGTATTCCAAGAGTGTCATGAAATTATGTTAAAAATTGTTATGTTACTTCAGAGAAGTAATTCTCTCACCCCTCATGTGTAAATAACTCTGTTTTGCAGTATATTTTTTCTGGGATCAAAGTTCAGATCTTCTAATATTCCTATTCTAAAAATTTCAATATTTCTCTATTTTATAAATTTTTTATTACAGTACAACCTAGCATTCTCTAGATTCCTTTTTATAGTTTGTGCTGTGGCCCAAACCTACTACTTGTACTTTCTCCTGACCTTTTCTGACTCCATACCTTTATTCATGCTTTTTCCTCTACCTAAAATTTCATCCCTGTGTCCAACCATCACAGATCCAATTTTACCCATCCTTCAAAGTCTAGTCAAATATCACTTTCTCCAGAAAGCCTTCCTTAATCCCTCTAGTGATAGGTCCCTATTTCTGAAGTCCAGTAATAACTTACCTATATTTCTTATTTTTTCACTTGTTTTTTCTATTATATTTTGATGTAGAGAAAAAAGATGTTACAAGCTTTTTGAGGGGAGGGAGCATGTTTGATTAATTTTTGTACTCTATATAGTACCTGACAAAAATAAAAAGCACATAGTAAATATTTATTGCATGAATAAATGTTTCTATGCCTCTCTGTGTATGAAGCTTTCCTCTGGGCATTTCATCTCTTTTATTTTTTTGCTTAATGTTTTTCCTATGTTCCCCTCCCTCTATCTCCACCCTTCTTCTTTCCTCCACCAGCCACTGTCTCTCACTATGTGTGTATGTGTGTGTGTGTGTGTGTATGTGTGTACAGGGTATGGGCAAAAGTAGGTTTATAGTTGTTCATATGTAAAGTAATGCAATAGTTAATCAATAATAATAATATAAGAATAAACTCCACGTTTTGCTTATTCATAACTATAAACCTACTTCTGCCTCACCCTGTATATACATATAGATAAACAGAGACCTATAAAGATAGATATACACATATAAAATAAAATATATAATTCAATTAACCATTATAAAAATGAAGTATATTTTTAATTTGTTTTGTTTATTAAATTTAGGTTAGATGCCTTGTTTTATTCTGAAAAGTAGTAATGCTTTCATATTTTTCTCATAAAGTTCTAAACATAAAGCACATTTATGTTATTTAAGCCTAAATAAAGCAAACTTTTATTATGCTATTGATAGTTAACTTTTTTGTCTTGATGGGAAGTGACCATTGATAGCAAAATGCTCCCCATTCATGCATTGATTATTGAATTCAGTCATTGTTTACTATGGTTTTCTCTTGAGGCATTGAGAGGTGCCCATTTTAGGTACTGTAACACTTAGACAAGTGAAGTGGTAACTAAAGGACTAAGGGGGGGTCATGATAGCTCTCTTGATATATGTGAAAGGATACCAGAAGGACCATGTTTTCAGTTTGTCTTATGTGGCCTCAGTAAATAGAATCTGTCCCAGAAATTAATGTTTTGGCCTCAAAGATAGTGAGTTCTCCGATAATATGGGTATTCAAACAGAACCTGAATGGATATGTGGTAGAGAGAGTAGATGATACTCTTAGCATTGTATGGGGTATTGGGATAAATGATTTTTTCATTATAAATGATCCCTTGAGATCCTTACCCACTCTAAGATTCTGTGGTTCCATGATTCCTTAAAATAGACGTAAGCAGTTTCCAAATGTTAAGAACACATATAAACAGATCAATTCAAATAGAAAACATGAAAGAATGTTATAAGAAACAGAACTAGAAGCTTCACGAGCTTCATGATAAATCACTATATTTGACCACTAAATTTTACTCTCAGTTCCTTGGCAGTTAAAGTAAAAAGGAAAGAAAACAACAAAATCGAGCATATAGTTCTTTGTCAAGTAAAAAAAAAATGTCTAGATTCAACTGCCTAGACAGATGTTGTTGATTTTTCTGCCATTGAATTCTAGGAGGAATTTATCATGTAATTCTTTGTATAATATATAGTATTTATCATAATGGACAATGTGACTTTATAAAAGATATAGATAAAATCTTCAAATGGATCGTTTATCTTCCTTTTATTAAGTCGTATAAGTTGGCTGTAGATTTTGGAGATTAAACCTTTATCAGTGATAACATTTGCAAATATGTTCTGCCATACAGTGAAGCATCACATGATCTCACTCATTTGTGGATAATAAAGAACATTATAAACTGATGAACAAAAGGATAGATACAGAGACAGTAAAGCTTCAAACAGACTGTGAAATTACAGCAGGGAGATTCAAGTTAGGTGAGGTAGATAAGAGATCAATCAAAGGACTTGTATGCATGCATATAAGCATAACCAATGAACATAGACACTGGGGGGTTGGAGTATGCCTGGGAGAGAGGGGGGCAATGGGGAGATATGTATAAAAATTGATAATAAAAAAAATCTTCAAATGGAAATGTCTTTTCTTTCCTTTCAAAAAAATAGCTGTCAATCAACCAGTTGACAATCTTCAACCAGTAAGAGTCTTTTTCCCTCAGAAGGTTAAAAAAGTATGGTTAAGGTAGATTGCTTTCTGTTAACCTGGCTTTATATAAAGATCTGGTACAAAGAATCCAGAAGAATGGACAGTTAAAGTGACCCTTATCTGCTTTCAAGTATCGCCTGTATCAAGTGATCCTTTGGATCACAAACAAATTATTTTTGAATTCTCTAAGGGGTGTCTCAAGGGGGATTGAGATTCAGAGCCTAAGGATTTGTGCTCTCTGCCAATTACTTGCTGGCAAAGAACAGTAGAGATATACATCCGAGTCCTACCTACCTCAGAGGGACGCTGTGAAGATGAGAGAAGAGTATATCAATGACAAAGTACTGGAGAAAGTTAAAATTTCTAACCAAATGTCATGGATGAGTAATAGTTGTATTGCCATCAGACTGCATTCACTAGGGACTAGGCCTTGGGAGGGCTTTGGTGGTTAATTACTGAGAAAATCCAATTTGTCAGATCCGCTATGAATTGTCATTGCATATATACAGGGGCAAGGCATTAAACTCAGAGAAAGATGATTTCATGAACTTAATGAATCTTTTATGAAGTAAGGACCATCATTGACCACTGTCAGAGCAGTGTCATAGTCAAAGACATGGTCTAGCAACCAAAAGGAATTTCAAAATAATTTAAATTCTAACACTAATTAAAAACTATGAAGGGGATTCAAAACAACTCATTAAAATCTCCCTTTCTTTACAGTGTGGTGTTTTTGCTTTTGTTTTGTATCATATTCTATACGTGTTAAGTTTTTCTTTATTTAATCACTATCCCACTAACTTTTCCTGGACCTCTGGGCAAAACATTTTTTTTCTCTTAATATTTCCCTCTCTCCAAGCACTTTATTATGTGTATTGGCTTAGAATACAACCTAAATCCTTCTCCCTGCCTCCCACTGGTTCTTGCTCTTGATTCTGCATCACAAAAGGTCAAAAGTCATTTCACCAAACATAGGAGGGAGAGGTTGGAATGGTGAAGATCTGAGAAAAGGAAAGACAACCTCACCTTGATGCACTGGGAGAAGAAGAAGGCTGTTAACATATACATTAATAATTTTCACACCATTACATCATGACATGGACACTTGGATTATCAGAATCACCCAATTTCATATCTTTTTGTTATTAACCCAATTTTTCTTCTTTACTCTTAAGTCATAGACTAGGTTTTTCCACAACAACTGGAAACAAAGATCATTGGAAACAATAGCTAATTATAGCAAATCCTTCCGCTGTATGTGTTTTGAAAAGGTAACAAGCATGGTGGAAGGGTTGGGGCTCCTCTTGGACTGGTTCTGTACATCAGTCTGAGAGATGCTATCTTCAGCATGCAGAGGGAACAAGGTGGGACTTTTTTTTCTTCCCTTTTCAGAGCATTTTATTTTTTTATTTTTTATTATTTATTTATTTTTCCCCTATTACCCTCCCTACCCCCCAGTACATGCCCTCATCCATCTCCCCTGCCCAACCCCCCCATTGCCCTGTATCCACTGGCTATGCATATACACACATGCATACAAGTCCTTCGGTTGATCTTCTACAGGCCCCTCCCCCCAACCTCCCCTGCCTTCCCACTGTAGCAGGACAGTCTGTTCATTGCTTCTTTGCCGCTGCATCTGCTGTCCCCAAACCCCCTGATTCTTATCTTTAAAAACATCTTGTCCCTGTAGGGTAGAAATAAACCCACAAAAGCAAAAGAAAAATGATTGAGTCCCAATTTCAATGTCCAATACCTTTGAGTCCCAGTTTCAACGTCAAACAGTTCCTTAAACTTCCCAGTGCTTTTTACATCTGAACTTCAATATTAGGATTGTGGTATGAAAACTCTAAGCATTAATCTTCAAATAAAAAAGCAATAAAAAAATTCTAAAGCCAAATGCAAGTATTTTGGTAATTGATCACGCCATTATTTTCTTTTGAAAAAAATTCTAAGCACTTTAAAAGTGTGGAAAAAACAAATTCATCCTCTCATTTATGGCCCTACATATTAGCTGTATATTTAAAGAAATGCCAGCTTCTATGCATTTTAGAAAAAAATAGAGGAATATACTATGTTTAAATTTTTAGATCTCTTCAAGAATTTTCCCAGAACCCTGGCTGGTTTGACTCAGTGCGTAGAGTGTGGGCCTATGAACTGAAGGGTCCTGGGTTCTATTCCCAGTCAGGGCACATACCTGGGGTGTGGGCTCGATCCCCGGTGTGGGGTATGCAGGAGGTAACCAATCCATAGTTTTTTCATATCACTGATGTTTTTCTCTCTCTCTTCCCCTCTCTCTTCTTCTACAAAATGAATAAAAACATATTTTAAAAAAAGAAAAAAAGAAAGAATTCTCCCAGATTAACAAAGTAAATCAGTTTAATGGTCACTGTAACCTTACTATTTAATTTAAGTCATGGGATGCTGATATCAGATGGTATATGCATTCTGGTTATAGATATGAAGAATAGTAGTTGGCATAAACACAGCAATGAGCAAAACTCAATGATTCATAGCCATATTGGCACGATGTTTCCAGCATTCAACAAAGACTCTGGCATGTATTATTTTTTTTTAAAAAGCAGTTCAAGCTTAATGGTTGATGACAGTGATATATTCTTAATCATCTATCCGATATCCCACCTACAGGCATCCAAATATACAGTTGTTGCACATTTTTATGTTCCCAAGAAACAGATTCCTAGAATTCCAAAGCTGGAAGGGACCTCAGAGATCATTTGGTTTAAATTTATTTCATAGACTGGGAAACTAATCCCAGAGAAGAAAGTGCACCTTCTCAATGGTTTCACAGCCGGTTATTAGCAGTCAGGCAGGATTAGAACTTTCTTTCCCCCTACTTCGGTGCAGTTACTGTTACAGTGAAACGCTGGCTTTCAGTAGAGTATCCACTATTGAAAAGGCACCAAGTGTGGTTAATAACTTCTGAACCTCAGTTCAATATATTCTGACTCATTTCCTTTATGAATCCAAGAGATAGTGATTAATTAAGTCTTCATTGGGCATTATAATTTCTAGTCTTCTCCATGATCTTATATTTTTTCCCTTCCTCTTTGGCACCAATTGAAAAATCTATATAAATTGGTTTTTGGAAAAGGTCAATTGGTTAGTTATATCACATCAGTAGAAAGGAAAAGCCTCAGCATTTGATTATTCAGTCTACACTCTTTCCTGACTTATACTTTCTAAATTGACTTAGTCTTTAGACCTTACAGGGAAGCAAATCATGTTATGTGAATAATATATGTATTCAGCTTCCTCCTCCCCATAAGAGAGAAGTTTGAAATTACCAATCTATGGATCAGTTTATGATCACCTATTAACCATTTAGTTTCCAAATATCCTGACCCAAATTTTCTGGCTGTGAAATGTTACAACTAGAACAAGAATTTACTAAGAGCTGTCAGATCTAGATAAAAGTTTTTCAGATAGCTTAAAGTAATGTTTTAAAATATTACATTAAACAATTTTACAATTCCATCTTATATTTATGCCAGTGAATGCTAACTCACTTAATTATGATACTCATAAGAGTGGTATTCTCTATCTTGGGAAAGAGATAGAGAATTGAATTTATTAAAAATCAGTTGTGGGCAATGGTGACATTAACTTCAGTGAAACTGCAGTTCTGACATGTCTTCCCTTTACCTCTCTCTGGTCAGTTAGCTAGAGATAAGTTTGGTGTCCGGAAGGACAATTTAATGCATTGAATGTTAACCAGTAAAACAGACTATTGCCCAGATGTCTAATATACCATCCACCTGACTACAATAATTTTGAATAAGCTATCTTCTAGATTATGTCCAAGGTGTTATTCATTAAATCATTTCATTGGTTAACCCGCATCCTATGAGATCAGCTGTGTATTCATACAGTCTGGTAATTTTGGCAATGTGCTTAGAAGTTTCTCCTGTCATTTTTTAAATCACAATGCCAAAGAGGTAGTGCCATATATGCAATAATTGGAATTTCTTTTCTGCTCTCCTCTTCCAAACCCAACTCTGAGCCAAGGAATCAAGGTAAAGTTGACACATATGCAAAGAGATTTTGCAAATACCCTGATATTCAGATCTACCCCAGATAAGTGATCTCCAAAATGGATTTTTTGTTTGTAGTAGGAGTGCTGAAATGATCTGGTTATCTATCTATGGAAATTCCAAAACTTATTTCCCTGGAGTAAACATTAACTGGGGCTATTAACTCCAGGCACCATTAAGTTTTCTGAAGAGCCATCTAACAACATGTCATTTTCAAATCAGAAAAGTACTAATCTATTTCCTTTAACAGAAAATGTCATTATCATATTTAGCACTATTACTGTGTACCTACTATATGAAGGACACTGTATACATATGGTCTCTTCTGATTCTCACAACAGTCCCGGGAAGAAGGTATTATTAACCCCAATTCTATATAATAAAAACGTTGTATGCAAATTGTCCCCTCTACCCAAAGTTGGTCCGGAAGTTTGACCAGGAGGCAGGGCCAGCTGAGGGAAGGGAGGGAGGCCCTGGCCGGCATCTGGCAGCCACTAGGGACTCTACCAGTGCATGAATTTTGTGCACTGGGCTCTAGTTTACAAATAAAGGAACTGAGTCTCAGAGGGGTTAAGCAAATTTCCCAAGGCCACAAAGGTAATAAGTGGTAAGCCTATGGGAAACCAGATTCATCTTGATTATAAAGTCCATTCACATTCTACCATACTCACAATGATTTTAATGTAAAAAAGGTTCAAACCTATAAAGAATTTTTGTGAGTTTATTTAAGCTAAACTGTCAACAATTGCTGGGAAGCAGTATCTAAATGGATGGGAGGTTTCTCATCTATTTTTATATATTGCAAACAAAGGAAGGCATGTAGGTGGGTTACATGAATCCATTGGTGAAATATTTGAGATGCAGGAGAAAGAAAGCGAGAGGGGGGAAAAGGGGAGAAAAGGGGAACCCCTGGGATTGGATAAAAAGTAAAATGATAGACATATACTTAGGTGGGTATAGGAACAATTAACATGATAACAATGAATAAATTTGTGGTATCTGTCCTGTTGCCCAAGCACATTGTGTCCCAAGGGGTCCAGAAAAAGGAAATTACAAGTTACCCAGACATTTCAAGAATATGTTATTATAGATGCAAAAGGACACAGGCTCAGTTAAGAAAAAGGTTGATCCTATCAGTCAAGATACTAGCCTAGAAACTACTCACCATAACTGCTTTTAGTTAAAGTTTAATTTCAGACCATCCTTTGTGGTTACTTTAGATCTCTGAGTTTGCAAGACAGCCATGAATGCCTTCCCTTAGCTTGTCAGTTTAGCATGTCACCCCTTTTCATCCACAACTATTATTTGTAGTATCATATTAGTTGTGTCACCTTTTTAAAATGCTTTTCAAATTCCAATGTTTATGTGAGAGTTAACTACTCTATCTTGGTTGAAGATTTTATTGTTTTATAAGTTTAAAAAGATATTAACTTGACTGGCTGGTTTTACTCAGTGTTTGAGCATCAACCTATAAACCCACTGTAGACTTTTCTTTAATTAAAAAGTTTAATTTCAGACCATTCTTTGTGGTTACTTTAGGTCTCAGAGTTTGCAAAACTTTCATGCAGGCCTTCCCTGAGCTTCTCAGGTTAACATGCGGCCTCTTTTACCCACAATGTGAAATTATCAAAGAAGATAAAAATACCATTTTCACTGAATTCTTGGAATTTACTTCCCACTTGGGGGAACAGTTTCTTTAGTTCAACAGATTCTTTTTTAAAAAAAAATATGTTTTATTGATTTTTTACAGAGAGAAAGGGAGAGGGATAGAGAGTTAGAAACATCGATGAGAGAGAGACATCGATCAGCCGCCTCCTGCACACCCCCTACTGGGGATGTGCCCGAAACCAGGATACATGCCCTTGACCGGAATCGAACCTAAGACCTTTCTGTCCACAGACTGACGCTCTATCCACTGAGCCAAACCGGTTTCAGATGATTCAACAGATTCTTGATGGATGAGGTAGCTATTGGATAGTAAGCATATACAGCAACTAGTCAGAGTGTGTGTTCCCTGGGTTTGTCTGGCTGGGTAGGAAGGAATAAGTCCCTTCAAAATGTACAATAAAATAAGCAAACACAAACTATTAAATCACATTGCTGTTAACTGAAGTTTCAGCTTTTAAAGAGGTTTTGTTTCAAAACAGTTGACAGAGGAAAACCTATTTACTGAACCAATTAAAAAATCATCTTTATTGTTGAAAGTGCTAAGATGTCCCTTTTGTTTGTGTCCCTCCTATTGGCCCTCTCCATCTCACACCCACCCCTCCCATGTCTTCAACACTATTGTCTGAGTCCATGGGCTATTTATTTATGCATATAACTTCCAATGTTAATCACTCCTCACCCACCCACCTCACCCCAGCTTTCCATCTGAGATTCTATAGTCTGTTCCATAGTCTCTGGTTCTATTTTGTTCATCAGTTTATTTTGTTCATTAGATTCCACATGTGAATGAGGTCATATGCTATTTATTTTTCTCTAACCAGCTTATTTCGCTTATCATAATATTTCCAAGTCCATCCACACTGTTGCAAATGGTAAGAGTTCTTTCCTTTTTAAAGCTGTGTAGAATTCCATTGTGTAGATGTACCACAGCGTTTTTATCCACTCATCTGCTGATGGGAACTAGGGCTGTTTCCAAATCTTAGTTCTTGTAAATTGCACTTCTATGAACATAGGGATGCATATATTCTTTCTGATTGGTGTTTCTGGTTTCATGGGATATATTCTTAGAAGTGGGATCAAATGAGAATTCCATTTTTTAAAATATATTTTTACTGATTTAAGGAAGAAAGAAGGAGAGAGAGAGAAACATCAATGATGAGAGAGAATTACCAATTGGTCACCTCCTGCATGTCCCCCACTCAGGATTGAGCCTGTAAGCAAGGCGTGTGCCCTGATCAGAAATCAAACCATGAACCCACTGGTTCACAAGTGGATGCTCAACTACTGAGCCATGCTGGATGGGCATGAAAGTTCCATTTTTAATTTTTTGAGGAAACTCCACACTGTTTCCCACAATGGTTGCACCAGTCTGCATTCCCACCAGCATTGCACTAGGGTTCCTTTTTCTCCACATCCTCACCAACACTTGTTGATTTGTTGATGATAGCCATTCTTGACAGGTGTGAGGTGATACTTCATTGTCGTTTTCATTTGGCAGAGGAAATCTCTTGGATGATTAGTGACTTTGAGCATTTTTAATATGCCCCTCTCTTTGCCTTCTTTATGTTCACTTTGGAGAGGTGTCTATTTAGGTCCTTTGCCCATTTTTAAATTGAATTATTTATCTCATTTTGTTAAGTTGTATAAGTTCCTTATATATTTTGGAAATTAACCCCTTATCAGATGTATCATTGAAGAATATGTTCTCTCATGTAGTGGGGTTTCTTTGCTGTGCAGATGCTTTTTATTTTGATGTGGTCCCATTTGTTTATTTTCTCCTTAGTTTCCTTTGCCCCTAGGAGATGTATTGGTAAACTTATTGCTACAAAAGATGTCTGAGATTTTGCTGCCTATGGTTTCTTCTAAGACTTTTATGGTTTCATGACTTACATTTAAGTATTTTATCCATTTTGAATTTATTCTTGTGTATGGTGTAAGTTGGTGGTCCAGTTTAAATTTTTTGCATGTACCTATCCAATTTTCCCAACACCATTTATTGAATAGCCTGTCTTGACTCTATTGGGTGCTTTTGCCTCCTTTGTCAAATAGTAATTGAGCATAATGGCTTGGGTTGATCTCTGGGTTCTCTGTTCTGTTCCACTGATGTATATGTCTGTGCTTGTGCCAGTACCAGGCTGTTCTGAAGACAATAACTTTGTAGAATAACTTGATATCTGCTATTTGATTCCTCCAACTTTGTTCTTCTTTCTCTAGCTTGCTGTAGCCATTTGGGTTCTTTTTTGTTGTTGTTGTTCCATATACATTTTTGTTTTGTTTGTTCTGTAAAATATGCCATTGATATTTTAATAGGAATAACATTGAATCTATAGATTGCTTTGGGTACTATGGGAATTTTAATGATGTTAATTCTTCCAATACATGAACATGATATATGCTTCCATTTATTTATATCTTCCTCTCTTTTTTTTCAATGTATTATAGTTTTCCAAGTACAGACCTTTTATCTCCTTGGTTAAGTTTATTCCTAAGTATCTTACTTTTTCTGTTTGTTTTTGCAACGTTATATGGGATTGTTTTATTGTTTTGTTTTATTTTTTTTAGTTTCTCTTTCTGAGAGTTCATTATTAGTGTATAAAAATGCAATAGATTTTGGGGTGCTAATTTTGTATCCTGCTATGTTGCCAAATTCATTTTTTAAACCTTGTTTATCTTTTCAAAAAACCATTTCTTATCTTAGTTTTATTGATCTTTCATAATTTTTTAGTCTCTATATCATTTATTTTCACATAACTGATATTATCAGTGATTCAAGAAAGTGTATCTCTGCTAATGCTAACATTGGTATGGAATCAAATCAGGTACATAAGCTAGAAGTAGCAACACTCATTTGCTAAGCTACACTTCACCAACAGTTCTTACTGAACTGTGATCTGAACCAAATTTTTTTTTAACATACAGTGAATTGATTCACACAAGAATCAATGTTGTATATTTTCCAAAGTGGTTGAACCAAAACTAACACAGAACTTCAAACTAATATTAATATTGAATCTGAAGTGAATTGATATACATGTAGTTTAGTCCAGTGGTCAGCAAACTGCAGCTCTCGGTTTGCTGCTCTGTTGACTAATGAGTTTGCCGACCACTGGTTTAGTCAGTTTCAGTCCTTGATTAATGATGCCACTGATGTCTTAGAGTTGGAGCCCTACACGTTGTTTAGAGGACAGTTCTGCCTTAACTCAGCCACTCAGTCACATTGTCTAAAGATGCCTGGGTCACATTACCATAAACTCACCCAAGATCTGATTAATCACATTGTAAGATAGATAAATGTCAATTCACTATGTTGTACACCTAAAATTAATAATTTAACAAAAAAGAAAAAACCAAATTCAACAAGATGTGAGTGGATATCACTATAAAATATGCCTGACCTCCTTACTGTTCCTCAAACACACCACATATATTCCTGCTTCAGTCTTTGCACATACTGTTCCCTCTGACTGGAATACTTTATCCCCACATAATACTTTTATCTCTCCCTTTTTTCAGTTTTTTACTCAAATGTCACCTAATGGAGAATGCTTTATGTGATTACCATGTCCAAAATAGCGCCCATCCACTTAAAAAAAATTATAGTACCCACTTGGAAAATTATAACTTTATTTTTAGTTGTTTATTGATTGCCTCCCCCCCCCATCAGAATATAAGCTCTATGAGAACAAAGACTGTTTTGTTCACTGCCTTATTCACAGGTCTTAGAATAATGCCTGGTATGTGGTAAGTGCTGAATAAATATTTGGGAAAAATGGAAGCATGACATAAGATAACATGGCATAGTCCAAAGAACATAATTCTGGGAGTCAGAAGACCTCATATTTAATTCAAATCTGGGGTTCAGTTTCCATACTGGTCAAATGGGAATATTTGTTTCTTCTTTACCTAGCTCATGGGAATATTGTGAGATTCAAAAGAAAGAATGTATATGTAAGTTCTTGGAAAAGAAGAAAATACTAGATTTGTGTATGTTTCCCTCCAAACTATTGAGTGCAGATATTCTGTGAAAAGTCATTTTTGTTGGTTTAAATTTATACAAATTCATGTTTCCTTCTCATATTCTTAAACTAAGGTAAGCACCCAGGGATAAAAAGCAAATTAGCTAGTAGTAGGCCTGGCCTGTCTTACTCCTTGGCAGAGTGCACCAAAAGGCCAAAAGGCAAGTCTAACTGAAATTGGAATCTAAATTTATTCTCTTTGCCAGAAATTGCACTAGTTCTGGGAATGAACTGCACATTTGAAACAGACACTCGGAGCAATGAACTATTTGGCTTAGTCACCTCATGAACCAGGCTAGGTGGTCCTAATCCTTGATCAATCATCCTCTTTCAAATGGCCTGCTGCCACTAAGCTCAAGGAAGTAAGCAGTTGATCTTTTTCCTATCATCCTGTCCTGCCCTCCTCTGTCTTGCCAATATGTTTATATATACTGAACAAATAAACAAAAGTTATATTGGTGTTCTGGCAGGAATCCACCCACCTCAAGCCCAAATCTAATACAGCCAAACAAAAAGCTGTTGATGAAATCTCTGAATTAAAATTATGTGAAAGGTGCTATAGTCTGTACATACAAAGATTCTTATTTATTTTCCATATATCACTTGGGCATGCCTTTAGGGATCTCAGTCTGGTATGGTTACTTTGATGAATATGACAATAAATCTGCTTTCCCCTAAGGTATCAAATGAATTGACTGCATGGACATTGGCCAACACCTCAAAGATTACTCCAGTGGTTTTCAATCTTTCTAATGCCATGACCCTTTAATACAGTTCCTCATGTTGTGGTGACCCCCAACCATAAAATTATTTTTGTTGCTACTTCATAACTGTAATTTTGCTACTGTTATGAACTGTAATGTAAATATTTGTGTTTTCCGATGGTCTTAGGCTCTACAGCAGCAGTTCTCAACCTGTGGGTCAAGACCCACAGGTTGAGAACTGCTAGCAAGGTCACCTAAGACCATCAGAAAACAGATATTTACATTATGATTCATTAACAGTAGCAAAATTACAGTTATGAAGCAGCAACGAAAATAATTTTAAGATTGGGGGTCACCACAACATGAGGAACTGTATTAAAAGGTCACAGCATTAAAAAAGGTTGAGAACCACTGCTCTAAGGCCTTGAGTCTCCAATAACTTAAGGGTAGGTTCTGAGATAGAGGAAAGGTGGCAGGAAATAGACTTTCTCAGTTTCCTTGCTCATAATCCACCCCATTCCAATGCTATCTCACCACTTTGATTTTTTGTTTTGGGAGTAGTGAGAGTAAACAAATCCATTAGTTCCCTTAGGAGTCAACTGCAACTCCTAGGCCTTGCCCAACATGGGAGAGCTCCTTACTTTGCTTCAGGCTGACCACACCAATCCCTAGCTCAGGAATCTAAGTGCTCTTGGTACCTCTCCCTCTCAGGTGTTTTATGACTTAACTCTCCCCTACTTCTTCAACTGCTTTAAACTAAATCTACAGTAACAGATTAAGTTATTTTAAATTACAAAGTCATGTATACTTGTTGACAACTTTTCAACAATATGAACATGTATAAATTAAAATGGGAAAAATCTTCTCTAATCTCCCAATCTCCACCACAGGGCTTAATCCTATAGTGGTTTAGTATGTACAGTTCCAGCAATTTTCTATTCAGGCAATTGAACCAGGAAAATTCAATTTTGAATTTGGATAGTGCTAAATATGGCAGACCACAGGATAACTAGGGATGTTGAAAAAGCCCTGAGGCATGGCATGGCATGATTCTTTGAGACCCCTGCTGGTGGGTTGGCAATGCATGTGCTGTATAACTAGTTTGGTGTGCATTTATGAGATGCTTGGTGAGAATATGTGGGACATCTATGCTTTAGCAAGCTGTGTTAAAGCAGCCTAAAATCTAGACTGAACATTCTTAGTTTACCTGGAAATTTCTGGGTTGTGCCTAATACCAAACATTCACACCATCTTGAGCGATACTAGTAAGATGTCCTGGTAAAGGTTAAAGGCCAACATTGTTGATATAATATTGGATTTTTGTGGGTGCCTTCCCACACTGCTGCTTGCTCAGTTCTGGTCTCTCTCCCAGAAACAAACAAACAAAAAAAGCCTTAGTCAAGTTAGTCAACTAAGTCAATCAAAAGCTCTTAGTAGAAGAGCAATAGATGCAATCAAGAAAAATGACATGTATATATGGTAGGTTCATTGTTAGGGGTTAATCAAACAAGTTTACTTTGGAAAGGCTGAAGGTCTGCAAGTCAGGTATTTTTGGAATGTATAAGATCTTTCTATAGAGTTTTACATCTAAAGTACCCTCCAGACTTTCACCTGCCACCCACTCACAGATGTCATAAGCTTTTGTCCTTATTGGATTGTCAGTGAAGAAACAATGCAAAGGCAGAGTTCAAATATTTGGCCTGCAATAATGACTATTGAAACCCCAACAATGGGAGAAAGAAGCAAGAGGCTAGTAGAAGCCAAGAGTGGTGCATCCTGATATCCACTTCTCAGAACCAAGCTCAATAAGGTCAGATTGTTAGCATGCTTGCAAGCATTCACCTGTTACTCCTCACCTCATTTTACCAAGAGTAATTTAAGAATCCTAGCTGCTCTATCCTACTTTAAAACCGATGCACAAAAAAACTTATATCTCTCCTGAGTAATTTAAGAATCCTAGCTGCTCTATCCTACTTTAAAACTGATGCACACACACACACACAAAAAAAAAACACTTATATCTCTTTCTCCAGACTTATTAAGCACCAAGAAGCCTAGTAGGGTTGTGCTCAGTAGAATGCTTAGGCTTGTAGAACTCAGGAGGCTACAAAACGTAAGAAATTTGTTGCCTTGTTCAGGGAATTTCTAGTCCAATCAGAAGGCCTAAAGGTCACTGCAGTTGGCGGCCTATAATGTATAGACCCACAGCATGGCCCAGAGATGGAAGGGGTCAAAAATAATATAGTTAACCTCCCTTATTTTACCTTATCACTGGGAATACCAAAGAACACCAAGTCACATGTTCTCATCAGACCAAGGGAATACAGTTTACCCTCTCCTGTGTCTACCACTTAGCTTATCAGAGATCAAATGGCCCTGGGTCATAGGAAAGGGTCCTTTTGCCTTCCAGGTTTTATATTTCCAGTCCTCTATGGGCTTCATATTTGCTGTTCTTCCAAGATGTACCATGAGAAGAAATCACCTTTATACAGACTACAACATTGAGGTGGGAATATAATAATGGTCATGAAAACTCTAAGCAACTTACTAACCCCACCTATTATTATTATAAAATTTTTGTTTAGGTGTCTCCAATGGAGCAAATTATTATTTTTTAAATCTTGACAATAGCTAGGAGGATGAGCCTGAGGAGTGTATGAGGTTCACATTACAAGGCAATTAGTTTACCTCAGGTTCACTAGCTATGGCTAGTCTCAGTTCCATTAATATATAGGTATGGTGTGGATGCCTTTCCCCAGGCATCTCATTAAGTACCTGATAGAGCAGTGATCAGCATTAGCGTCTTTAATATCTGACATTGGCTGTGTTCCTTGCATTTGAAGATTTACTTTTCAAAGCAGGAAGCAAAGTTGGGAAAAATAAGCAGCAGAAAGGGGGTACATATATTGTTGGAAACAGGATGGCATATCCCAGTATTTCCAGAGTTTAGAATTTCATAGAAGATTAAAAATAATTTAATATAGGAATGACATAAGGTAGTCATTTTTAGCATATGAAGCAAAAATCCTTTATAAGCAAAACAAAACAAAACAAAACAAAAACCAAGACAAAACTCTATTTCATTGAAAAACGATACTTTAACTCTAAAAACTTAGGAAGAGAAGAATAAATTTAGAGGAAATTTAATTCTCTCTCTCTCTCTCTCTCTCTCTCTCTCTCACACACACACACACACACACACACACACACACACACACAAAACAAACCCTGCATTGTCCCGATTCATCTAATTTCAAGACAAGCTAGTGGAAACATGGCCACAAATTGAAACTGGTCTGCACATTGACTTTTGAGTTTTAGTCTATGTGAAAGCTAATAATCTCAGATTTATAAAGGCATGTGATGGCTGATCTGGAGTGACACTGGTTAGTTTTCCAGAAGAACAGCAAGGTGTGAAGACATAAGGTAGAAAGACTCTGGGCCAAAAGGGTAGGAAAATGGAAGAATGGTTCTTTCCATTTTTCTTCTGAGGAATGAGAGCATGCTAAAATTAGGAATCAAAGGTTTTCCAACAACAATCTTTTTCAGGTCCTGGATAGAGCAAAGTAGCCCACAGCATTGTCTTTCCTCTACCCATCCAAATCTGCACACACACTTAGGAGCTCCCACCTCTTCAAAATACAGGTTGCTGCATTATGTATTGTCAGAATGAAGACATTTTTCCTAGAGTCAAAACACTCAAGTTCTCATCTTCATTCCAACACTAGTGGGCTGTGTGATTTCTAGCAATCTATCACTGAGATAATGAGGGAGTTGGCCCATGTAACTCTGACATCCTTCTCACACTACCCCTCCACTCATCCAACCTGGCCTCAGTTCATTCCCTTGTCACTGCTTCATTTGGGCCCAACAGAGGCTTCTCTGGTAGCACATTCCTTGTTTACTAGCTATCTGGTCCCTGAGAAATTGATGGCAGAGGCTTCCTCGTCCTGTTTTTACTTTTCTTCTGCCAATTACAAGTTCAGCCAGGTCAGCTCAACCCTGTATTTCCCCTATATCTGTGCAGTATATCCCCAAAATAATGATTCATGCTGGGGCCTATTAGCTGAACAACCCAGGTCACTTTACTAATTGCCCATGACTCTCTAGCTATATGCTATTTCTCTAATAGACCAATTTGTCCATTTATGATAGATAAGATTGCCTTTGGTCCAGAAATCCTTTTTGAGTGTATGCCTCTATGGTCCGGAAGTTGTTTCTAAACCAAATTGCTGCCCTGCATTAGATATTACTGGAGCTGTGCTATCAAGATGAGAAGTGGGAAAAGTGGGAGCTCAAACATAGAAAGGTGTTTGGAACAGTGGGAAAAATATAGTTCAAACAGAAGGGTCCATTCTTTTTTTTTATGTTCACTTTTTATTCTTTTTAATTTATTGTTTATAGTAGTACATACAGTGGTACCTCGAGATACGAGCTATTTTTGCTTTGAAATACGAGCAACATTTGAGATTGGAGTAATCGCGCGGATCGGCTGGCTGCACACGACCCACCAATTTACCGCGACTCGAGCGTCTCATAGTTTCCCATGCCTCAAGGTTACGGAACGAATTAAACTACTATCTCAAGGTACCACTGTATGTCTCCTTTTATTCCCCATTGACCTTTCCCTGGCCTCCCCTACCCCCTGGCTTTAAACCACTCCTTTACACTTATTCTATACCCCCTCCAGGGGCCCTACAGGCCAGACAGAACTGAATTCACATCCCAGTTCTGTCACTTATTCGCTGCACAATTTTGGGACATTTTCTTAATATCTTTGAATTTCAGTTTTCCACATTTGTAAAGTTGGGAGGACTCTTATGCATATTATATGAGAACATACATATAAAGTAGTTGGAATAAAGCAAGCATGTAATAAATGGTCACTACTGCAATTACTTAAAACAGCTCTGTGGAGTTTTCTATTTTTATATAATGAAGCCCCTACTGCCCCGCTGGGCAGAGCTGGATAATATTCCCACCTAGGTATGCCTATCAGAAAATAGGCCAATCTCTTCAGAAATATGTACCCAGGCTGGCAGTGACAGTCAGCATGTCATTTTCAGCCAACATATCAGGGAATAACTCACTATAAGATGTTACAGACCTCAATACATCCCAGAGAAACATACATGAAAACTTCTGGAACCACCTTGGGGGCTAGGAATCTTCATGGGGGATGGGCTAAAGTGAAGGAGACCTTTTGCTCCCTGTGTCTGGCATATAGTGTTTCTAATCCTGACTCACTGCAAAAATAAGCATTATATCCCCATTTTGCCATTAGAGAAAGAGGCTCAGATTATTTTCACATGATATTGTGGCCTTTGGGTTCCCATGCTTTACCTATTAGTTTAGTGGTGATGTAATGCTGGTCATGGTGTATGATCTTTTTAATATATGGCTGGATTGGATTTGCTAGAATTTTGTTGAGGATTTTAGCATCTATGGACATCAGGGATATTGGCCTGTAATTCTCTTTCTTTGTGGTGTCTTTTTCTGTTTTTGGGATTAGGGTAATGCTGGCTTCATAAAAAAAGCTTGGAAGTGTGCCTTCCTCTTGAATTTTTTGGAATAGTCTGAGAAGGATTGGTTTTAGTTCTTTGAATGTTTGGTAAAACTCCTTTGTGAAGCCATCTGGTACAGGGCTTTTGTTTGCTGGAAGCTTTTTGATTACTGTTTCAGTTTAATCAGTAGTTATCGGCCTATTCAGTTTTTTTTAAATATATTTTATTGATTTTTTACAGAGAGGAAGGGAGAAGGATAGAGAGTTAGAAATATTGATGAGAGAGAGACATCGATCAGCTGCCTCCTGAACGCCCCCCACTGGGGATGTGCCCACAACCAGGATACACGCCCTTGACCGGAATCGAACCCGGGACCTTTTATTCTGCAGGCCGACGCTCTATCCATTGAGCCAAACCGGTTTTGGCTTATTCAGGTTTTTTGATTCTTCCTGATTGAGTTTTGGAAGCTTGTATTTTTCTAGGAATGTGTTTATTTCGTTGAGGTTGTCCAGTTTGTTGGAGTAGAGTTGTTCATAGTATTTTTTTTTTTACAATCCTTTGTTTATCTGTGGGGCCAGTTGTTACTTCACCTTTTCATTTCTGATTTTGTTTAATTGGGTCCTCTCTCTTTGTTTGCTGGTGAGCCTGGCTAGAGCTTCATCAAACTTGTTGATCCTTTCAAAATACCAGGTCTTGGTTTCATTTATCTTTTTTTTTTTTTGGTCTTTATGTTATTTATTTCCTTTCTCTGGTTACTGTGAGCTTTTCTTGTTGCTTTCTTTATAATTCTTTAAATTTCAAGGTTATATAACTTATTACCAGTTTTTGTTTTGTTTTTTGAGATAGGCCTGTAGAGCTATAAACTTCCCTCTCAGGACTGCTTTCCCTGTTTCCCATAGATTTTGGATTGTTGTGTTTTCATTGTCATTTTTTCCATGATGCTTTTTATTTCTTCTTTGATCTCTTTGGTAACCCAATCATTGTTTAATAGCATGATATTTAACTTCCAAGTGTTCAATTGTTTTCATTGTTTTATTGTAGTTGATTTCTAGTTTTATGCTATTGTGATCTGAGAAGATGCTTGTTATGATTTCTATCTTCTTGAATTTGAATGGACTTTTCCTGTGTCCTAATATGTAGTCTATCTTTGAAAATGTCCCATGTGCACTTGAGAACAATATATATTCTGTAGCTTTGGGGTGAAAGGTTCTGAAGATGACAATTAAGTCCATCTGATCTAGTGAGTCATTTAGGATTGCTCATTTTTTGTTTAGAGGATTTATCCAGTGGTGTCAGTGTGATATTTGAAGTCTTAAGA
This sequence comes from Lasiurus cinereus, assembly GCA_011751065.1. NCBI lineage: Eukaryota > Metazoa > Chordata > Mammalia > Chiroptera > Vespertilionidae > Lasiurus > Lasiurus cinereus. The sequence goes on from JAAGEH010000031.1 coordinate 9,647,066, forward strand.
GGAAATGAATTCTCCATTAGTTTGAGCCATCCTATATCTCCCAGGGGACTGTATAGTGTCTTTAGGAAAACGTCATCCTGGCCTATTACAACAGTTCTGCCTTGCCAAAGTACACAAAGCCAGTAGCCACTGTTCTTTGCCTCAAGCTGAGCTAGAGAAATGGAGGGAAGAGTGGAAGAACAGAAGGACTTCCCTGACTTCACAAGTCAGGTGTCCAGGCCTCAGGCCAGTCATCTCTGTGCCATACAGGAGGCATTGCACTCAATTTAGTATACTTATTTCCCACCCAGCAATGCTGAATCCAGCACAGACTTCCAGGAACTACCTTCCTTTTATGATTTTAAGACAAGTGCTGAAAAAAAAATAGAAAGAAAATATGCAAGAATGAGAGATGAATAGAGAAAGAAAAGAAGCAATGAATGAAGGAAGGAAATAGGAAGGAAGGAAGGAAGGAAGGAAGGAAGGAAGGAAGGAAGGAAGGAA